>JAYGXS010000001.1:10793338-10907214 GCA_036362985.1 Ligula intestinalis | reverse complement strand
ATGAAGTGCTTATGACCCATCTGATAGACAGCAGTGGTGGACCAACTGCGCCGTCTGTGAGTGCGTTTGTTTGTGTTGTCCGACCAGCTGGTGTTTTAGGGTTATGCTTGGCTGATGTAGGCTAATAAGCCCGAAACAGTTCTGTATCAAGTTACCCCCAGATGCTGTCATACCCCACTTACTGCTATATATATATATTGCTAATAGAAGCAAAAATCCAAGTCCCCGGACATAAATAAGAAAAAGAGGCGATCACGGAAACCATAGTTTTACTTTCCTGACGTTGTAAAAGCGTACAGGCTTCCGTACTCGGAGGTGGGGGCTGTTCCACGCCTCACAGTATTTATAGTAGGTGACAGTCATGCTCAAAAGGGTTGAAGCCAATGCAAAGGAAGGGGGGCCGGAACATCGGAGGGATGCTCAACCATCGACGCCTTGAGGCGGATTAGTCTCAGTCAAGGGGTCTCTCGTCGGATTCTGCTGTTCGCGCCTGTGCCGCTGTCATTGATCTAAGTAGCCGTCCTGGGCCGGTGATTCTTTTTGTGTTCACTCTTCCAGCTGGCTTCGCACCTACAGGATTAGCGAATGAAGCGGTTAAGCTGATGATTGCTCCGTCTGTTTGCAGTGCGATTGCTTGTGTGTCCACCATGGGCTCGCAGGGGTCTGGATTAGCGTTTGGTTCTGCTGTTCGCGCTTGTGCCGCTATCATTGATTTAAGTTTCCGTCCTAGTCCGATGACCCTGCTTGTTTTCACACGTCCATCTGGTCTCGCACCTACAGAATGAGCGGATGAAGCGGTTAAGCTAATGATTGCTCCATTTGTTTTTGGTGCGGTTACTTGTGTGTCCTCCATGGGCTCGTGAGAGCCCGAATTCACGTTCCGTCTAATTTGGTGTTCACTTTTCCCTTCATCGAGTTTCTTTCGGAGGGCTTGATTGGCAGTGGGAAGTGACTCACAACGGTTAATGGAGGTTATACCCGTGTGCCAGGCCTCGATTGTTTCCCTCACCACGCGGTCATTTCCTTGACCCAGAATTTCGGCATTCTGAAAGGCGAATTTGTGTCCGGAATTTGCGCAGTGTTCCGCCACCAACGAAAGTCGCTGCATTGTATCTACAGCCCTGCTGTGCTCTGCCATCCGGGTCTGCAGCCGCTTCCCAGTCTCTCCGACATAGTCGACCGCGCAGGAATCACAGTTGACCCGGTAAACGACGTTTGTGTTTTCATTTCGGGGCAGGGGTTCCTTCGGCCGCATGACGAGATGTCGTATTGTTGCCTCTGGTCGGTGGACGATGCCGATCCTCAGGGGTTTTAATAGACGGGAGACTGCCTCCGAAACGCCGTCAATGTATGGTAGCGCGCGCCATAATTTCGGTTGTTTGGCTGCCGGCTCTTCATTCAATCGGACCTGTCTGCTGCGTTCGATGAAATTTCGAGGATATCCGTTGTTAAATGGAGAGCCGGCAGCCGAACAACCGAAATTATGGCGCGCGCTATTATACATTGACGGCGTTTCGGATGAGGTGCTTCGTATCGTCCGGCTCCTGGGAGGTTTTGAGGACTGACTCAATGGTAGCCAAAAGATCAACCGGATCCGCATCCGCGGTGTTGAAGCATGCTGTGCGCTTGAGCACTTGTAACTGCACGGGTGTTAGTTCTTTGGAGGATAAATTGTGGACTAATGTCTCATCGCGATCCTGCACAATGGGCAATTGTTTTTGGAATTTAAGTGCCAACTTTTTTGTATCGTCTGGATCGTAGTTCTCTGGCTCGATTGACAATCACTCGCTCCAGTAGTAAAACGCCATTCTCTCCTAACATCTCTGAACACTTCGGAAAAATGTGGTTCAAGACGCCACGATATTTCTGCAGCCACAAATGACAATCCTGGATAAGTGCCCGGGTATTTCTTCTGCCATGTTGTAACACCCATTGCCTCGCTAACCCTGTTTTCACCGGTGGCTTGTAGGATGGCTTGCAAGACCGGCGGCGGAACAACCGACATTGTGGAGAGCAATGCCATAGAGAGTGTTTCTGAAGCAGTCACTCGTCTGTTACAACCACTGGGTATCGGCGTAGCCCACAGACCCGAGGCAACTATAAGACGACTGGCCATGAGACCAAAGGCCCCTCTGTCCCGCAGAGAAACAGCAAACGTCGTCGATCGCATCCAGTGTGGTACCTGTGAGGCTAACTACATCCGAAAGACCGGAGCAGAACAGCGTACTCACAGCGGCCGCGGAGAACAAATTTAACTACATTTTCCACTTTATACTTACTCCTAAAAACTTCCTTCACTCTCTATCCTATTTCACCACCCCTAAAAACCCTCTTACCACCGTTTCCATAGGACAAAATGCTGTGCCTAGGGGTATGTCAGGTGCAGTACATAAACTGCTTTTGCCGAAATGACTTTAAATTAGACTGCATGATAATCAGTATTAGAATCCTATTTAATAACGGCACCTAAATTTCGAAATCTTGCATGTAAAACCAGCCGTACTGAAAGGCTGCCAAAACCGTGGATATCCAGCATTCTCTCCAAGGCAGTGCAGTCTGTTTGAACATGGACACTGAAGTCGCCAAGTGCGACCAGTTTGCCCGCCTTCGGCACAGACACCATGGGGATGTGCAGTTCCCCGTAGAATTGGTTCTTCGCCTCATAAGAGCTCGTCCTTGGGTGAGCGTAGGTGCTCACAATAATGGCGAATGTGCGTCCCCGAAAAGGCAGACAGTCATAAATTGATTTTGTTGTGTTCCCTGCCCCGTAGTTTTGCTCAAAAAGTACGGCGGAGGATGACGGTCTGCTGCATAAGATGTCTCGCACGGAGGTGGGGGATAGGGATAATCACGTTGAACCCCAGTCAGTGTGATCTTCAGACTCGGTTCCTTGGGGAGAATCAGAAGACGGTGGGAGGCCAGGGTAGAGGTTAAGGTTTATTCTGTAGAGCACAAGTGGAAGAAGAGCTTGGAGGAATTTGACACCCGGACTGGCATACGTCCGACCCAGAGGGCCAGCCTCCGAGGTGTGTGAGTGTGGGGTCCAGACCAGTCAGATCAGACTGGCGTAAGCTGACATCGGGGCGCAGGTTCGCATTGATGCCCAAGGTCAAAGGTTGAGCCTTGGTGTGTGCACACTTTGGAAGAACGTAGGGCTACAGCCACTACAGATATGAGACACAGGATTTGTTTAGAACAGCTTTTCTAACCCCTTCCACCGCGAGGAGGTAAGCAGTACCATCTGTAAACTGGGCTACTAAGATATCCTAGACGGCTGTTAAACTTCCATGTCAGTCATGGTTTGGCTTTTAATGGAAGAGGGGCCCGATTTAGTTTGGGCCATCACGCTTTCAATGAGATGTCTGAAATTGGGAGGAGGGGTGGGGTGGAGTGATAGGAGAGGGAATAGAAGGCAGGACAACCGGCTGTGGTGACATAGACAGCACTGGAATTCCTTTCCTAGCTTAGTTCACCCACAGGGGTGGGTACCGAAATGCGGCTGCTAGACAGAGCTTAGCTTTGGAGAGCCACAGGTGACAGTTGGTGCCCTTCAATGGCCGACATAAGAGCACTCGGCAGTTGTACAAGGCAGATGAAGCGACCTAATATTACCTGCGCGGTGGTCCTTAATAAGTCATCCAGACACCTCTTTGCCTTCATAAATTAAGTAACCCAGTATAGAATGCAGTTTCTTACTAAAATGAGAGGCGACTCATTTACCCTAAGCGCAAAACAGGGCTTATTTTCCAAAAGTTAATCTTTTTCACTTTGTGGTCTAACTCAGACACACAGCTGACTCGTAATCTCCCTCGCTTCATTTGGATATCCACAAATCGAATGATATGAATTGCCGCAATTAAAAAATGAAATAGACGCGACTCAGAATCATCACTGTGTGCAGAAACGGAGCCGTGAAGATTGCATCATGTCGAAATTAAAGGTTGGCCGGTTGCATTTATAGAATATGATTTCACGTGTATCGATGACATTTAAGAAGGATTTAACAACCGACCGGCATGCCCTATGAGTATGTCGCATTCCGTAAAATTTCTATTCGTGATTGAAGGTCACCGCAACTGCCCATGCAAACCTGAATTAAGAACAGGTATCACTTCGTGTACTGGATGTTCATTTAAACGTAAGTCAATTGTGCGGGAAAAATCAAACGCATTAAAACACCTGACTGAGTTTACATTTTACCATAATTCTGGGCTTTCCAAGTATCCTGTTATTACACCCTGTTCGCCCAAAATTTAATAGCACATTTCACCCAAAGACCACACCAAACACTAGACAGAGCACACACACACACGGACAGGAGAGAGACTAAAACAAACATTAACAACATAGCTGCGGTCACCAGGTATGGATGCGTAGTGCCGCACATGTCGGCTCCTTTGAACCGTGAATGTTTACCAATTCAGCAGCGAGGGGTGTGAGCGCTCGGCACAACCGACGTAGTTTTAGTCTTAATGACCAAATATACACACAGTTTCAAATTACAGTAGGCGCTCATGACCGGGTTACTTTTGGCGCCAAATAAGCTTTGTGTGTAGCGCTTTTCGGCATTCGATCAAGACGCACATTTCTCGGGCTGTGCTGAGGCCACATGATTCCGCAACACACGCAGTGGTGGCTGTGGCAGTGTGCATCAGTTGCAGGACTTCACATCGCGCCAGGTGCTCCACCAAAACCATCAAAAATTTATTGACAGACCCGGACAGCTGATTGGATGAGAGATTGAAGTCATTAGAGGGTAATTAGCTGTCTCGGGACATCAGTGCACTTAAAAATGTAGTAAATTTGAATCTATCACGATGCCGCTAAGTGTCGTGGCTTGGAAGACCGCCAATTGACGGCATTACTTGGTCTTTCTCGCAGTCGCAATGGGTCATTCTGAACATGGCCTACCTGACATTGTACTCTGTGTCAGGGATGAGCCGTGGGTGAGCATAGAATACTACAAATATCACGCCCAGTCCCATATTGGAGGAGAAGGACTAAGACGAGTGAGAGTTGTTTATTGTATACAGAAATACAGTGGTGTGCTGAGGCCTCGTCACGTAGCCGGTCCGGACCCTGCACGCACGTTTGTCTGCCTGCGTGCTATAGGCGTGCATGCATAAAGGTCATGCGGTAGTGAGTCAATGATCACTTGTTCAATTGTCTGGATAAAAGCAGCCCGCGGCTCCTGTGATTGGCTGTCCCAGAAGCAGACAGAGGAGCTCAGTCACGTGACAGTATGCGGGCTTGGCGCCGGCACTACACCATCCTTACAGTAGTCTAATGCGTTATGCGGGGACTAGAACGTGAGTGGTCCACGTAGACGGTTTAATTTGCCGGCCATTGCGTCCGCACACGCCTCTGGTCGTCTTCACACTGACCAGCTGGGTAAAAGAAGAGAGAGTGCGGTAGATGCTGCGCAAGTTGGAACCACTATAGATAAATTCAAGCGAAAGTCACCGGTTTTGCGTCTACTCCAGAGGGTGTGCTGTAGAGGTTAGCATTCCCAATCGTCGACTTGCCGCATGTTACGTTTTTTGCTAATGGACTCCTTCAATCATATGAAAACCTAACGAATTCACTAAACTGCAGTTCAAAGATAAATTATGCTCCTTTTTCTTGTCTGCATATACAGTAGAAGCCACAATTCACGCAAAATTTCGACATAGGCAAGACATTCTTACTGTTTCGCTAATCAGTATCGATTCAGGTTGTGATACTGATTATCTTGTAGTCTATTCTGAATTTTATTCCGCCATGATATGATGCGGGCTTTTTAACGAGCTTCGTTTTGAATATCAGCAAAAGTTATCTATTGTAGAAACTGCCTACTTAAGTAGTATACCTTTTTATCATTGACTTTGACTGCCTTTAAAAATTCAAACATATTTTATGGAAAAAATGCACGAAAAAATTATTTTTGTACTTATTTGATCGAAAATGACGCCTTCTTTAAATTCTATACTCAAAGAAAGGGAAGCTTTTGGTTTTAAAAAAAGTTGTTCAATTGCCGAATAATTCTTGAACCTAGTGACTGCTACACTCGAATTCAAAGTGTAAACACTGTGCACTGTGTACATCCTGTTTAAGGAAACGTACGTGTTTGCCTACTGTTTGAGGAAAAAGTCACATAGTTTTTATAAAATATTGAAATAGATGTGAAACATATTTTACGCAGTATAGGCAGCACTAATAATTTGGCGGATACGATGAGTTATGAATAAACACCTCACAATTGTAAAAAAGCTCATAGTCAGCAACTTCTTTATAAGCGAGAGCTACCCTTTCTTTGAGTATAAAAGTTAAAGAAGACGTTATTTTCTATCAAAGAAGTACAAGAAATAATTTTCTGTGCATGTTTTCTATTAAATATATTTGAATATATAAAGGCGGTCAAAATCAATGATAAAAAGGCCTGCTACTTAAGGAGCCAGTTTTTACAATAGATACTTCTTGCTAGTAGCCAGAACGAAGCTCGTTAAAAAGCCCGCATCCTATCATGACAGAATAAACTTCAGAATAGACTGCACGATAACCAGTATTCCAACCTGAGTCGATACCGATTAGCGAAAGGTATCAATTTCTCGCCTATGTCGAAATGTTGCGCTAATTGTGGCGTCTACCGTAAGCTAGGTCAAATACAAAGGAAAAACAATTATTCATTTAACTATGAAATTGATCCGGACAAAGTCACTCACTCTATAAGCTACCGTCGGAAGTGCTTCGACATGAACTGCTAGCCTGTCGAGATGGAACTGCTAGAGTGGCCATTTTTGGATTATTTGATTTCATGAGATGGGACTATCCTGACCACAGCCAGTACCACCGAGAGTTATTTAATTTTATGTTTTTATGTTTACGATAACACCTTAAAACAGTAATCCCCCAAAAAAACACGTGCTCCAACGAATTTCCCACTGCTCTAGATATCTTTTATTTTCTGTTGAACCAATGCTGTTAAGTGACTCCATTAATTTCTTTCCATTAACCTCTTCTACGTTCGACGGACGTCTCCTATTTAAGTGTTTCTTCATTTGTGGGAATAAGAAGAAATCGTAGGAGGCTAGGCCGTGTAAGAAGATGGCGGGGGGGGGGCAGTGAGAAACCGTCATCTTGTCACGTTTCGCCAAAAACTTGCTGATTTTGAACGCTGCGTGGGCAGGTGGGTTGGCACCGTGAAGCAGCCCATCCCACGAAATCGCTTCAGCACTTGCAGGTAGCAATGCTGATTCACTGCGCTGTTGCTAGGTGAACGACCCCTTCGATACCAAAAAAAAACAATCCTGGACGCCTAGCACCTTAAGGTTTGTCATCAAAAATCGCCGAGGGCGTTGCGGGCAGGTTTCCCATGAAGGTCACTTGATCAACTGAGCAAGAAGCGTGTCTTGTAGAGTGTCCTAGCGGGAGAGGACAGCGTTGAAAACCCACTTGCCTACAGAAAGTAATTCTAGTTTTTTGGATTCCCTGTAGTGACCCCACTTCGAGTGCAACACTCAACTTCTCGCGGCTGCTAGCACGTGCGCACACACCAGTGTCTGTCTATTCCAATCCGGTCTGACCAATCATTCCGCTGCGTCTAACCCACAAACGACCGTGCTGTAGACGTGTGATGATTCCCGCGATCACAAATTTCGGACGCCACCATCGCGGGTGGCCGTGCACTCGTCCGACTGTCGACTTCCTCTAACCAGAATTTACCATTCCTTCCACCAAGCATCCCACTTCCTCTCTTCTCCTACGAAACCGGGTCCAAAGATCGCAACGGCAGGGGTCTTCCCTATTAACTTAAGCCACTGCGATAACTCCCTCGTAGCTATCATTTAGGACTGCTTTTGAAACTGCGTACAAATAATCACTAGGTAACCCAGCACATCCGTACTTGTCAGGATACCCTCTCAACTACTGAGTACTAGTAACTGTGCGGCCGCCTATGTGCGCTACTGGTCTAAGACTATAAGGAGCTTTTACATCCCACAGTGAGGAAAATAACAGTCGCCAGGATTCCAGCGACCGGCTCGGACGGTGGCTGGGGCCAGGGAAGAGGGATCAAAAGCGACTTCAACGTCTCAGGGCACTTTCTTTCCAATAAACAATCTGGCGCACCTGACGCTATCACAGTGAACTACAAGCCGTGGCTTCGAAAGTTGGCAACGGACTGAGTAACTCGGAAAGCATGGTCAGTCCAGTGTGTGTTTCTGTTGACTGCCAGTCTGGCAGACTGATAATCAGCCTACAATGACTTCCGCTCAATGCTGCCTCTACGGAACTCCCACCCCCATGGGACTGAAGTCACGTTTGACTCCACGTGCGTCCTTTGCCACTACCGGCCCTCTTGACTTGGTCTTGAAATCGGGTCCAGTCCGCTGTGAAGCACGCGGGGACCATGGTCTTCTGTCCCCTTCACAGACCGCGTGATAGATGCGCTGAACGAACACGGGGGACAGATCAGGGTATGGCAGGCATTATTCGGGGGCGTGGCGACACGAATAGGAGCCGCTATGGCCGAGCCAGCCACCTGCATCCGATCCGGATTCCACCTCCAGTCTTCCTGAATTTGCCTTGATACCGGGTACAGGTAGGTGAGAGAAGAGGGTATGAGCGTGCGGTAGATACTACGCAAGTCTACTATCACTCAAAACTAATCCACTCGCCAGTCACCATGCTATCTTCAGCTTTCTGAAGCATACAGTGAACATAGTCAAAACCGTAGGTCGAACTGTCGGACACAGTCATACTCTACGCTCAAACTACCACGCACACCTTAGTAAGTCACAAAAGTAGGAGCCCCCTGTTGTAAGCAACAAATATCACCTAATGTAGACCCTTACCCAAACCTTAACCCAAGCAGAGATCCTATTTCAGACTGTCACTTACCGTTCCTCCATGACAGAAGTCACTAAGTGTATGTCTTGCCATACCGAAACCCCATACTTAGCTCATAATTAATAAAACAGTAAAAGTAGATAGGCTTTTATATGCAAAAGCAAACAGACTCCAAGAGTGATTGCCAAAGGAGGTTTTCAATGACTACGCATCTAATCACGGTCGGGTGCGTCCGTCCGCAGGCCCGTGCAGGACGGACGGACGCACGAGTATTACGGTGTGCTGTTTGTGTGTGTGATTGTGAGTGTCTGTGCGTGTGTGTGAGCTAAGTAAAAGTACAATTGCAGCTCGGAATAAAGCCGGATGTTTACATGGGGAGGTGAGGTTAGCCAGGCCAGAGAGAGTGTAGGGACCACACGCACTGGGTCCCCCAGTCGTGAAATGCTTGAAGGAATGAGACTGCACAGAGCAGAGCATAGAAAAATAATGCATTAGATCAATATCTAACTTGGTGATTGCAAACAGGAAGTTTTCAAATTTTGGGAGACGGGGTGGGGGGGGGGGGGGGGGTTAATGAAAGAAGCGGCTGTGGAATTCACAAAAAACAAATCCGACAGTTTACAAAAGTGGAAGATTTCATTTAGAAAAAAAAAGAAGGTGCTGTGGGGGGTGTGGGGGGGGGTGGGGTAAGAATGCTTTGAGGACTTCTCAAGCAGAGTCCAGGTCATTTAATCCGGAGGATATAGTGTTGCATCGAGACTGGCTGTCTTTTATCAGCAAGTCACGTGTGCCTACATTGCCGTTCGGATAAGGGCGTCTTCTACTGGCAAGGACGAATTCTCCGTGGACTAGAAGGAAGGAATATCAAAGGTGTCCTTAGCCGCCAGATCGCAGGTTACTTATGGTGTGTAAAATAAGGATTTTGAACGGACAGTGAGCTCGTTAATTAGAGCTTGTGGTTTATTATGAGCTTAGGGTAGCACGGCGATTTAAAAGAACACTTTATTTGCTTCAAAAGGCATTTTAAACAGAAGATTGGTTAACGTGGTGTCCCAGACGAACGTATACATCAGGCAATTGTAATGTTGTAGGAAACCTCAAATGAGCTGACAATTATATAGAAACGTTGAAGCAAAATAAAGTTTGAAATGAAAATGCGCTATGACTTGGAGTGGTACGTCGGCATAAAACTCTGGTAGGGAGTGACAGTCTCCCACTTTGTCTTTGTGTTTTTGTGAAACTCGCTCTTGATCCACACTACCGCAGTGCCACTAAAATACTCATTTAGAGTTGAGAAGTCAATGAGTACTTTCCTGTTCCAGTTCATCTGTCTTCCCAACAAGTCTATTCGTCTATGAGGTGTTCAAAAAAGAAGCCACTGTTTAATAAAAGGGGGAATTCCGTTTATTACCCAGGTTAAGGAACGAACCCAAGTCCCAAGTCACATCCTGGGACTCAGTCAAAGGCCTTCGCGGGCTGGCGCGGCTGGACTCACCCTAAGTGTTCCGCCATATCTAGCTCGGATCAAAGCTGAGTATGAGTGCCGTAAAGGCCACAAATAGTCTTACTGTCCTCAGGGAATATTTATTTAGTTTTATCTTTAATTTCCAATTCATGTGTATTGGAAGCAAGAGAAATACATTGAACATAGCCTACCCACTAGTACGTTTGAAGAATGCTACCGCTCACGCACTTTTGCACAAATAAGCCTGTAGGTTGACATTCTGGAGTAAACCACCGACGTTTGAACAAAGCTTTGGTTGGTCTTCTTCCTAGAAAGGGTTTGCGTTTTAGTAACATGGGCAATAGCTCAGAAGGTGGTGAAACCGCTGTGAAATGGAAAATTCCGGTCTCGAGATGGTTGTTAGTCTTTGCGTCTCCATCCTCTTTCTTGTTGTCGCCTTGGGGCTACCACATTGGCCTTGTGGTACCATCCTCAACTTCTGCATGAATTCGCCAAAGTAGGAGGCCTATCAGTTTGTGGGAGCCCTCCTTGCCGGCGCAAAGGATCCTATAACACTGAACTATTTTGCAAAAATCCTGCTGTTGACTGTAGTCATATATTACCACACCATTTTGGATAAAACGTACAGTCCGATGATGGCTGTGATTGGAATGACCTTCGCACGGGCCCAGTTAATAGTGAAATGGTAGCCACAAAACACTTTTGAAGGAACTTCCTGAGCCAGAGTATGTGAAGGACATTTAAAAAACCGTGGCCCCTATTTACATTTTGACTACCACAAAATTAGCCATTTTTTTGCTGTTTAAAGGCCTGCGCAACAATTGCACCTGTTGTACTGTTTTTTAATTCTCTGATGGCGTGCGGTGTTGTGGAAGAAATGCATTATTGAAAAGGACAACAGGACCATAATGGTTATTTCTGGTTTATTAGCCATCGTTAGCCAGCCAGACCCACCCCCTAGGCTGGAGGTCAGCAACCCTTTTAACTCAGAGAGCCAAGACATCAAATATTTGGGAATGTATTTAAGTGAGAGCCATATAATATATTTTAAGATGAAATTCAATTAAATGCGAGTATAAAAGGCCTCTGAATTTATTCTTTGAAATGATGTTCTTATAATATTCATGGTTAATACGACTTCTGGTGGTGCATGGATTCGCTGATGGCTTAATAGTCTGGTTGGTAGTTGGTGAGGTTAAGTTTCATACAAGCGTTGAGGCTGGAATCCGTTAGACGTGATCGTAGGGTGGACTTGATGTATCTAGGATGTAAGAATGACTGCTCGCATGCATACGTAGATGCAAACAAGGTCAATACAGTATGTGGTATGCTACCGGAAGCGTGTTCGAAGTTTTGTCTATCAGCTGGTCTTCGGGTTGAAGTTTTTTTAATTTCTGTCCACATGTGCTTGCTTGTCAACTCCGCTTTATGTCATGGGATACTTTCCAAATCTTCATTGAGTGACTTGAACTTATTCACCCACATGTCTGAGGCCTTCAGGTCAACTAATTGTTCTTCGAAATCTCTAACGGAGACACCAGGAATATAACTAAGGCCAGTTGTGTACATTGAACTCGGCTAAGCACCTTCCCTTTTGAAAACCAACGAACTTTGCTGTGCAAAATCAGACCATGCTAGTTATTTCCAAACTCAGCTAGCAGTGTTTTAAACTGTCGATCATTAAAGGCTCTGGCAACAATCAAGTTGATCACATGAATTACCAGCGACATCACTTCGCTAAGCTACCCATCCCATATCCAAGCACACAGAGCCTACTGGTGTTGAATGCAATGAAAACGTAGGATGGGTCAATTTTCATGTTCACAGAGAAGCCCCACAAATTATTTTTCCCCCATACACACCAAATAATAAAATCTGTAGTTTCTGAGAGAGCCATACGCAATCACCAAAAGAGCATTATATAGCTCGCGAGCCATAGGTTGCCGACCCCGACCTTAGGCGTTCATACTCTAGAAGTCGGATTCTTGGGTTATCGAGTCCAATGCTTTATTATTGCTCCACGAGCCCATTGCCCTATCGGTTGCAAATGAGTGTGTGGCGGAGAGAAATTTACGATGAGGTTACGGGACGCGTCCTCCATCTAGAACCACCCTCAGACAATCACACAGCGACGCGCAACGATACCGGCAAGGGTAACCTCAGACGAGGGTGACTGCGATGCTCATTTCTGGCTTATGACCTATATGACCTAAACATCTGCCACTGAGGGCTCGAACGCATCCATTGCTTTGTTAAGTTTGGGTAATAATTCATTTTAGGTAACACCACACCCATATCACTTATAGCTATTTGGAGGCTTTCGGATTCAAATTTCTTGCTTCCTATTGGTGTATTTCTCATTGGCTACTGATTTGCTCTACTTTACTCATAGGCGGTTTATTCAGTTAACTCTGGTTTGTCGCATGTTGAATTTGGCAGATTTTCAATGTTTGCACGCTTTTGCATGCTTCATATTAGCCTCTTTAATATCGTTGTCTAATATTTGCTGTTTTTTGACTCTTTTGCTCCCCCGTAATGCCCCACTCGTATAACTCCTATTACCACCAGTCCTCTTATATAGATTTCTGGGCTTTTAGGTTTATATAGTGTTAGGTATAATGGATTGCTCCCTTAGTTTGAAAGTTAGATGAAATGGGCAAGAGGACACTGAATACTCACATCGGATTGTTTCGATTTTTCTGTGGACGGATTCCTCTCCTCCACATCGTCATCATCACTAATAGTGATGGAGTTTGGTGGAGAGTACTCTTCTGCCTCCCCGTCAGAAGCGGATGTAGCACCGGCGTAACCTGTGCCAGCAGCGGTAAAGTTCTCTGAGTCCTGTATCAGGTCCACTGTGACCTCGTCGTCCCTGCTGTCACCGGTGGACTCATCAAGCGACTCCACTTGAAACTCCATCTCGCTGCCTCCCGACAGTTCCACCATCTGAGGTGTTGTTCGACCGGAACTCGGCGATTCTACCAAGGTGAGCGGTGAGCAGGAGTGGCCCTCGGGTGACGGCGATCGGGCTGGAATCGGTCTGCTAGCGGGAGGAATACGCAGCAGGCGGAATCGGGAGATGTAGGCACGCGGGACGAGACCCTGGTGACCGTCGCTGTTCTCCGCCAGCATCCATTCAACCTCATTGGCAGGAGTGCGGTCAATGATGCGCAGCTCTTCGTTCGGCCAGATGGGCAGCTCGTCGGACTCAATTTGAGCATCATGGGAGCCGGGACCGGCAGCCTCTAGGCCTCTAGGAAAGATACCATAGACGCGACCCTCATTGGCAGCGCCCAACAAATCCTCCTCGGCTAAAACAGTACAGAGTTGGAGGGTGGACGAATCAGGTTAGCTAGAGGCAACAAACGGCAACCTGAAGGAAAGCGAACCCCCCGTCTGTATAAATGGAGGAACATCTTTCTAAATAATTAAAGAGGCCAGACGTAAGAGGCCAGGCATAAAGATAGAGATAAAGCCAGACAGGGCTAAGCACAATTGGCATTATAAATTAATGTACACGATTAGGGGCGCACAAGTTTATGACAGGCACAAGCGAAAGCTCCAGCTGGGTGGGGCAATGTTATGCGGACATAGGCAGCCATTATAACATGAGGAAAAGCCGCAAATAAGTTGAGCTGCACAGAAACACGAAGGGGAGAGGAGCGGGGAAGGTGATAGTCTGCGCGGCAGAGGAAATACCTATGGACTGTTCGAAATGAGGTAATCGAATCACCCTGAGAGACGGACATTTACAACGCAAATATGTGGCGATAAGCATAACGATAACAGGCGCCTCAGCTGAGGAAAATGTTCTGTTTCCTAATAAAAGAAGCCTTGAGTATAACCCTGTTCCAGATGGATGAGAGGAAATAACGTCAGAGGACAGCTTTATGGAACGGAAGAGCGGGTAGGAGTATTGAATAACCTTCATATCGGAGTCAAAACGTCCAGCTAACTTAGCATCTGGGCAGCATTATCGACCAATTTCCACCAGTATCTACCAACCGGAGTTTGTATCCCAAAAACCCTTTGCACTACTCATCGAATTTAATAGCTGCCACGAGGAGTACAGAGTCACACAGAAATTAATGCCAACCAAGCTGTCTGAAGCTTCAGAACAACATGGACATAACTAATTCCGTCCGCTAATGGGAAAGGTTAGTAAACTTAACTGTCAAGTAACTTCCACCCACTCATATGGTTAAGAAATATCTGTTTTGGCTTACGATCGCAGGTTTTGACAATTATTCGCTGATGGAGACGAAAGACTCAGACAAGGTACGACTGTTTACTTAAACAACCATGAAAAAGTAAGCTATGGTAAAAAGAAATAAAAAATCCAACCCCCCACCACGAGTACTAGCTAAAAGGGTAAGGAAGACATGTATGACCACCTAAAAAGGACAGGGAATAGGAAGGCTCCGTCAACTTAAAATAGGCGGAAAATAGGACAAATATGCACATGCATTAACCCTAACGCTAACTGCAACATGAGACTAAACTGTAACGTGACATTGAGCCTACGCCTACCCTAAACCTTACATGAACTCCGACCTCAGCCGTTAACGTAATCATGACCCACTCTCGGATTGGTCCGGTTGCAGTCCCACTACGTACATACGTATATGCTTCGTTTTGACCTTAAATGGGTTATACTAAGTATGTCAATACATTTCAAGTCTTCCACCCTAGCTGTTGAGTCCTTCTTTGAGGATTCGATCGAGGTTTTGTTGGACGGCTGACATCGTGACTTGTGGCAAGGTTCCAGCAATCCTTATCTATCGAACGGCTAAGGGATACACTGCCCCCTACAGGAAGCAAATAATGACTGGCTGGGCGTTCTGCGTGGCAAAAGTGAGTCTGTTTCATACAAAGAATGAACTCGCACAACTGTTAGTTCTGACGAAATGAATGTACGCGCAAGGGAGCCAGAGAGAGAGAGAGATCTGAAAAATGGCTAGTGGGCGGGCTGGGCTTACCTGCGAGGTATTTTTCGCACTCAGCGTCGTGGTCGCCCTGATCACACTTCTCCAGCGCTGTTTCGTGATCGGACAGGGTACGCGAGTGCAGAGCGGCACCATGTTCAACCAGCAGCTTGGCCAACTGCACGTTGCCACAGGAGGCGGCACAGTGCAGCGGTGTCCAGCCGTCAGTGTCCCCGGCGTTCACGTCAGCACCCACTTCCCTGACCAAGAAGTCGGCGACGTCAGCGCGACCGGCACAGACGGCGTTGTGCAGCGCCGTGATGCCCTCGTCGTTGGGTTCTGAGACGTCGGACACCTGTCGGAAGGGAAGGACGCAAAGAAAGGGGGATAAGGCATAATCTTATCTGGTCACCAGTTTACGAGGCACCATGCGATGCAACAGGGAAAAGTCTGTCTCAGATCATTCTAACTGCACACAGAAACCGTCGACATAAGGGGAAAACAGGGAGATTTAGGCCAAAGCTTAGAGCACTGAGTCACATTCCAGCTGTCAAAATTTTTTTCTTGGGCGTTTTTGCGCGGCTACCTATTTGAAACTTGGACTTCCTGTTAGCAATTAAAAACATCCTAAACGTCCCGTTATTTTTCTTCGCCCCATTCTCGTGCAAATCTTCTCATATATATATATATATTCACTCAGGAATGTGCGAACACCGATCGAATAGACTTCCGAACTAAACAAAGTTCGTGTGGTGGTCAGAGGTCCCCAACGGGTGACCGCCTGCCAGGCCGATTCCGGCCAAGTCATAATAGTCATAATATATATAAGGCCTTTTACAAATTGATGCTTATCCCTCTTTGTTTATTTGAATGACAACAATAAAGTCATCAACGCTTGGCGCTAGCAGCATTTGGAGGGAAGTCTAATGTGGCCTATGTTATGGGATATAGTTAAGGGCATTTTTCCAGGATGTGGACAACAACAGCTTTTGGCCATTATATATCGCTTGCGATTACCCGACACTGTTTAGTATTTGTGCCTAAATTTATCTTGGTTGAATGGAGGACGTTTTTTGCTGAAGATTTTGGAATGATACTGAAAAAAATAAAGAGCTTGTTTCGTTACCTCTCTCTCTTATATCTCCAAAAGTTACCTTCATTCATGTCAAGTGCTGGTAAGGATGAAGTACATGCCCCCTTCCCATAAACGGGGCATGAGAACAAGAACCACCTACAGTGCACGTGTGTTTGTGCCAAATTTCAGGGAATGTGGGATAATTCCTTTTGACCCAGTTGTTAAAAACTGGCCAACCTCGGCTGCTTAGGAACTCATGACAAGAGCAAAGGCAAGGCTTTAGTACAGTCAACGCTCTATCCACCCGAGCCGGAGGCTCCATTAGGAGCGGTTAGTTTAATCACGGTGGATCATAAAGATTTATTCAAATCTGTCACTCCCTGTCACAGAAGGATAAGGTTCAAGGTAAGGATTGAATTTGGGACTAGTGTTAACTATAGAGGTAAACTAGTGTTACTGTTATGTTTAGAGTTTGGGCTACATTCAAGGTTAATGTTAGTGATAGGGCTACCTACATGATCAGGATTTAGGGTTAGAGCTACGGCTTAGGTTCTTGTTAGGTCTAATATAAAGGTTCGGACATGGACATATTTACCCTATCTGTGCCGGACAATCTTTATTATTTGCGGGAGGGGGGGGGAGGGTGAATTTTTCCTTCCCGCGTCCGGTCTAGGTGGGGCGGGGGGAAGAGGGCGGGTCCTATCGTTGCCAAATTGCTAACTAAGGTGCCTCCCGAGCTGTTGGTTGCATAAAACACCTCGGGCATTTTATCAATCACCAACTCCCCCCTCAATTTATTTAAAAGTCACAAACCACACAATGGTGCACAATCAGACTTCAGACAGTTTTTCTCCTAAAAACCACAAATGACATTCCATTTTGAATTATGAGCCAGCCTTAGGAGTTTTTTCACTGTCTGCTCTTCTTCCTCAGTTACACTGGTGGCTTGTGTTAACTTAGTATGAGTGTATTACTTAAAACAAGCGAGTAGTCGTCTGAAATTGTGTCAACGACTTATTTGGAATGTTTGGCTATGCCGATGCATTTCTGAAATCCTATGTACTAAGAGGGAGTTCAAAGGCGTTTGCCTGCATTCCCTTTAAGAAATTTGACTTGACTTGACAGTAAAATCCTATGGCAGTCGCGACTGAACAAACTCCATCTAAAATGACTGCCAAGCCTTTAGAAAGAAGCACTGACTAACTGGATTGCTTAACTAAGCACCCACACAGCAAATATTATTTTAGTGATGCTACGAGTTAGCTAATGAACAAACTGATCCCCAGTTAGTTAATACACTTTGCACTGTATATTCGCATAAATGTGTTATGCAGGTTCGTAAAACAATGCGTACTTAAGTGGTGTAAGCTGTTCCAACTCATGGTAGGTACTGGTATATAAAACCTCCCAAAAAGCGTAGTTTCTTCGGTGGGAAACGTTGCATTTGTGAAAAATAGATGCGTCAGTTTAGAAAAAAAAGGATTGCCTTATCTACGTATTGTCAAATTACGCTGTAACCGTGAAAGCAAGATACATAAACTTCGAGATACTAGGCCAGAGAAACGACTATGCTGGCGGGCAAAGAATACTTACAGAGCAACACAACTTTTAAAACGAAAATAAAGCCTTTGCAAAACCATTTTAAAACGCAGACAGAGTTCCCTAACGAACTTGTACAAGAAAGGAAACTGTTGTAAATCCTATGTAGGAAAGTGGGATTGGCCCTTAGGTCAGAATCAACCTGTGCAGTTGTTCTCGCATACTTTGAAGATCAGAACAGTCAATGCCGCTTTGGGTACTGAACGGCGATAGCTGCCGCTCTCGTCAAAACGATAAAATCGATATTGATTAACGATGGTAAACTTACTGGGATTGTAATGGGGTTTCTTCGCGTCGTCTCTGTAACACTCGCATTCAACCCCACGCAAAACGTTAGTGTTACTAAAGGAGCTGGAACCAGCACTCCGCAAAGGCTTTCGTTGAAGTAACTTTTGCTCTGTTAACCTCGTTGAACACGGAAATATAGAAGACAAACTAGGGCGAGCTAACGAATAGGTCTCATAATTGTGTATAAGTTATGCGAAGGCACATGACATGTCATTTTTACCGGCGTCTTTCCACGCCCAACCATAAAAAATTGGCAAACTTTTGTAGATCCCATCATGTTCCTACCGCCGGCGCTTGCTTTAGGAAACTGGGTATCTAAATGACGGGTGAAACCATTATTGTAAGCAGAATGGAATTTGGAATATCATCGAATACTTGTCCCGATCCATGAAGATCTTGCAGAAAATATCCATTTCCCCTTCCGCACAAACCCACAAAATTCGTATTACTGAGGTTCGACCTACTGGTGTAGATCCATATGTAACTTCCTAGTCCGTAAATCTCACAGAATTTTGAACTTAAATGGAGTTGTATTCATCAGGTTGATAGCTGTAAGTGAAAAAACGAGAGAACTAGTGACATTCGCAATGACTTGATTCTACCCATCGATTTTGGATATGCATCTCTTAGAGGGTTAGATGGCAAACAATACAATATTATTTTCGAGATTAGCACGGCTGTGATTGAGACTTTGCAATCAAAAGATAGACTCTCCTCAACTGCCAATTTAATCCTTTTGCGCACGACTTGTAGCCTTTACTTTCAGTATTAGTCGGAATCCAAAGAGCAACACGCAAGATGTCAGTTTTGCGCCTTACCGCGAGAGAAGAAGATTAAAGGCATCGAAAAACCAAGCCTCACCCGAATTAAAGGTGATACGTTTATCGCGACTGAATGGTTCTGATAAAAAAGTTGTTCTTGAGGCATCCTCTTCCTTATTCGGTAAAATTAAAGTAAAAGAAGAATTCCACGCAATTACCACATCAAAATACGACGAGAATGATGAAACAGTAAACATTAACGTGTAGTCTACGGCGGTTGAACAATAATTGAAAAGAAGGATGAATGCGGGACCCGCTTCCTATGATATATATTTAAAGGTATAGAAAATACATCCCCTAATTACTGCAGTTATTCAAAAACTAGAGTTGGACCATCGTCGTCAATCATGTCCAGAGTGTTAAAAATAAGGAGGAGCACGAGAACGATGACTCGTGCATTAATCAGGTTATGATGATAGAAGCCTTGCTTAGCATCTACCGCACTCTCACCTTCTCTCTTATTCGGTTCTTGGTTTAAGACAATGCTTGGAGGACCGAACATGAAAGTGGGCGCAGGTGGCTGGCGCGACGGGAACCTGCAACTAGGCGTGCAACTACACACCCCATCCGCGGTATTTTTTATGGGATCGCCACTGGAAAACGTTTGTTCTGACTCAGCTTCTTTGTTGGTCTAACGCCTTTGCCATGTGTGAACATGTATTTCAAAACTTTTACTCTAAGCTGTCACTGATGAATCTAAGTACGAACCCACGAATCCAAAAAATCGAGCAATTTGAATTTTGTTCCAGTGACTCCGTCTCGTTCTCAAACTTAAGCGTCTTCTCTTTCAGCACTCAAGAAAGATGAGCAGAACATTATTTTGGCAAAATTAATGCTTGATCTAGATAATGATGATGCTATTTTTGTTGTTTCAAGGCTGTAAAGCGCTCCATACGGTGCGACTAGCCCCCCGAATGGCCGAAATAGTCCACCTGTGAACTAAACACCTAGCTTATATATGCCTTAGACGAGGGCTAGTTTTTTTAAGATGGTCCTCTAGAGTCAGCCTTCGGACACGTCAGGCAAAGACTCTCGGGCGTGCAACATTCGTCTTGCTGAAAGACTATTTTGGTCCATGAAGATTTTGTTGGCAAAGCTAAGTCATTGGATACGTACCCAGCCATAACTGTACTAATCGTCAGATAATGGAGGTGACTCATTTTGATGATGGTCTGCCCAAGTGTAGTGAACTTTTTGTAGGACCAGCAGCCAGGCTAAAAGAAAACATTACCGCCCCTTCAAAGGATTTCAACATTCCCAGAAAGGTAGAATACCCAGGGCACCGGACTTCAAAAAACACCGGTTGAAGTTATTAATTGCGCTGTCAAAAATGAATAAAAAGTTGCTCATATGGGATAGGAAGGGATAAAAAGAACAGGACATAAGTCGTAGCCTTCTTATTTTATGTAGGGAATTCGCCAGTTAATTGTAGCGATTTTGGCGTCAAGTCAATGACGCAGCTTCTGCTACGACAACAACGTTCAAGCCGCGTCCTTTAAACGAACAACGGTTGACTAATACACTAACGTTTATCCTCAGAACCTGCATACTGCCGTTATTAATTTTCCAGATAACGTAATGCTTGCTTAAAAAGCGTGCAAAACGGAGAGGTAATTACGAAAATTCGTTAAAATTTATGTTATTCCAGATATGGAAGCAGGAAAAGGAATAAATTGTCAAGTAAAAGAAAGATGCAAAATAGGTGGATTTCAAACAGTTGATGCTCTATAACAGCCCACATTAATAGGACGTAATATTTATGATGCTTTGAGTTGGCAATCTTCCAAGCCAAGACTTTTAGAAAGTCAGATTCATTATACTGATGCATGCTTTGGAGTGACGCGAGGACAGATTTCACAGTAAGGAAAACGAAGGCTGTTTGCTCGTCGAAGTAACGTCTTTATTCAGAGGAGTTGTCGAACTCTTACCAGAGTCAGGTTTAAGAATTGCACACTGACCGTAAGCCACCATGAACAGCGAGGAAATGCAGATCAAGAACTGATTAAGTCATATTGGGCAGTCAGGTGCAGTATATGGTATGTTGCGCCTCAACTGCCCTCGTAATCACCCTGCGCAGAGAGGATGAGGCTTGGATCGCGCATACGTGAACAAAAACTGGCTGTAAGACGATGTGATGAATTATCACGATTGGCCGCCCGCACACAGGAGTTCAATCTTGCAGCCACGAAGATAATTGCCCATACCAAAAGCAAAACAAGCAGGAAGTAGATGGAAGCCTAAGCCTCTGATTAGAACTCAGTCAATCGATTTATCGATCAGGCGCCGGTCAAAAGGCCCTACAAAATCACCTCCGGACTGGCGTCGATGATTCCTGGTTGGTTCACACTTCTTATAATTGCTACCAATTTTGTTGCAATTTTAATATCTGATGGCAGAATCCAGTAAGATTTTTAAAGCTCAGACGAAAGCGAAACGGCCTCTTTCTTTCTTTCTTACTAATACATACACCTGGACTGCGAACAGTCATCTCAAATCGTGAAATTCTCCAGCTTTAGCATCACTCTCCCTCTTGCTCCTCCAACGTTCCAGTCGACTACCCGAACCGACTAAATAATGGGCAAAGGGGCAAGTTATGTTGAAGTGCATGGACAAAGTGCCTGACTGAGTCCGCGCATATATAGAATTTAGGGTCAGTATAAGGTCAGGCCGCAGCCGCCGCCGACGCGGCAAAACAGCGACCGAAACGGTTAAGTGCTCCTGACACAGCCTACGCTCTCAGGTGCGACCACAAGTACGGCCTTAAATAAGTGGGATAGCCTGTTTTTTATGCTTCGATAATTTCTCCGTCGAAGGCATCGTTATACAGAATGGCAGAATTTTTTAAAAATCGTACACTCAACATATAAAGCAGAGTTTTGCTCTGCAGTGAGCGCACGATAAACCAAACCGATCACTTCACACAGTAGATTCCCTACCTCATGAAACGTCAATCAAAATTCTGAAATGCGTTTTCAATTCGAACAAGCTACTTAGGTAAGGTTAGAATATTATCGTGTGGTGTCATTTCAAGATATTGAAATCCTTGTGAACGAACTCACCTTTAAAATGCATACTCTGCAAAAAATGCGTACTCATGTAGGATGAGTTTTAATTATCGATTTTTAATGCTTCTATAAAATCAAACATATTAAGTCTAAACTATAATCGTTTGTTAACGAAATATGCTTACTTTAAACTTAACACCTTAAGAGTGGGTACCTTTTGTTTTTAAAAGGTTTACAAATTGTTGAATTATTTTTAACGCTACTGGCCATTTCCAATCTACATCGACTGTACTCGACTATATGGACTACCGAAGTCATCCCGACTGACTGGTCACTGTCCATTATTTTACCGATACCGAAGCGCGATGACAGGACATTATGCTCAAACTACCGCGGCATCAGCCTCATCGATATAGCCACCAAAGTGTTTGCGACCACCCTTCTCCGTAGATTTTCGTCTGAGCGCAATCTTCGTACTCGTCCCAACCAAGGAGGATTTCGTCCAGGTAGAGGATGTATTGACCAGATCTTCATTCTACACCGCGTAATAGAGCACAGACATCAAAACCAACAGATCACTACCGCCTGTTTTATCGACTTCAAAACCGACTTTGATTCTATCGACAGAGAAGCTTTATGGCAAGTCTTGCTTGCTGACGGTCTCCCACCAAAATTGCTCAATCTTATCAAAGCTTACTATGGCACAACATCAGCCCGAGCAAGAACCCTTGGTGAAGAGTCAATTTCTTTCCCTCTGACTTGTGAAGTTCAACAAGGGTGCCCTCTTTCTCCAGTTCTCTTCAACTTCTTGATCGACTGGGTAATGCATCAGTCAATTCTACCTGACAGTGGATGTGAAATCAGCTCTGAATTCAGAGTACCTGACCTGGAATATGCCGATGACATTTTCGTACTCGGTAAAACTCCTCAATCACTACAGCCAACGCTAGACCGAATCACCGGCTTCGCGGCAACTGTTTGTCTGACAATTAATGTGCGCAAGACGAAGCTCCTGACTACGTATCTGGGCGCAAAACAACCACTGTTTATCAGCGGTCAACCCATTGAAGAAGGTAGCTGCTTCCGCTGTTTGGGCTGGAATATGCTAGCCAATGGACAGGCCAAAGACGAAATCAAGAACCAAATCGCGCAGGATAGAAATGCATTTAGGCCACTAGCCAGACCACTCTGGTCTCCCTCAGACATCAGTTTACGTACTAAGCTGCTGATATACAAAGCATCAATCACACCGGTGTTAGTATATTCCTGCGAAACATGGCCAATTAGAAAGGCAGACATCCTATCGCTCGAAGTCTTTGACCGTTGGTGTCTTCGACGCCTCTTAAGAGTCTTCTGGCAGGATCTAATCTCCAATGTTGAGCTATACCGCAGATGTTTCAAACTACCATGTCTAGCATCGTACATCCAGCATCGCCTATTGCAATGGTTTGGCCATGTCCTGCGCAAACCATCGACGGACCTCTGCAGATTGGTCGTGAACCTTTCTCGTAGTGCAAACTGGAGATACCGACAAGGCGGTCAACTGAAGACAGGGCTCAGCACCGTTAAGTCGGACGTTGAACGGATGGGCCTCGTAACCGTTTACGGCTCACGAAATTGAAACAAACAATGGGTTAACATCTGTGAAGAGCTCGCCTCTGACCGCCGCTAATGGGCCGCCGCTATTCGCGACATCAGTGAAGCCGAATCATCCAACAACAGGAGCTAATCGAATCAAGTAACAAGTGAGTAAGTATATATTATAGTGATTTTGTCTGAGGAAAATATATAATTTCTCTACACTATGAGTAAAATGTTGCATATTCCAGTTTCGAAGGATTCTGATCCTTTGTAATACTTTGTAGGCAAAATTAATAAATTGATGCATACGATAAATTACGAATGAACATTTCACGGTTTCTAGAAATTTCATACTAAGAAATGTCTATTCAACTGGTTCCTCACTCTGCATGAATAAAATAAAATTGGAGAACACAGAATTTTGAATTTTTACAGAAGCAAGGTCATTGTAACGCAGCGAATGCCACCTTTAAACTTGGAAAATACAGAAGCCCTTTACGACCGAAATCTACGGACCAGTCGGTTCCGAAAAGGCCCATTTTTATATCTTTGCCCTTTAAGGGAGACGATATCTCAAATACAATTAAGCGAGGGCTACGTTGCCCCACAGAGAGGACAAACTATGCAGCTGAACTGGTGTTCCTCAGTCCCACAAAAGCCTTCCCGTGAACCGTACAAGGGATGCCTTGATTTTGCACGCCACCCCAAACTGCGTGTATGAATTCACGTGCACTTGCGGATGCAAGTACATTCGCCGTACTCAAAGGCTATTTGCAACCAGGGCTGCTGAACATTTGTCTGCTCGGCTTTTAAAACCAGAAACCAAAGTGCCACGGTCCTCCATTACAAAACACTTGTTAGACAATGGTCATTTCTGCTACTCATGTCTCTGATGACGAACCCACGACGGATATCTAAACGTCAGGCGAATAAACATATTGTCCCAGCAATTAAGTCTTCTTCTTCTCAATGGTCACTCTATCGACATTAACACATCTTTTCGAGTTCTTGTTCGAGCACGAACAATCCGAACCTTGCGCTTTATGGGAGCAGTCTATACACGGCGGAAGAAACCCGACCTATGGGAGCAATTAGACAATGTGGTCAATCTTCAACGGCCCTGGTAAATACATGCCACATTAAATCAAACTTTCATTCATGTTAATTCTCGTCTTTACTGTTCTTTTTTATAATTATTGATTCTGTTAAAATAAAAAATGCTGTGCTCTCCAATTTTTATCTTATTCATGCAGAGAGAAGAAGGAGTTGAAAAGCTCTCCCGAAATTTATTTTTGCAAATAAATTATACTGGTTTTGCTTGCTTGAAAGTTTTATCTAAGAAAAAATACTTTACATTCTTCAGAAATCAAATATAAAAAAGACTGAATGTGCCGCCAAAGGATCGCAAGTATCTTGTTGCGCATATGCTTTATAAAATATTTTGAAGTATGTATGGGTACTTAAAATCAAGAAGAAAAATAACTACTATTTGAGAAGCCACTTTTTGAAGTATTCGCTTTTCGCAAGCGCCAGGAAAGAAGCTTGTTCTTGAGCTGGCTGAAATATCCTGAGATTAGGACTGTGCGATGAAAAATGCTCCAATCTCCCTTACGTAATTTTGTCGAATTGCAGAACCCATTTTGGTATTTTATGGGAAAATTTTATGAGATGACCAAAGTATGAAAAACTCTAAGCGTTTGGCGGGATTTGAACCCGCGCATCAGAGAAAGCCTTTGCCGGAGGCTAATGCTCTACCGCTAAACAACAAACGCCTGCTTCACGCCATGAGTTTTATCAAACTTGGATCGATATTACCCGCTCAACTTTTCGCCCATATGAAATCCACCAATACGGGAGCAAGTTGACTGCCCAAGCAGGATTTCCTAAGCAATCATCAAGAATCCACCAGAATGAATACTATGCTGACTCAATTATTAAGTTGGTTTGGCAGATTTGCTTAATTTGAGTTTTTCACACTTGGTTCAAGTCAAATTAAGCAAATCTGCCAAACCAACTTAATAAACATTTTATGAGATAGTAAATCTCGTGTAAAGGCTATTAACAGGCTGCGCTTTTGCAGCTTGACTGCACTTTGGCCGCTGTCATGCAATTTTCAGCTCAGGCGGTAATGCATTTTGTCTACCTTACACAATTTCCGGGGGCAACAGTGGTTCATCAACAGGACAGGATCGAGAACACCAAATTCTGACACATGCTTGTGGGATAAAAAATCTGATTGGTGGGAAGTTTGCAATACATATTCGCTGCTACAGTTTATGCTAGCTGAAAGTTCTGAATATTCCGCAAGTTCTTTCACCGGAAACTGCTGGAGACAAAGCACGCTTGCATGCCTTTTACAAATTTATCATTCTGAGAGAAAATTTACAAAAATATGGGGCTGGCAGAGCAGTTTGAATCCGTGGAATATTTTGACGAATGTGACATCCGGAAACCCGCTCTCACACACACAATCAGTGATCCTTTAAAAACCAGATGCTATCCATTCTCAAGGATTTAAATTTGAGGGATGCGCAATGTGCTACCAAAGTATCGCAAGTATCTCGTAGCGTTTATATTCTATAAAATATTTTGAATTACATGAGGGTACATACAATCAAGGATAAAAATACATACTACTTAAAGAGCCATCTTTAAAGTTTTCAGTTTTGGCAAGCACTAAGAAGGCAGCTTGTTTATGAGCTGGCTGAAATATCCTGAGAATAAAATGCATGATAATAAATTTTTTAAAATCTTCTTTTAGTAATTTTTTCGAATTCAAAGAAGCATTTAAGAATTTTGTGGAACATTTAACCTGATAGGAAATCTACTGTACTCTCTGCTAACGAATTGCGCTTTATAGCTCAATCGCACCTAAGCCACTGTCATGCAACGCCCAGCTCAGATGGCAATGCATTCTGTCTGTCTCGTTATTTCCGGAGCCACGAGGTCTATCAACAGGACTGGATCAGAAACACTCAATTCTGACACACACACGCCGGAAAAAAAACCAGATTCGTAGGAACTTTGCAATAAACATTCGCTGCTAGCTGAAGGTTTCTGAAAATTCTGCAAACTCTTCCACCGGAAACTGCCGGAGGCAGAGCACGCTTGCACGCCTTCTACAAATTTTTCATTCGGGGTGACAACGTTTAAAAATGTTCAGGTAACAGAGCCGGTTGAAACCATGGAATATGGTGCCGAATGTGATAACCGGAAACCAAATCTCACAAACACAAAAGCAGTGATTGAGGACGCTGGCAACAGGACGTCGAAAATACGCACACGTTATGTTCATGGGTGTCAGTGGGACGAGAGCTCGAACAGCTATTTCAATAGGACACAGTTTGCGCACGATGTGGACAGGATAGTTACAATAAGTGGTGCGAATCATGAACCATTAACCTTAATGCCGTATTCTGACCTCAGCCATGAAGGATTGGTTATGGAGATTAATAGTGTGGAGCAGAAATCAGATTAATCCCAAATTTTGAATACCAAGTAGATACCGATTTTGAAATGCATCTTCACCTAGTTGGCTGTACATTTCTTAGCTGATGGCTTCTCCATGCTGATGCGTACCCACCTGCCCACCTGCATCAACACATAGTTTTGTATGTTCATACGTTGGGATTGAATTACGCATTTAAAATTTTCTATTCAAGCAAACAGTTTTTCGTTATAGTTTTGAACAAGCTTTGCGTTACAACTATTTTTAAACTGATACCTGCTGAGGTTTCCATACAAAAACCTATGCACTTTCCTCTAAAAAAAGTCATACATTCATTTGCATTGCGAGGAAGAATTCTTACGGGGCTTTTAACTGTGTGCAATTGAGTATGTGGTATTCTCTGTAAGTAGCATTAACAAACGGAGATATACAGGTGATTTTAACAGTCATTTCCTAGCCTTAATAATTCTCGTAATTGCGAACCATTGTAAAGCAAAACTTCAGTTTGTTGGATTCTACCATTTTGAAAAAAAGTAAACACTTTTCGACAAAATAAACACAATACAAGCATATTGTTTGCGCACGTTTTCCCTCAATATATTTTGTGATACAATGTCATTGAAGAACAACGAGAAACATATATTTTATTCATGGTTTAGAAGGCATGTCAGAAGAATACCTATTTAAAATTTCCGTTAATATTTCCTGCGTTATTTCACTAAGTAAAGTTTGAGAAGTGAATTACAATTTGTTACATCTGGGCAGCTCGGCTGCTGTGATACTCGATGCTTTTCGCTAGGTGAGAAAATGATATTGCCACCAAAAGGAAACCAAATGTAATGAATGGTCGGTATATCAACCTCCGTAAAATATCGAGTTATATACTCGTGCGTAGAACAACTGCATGGCTCTATGGATAATGAGGATGGTACTCAAGAAAAGAGTTCTTAACGTACAGCTGAAATAAGGAGCTTCTTATACTGCGTCGATGTAAACGCAAAGAATAGTAGACTATGGGTCAAAATTTCCAGTTAGCATCTATTGTAGGCGTAGAGTAGTCGCCAAGTGCCATGCAACGTTCATAATGAAAATTGACGTGGTGATTAAGCGTATACTAAGTAACACTATTTTGATTCATTGAGTTAATTGAATGCCGCGAAAGCTTTTTACTTAGTAAAATCATCATTTTAGCTAAGTTTATTAAGAGAAATGGCCATTAGTTTTGGGGAAATTGGAAGTTGTCTCATATGGAAGGAGTTCTTTACGCTTTTACGAAAGAGAGAACCAAACTACACTGTAATGTTGATAACACTAAGAAGGAACTCCAAAATAAGTAAAATAGGCATAGAAAATATCCCTTCCAGAGCTGGAAAAGTTTATCCAAAATTGTTCAGATTGAAGTAAAGCCAAGTTAAAGGGACCACATTTGTTTGCAGTAACATTGAAGATTTATATTTTAAAAATCATGTTTAGCTATTCTGTGAAGTCTTTTTGCACAAAATGCAATAACTGAAGAGTATTTGTTTGAATGCACCAATGAACCTCGAATGTTCTTCAATAAAAACCAAATGTCCAACATGTTTTCGTAAATTTAAGAAAATGAAGTCCTAATTGAATATAAGTCATGGACAAATATGGTTTTTTGGTGTGATTTACGTCCCCTTTTGCTTTTTTTAAAAACGAAACAGACGAAAGAATTATAAGTAGTTCAAAAATGTACATTAACTTGGCCAGTTTTTTAATTTGCCAGTTTATAACTGGAAGTGGAATCAATATACTTATGCGGAAGGTTATCCATTATAAAGATAAAAGCAAGTTTTTTCATTTTCAGCCAAATTGAATCGTTTATCTTCAAGAAACTTCAATAAATTCTCAAAAGTATCAAATTTTTATTGTGACATTACGTTGGAAAAAGTTAACATACGCAGAAGTTCATTAGCCGAATATCTTATCAAAGCAATTTCTATGAGGTAACTTTTGATGACAAGTTTTTTTAATAATCTTAGGAATGGTAGTTTCACAAAATCCAGTGCGGACAAGATTTACCCTCATCAATGTGTTTTTCTGTTTTGAGGCATTTCTGTATATAAAAAACGTTGCCATATTCATTAAAACTAATATCAGAAAACACTTTATTTCAGTAAATGCTCTTTATATCTATCTTATTCAAAAGGCTTTGGTGTAAATATTGAAAAAATGAAGAATTTATAAATTAATAAAAGAAGACAGTAAAAACAAGGAAAATAATGGCACACTTTTGTTGATGACATTAAATAATTACTTATCCAGTAACATTAAAGTTTACAGAATGTCTTGACTTAAAACGTTTTTTCAATATATAGAGAGTGGTTGCTTCAAGTTTTCAATTTAACACAATATCTAAATAGTTTGTTCTAATTTATAGCTCATTTTAACGTCTCCAAAATCACGGGATTATCGAGAAAATTTTATTTTTCTTGACAAACACTTAGTAATTCTTATGGTTATTTTAAGTACTATATATGCCTGATGCAGTTCATTATTATTTCTAAATCTTCCTTCATGCATTCACATTGGAATTCGAGTAATGAGCAAACCTATACAAAGTTATGAAAATTGCATGGTCTATGGCGACTACTGTACAGTGGATCAACTTTCGCTTGCAAAATGCTTTAATTCAAGTGTGGAAAGCATTCATAAACCTTACACGAGGGAATGCTGTGCGATGGTCTCGCCAACCTCTACATTAGTTGATAATGTACTAAGCACCTTCTGCAATCAAACAGCTGAATAATCTTAAAAATTCGGGGCTACGGCAGCGATCTGATTCAAAACCTCCCAAAGTTCTCGTGGCATTCTGACCGCAAAGAAGTGAGCCATTTTTGTAGAAATTAGTAACACAGAGTGCAGCCCCAGATTACATTAAACATAAGAAAATTGGAGTATACGGAAGGCTTAACCTGACGCAATTTCATCCCAAGGGACATGGGTGTATTTGCGAAGCAGCTGATTGACGGCATCTTTAAATCAATCATTAGGATTAGAAAAAAAATCAACAAAGGGGAATTCAGTGAACAGACTCGCCTTCTTTCTACTGCTTGGAAGTAAAGTAGATTTGTCTGAAGAACAATCAGTCGATATTGGCTTGGGAGACTGGTATTTCAACGAACAGTAATATTTTTAAATCAAGGGAAGGAGAAGAAGGAGTGCTTAGTTTGCAATATCTTATGCAAATAATAAATAACTATGAAGATGAAATCAGAAGGTTACACTGGAGAGGAGGAGTCAGTAGAAAACATGTGGGCACCAGAAAACCTTCGAAAATATACCCCCAAGGAAGCCAGAAAGACGCAACAGTCAGTAGCTGTCAAAACAGACGCTAACATTGTCAAAGTAGAATGCACTTCCATTTCCACATATACCTACACTGCTGCCGGCTTTATGTTTTTCTAAAAACAGCACACACTGCCTTGTTGCCATATGTCATTCGTGTTTATGAGTTTGCAGGGAATTGTCAAAAGAAATAGGTCCGACTTATAAAGTTCGTACACCCTTTTGGCACTTAATCTTCTGCTGAAAACAAGTACGCTTCCCTCATAAGAGGGCAATTCATGCCTCATCCATTGGACAACTTTATATTTTTAGCATGCTAAAAGTAACAATTTTAGAAGCCTGTTTGTTTCCCCTTATCTACCGTCACTGATTTATTTCCGAAAAGGGCTCTCATATTTTGAAATACTTGTTCATTTGAGAAAGATAACGTAAGTGGGTTTGTAAAACTGATTATCAACCAGCATAATTCGAATATAATTTAGAAAAGATGGATGCCGGACTTTTAAAAAGCCTTACCCCCGTCTCCTTCAAAATTTTCCCTCGTTAAAAAATAGATATTTATAAAGAATATATTTTCTCACTTACTTTTGAAGCCGTTTTAAATTTCAATATATATATATCAGTAAGGGGGGTATGACAGCGTCTGGAGGTAACCTGATACAGAACTGTTTCGGGCTTATTAGCCTTCATCAGCCAAGCATAAACCTGAACACCAGCTGGTCGGACAACACAAACAAACGCACTTACAGACGGCGCAGTTGGTCCACCACTGGTGTCTATCTATATATATATACATATTAAGTGGGCACTAAGTTCAAAAATAAATACTCTTGGTTCCCATACAGCAGTACAAAACATTTTCGTTCAATTTTATTCGCAAATATCTTAGAAGATTCTAAAATCCCGTGTAGTTACGACCTTCTGGAGACGATGAAATGTCGATAAAGCACCACGCTTATCCCCTTACTAATGCTGCTTTTATGGTCTACAAGATTTTTCACGTTGCATTTCCTTCAGCGTACTTACACTCCACAAACAGATAGATGGCTAACGGTCGTCACCTGTCATCGGTATTCAGGTGCACATCGTGGTTCTTCACATTGCACTCCATTGCGAACTTTTATATAAGGTCTTCTTTATGTATTTACAAGGCATGTTTAAAGCATGTAGTTTGTAAAACGTAGACACACGTACAACTGTAGATAAAATGCAAAATTCTGAAATCGGAAAAATATTTTAGTTGGAAAATGGTCTTTTTTCAAATACACACTTCGGCGAAAACCTAATTTACGACAAATTGAACAAAAGAAAAGACTTCTTTTTGCATACTGTCTAGCAAATGTATTTAAATATATAAACACATTATAAATTAACTGAAAAATATTCATATCAAAAAGTGGCTATTTATAAAAATAGAAGCGGCTCTTGAAAACGACTACAAAAAAAACTCTTAAGTTGAAATCCTGTCCTGACTGAAGTATTTTGCTATGATATTTCACAACAAACCAACCAAAATAATATTTTCCAATCGAAAACACATTAAAACATATCGATAAATGTTGTATGAACTTTTGCAGATTCTGGACGTCCATTATACTTTTTCTCAAGCAAGCTATCTGAAAAAAATCAACAGCTGCAGTATTGATACGAAAACAACGCGGGAATTAGCCGACCACAAGGGCGCTGCCCGGGAGTAGATTTTTGGACAGGCCTTAGATGCCGACACGGGACTTTGTTGTCACAAAGAGTGTGGATTCACTCTCTATTTCGACGCGCCTACCAACAATGGGGTACGAGAGATAAGCAATACCGGTTGTGCTTACCTAACTATACGAATTGGAACTAAAAGCTTTATCAGAGATAAGACAACACGGAAGCCCGTACGGGCGGTCTAGAAGGATTATCAGCTTTCCCGATGTCGTAGAACAGGCCCTTTTCCAAAAGCAGATCCGCTGATGAAAGAGCCGAGACTATGCCTTGACGGTAATTCCTAACACCTCCAATATCAGGAATTTTGTCAGGTTGGTTCATTTGCTTCTAACCACTGAGCACCAGATTTCCAGAAGGGTCTGGGTTTAACAGTAGCGCAGCCAGTGGAATACCTTTTTTATGTTGCCTTTGAGAAATCCTTTCACTTCGCAGTTAGTTTCGATAGAAATCTTATAAAAAACAGTTTTTAATAACATCCCCCGCAGACTGGAGTGCCCATTTCTGGTCCATTAGCTGTTATTAGGTGCCGATTTCAAGTAGTGCACCAACCGAGGTTTGACGATTTTTTAAAGCTTTATTAAGATGATTCAAGCTGTAAACAGTACAGAACGAGTTATCTCGCCAAAGGCATTTAGGTAACCGCTATGGCAATTTTTTTGCTAAAGGGATAATCACAAAGCGATTAATGAAAATTCGCAAGCGGACCAGAATTGTCGTTCATAAATCCCAGACAGACATACTCTGATAGGAATACCAGGCGATCAAAACCTTCAATACGGAGATTCTGTTCGAAATACCAAAAGCCAAAAATTACTAGGAGACCAAGCGACAAGCCCGATTAACACACAACCAGCTAAGAACCACAAAATAGATTTTGAACACCGACGGAAAGAAACAACGGAGAATATCGTCGCTTAAGTTGCGGAATTTGTCAGACGAGATAAAACATCCTATGAAACCGCTTCTAGTGGTCATGTCTAAGAAGAATGTTCACCGCAATATGCAAGACCGTACTGCGCAATTAATAAGACCACCTGGTCAGGCCAGGGACAATTGTAACACACGCGATTGCGTGAAAACTGCGTTTTTCTCAAGGACAAATGATTAAGAATCACGGCAATTTAAATTAACAGCGACTGGAGACAAACTGCGTAGACAGTAGAAAAGAAAGGAAAATTCCTCATTCGGAAGACGCACAGATGAGGAATAACAAACAAAATAAACGGCAGCCTAGTCGAGTCAGGTTGCGAAGAATGAACACGATACGCCTGAAATGTCACGCTCAAGTTGACATGACGAACCTACGGGCATCTAGTTGGAATTGAGGCGCGAGGCAGAGTCGACAGTTAAACTGAACCCTCCCCACAATAAAACAGAGTAGACATGAACTTTACTTGTACAAAGCAATAAATTCTAAAGTATTTCTTTTAATCCTAATATTATACGATAAGACAATGAAGGATATCCATCTCCATGGCCCAACCTTAGCACTAATAATAACCCTAAACGTACCCCTCGCATTAACCCTAATCTTGGCCCTATCCTTAACCCTGACACTAACCCTAATTTAAATCTCTTTAGATTTGAGCACGAGGCCATCTGCAATGGGATTAATCACTATTCCTATACATTATATATTATTTTTCTCCATAAACTTCATAGAAAGAAGAAATAAGTGGAGATACAAGCGTGATAGATTGGACCATATTTGTAAGGAGAAATAGGGTTGCATTTATGCAATAGAAAACTTTGGCATTTTTCACGACTTTTACTCCGTACAGTGCACCACAGTTCGTTGTGGGACCACGGCTGGTTGTCCACACAACAAGCGATCGTACAAATGAACAGTGATCGGGAATTAAGATGGAGGTCTGTAGATCAGACGGGTTGAGAGGAGGGAAGCCAAAAGTTTGCTAAAGATGAAGTGCGAGAAGTAGCTAAGCATTATAGCAGTCATAAAAATGTTTAGGTAAGCTTCTATGGAAATCTGAGATGCTGGAAAAGTTATCCAGTGGGCCGACATACAAGAGACTGTTCTAAAACATGTATATTGGTCAAAAGCTTTATAGGTTGAAAAGTACTATGGTATAGAGCATTTTAAGCACCCTCTAAAAAGGTTCAGAAGGAAGCACCACCAGTTATCAATAACAAAAAAACTTCTGACCGCAATGTTCCACACCTTAACAACCTCGGGCTCTGCAAGAGTCTCATAACCTTCAGCAAAGGATAAGGCAGCAAAAGTCAAGCTACCGCGAGATAGATTAACGGATTAGCAGTCGAAAAATTCCGTGAAAGATAGGGAGGTGCACGCGTCAATCTTAAAGATGTATCCGATGACCTTGACGAGTTGATTGAGCGATGGATGCTGTGAGAGCATCGGAAGTGCTCACGCTTGAAGAAGTCTTACTTGGCATTTCGAGTGACAGTAGGTGACACTTGGTTGACATCAAAACGCAAGACAGCGGAGTTTTGGTAACTGAGTCCTCATCTTTTTCAATACCTTCGCCAAAATATTTCAAGGGCAGGTTCGAAAACATCAAGTTCTCTTAAGGTGGATCGCACAATCAAGCTCCACCTAGCCCTCCCGCTAGCCAGAAAACGTGCTTAGAGTATGTGACAAGAAGTAATACTGCCAGTGAACGGAAGTGGTACGTTCTGTTGTCACAGAATTCGCGATTCGGTTAGCGAGTTCGATTAAGGCAAAATCACCCCTGTTAACAGTACTGCTATTTTTCCTTCTATCAACGAGTTAAGTTATCATTTTTCTCTCGCTCTCCTACACTCGTTATCACGTAAAGGTTCCTTTTTGCAAAGATCAGCATAGCATCTACGGCCAGTCAGTCGGCAAAAACATTTGGGCCCCTCGAGTGGGGTTTTAGCGCGAAAGCCCTCCCAGTGTCGGCCGATAGCGTGCAACGAGATCTGCCATTACACCGCAGCAGCAATACCGGGTCTACTGCAAATGACAGAACAAACGAATGAAAAAAAGCGAGAGTATTTCTGCGTTTCTGCAACAGTTGGTGTGTGTGCGTTATGATATTATCCCCTTTGCACGCAGACCTGTCTAAGCTATCACCGAAGCAAACACTTTTGGTGGCTGCTACAAAACACAACTGCTTTCCATCTTCACATAACACCAGCAGCTGGATACACTGAGGAAGCTAATTAAACATGCGGCAAAACGGTAGATAGAACCTATGAGAGATTGGAATAATGTCAATTATGTAGGCAATCGTTGATTAACGTTCACCAATCGCCAACGGAAGTCATTCCTCACCATCTGCCAAGGGGCTAATTCGTGAACCCCGCCCACAGCCACAAAGCTGCCAGTAGTCTAGACAGATAGAATCACCGGCAAAGACAAGGGAGACTAAAATGTCCATTTCTGGCTAATCAGCCATCATCAACCAGTCATACCCAACCTTGAGTGGTGCACTATCCGAGGCTCGGATTCGCGACCCTTTTATCAGAAGTCTAACGCTCTTACTATTGAGCTACGGACTCGTTGTGGTGCCAGTTTAAATCGTTAGATATTGATACTCTTTGATGAACGTCCGCCGATCGCTAACGGAAATCATTCGTCCCTCTCTGGCTGATGACGGCTGATGAACCATAAATGGCCTTTTTATCCTCCCCCTGCCAATGATATCTATATAGACAATCCATAAGTTGTAGTGTCCAAGCTCATGCGAGACTGCATAAATATCCGGTCTTATGACTTCTTTACAGGCATTTATGTCTTTGTTGGAATAAAGGTCTGGAAAAGTGGCCTATTTTGGTTTCAAAAAGAAGGGTTTTACTTATTGTTTAAAGTTGTTTTGTTTTATTAAAAGACTCAAAATATTTTCAGTCGAATCGGTTTACTTGGCTTGTGAATTCAAACTCATGATAATTTAAAAGTAGCCATGAAATTGCGTACCACCAGAACGGCTTCCATGATTTATTCTTCTTTGATTCGTCAGTGGGCAATGAATACTTATATGCTCTCCCTCCCCGGCAAAAGAAGGGAACAGGAACCACACGTGATACTGATAAAATTGCACTAAGCTTCCTAGAAATAAGGGTTGTGGTTAAGGTAAGCGTTAAAAAGAGGTTTAGGAATAGGATTCGGGCTAAAATAAGGGTTAATTTTGGGACACGATGATGATTATCCTTCCTGGAACTCGGCGGATCGCACCTATGCTATGGAGATGCGGAGGTTCCTCTCACCGTAGTTTATCCCGTAGTTAAAAGCATATAAACAATTGCAAAAAATCGGCTGGACAGCAGATTCTATGTTACATGCAAAATTCAGAAAACGTCTAAAATTTTTTCCGTGAAAAAAGCGAACAAAAATGGTTCAATGTTTTATAACACAGAAGTTGAAAGAGGCAGAAAAAGTCTCCGATGGGCAATCTCCATAAGAGCCCTCTCGTTTGTCTGACAAACCGAAAACCAATATAAAGTACAGCTAATCGTGCATTATTTGGGAAAATCAAAATGTACTTCTGTAAAACCCGAGTGCCAGAACTACGCTGAGGTTATACCGGCCAATTCCAGGTAAGATCCTTCGTTCAGTACTTGTTTTAATTTGCTTGCGTACTCCAATATCTCAAAAGAGGTTTCAAGAAATATATCGTACCTTCTAGTGTCACCTAGTACTACTAGTAATACTAATATAATAAATACTAATAATAATGCTATTTGTACCACAAATAATGTTTTTGCTTCCGCTACTGCTATCATATGAACGAAAATAGCAATCATTAATTCTAATTCTATAATTAGTACTACAACTACTATGAACGATACTGCAGACAGTACTAAAAATACCACTACTTTTGCTACTATAAATACTGCTATAAATACCACGGTTACTATGAAAACAAAATACTACTAAGAAGGAAATTTCTACAACTGCTGATACTACTAAGTCTACTAATAGCAGTGTTGCGAATAGAACACCAAGTACTACTCCAAATTATTGTGCTGCTACTGCTGTTGCCAATAAGAAAACCGATGATGTTACTATAACAACTACTACTAAGAGTCCTACGACTAGTAATTTTTCTATCAGTACTAACTTCTCTAAGACTGCTAACACTACTCATATCAATACTATCTCAATAAATATTAGTAGCAAGACTACTGTTAAACGTGATGAGATAAACTACGTTGCGACTGGAAGACAACTGTAACATTATCATGAGTCATTGTCAGCCATCTTCATATTGGCAAAAAAACTCATATTTTAGAAGACAGATGATAGCCCTTTTTGAAAGATTATCAATGAACCTGAATGCAAAAATAACGCAAACGCACACTTATAGTAGAGCCTTGTAGTAGAGATAAATGCTGCTTACCTCGAGGGCAGCCTTCTTCACCAGCTGTAGGTCACCTTCAAGAGCCGCATCGAGGAGGAGAGCCAGTGGATGGAACCGCACTCCCTTGCGCTTGCCTTCGGCTGGGCCTGTGCTCTTGAGGTCAGGACTACGACCACCAGCGCCGGAAGCCCCCCGAAGAATGGATTTGGTGGTGATACCGGTGTCGGCGGCTCTGAAATCAGCAGCAGCAGCAGCACCTTTTCCATCCTGGGAAGTCGCCTCTTGCTCCTCCTCCTCCTCCTCCTCCTCCTCCTTGTTCTCGTCTGGAGCAACACTCGCCTTGTTAATTGCATCGGTGTCTACAGAGGCGCTGTCTTCGGTCTCCTCTGAGACGTCGGCAGACTTCATCTCCTGCAGGTTGTGGTCACTGTCAATGAATGGCAGTGAGGAGGAGGACGAGGACGAGGAAGAGGTGGACGAAGTGGGCGAACCACACTCCTCCCGATAGGGCACCGCGCTGCTTCGTGTTGCGTTTCCCGCTGTCGGCGGTGAGGACTTGATTGTCAGGTGCTGAGCCTCCGGCAAGACCACCTCAACACCCAGTTGACTGGGCGGTGTGGCGGATTCGGGCCGAGGCACAGTGTCTGCTACCGCGGATGGTGGTGGTGCGGTGAGGGCCGCATTCTGCGAGGCGAGGTTCTCCTGAAGGTGTTCCGTGGCAGAGCGCTTGTACTTCTCTATCGTGTCTCTGCGTTGGGGGTTGAGGTAGGTGTCGCTGATGAACTTCCTGCTGGCGTAACGAGGGGCTTTGAGGCGTGTGGAGGCGGAGGTGGAGGCGACGGAAGCATTGGAGGCGATGGAGGGGGGTCGCTGAGGCTGCGGGGTTCCCGGCTGAGGGCCCCCTGGATGTGCGTTCGGTGGGGTTCTCGCTGGCGGCTGTTGCTGCCTAGACGTCTCATCAACTGCCGCAGCGGAGGACGGACGACTTAGTCGGGGAGAGGGGATCGGCGGAATTATGCGCTCGGGGGTGCCGTTACATGTCGTGTGGCTGGATCTAAGGTAGAATTTGATTGGCAAAACACGTCAGCCAAAAAGAAGATACTGAACAACGTAAAAAAGAATGAAACAGGACTGCAACAACTGACATGAATGATAACTTCTGTTTCAGACGGCGTGCGTTTAGCTGGAAATTGAGAGGTCCCATAGCGGATTCAGGCATATGAGCTCTTTTTGTTTGACGTGAAACGGTCAACTGTACATTTTCGGATAGACAGCTAAAATGCTAGTTTGTGGACAGTCAAGATATCAATTGCTACTAAATATGGGATGTGGGGGAATGCGGGAAAGTGCTTTAAATAGGAAAAGATTGCAAGCATGACAAAATGTAGAAAACCTCTCATCTCCCTGAAACGCATACTTAAGTGGTCTATGCTTACTTTCTTTACGTAGACGTCTGCACTTGGACGTAGTGGTCTGAGGGACATGCACCTCTGGAAGGGGAATTAATACCAACTGAGAGTCTGAAAACTATCTACAGAAGATTTCTTACCTCAAAGAATGTGTTTTCAATTCGCAATTTTGCTTATCTTGTAGCATACTCTCAAGAAACCTCAGTCACAGCAGGATGTTGCAGTGATCAGAGACCGCAGGCGTTTCGTATGGCAGTAGCCTCTCTATAACCAGCGTTTAAGTGAAAGGGTCCAGTGACCTGCTTAACCGGGGTTCAAAGCCTGGGGTACTCTGACGCCTGGGGTTTTTACGTGGCTGGCTGATGATGTCAAATAAACTGGAAGCAGCCTTTTCTGCCGCCTTCTTTTTTGGTAGAAAAAATTTAAACACTTAACGTTGTAGGCCACAAGCATCATGAGAATCAGAACCTGCATTTCAGACGTAACCCTTAAAACCTGTCTTTGGTTAAAATGAATAAAATATTTGAAAAATCGTCACGGGACTACCGACGTATTTTCCAAATGTAAGTACGCAAAATATTTTGTTTCTCTCTACCTCGAATTGCAAAAAACAAGATCGCGTTAAATGGCTATTCAATTGACTGATGACTACGACTATTAGGACGACAGCTAATGGATGCGGTTTGTTCATATATCGCCAAGAAAACTTGATACCTAGAAGTAAATTGTGTGATCAAAGTTCTTGCGACCAAAAATCGCTTGGTCTGTTACTTTCACTTCTGAGCGGCAAGTCGAGTTGTGAAAACGTTGCGTGCAAAATGTTACACGAGTGAACGAGCGTTCACGAAAGGGCACAACTAACGTCAAAAGACAATGTGACTGCGTCCCTTAAATTTGAGACCTGGTAAGAACGTAATAATCAAAAAGCGCAGACGTAAGGAGGGGTTTAGAGGTATAAATATCAGAGTTTCCGTGCGACGGAATTGCGATAGGCCTTCTAGCAATTAATAAAGCCAAACCTATATGATGCAGAAACCTAGGAGTTATATTTTAAAGGTGAAAGTGGTTTCCACGCAAAACGTCGGCCACCGAGGCTTCCTCCAACAACACCGAGGGGACTACCAGAACCAGCTGACTAATATTGCGATGCACTAAAAACAGCACATATTCTTTGCCGAGGTTCAGTTTGGTCAAATCAAGTCAACGTTTTGGGGCTCACAGCGAACGCATGCTCTAGCACCAACGTCAGACAATCAGATAGCCCAGCAATCATCACGCCCAAGCCCAACACGAGTGATAAAATTTCAGCCGGTCATGCCTCGCATGTTGGCCATCAAGCAAGCGGGCGACTACTCTCGATAAAGAGGAGCCGTTATCGTTCATAATTATACAGAAGGCTATTGATTGCATCCTATAAATTTCACATAAACGCATCTAACAAATCCCTGCGTATGAATTAACAGTTGCTGCTGCTGGTTCTGATGATGGTCCCACGAAAGCAACCAAAACGTTATTTGAATAAAGTTTTTGCCCAACAACCAAATCTGCTTCTTCTCAGTGACTTTCTGAGATTCGCATTCGTGCTTGTATTGCTCACTAAACACAGTTGGCCCAACTTATAAATGGGCAAGCGTAAGGAGAGTTATTTGTTGCGAAAAATAGCTCTAACTCATTGAGTAGGGTGCAACTTTATGCTTTATTATTGTTGAAGTAGGTTTTGATCACGTGGGACATGCTCGTCAAATTGCGCCTGAGGGCTCGCAGGCAACCCCGAGGGGCAACCGGTTGAGAACGTGCTGAATTGTGGTCAGTGAACGCTCCTTTTTCGGGGATAATGAATATTTGCGATTGGGATCGAGAAGAAAACGCATCCGAAGCAATAAGAGGTGCTGCCAGTAACCAATCGTAGACATTTTTAACCGAAATTCGGCAACGACAGTTTATGTCAGCCCTCTTAGCCATCACTAACCCCAGGATCTTGTAAAAAGAGGAATGTTGATGATGGGACTGGTTTTAAGGATGTGGCTTCATCCGAAAAAAAAGCGAAATCTATGCAAAAAACATTCAAAACAGGTAACATTTGGCCATATTTATATTGAGTTCTAATACTGCTTAACCTTAACTTATATTACTGGACGGAATTAGTAAAATAAACGATAATCAGCAATCAGATGAAAGGTATGGATGCGAATTGAGAGTGCACTGTGAGCCTTATTTGTTTGGAATATGTCAAAATATGAATTTGAGGCCAGGTATTCGTGCGGATTTACCTGTTATTGTTTGCATTTCGGGCTTTTTTTCTGCTGCAAACAATGTGGGTTGTTTCAAGTCTACAGTGAAAACGGCTATCACAGTTCGGGCACTATTACTGGACGAGAGAGGAGAGAAGGGAATAAGATTTAAAATGTGCACATTTAAATGCCTTCCCATTCATCTGCTGTTACGCAAAAAAATCTCCTTCCGGGAAGCTTTTACACATTTAAAACACGCGTATGCGGCAGAATTTATTGACGTCAATAAATTTCGTGACAGGTGTTCAGCTGCATCTTGTCGCTGCATAAGGATGATATCGAAGAGAACATGCAGCCGTTTTAAATTTCGTAAAATGAATGACATAACAGCAAGGGTCATAGTTCAGTCTAAATAAGGACCAGGCAGACGACACTGCATTAATCCACGTCTTGGAAGGAAGGGGTTGGGTATTGAGGTAAAGTAAACGAAAATCACTTGGAGATTAAAACTAAGCAACCAATTACACATTGTTTTATAGAGGAGTCCCAATTAGAAATATTGAAAATCCGACAGAAATATTTAATTCGAATATAGAAATGTCAGTTGAAAATTATAAAGGCCCGCTTCGACTAGAAACAAAGAAAGACAAGGTCTCCTCGGGTTATTCGTTATATTTATAGGCAAAACTGGATACGCCATCCTTAAAGAACTAATTTATTTGCTTGGAACCTACATAAGATGATGTCTAGTGATTGGGCGAGTCGCTTCCTGTAAAGGTATTGCCACACTGCTAGATCACAGGTTTATATTTACTCCAATAGAAAGTTTTCACCGCTTTGCTAGCGCCCTTTCCTCTCACCATGATCCTCTATTCATCTGCTCGGAAAATCCCGTTCGCATCCAGCACATCTGACGTGCGAACAAAAGATACCTTCACGCCTCTGAAACAGTCTACCGCTCCCTCCCCCCGCACCACTATCGGTCTTATCTCGAACTTCCATGATTCATGGCACGCAGATGCCGCGTTGAATACAGCGGTGATCGAGCGAGGCGATAAGTGGCTGGCGGAAATTCGCAGAAAGTGGCCATTTAAGTGCGTGCATGCACCGACACCTGGCCGTCAACATTGCAAAAAACAGTCGCCGGTAGGTATCGCCACCCAGGCTGGTGTTAAGAAGAATCAGGAAAGTGGGGAAGAGGCGTGCACCCTGATCCGTGGCGTGCGTACGATCAAGAACAAACAGAGACTAATGTGGCGCGACTTTAAAGCCCTACAGTCCAACCACTTTAGCGTTAATCAAGTCCAGCGCCTCAAAAGTGTTAGCTCTGAACGTTGCCACCTGGTGGAACAATCCGCTCTTTGATAAACACTGTCAGACTGTGATGCCTTCTTAAATTTTTATTATGGAGAATCCTGTAATAGCGATCGGATATGTGTCCCCACCTAGCTTTTAATTTTAGGGAATATGTATTCGTGGCATTTGGGTAGGTTAAAACCAGTATTCCCTGTCGCTTAGCACATTATACTTCCCGCCTGTTTGGTTTTTACCTGCTCGGTTAGTTTATGTAGAAGGCTTAGGAGACATAGGTTCCCGTTACTTCGAAATCCGGTGCTTTCTTTTCATGTCTCTTGTACATTTAAACACGCCACTAGCGGAAGATAAACTATTCATATTTGTTCTCTGGAAACAGCTTGATGGCCATTTTGTTTGTCCTACACTTCAACGCCTACTTACATTGTTCCTCTATTACAGGAGTCCTGGCCGCACTTCTACTGCGTGGCGCCACAAATCCGATTGTGGCCAATGCTATAAATATGACAGGTTAAAGTTTAGGTCATTGAGGTATGCAAACTGGCAAAGTTAAAACGCCGGAAATGGCCGGCGACGTATGAAACCCATGTAGTAGTCTTTCGTAGTATATGAAGTGGACGAAAAAAACCTACGTGGACCCATGTAGAGTGGGACAAAGTAGGGGAATAGTGGTGTCAACACCACGTGAGCGCCTCCGAAGCAGCCGTCAATTCACGCCCAGACTCACACTTTACTCGCCCGGCCAAAGTCAGATTCCTCCACCAAGAAATGCAAACCAACCAGGTTCAAAGAACCGCAAACGTCAGTAGTCCGCTTAAGGCGGAAAAGTGCCCTGCAAGGTGATCCCAAAACGCAGAATTTGCCACATTGCAAGGCTCATAGACGTCTTGCAATAGTGATCTTACTTTGATGGATTGAAACTCCCCGATCGGTTACGTGACCAACTCGTCTTGTTCTGCTTTGGGACTCAATCGCAAGCGCAGTCATCAGCCACACAGCGGCTAGTATTGTAGGTAGAATAAAATTACCGACAAAGGCGATGGAGACTGGCGTATCTATTTCTGGTTTATTAGTCGTCATCAGCCAACCAGCCAGCTATACACAACCTCAACTGTTCACTTACTGAATGTCCCACAAAGCTTTGAATGCATGAATTCATTTCATTTTTCGCCAACAATGTAATTATAGTCATTCAAGAACAGTCAGACAGTGGTTATATTCTAAATGAAAAAAATGTACTTCCTCCGGTTTTAATGGCATATCTTTCACGCAGGATAGAAAAGGGGGGAAGTTGTCCGGGTAGGCCTGTAAACACTGGAGTAACATGTATTTATTCGAATAGATAGAATTCGCTAACCATCCTGCCAAGCTGTAAAAGTTAACGTAAGATAGGATCTTGGGCAAAATAAATATTCTACGAAAGTTGGTGCACATTTCGGGGCGTACGTTGCCTAAATCTGGGGAGTGCTGTGTGTCCGCCCCTGTGTCCGCAAAAGCACTTCATACCGAACAAACACCGCTGCAACAAGCCGATGCTGGACTGACGCCTTTGGCAACTGGATTTGTCGTTGATTTATTAGCACGCAAAAAGTTGCCACAGTGGGACAGCCTAGACATGTCAGTCTTTTCGTGCTTTTGCCAAAGTCACGACAAGCCAAGAAGGCGGATAAGCACTTGCCTCCACGTCCGAAGATGAATTTCGCGTTTTAGTTTCAAAGAAAATATAATAGATCAGCATAACATATGGATGCAAGCTGCACACGGACATCGCTGGAGGACCTAGTGATGAGCCAAACCTTTACGGCTGCGTCATTGCTGTGGCACAGTGGATGAGTAAACTACGTACATCTGAGCTTCTAGCTAGTACCTGGGTTGTCAGTATAATAAATTATCTGGCATTTAGACACGGCCGACCACCTGTTGGCAGTTTTTGAAGATAACGTGTTAAATTCGAAGTAGTTGATAGGTTTTAACTTAATTGAACAACCTATCAGCTTGTGGACCGCGTCCACTCAGCTTAACTAATACGAATGATTAACTTCAATTTTTGTGCATTAATCTGGCGTCGGTAATTAGGTTAGGGAGTGACCTGATCAGGACGATAACCACATGGTTTATTGGACCGATAATTGCACAGAGAGCTGCTGGTTACAGCCGCATGAACGTTGATAGGTTTTGATTACGGTTGCGGTTACGATCTCATTTCTACAATAGGTGGCGCGTATTATTAAACAGGCTACAGAAATAACTAAATTTTGATATCGATTGAAAAACATTTTACAAATATTTTGTAGTCAAGGTTTAAATATAGAATATTGGGATATGCAGGTTGCAAGCAAATCCAGGCAGCTACATTACCTGATCATTCATTGCAGATTTTGTATTATGGCATACACAATTTCCGGTACGCTTTTGCACTCAGGAAATATGCATGTATTATCATTCAACGTGTACTTTGTTCAGGAAATGACGTATCCCATCATTCTACCTAAAAATGGTATTTCATTGTTTTAGAGAACTTTTTAAGTTCCATGTACGTTTTAATCTAACCTACCATGTCAAATGTATTTTTATTAATCCAAACTGCAGGTTGTGGGGGTTCCATTTCAGGAAAATACCATACATAGGTCATAAGACAGTGCAATACTTATGAACCACGTCGTATAGGTGATAAGGTGCATTACAGATGCAATGCAATTGAACAGAACTTGAATGGTATTGAAAGATCTTATAAGTACTAATTATCGTGAAGCAAAATAATGCCATTTCTTGTAATATAAAATGTTGGAGACCGCATAATTTCCCAAGAGATAAATGCGAGGAAGAAAAAGCCTGTTGTCGCCTTTCACGAATTTGGTTAGGCTACAAACGGCCAAAAATGCATATCAATTTTACTGGGTCAGCTAAGAAAGTGAAGTTTTTTCAAACGACTAAAAGGATATGCATTCAAAAGCTTGCAGCAGGTAAGAATTAAATATCCAGGGTTTTCGCAGCATGATACTCATTATTACAAAACCACCCAAGTTATGTTTCCATAACGAAATCCATTGCTATAATTGCAAATTTTTTCTGAAATAAATTGCCTACATAAAAGTTATGGGCATTACCGACAAAGATAATGGCGACTAGGATGGCCATTTCTGGCCTTTTAGCCGTCAGCAGTCAGTTACACCCTATCCCGAACCCAGTACCCAAAACCTGTGATCTATTGATTAGAAGCTCAACCATTCAAACCATTTAACCACGGGCTCCGTAACACTAGGCAGGAGTGGGCACACGTCTTCAGTATCAAGGGTACTATGAAAAAACAAACTAGCCGATCACAAGACTAGTCCTGAAAAGCCCCAGTTTCCTTGTGCACGTCAACCACAAGAAACCTATAATGGTTTCGCTAAAAAACGAACTGAAATTGAAATAAAACTTCTCCCACGTCGAAGCTCCACCCGTCTGCTTGATATCACCGCCCCAATTGAAGGCAGCTTGTGTTTTGGGTCCTAGGTATGTGTGTTTGTTAATGCCCACTAATTGGCTGATCGCAAACGGAAACTGTAGAACTCCTGCGCTCGCCTGAAAGCTGCTTTGACAGTGATCGACGAGCAGCCTGCTAGCCTTTTCCCCAGGGAGTGACTAGGCAGTTGTTGTAAACTTTCACCTAATAGTCAACTTGACAGGACCCCGGGGAGACGGTCGTTGCGGCGTAGGGAACGGGGGGAGGGGAGCACAGTCACGCGGGCAAAGTGGGGAAAATGGCTGCTAAATGCAGCCGGAAAAAAACGAACAGATAACAAACGGATTGACACGTGCACCCAGAAAGAATGCAGAAATGCCTATTATTAGGAAAGGATTACCGGATATGTTTAAGGCCCCAAAGGAAGGTTGCTTGGTTCAGGGAGCCTGTCGTTACAGCTGCTATATAACACGAAAGAACGATTTGATTTTACTAGGAAAAGCACCGTCATTATGGTCACCCGAATGTACAGTGCGCGCCAGAATTCGTGTAAAATGCCGAAATATGCGAATGATTGATACTTTTTTGCTAATCGGCATTGATTCAGTTTGAGACACTGATTGTAGTGTAGTCTGTTCTGAAATTCTTTCAGTCATGATATGATGTCGGTTTTTTAACGAGCTGCGTTCTGACCACTGACAAAACGTATGTTTTGTACAAAGTAACTACTTAAATAGTATGCGTTTTATCATTGACTTTGACTATCTTCAAATAAATTTCATGATAAAAGAAAATAAAATACTATTTCTTGCACTCGCTTGGTAGCAAATTACAACTTCCTTAAATTTTTAATTTAAAGAAATGGTATCCTTCGGTTTTGGAGCAATTTCTAATTATGAACATTTTTACGATTGTGAGATGTTCATTCATAATACATCGTATCCGTCAATTTATTAATGCTGGCTATACTCTATAAAGCATGCTCCCATCTATTGCTCAATTAATGAAAGCTATGTGACTTCTTCCGCACACTATCAACAAAAACTTACTCAACCTTAAACAGAGTGCGCAGTTTTTAAACCTTGAATTCGAGTGCAGCAGTCAGTAGGTTTCAAAATTATTCGACAATTCACAAACGTTTTTGAAGCGAACGAGACCCTTTTATTCAGGTATAAAATTGAAATAAGGCGTAATTTGCTACCAAGCGAGTATAAGTTATAATTTTTCGTGCAGTTCTTCCTTAGGATACATCTGAATTTACAAAAATAGTCGAAATCAATGGTAAAAACGCAGACTATTTAAGAAGTTACATTCTTCAGTACATACGTTTTGTAAGTGATCAGAACGAAACTCGTGTATAAGCCAACACACTATCGTGACTTAAATAAAATAACTTCACAATAAACTAAAGGATAATCAGTATCACAACCTGTGTCAATGCCGATTAGCGAAAGAGTATTAATCTTTCGCATATTTCGGTCTGTTGCACAAATTTTGACGCGTACTGTATTTGTCTGAATTCTGGAAGATTTTTGTTGACAATCCGAAGAACAGGAGATTATTTATCGAGGGTTTTTAATCGTCCTTAATTGTAAACGCAGCGCTAAAGTAGGTTACAGGATAATCGAAGTTCATAGGGGTAACTTGTAAGTACCAGCGGAGTATCACATCCAACTAGAAACCTATAAAAATCGAGAATGTAACGATAGCAGGTAAAAAATAAACTTTAAGTCTACTAGGATGCAGTCGCTACAGCTATTGAAAAACAAGTTAAATTATATTATTTCGATGAAAGATACATGAGTACTTAGAGGCAACAAAAATGCAGTAATAATTAAGTATCTTTTCACAAGTTCTGACGTCTCATGTACAAGCATGTGATTCTATGGATATGGTATCTTTAGATGCTAAACCAAAAGCCGCCACTTTACCGCTGGTCCCTACAAATGCCTCAAGTGTTTCCGCTTATGCCAACTATTACGATTTTTTGGGATATTTTGATTCCGCGCAAGCATTACACGCCTACTCTGTGACACAAAGTGGAGAGCGATAGAGGTTAATGGTGTTGACAGCGATTTCTGAGCTGACTGCGATCTGTTGCAGGCAAAGATAATGTTGTTCTGTGAAGTACAAACGATTTCGACAATGATGGAACAAATACCCAACGGACCTTGAACAAGTCTGACCGAAGGTGCAATACTAAAACACTAGGGGTTTATGAGTCGACTATGTCCATGTGCCGATTTTTGCTATTTCACGAAATGTCAACCTTAGTTCTAAAGGGTGTTTTCGATTACAAATCATCTTAAAATTGGGTTTTAGTATTAACTATGGTGTGCCATAGTGCCTGATATTTCAGTCAGATTTAAAATACATCCTCAAATGACTGCTGAAGTAGTATAGGTTTTTTCCTACTGATTTCGATACTCCTATAAATTCAACTAGCCAGCGAATTGTCTTTTTGATTAAATGTCCGTTTAAATCATGAAATGTACTTCCTATTTGAATATAATAATTAATTATGCTTGTAAAATTGGTAAGCATGCGACTGACTCGCAATATCTTTTCGCCACTAGAGGATACCGGCTTTTGAACGATCTTCATTTTGACCTTTTTAGTAGATACATAAATACTTAAATGCAACACCATTACAGTGTTTCGTCGTTAGTTCTGGCGTGGGTCTATGTTCATATATGTGGCACTCTGTATACGCTATCTGTACATGCGAAAGGAAAAATTGCTATTTAACAAAGGCTCCTGAGGTTTTCCCTTACTTTAGTAATACCTATTAGTCATCCTTACCTCCAGCTTTAGGAATAAATGGGATATTTAGAATGTTTAGAAACATGCTTCGCCTATATAATGGCAAAGGTGGATATCACCAGCGTTTATTGGTGCCGACAACGATTCCTTAGCTACTAGGATTTCTGGTATGCAAAAGCGATATGGTTGTGTAGGAGCCCAGAAGATTTTGTTACCGCTGGAACGAAAAGCTCACCTGCCTAACTGATGGCGACATACTTAAACACTTGGGTGTCTATAAACTGCCTGCTGCCAATTGCAGAATTTCTGATATTTCAGGATAGTTCAACCACAGTTCTAAAAAGTGTTTTCGATTAGGACATTTTTTTCAGTTAAATTCTAACATAAATTATTGTGCGGCATACTGTGAGGTATTTTAGTCAGGTCTGGGTGTCAACTCACAACCGAGCTTATTCTCGGTCGCCTACAAAAAGTGATTCCTGGAGTAATATGGATTTTTCCTCTTCATTTTGAAAACCTTATAATTTCCAATATACTTCAAAGAAAACACACACAAAAATATTATTTCGTGTACTGAGTTGGCCTCATCTAATGCAAAAAAACCATACTCGAATTAATCGTATTTTTCAGTGGCGGGAAGAGGGTTCAGGTGTGCCTGGACATGCATGCCGGAACAGATAGTATCCGAGTCCCCAGCTTTAAGGTCTCTCATCGCACGTTACCATGCGTGTGTGGTAGTCACTGGGGAAGTATTTACCTCCTACCTGGTTCTTGTCCAGATCAAAGGGCTGCGTTCCTGGTCAATCAAACACCGCAGAGTACGCTGCGATCATCGTCAGTTGTGTTGTCATCCTAGTCGACGACGACGAAAGTAATTGTTTGCACTGCAGTACCAAAATACACCTGGACGGAAAGCGCGGTAATTTACGACCGCCGAGACGTGAGCACATTAGGTGCTTAGACCGCTGGTGAGACTTAACCAGAATAATGGCAATACTAACTCAGACTGCATTTGGCAGTGGTAGCCGTGTAACTAGTGGAACGAACCTATTTCTAACAAGCATTAAGGTAACGATATGTGACTCGCAACAATTTCAGGTAAGTACGAAAAAAACCTATCAACAACTGTTTGGCAGAGATACAATTATTTAAATGATAATCGGCAAAATAACTTAACGTAGTACACCTAATATAACACTCGTCTCAGCATTTTGTTCTATAGAAACGGTGGTTGTAGGAATTTTGGCGGTGGGGAAAAAGGATAGGTAGGAAAGGAAAATTTAAGAAGTGTTAAAGCGTAAAAAATGAAGTCGAAGCTGCTTCCAGTGGCCACTAGAAGTAAGTTGTTCCGCATGTAAATTGAAGATGTGCGCCTTTACCAATCAAACTCCAGAACGGTAAGTTGGACCTCAGGTAAGTTGTAGTAGATGACCTGCTAACTACCATTTCTATTTTTTCAGGAATTTCAAGAAACTTGCAATTTGATAATCGGGTTTTTCTGGGATACGTTAAAAGACAATACAGATCAGGAAAAACTAAAGATATAAATCAACAACATTCCTAACTACAATAAAATAAAAATGAATGGAACAATTATTAGAGAATATTCCACTGAGTATCCTAATTCACCACCCATAGAACTCTATAAACACCGTTTTCGTAGGACAGAATGCTTGGAATAGGAATTGGTGAAGTGCATCAGATAAACTACTATTGCCTGATAATTTAATCAACGAACAAAATTTCTCGTGTATTCTCACTAAACACATTGTTTGGTCTCTTTTAGTTCACACCTTCAAATTCTAAGTCTTGTTGACGCAAGAAAAAATATGAAAGGCGATTGTAATACCCTTGCAAAGACAGGTGGATGGGCGGTTGTTCATAATGATGTACAAGACCCCTGAAATTTCGACGCTACACAGATGACTTATGTGAGTGTGAATCCGTTAAACATTAGGGGACTTGCATGGCGGAAACCTCACCTACCTTGGTTAAGTGCCCAAACAAAATTCAGGTAACCAGAAGTGGATGCTGACAGAGATCAACACTCCATCTACCCATGCCAGCCACAGGACCTTGTGCCCGCTGCACATGCGCCAGGCTATTACGAGGACGCTTGAAACCTCAGAAGTGTCTTTAGAAGCCGCCAATTTTGTATATCCCTTTCAATTAGATTCTTCGAACCAGCCAAAACAGCCTTTAATAATGCTTAGGCACGAACTGTGAACAACCCAGCTGCCTCGTAGCTATTCGAACCCCGGCACAGCAGGAGCCGGGTTTGAGTATAGTTAGCACTCCAAAAACCTGCATTACGAGTGCCCCAGCAGACTCAGTGAGGCTAAACTCATTTCGCATACTATATCCTCCAATAGCGGCCCTTTTTATTCAACAAGACCGATACGAACTCTGCTGGTAGGCCAAGGACCGTGATCTGCACGTCTGTGATTAGAGCCTCAAATATGGAAAACGACAGCGTACAAGTTAGTGATCAGACAAGGGCAAAGCAGAACTAGGGCTGATCCTGGATTAGCACTATAACATGACTTCGTTTACCCAGCGTTTTGAACAAAACCTAGCAAAATTAACCATTAATTATCCTCTCAGTACTGAGGAAACCAAAAATATGTAGCCGGAAAATAACTTTTTGCATGACTGTTGTTTATATTTTAACATCAATGATTTTTTATTTGGGCCCCAGAAACCAAAAAAACCCTCATTACCGATCACTCTGCCAGAGCCTTTACTCTCAACGAGATAAACATGTCACGCACTCGTGGTGGGATTTCGTTAAATGCCAGAGGGAGCGCCTTATCCCGTAACCTACTCCACAGGGAAAGGAGAATCTAATATCGGTGGTAGGCCTCATGAGGGTCGACAAAAAGCGGGAGGGGAATTTTAGTTTCAGTTCAAATTGCCTTAAAATATCCGTCCACAGCTGCGTCTGACCAAAAAACCAAACTCTGGCCTCTATCGTTTTCTGCGTGAGGCAAAATGTGAATGTCACACAAGCGGGTGCCTCTTTTTCACAAAGCTGTTTCCGCGCTATAAACAAACGACAATCAGTGCAGTAAACTTTTGACTTTCCTCAGTTGAAAGGACGCAAAGTACTTCCGGAATTTTAAGATGCGAATAAAGAATTATCGGAATGCAATGCGAAAGGATACGAATTCCCCGGGGACGCAAATAAGTATCCTACGGTAAGACTTTCTGTGGATGATGGAAAGATGTTTTTTAATGTTCGAAAATTCCCATTGATAATATCAGAAGAAAAATTGGCGAGCATAGGTTAGCTTTCGGTAAATTTTCTTCAGGCCTGGACGTTTATATATCTTAGTCGATAGTCCACCTAGACACTGAAATTTTGACCCCAATCCCTTCGCCACCGCCCCTGACAATAATAACACTACATCTTTCCACCAACCACCATAGTTTATTCATTTCATTACCATATAAATATACAGGCCTGAAGATAATTTATGGAAAGCTAACGTATGCTCCCAAATTTATCTTCGAAAAATGAAAGACCTTAATAGTTCTTTTGATTGGCAATAACTCGAAAGAACACTGCCCAGGAGAATAAAGGTCCAAAATTAAGACATTTATCTGCTTCGAATTTGCTTAGACCGACTAAAAGTGGATCTTGATATCAGCGGTGACAAAAAATTTGGAAACAAAAGTTGGCGCAAAACGGTAAAAGGCACATCCCTAGAATACCGATGATCTTGCACTAGATTATAGGATCTAACCCTTTGCCTTAATCTGTGGCCGCAAGCTCCCCAAAAGGTTGGCTTAAGGCCAGCTATATTATTTGGGTAGGTCTTTATAATCTTGTCCTGACAAGCACTCGTAAACTTATCCTGATTCTCTGACCAAAAAACCCAAACTATTTCCGTTTCTACTTAGGCCATGAAAATAATTACAGCAATTAACTTCCTTCAGACATAAACTTGAGGAATTGGCACAAGGACAGCAAAAAAACAACTCCTAAAATGTCTCCTTTCTCTCAGTTTTGGACTGAAATATACCTTTTTTGTAAGAACCTACTTACAAAACGTTTAACTTTGCTAGAAAGACATAAAATTAGAAATTCGACGCAGCTTCCTCTTGAAAAGTAACATATTTCGCTCAATGCACATAGGGAAATCCACCTTTTACGTTAGTTCTGGGACTACATAATACCGGAAAAAGCGTTTACTTAAAATATTGCGAACACAAGTTAAATAGCCATGCTATATTTCAAATTGTTATACAGCATAACACAATCGTTTTCCGTTTTTATGTTTATTTAAAGCGATACAGTGAATGCCTCTGATGTTTTGGTATGCGGGCTAGGAAAAGTTCAAGCCAGCAATTAAAATAAGTATAATACAATGCCAAAATTTTTTCATCAACTTGCATTTATGCGTCACTATTCTCATAAAATGGATTGGGCACCAAATTCGACATTCTGTGGAACTCTAATATACATTATTTTAATTAAGACCGATGCCGTTTTTCGTAGCTTTTGTGAGATCTAGATTACCATAAAACAGACATTACGATACAGAAACTTGCCGGGGCGATTTTGTGGCCTTAGAGCACCAAAAGAAATAGTCAGGAACACTTGAAGCAGAGTACAAATTGCAGCATTGTGGATCATTAACCTGCCGGATAGTATACATAAATCCAGTGCACTCGGCTCATAGCAGTCCATTTGAAGCTCGAGTAAAAGCCGATCAACATATATGCCCAATTCCTAGCTAATTCGGGATTATGGACCCATGAGTGCTCACGAATTACAAAATTTTCTCAGCCTTGAAAAGCTGCAATCGCTGGCGGAGTTGGATCTCACAGTGGGTATTTGACAGTTTTGTATCGTGAACAGGCCCCGGTTCTCATGTAGCGACAATTTACATAATAAATTGCGCTAATTTTTCCTTGCAATATGTGCTTCAAAGGCTAGTGACTATTAAAAGAGTCAACACTTTGGGAGAGGAGAGGACCATAAAACTACCCTCAACACAGATTACATTCAGATTTACAACCCGGCAAAATAAGGTTATGGTTTGCCGTTCCCGAAAACACTAAAAGACTCCGCAGCTTAGAATAAGAAACAAATTGGCCAACTATGTTGGCCGAGGGCACAACGTAGACAAAACTTCCTTTTAACTATGAGTGTAGAGCTGTTACTTAGCAGGGTTGCTATGATGAGGTTCAGAAGCTGGGTTTTACCAGTTGCAACAGTGCTGGACACAGTGATGACGCAAAATAACTATTTTCAAGGAAAGCCTAAGACGAATGTGGAAGGTTATCTGTAAGTTCACACTTTTCATCGACTGTAAACCTTCCCTTCAAAAGCGGCTGCAGAACGAAGGCTCTAATTACTTTGAGTTTCTTCGCATGTTTTATTATGTTCTAACAAAACGTGGTAAAGAAAACTAGAAGTCCTTTTGATGAGGGGGGTTTCTACAGGTAACCGAAAGAAAGATGTGTATTCAAACGTCGTCATCCTGGTTTGATTAAAATTAAATGCTTTTTTTGCTACAATAGCGTCAATATTACAAATCCATTGAGGTAATTATTTCTAACCGATACCATACTGTAAAATTTTAGCTAAAATTTCACAATATAATGCGGTGAATGAAAAAACAAAAAATCATAATCAGATTTTTTTCCCTCTTAGTCAGTCGAGTGGTCTAGCCTGCATACGTAGTAAAAACGCTGATATTTTATTCTTACCACGGAATGGATAGATTCGAATTCGTAATTTGCTTTGGATTTTTACATGGCAATTCAGTCAGCTAATAATTTTTCTCCTTAGTCACTTCCCTCAGAGGCGGACGCATTCATTGCAATCTAATAGTCAGTTCTTTTGTAGTTACTACAAAGAACGGATGTCTGCTTGACAATGCTAGGAAACATTTCTATTCAATCAAGACGCGCATAAAGAGCAGTTTATAAATGAAGTGTTGACGTGAGTAGCCATTTTCGGCTGCAAGAGTATCTAAAAACAAGGCATGCGTTCCTAGCAATTCCCCTCTATAAACTTTCGCACTTGACGCCAACAATTAAACAAATCAGCATGATGATTGCGCATCACCGCTGCCACGGCAACACGCTTTCTCCTCAGTGGATTTCGGTGGATTTTAATTTTACCGGGGTATTCTCTCCTCTGCTTGGAGATAACGACAGTTTCACGCAGAAAATAGGTAAGATTCCTTCTAAGTTGTGATCGGCTGGATAGCTTTGAAAAAATCGGCGGCTATCAAAGTTCCGACAACCGAAGGACGACCTCCCAGTAGCAAGTAAAGCAGTTCATACGGACACGCTGAAGAATCGGGATTGGTTACGCATAACGACAATGGGGGAAGCTGGAATAGCCGCTGCTGCCAAACCAAACTCATCAGCCACACGCAACCAAAATACAGACCTAGGAGACCGAACTAGTTGATTTTCGAGCATTTCATTACTTACTTCACCAACCAGCATCTTGCCGGTTTATATTTTAGGGCGTGTGAAATTGGCGACCACCGATACGTCGAGACTGCATGAAGTGTGAGATACTTTCGTCCTTGAGGTCCAAACTAGACATTTAGATAGATCACATATAAAGACAAGTAGCAGTAAGTTAAGTAACTTCGCGCCGCATAGGCTGGTCCGAACATAGACGCTTTGTCACTGATTGCATGAGCCAAACGATAGAGGAGTGCTATGTAGGCTTACTAACCTGCAGACAATTCGTAGGTTCGCGTGCAGGAAGGGACTCTTACTCGTTGTGTTTCAGCCCATGAATTCTTCTTAAGGCACCGCATGCAGCTGCCCAGCGATAAACAATACAGACTACTCGGTCGTTGAACAGTCAAGGGTTCGGGCACCAATCAACGAGCTAGCAGCCCAGACCGAAGGGACCGAGTTCGATTCCCGAAATTTTCCAGCCTTTGAATGGGTTGGGCTGGCTATGTATATTTTAGCCGCCCTTGTCCTTGCGGGCATTTCTGCCAAAATGTTATTGGCATCTGTTGCGATGCAGCAAGCGCGTACGTTGACTGCTTCACATAAACCCACCGAGATGCACTTTGCAGAAAGTTCGTGGCACGCATTTGGGCAAACCAGGAGTAGAAAAAAAGGCCCGTTGATCTTCAAAATCTACAAGCATCTGCCAACCCCATTTTAAACGGAAGTTTCGTTTTATCATTTGACACGCTCGATAAAATAATTATATTTAGCTACTAATTTACAGATTTTGTAAAAAATAGCAAAAGTTAAATTAGCTTGAAAAAGAAGTTTCAAACAAACCAACAGGAAACGTGATAACGTGTAGGAAAACGCTCGGTTTAACACGAAAACCACCCGTAGAAGGCTGGTTTAGCCAGAAAATCCGAAAAAATCCAATAAAACTACCTTCTGTGAAGGAAACGTTAATCGGCTAGGTCTGTTGGCGCTTTTGAAAAATGGAACGGATTTAAAGAAAACCAAGAATGTATACAAAGGCTTAAAGAACAGCAAACTTTTGGGAGTCAGAATTTTGTTCAATAAGTCTGTTTCCCCATAGTGTATATGTTCTTGCATATGCTAAGTTTAGCTTATATTAGGAGAATTAAGAAAAGTAATCATAATTGCTGAGATATCGATATCACTAGTTAGCAGGCGCCCAGATAATTAGGACTCAGGCAGCTTTCCACATCAGCTTCTATCTTCTACGGCAAAGTTTGCAAAAAAAATATTTTCAGGAACGTGAATCTGCCTAGCAATTTAAAAGAGTTTAGCTAGATAAGCTCATCCCACTGCAGTCAGGCTTTCATTCACAATATTTTTTTATAAACTCACTTTTGCAAAAGATAAAATAAGTCCCAATGGACCAGATTTAAACACACACTTTTATAACAGGCTGCCATGATTGAGACCAGGAAAAATGCAAAGTGAATAAAGGACGCTATTCTATCTTAATACTCACCCAAGGCACCGTAGATACACACGTCTTCATATTATTAACTTAAGATGGATATGCGCTGATGATAACTACCCCATCTAACTTGAAACCAATCCCATCACCTGCTCACACACCTTAACAGACCACATCGGAGAATGGTCAAAAGAAATAATTATAGGTGACAACACTTTACTACTTAGGGCATTTTGCAACTCCACGAAACCGAATCGCGCTAGACAAAAAGTCGCGGTTAGAAAAAAACAAAACAGCAGTCCACCGGTACCCTTACCCCCCTCCCCGTTTCCATTTCCCAAGAACGGAGAAGCAAGACGACGTGTCGTTTTGGTACATTAACATGGCCACGGTTCTACTGAGTAAGCCCGTTAACGAGAAGAAGTCAGTAGTTTCTCCGATAAATCAGTTTCCCTCTATTGTATGTGTTAAGAAAAACTTAGATAAGGAGAATTAAGTTAATAATCATAACCTGCAGATATGTTGATACCACTAACTATCGAGCGCCCAGATGATTAGGAGTCAGGCAGCTTTCCATATCTGCCCCTAGTTGCTACGGTCAAACTTACACAAAAATATCTTTAGGAATGCGAATCTTCCTTGAAACTTAAACCGTGTAGTAAGGAAATCGCTTCTGAGCGAAGGAACGCCAATCCGCTGCAATTAGACTTTCAGTCACAATATTCTGCAAGCTAGGGACATTCACTAAGACATTAATTGCATTTTAATGGTCCAAACCTAAACACGTCTTTTCCTAACAGACTGCCATGATAGAGACCAGGAAAAATGCGGGCTTATCTTGGAGGAATACAGGATGCCATACTCCCTTAACACTCTATGTCAACTAAGCCGCCTTAAATACACAATCCTTCACGCTATTAATTTCAAATGGATATGTGCTGACGGCAACTGCCCTATGGAACTTAAAACTTATCTCTCACGTGGTCTTGCTGCTAACAAACCATGTCAGGGAATGGGCGAAACAAACAATCGGTTCCGCCTAAGTGACAACACTTTGTTACTGAGGCCCGTTTTGCCACTCCACGAAACTGAATTGCGCAAGCCAAAACGTCGCGGTTAGAAAAAAACAAAACATCATTCCACCGGTCCCCTTTCACTCCCCCCCTTCTCCGCCTCCCCCGCGCGAACGGAGGACGTGCCTTTTTTGGTACATTCACATGGCCCCGGTTCCACGGAGTAAGCGCGCGTCAACGGAGAGCAAAAAAGGTGTGTGCGTCTTCTTCGTCTTCGCCTCGACAGTCCTTGTGTGTGCGCGTTTTACGCCCCTGCGTGCTACAGAGTGATCACAGCAGCCAGAGGTCCGTGCACAAAAGGGAGACAGAGGGAAAGAGCGCACGAGAGAACAGCTGACACAAAAGCGGCCAGCTGGTATGCGACGTAACTCGAACCCAGTTACATACAACACACGCGGTGTCAGAATGGAAAGCGTTTGGGTCGAATGGCTATCGGTTACATGGTCTGACCGGCGGCTGACTTGGTCTACATGTGGACATCAGAACGCACACATACAGCTTCCAGCCTGCCTGCCGCATGACTCTGCAGATCGAAGGTACGGAGGGTGGCAAACTACTGGGTCTACTGCCCCTCAGGTCAGGGTTACCATGTGGTGTGCGTGTGTCTCACGACTCGTGGCCGGGCTGACAGCCGCTTCGCGGGAAAGGTAAGTGAGCATTACCACCAACAGAGCGAACTTGGAATTGCTGTGTATGTGCATGTGTGCAAATACTGGGTCAGTCACAGAGAGCTTTTTGCGTCTGTTTGTGCAGCAGACATTAGTTTTGAGTCACTATCTGTAGAAGTGGAAGTCGGCAAACATTTAATCACACAAAAGATCTTTTGCAGACAGAAATAAAAACGATTTGCCGCTTCCGACCGTCTGGATTTATACTGTTGGAATGTTTAAATTATGATTTGTGCGTTTTGAGGTTGTAAATCTGTCCGTAGCGTCTTCATATCCGCGGGTTGCTTACGGGTCAATGAGTTAGTAAAAGGAGGATTTCTCCTGACTTACCGTATTCCTACAAACGCTTATTTGTTGCGCTGTTCGTTTTATGCGTGATTCGAACCTCAGACTATCACGGTTGGGTCAAATAAGTAACTCAAATCTGCCCATCCCCCTATAGTCATGGTTAACTAAAAATCGCGACTTGGAAGGTTGTCAGTTGATACTTCATACCAGACCAGGCCATCAACCTCAGTGTGTGTTGAGCAGTTGGCCAGTAGACTAGGAATCAAAAAAACGAAGTCTCTTTTTTACCTCCTGGTTTTCGGTAGTCCAGGTGAGAACTTCAGGATGGTCAGGTCATGCTGTAGCACGCGCAGACGAATTCGACGGCCATACCAGACACTCTGCCTACCACACAACTGACCGGGGTCGACGGTTCAGTGCGATTTCCTGAAGATAAACAAGCTGTTGCGACTGAAGCTACCACAGTGCGCTAAATGCTGTTGCTCGGAAGGTTGCCAAGTGACGGAACGCGCAACCAGTCCACTGTGTGCTTGTGTGTAGTGGCCTACTGGCGGACTGAGAGTCAGGCAGAAAAAAGCGTCTTTATAAGATGACCTTTATGGCAGTTCGACTAAAATGACATCTGACCTGTTCCCTCCCTTTTCTGTTGCTCACGTAGTGGCTCACGTTGTGAAAGCCTGTGTTCTCTTCAGCATCTGGTCTTCTTGACTCTGTTTAGACATCTGGTTCAAGTAGTTAAGTAGATGCAATGCAAGTTTACTCTCCCTATAGTCCAGCGCAAGTCACCGTCCATGCACCACCCAATTGTTGAGCACATGATGGACGGTCCAACTGTCAGCGTCTTGATGTAGTCTTGTCGTTTGGAAAAAACAGAGGTGGGAGAGAGCGAGGGCAAACGTGGTCTACCCTAGCTCGCTTCCTCAAATTAAATTGACCCTGACGGTGTAAACATATTGAGATTATAGGCGTCGCAGTGGCGTCATAGTGCAATCCCCTAGAGCAAAAGATAACCAGAAGAGTCTGCTGCCGACCGGAAGTGGCTTTTATGACAGGAATTACCCCTAAGACTTCTCGCATCAACATGACAAGGGCGGGGCAAATACGGAGTAGACAGAGTCTGGGCCCGTTATTCATTTTCGGGCGAAAAAAAACAAGCGCACTGGTCAAAAGGGCTTGACTACGCTTGTCTTTGTCGAGGCGTACGTCCGGAAGATCAAAATATCACGAAAGTCCCAATATTGCAAGTCACAATTCGTTCAAAGGATTACGTCAAGGCAACTTCCTGCGTCAGCTCTAAAGGGTTTTTGAGAAGATGGCAAGAGTATGCTCAGAAAGGCAGCGCAATTTTAAAAAAATTAACTGGCCACTAGGAAAATTGTTATTGGACAAAGTGACGCCATCAGCCGCGGCTTTTCAAAGACATATTTTAGTGCAACTTTATGCCTGAGGAGCAAAAAGTAAATTATTTTTGAAATATTCAGGCTCTCAAATGATTAAATTAATACGAAGAAGCGTTCCCTTGAAATATCCTCGATACTGGAGCCTTGTTTCAGGGCCCTCGTGTGAAATTGAATAACACTCATTCCAATCTTAGGCGAATTCCTCTGAGTTAGTCCGATTATATTCATATGAGAGGTCAGCTAAACTCTCCATGACCTCTAAAATCGGGAATGAACGAGTGATCGGGAAGATGGAACACACCATAAATGACATTTGTTCATCGCTCAGCTGAACTCATTTTACTAGGTACCTTGTGGAGCAGATCAAAGGGCTGTGCAAACTTCAGTCTCCAACACTGGCCTTTGCATCACAACGTGGGTTGAACCCCACATTTAAAAGCGCATTAAGTCATGCTTTACCATATAATTTGGCAACACGAAATGATTGAGTAAATTCGCATATACTTCCATCGCATTCACTTACCCGATTGCACTGGGTCGATGCACGGACGAGGGCCTTGGGGGCAGGGTCACATGTCGGGGGGAGGTTTCCGGGGGAACGGATGAGCAGGCTTCCCGTGAGGTGGATCCAGAGGACGCACCAGCTGCTCCTTGAGGCTCCTGTAGTCGTCGTATTGACTGATCAAGATGGGAGATTTCGGAAAATGCTGTATTCCACCTCAAGGCATCCTTGAACAAAAAAACAATGGAGTATTTTTAAGTCCGCGGATATTCAAGCAGATAAGTAGCATAGCTTATGCAAAGTCCATTCTGAGAAGGGAAAAGTCTAAATAAATGCAGAGATGTGTATCAATAAAGCCCAGAGAGACTAAAATTGGCATTTCTGACTTATAGGCCGTCATCAGCTGACCAAGCGCAACCAAATTTGCAGAGAGTCAGGCTGCTTGACCTTTGAGTATAAGTAAATGTGTGTCCTATCCCAGGTTATGCAAACCTGGGCTGCGAATGACGACGGATAGCAGACCAGAAATGATTATCTCCGTTGTCTTTGTCTTCATTAAGCTGGTCCAACAACCTGGTCAGCGAACGTCATTCCATGATGTTGACAAAATTTTGGAACACTTTCAAGAAAGCCAAATAAAATGTCCGTTTCGAATGAATGAAAGCATTTGCATTCTACGTATTTGCGTGGACAAGAACGAAGACGTTTCGAGCACCAGATTAATTGGTTAATTGTCCTGAGCTTTATAAATCTTTCAGGACTCCATCTTCAGAGATGAGAAATAATATATATATATATATCATGAGATATCATTGTCCTGTACCGCGACGCGCATGTGCAAATTGGAAACTCAAAGGCAATCTACCTACATGTCCCTTTAATAAACTGCTACTGATTCTAAACAAAAAAGGGTAAATATAGTGGCTATAGGCCAATCAACTGTCAAAAGTCATCAGATTGTCAAGGCGTTAGAAACAGAAATTAAGAAGGGGGCAATTATAGTGATGTACGCTTATTAGTTGTCAGTGAAATCGGGAGTTGCTCGTAGGTATCAACAGCAATTAGTGTGGCGCCTTGTCCGCATGGTAGAGGGTCTTGATAGTCCTGCCTCCTCTTCCAGCCGGTTCTTCGTGGAGTCCTCTTCGCTTAAAATTCTAACGTTCAGTTTGGTCTTGCTCTGGCCTTTTCCCACATAATGGCGCAAGACTTTTTAGGCCGCGGGCAGGTCCAGATGCCTGTTGACAGAGTTGGCATCTGAGTACCGTGACAGTTGATTGGCTTAAAACCACCATAATTACCCTCCTTTTGGTTGCTAATCTGAAGATGGACGCCTGTAAGAGTTTCAAAGCCCAGAAAAATAAACCAATTGATCCGCTGCTACATGTCGGTTTTCAAGGTGGTTTCCCGTAAAAGCCAAAAATTTCCGTTTTAACATAAAACAGATTCCAAATATGACTTCTACGCTACGAGCAGGTGCCGGAGAGAACCTCTGACCGGTCTCTGCATCACTCTTTAGATATTTTAACTCTAAGTACATCCACATCCATGACCATAATCCAAACATGCACCTTGCCCAAAAAATCAACACTAATTAAAATCCCGGTCTTACACTACACCCTTATTTCAATTGAATTAGCGCATATCGATCTGGTCGCGAGACATATTCGTCCAGTGGCACCTTGCAGCTCAAGCTTACGTCCTCATGGACAGTAGGGACCAGCAGCGACGCAGGAAGGAATGCGGCCAAAGAAACTGCAAAAAACATTTCCCAGCAGCATTTTCGGTGTCGGCTCTGAGACACGAGATTTTATTTGAACCTGGAATTCATAGTACGCAATATCTGGGATAAAACAGATGGGAGAGCGGGAAGTGCTCTTCCTACTTCGTTTTCGAGTTTCGTTTGTGTGGCATAGCGACCAGCACTGATGCAGGAAGGCACGGAGGCGGTGTTACGACGTCATCAGTCAGCTATACGTTATCCCTCAGTTTGATATCTGATGCTTCGAAACCAAGTTCTTTGCTCATGCGTGTTTTCTTAGCTCGTGTCCTGTGGAAAAATGCAAATCAATAGCGTCTATTTCTCCCTCTCACATAGCGGAGCCCAAATCCGAAGTCTTTCATTACTTAGGTTAGCGTGCAGTCGGTTAAACACGGCATAAGGGTAGGAGTGGTCCTCAAGTTTTTTGTCAAATACTCTGAAGCGTGATTCACCTCTACAGTTAGAATGTTTGCTGTCGGAGCCAGTTATTTGCTCCGCAAACGGCTTTAGCCCAGGGAACCTAGGAGCAGTACATGCGTGTCATCAGAAACTTTTCCAGACCCAAACTTTAAATTCTTTTAATCATTGTGGTAAGGGCAATACTGAATAGACTGAAAGCAGTGCACAATTGCTTTTTATTATATTGCACTTCGACTTTCGTGGCTTCACTCTATGGTTGATTTTATATGCAAGTACTCTACATTTACATATGGCGGGTCACTCACTGGTTTGGGGATTTCTGTGGACAATGGGTCTTAGAGGGAGTTTAAAGGCTTTTGCCTATACGTCCTTTAATAAACTTGCATTGTATTGTATTGCTAATTGATTTGCCCAGTTAGTTTCATATATGAGACGCTACTGATGGACGGCTGCCTTACTCAATAAATTCTTAAATTATATAGGACAAGTATATTTGCGCGTAGTGCATCATCTGTGTGTTAACATACTTAAAAAGGGTATAAGTTGTGTGTATAAGAATGTAGGAAAGGTTAAAAGGCCTTAACCTACATAAAATAACCATATAAACATCTGGCTTCTACTTCGCGGAATTCAACCTTTCGTGGGAGTTTTAGAATGTCATCCCGTAATCAAGAAGTGGGCACTATATTCAAAAAATTATTTGTATTTACCACTCAAAACATTGACTGAAAACAAACGAGTAGGATCACACCCTGTTTTCATCGTCAGATGCTCTTAGGATTTGAAGCCCTGCAGAATTCATGACCCGGCAACGTACATATCCCACTACTCATTCTTATTCTCAGTGTGTTGACTAGGCAAGCATCAATCTGCAGAAAGCGTATAGACAATGACAAGAAGGGTTGGCTTTGTTGTTTCCGCGTTATTTTTCGTCGTAAAACAGTTATACCCAACTACATGACTGGAGAAACCAGGATTAAAATCGGGACTCTTTAATAGTTCAATCTTTGATAAACAATCCTTAAGCAGTTCAACTATTTACTTTGAGCCATAGGGCCGTTGTCACGTTGTTTTCTACTAGAAATATTAAATATAGGGAATAGCGCCCACAGTTCATGTTAAATGACGTGTTCTGCTTCATTGCATTCGTACTCAGATAAACTTTTACTTACTCATCAGAAGGGCTATTTTAATTAAACCAAGACCCTAAGACTCAACTAAATGAAGTCAGCATGCGGTCTTTGAAAAGTGATTGGCAAAAGTGCATCCCAGGAAACGGATTCCACCTCCGGCCGAACACGGTGCATCAACTTGTGTCAGATTAACTTGAGCTAACAGTTCATGAGGCGCTCACATGATCATCATAAGATGTATGCGAATCATTTACGACCTGAAGACGCGGATTTGGAACCTAAAAGAACACAAGGTACTCCCCCGTCCTCAACGGTGCCTCTGAGTTGGGCGGCATGATCCTGTGACGCAAGCTCCCTGAGACCGTGGGAGACTAGAAACCATCGATGAAGACAGATTTTGTGCTTAAATGCAAGGCCAAAGGGGGAGGGACAAGATTAAATTACGCAAACACGTGACCCATCACGCGGCTTGGCCGCCCAAAAAAATACCCAGCAACGTAGTTCTGCCGTTGGACGAATTTAAACCTTTTGCCCTTTGACTGGCACATCTTTTCAACTGACATTTCGGTTATCAACTGGGGAACGCAGCACCAACTCCTTTCTTAATTCGGACCTCATTGGTTATTGCGGCAGAAGCCAACTGCTACATCCAAAACTGTCAACGAACGATGATTAAGTCAAACAGGGTTAACCTAATTATTTCAAAAAAGTTCACCGTTTCACTATTCTTCCTGACCAACAACAAACTAAATGTGACTAATCCAATTAAGTGAGGGTGCACATGTCAAGTTAATGGGAAAGACTCAGTGACACGGTCTTCTGAACATATATCTACAGTCAAATAAACTGTCTTTCCATAGCAAATAAAGTACTTTTGTCAAGCTGTTCACAGAACCTAATGGTTTCACTGTCACTAAGTTTGGCCAGAAGAACGAGGGGGGTGGGTTTTGACAGGTAAATGTACATGGGCATACTTGAGTGTATGCTAATAAAGACAAATAAGGTCTTCTGAGAGCATATTTAATGGCAAATGGATAACAAGGGCTCCTCGTTGCATAGCGATTAGAGTACGTTTGTCAAGTACTTTCTGCACACTCTGGGTCATCAAGTTTGATTTCATCATGCACGCTTTAAAACGTCTCAGACTCTTCCGCCCAGACGATCGGGTCGGGCGGGCCGTCTTCGACTTCACCAATCTGGCGCAAGATTAGGTCCTTCAGCAAGTAGGCTTAAGCATATCCTTCACAAAGGTCGCATGGAGTGCCGACCCAAATACATTGGTTAACCGAAGCGCGTGCAAATCGTACAGCACATAAGTTCAAACAATTTGAAAGTAAATAATAAGTTCAAAACAGTCTACCCATCGTTCATTTGGAAGATAACCCAATACTTGTCTTCCAAACGGGTCGCATGGTAGCTGCTTTGAACCAACAGGGAGACTAGATCAGAGCGCGGTGGATGCCATTTGAATTACGTTCCGATAAGTAATGCTAAACACTAAAGGGGATGGGGCATTGGAGGCAGGCATAGATGCAGACTCTCGTCAAAACAGCCACCTATGAGCTTAATGGCACTCCTACTCTCTGGTGTGTGAGTCAAACGTGGTGGCTCAGGTCACGCCTGCCACCTGCGCCAAATCCCACCTCCGTTTATCTTTACTCTGTCTTAAAACCGGGCACAAGTTGTTGAGGGAAGCGAGAGTGTGGTTGCTGCATCGCAAGTGTACTGTTATTGAAAACTAATCGAGGTTGGATCACCACGCGGTGGACGTTTTCTAGTTTCCCCGGGTATCAACAAATTGAAAAGACAAGGATTTGCGCGGCGAAAACCATTTCGGAGCTCACTTAATGAGCAACTTTCTTCAAGGTGTGCCTTTTTCGAAAAGCAATCATGAGCAAAGCAAACAGCAATTAAAATATCGTAAATGCTCGTCTCGTGGAGCTCATGTGGCCTTTTAAAGTCTAGAAACTATACCGGATGGGGTGCGACGTGGAAATGGGAGTATTTCATAAGCATTTCTTACTTCTAATACCGCTTTTTCGCATATGACGAGTAACAATTTAAGTTTAGGTGAGGCGTGACTTCATCTTAGGTAAGCAACTACTCCAATATCAAAAACTGAGCTGATTTTTGCAGCGGATTTACAGTTTTTTGCGTTCAATGACAACTGCTGTTTCAAATAATCCACTCTAATAACACTCCTTTCTTCTGATGCCCGACTCTTGGACAAAAAATAGCCACGCTCCTTCAAGTAACAATATCTTGTTCACTGGCGTTGTAACTTACCATACTAACAGGCCAGGTACTTGCTAAAAGGCCCAGACACGTGTTTCACCGGTATTCTGCCGCTGCTTGGCACAGTTGTGAGGGCTCTGGCTCATCAGTGGGTCCCCCGCTTTCCCTATCTGCTTTCTGGTTGATAGACCGGTTTGGAAAGTTTAGGTTTTTAACCTCCAGATAAATTTATTTCTGATCACGGTATATATCAGTATGTATAAGGTCTATAGGCGTAGACCGAAATTGTAAGTGTATATTTGTGTTGAAACTCGTCAACCCCAATGAAATATACACCTGCTACCACAGGACAGTCTTAAGCAGTATAAATTGACGTTGTAACTTACCATACTAACAGGCTAGGTACTTGCTAAAAGGCCCAGACACATATTTCGCCGGTATTCTGCCGCAGGTGTATATTTCATTGGTGTTGACGGGTTTAAACACAAATATACACTTACAATTTCGGTCTACGCCTATAGACCTTATATATATGCTGATATAGTCCACGATCAGAAATTAATTCCTCTGGCGATTAAAAACATGAGCTTCTTCACTGTAGTCAGGACATGTGTAAGCAACGAGAATTTATTTTTTTGAACTCGGTCCCCAAACACCCTCAAATGTCTTTCTCTCTAGGTTTGACGCTGCTTTTTTAAATTCTGCTGCCAGTTACCGCCAAAACAAAACATTTCATGCTGGTTGTCTTGTAGTTTAGACCTTTGAAAGAAGGCGATATCAGGCTGTTGTTTACTTCTTAAAACAGCCCTTGGCGGCGCAGATCGCATGTCTGGTAGGCTTTCCTCCAACCACGGCTCTGGAAGTAGCTACGGTATATAATTTATTACATGAAACACGAAGACAGAGAATGGTCTAAACAATTTCCGTCAACTAAAAAGCTGTACGTGTTATTTTTGTCACGTGACCTATTCCACAAGATGTCCTTCTTGTCGGCAGACTATATTAACAAAGAAGTGTAGTCATCAAAATATTTACAAACTGACTGAATATCTACCTGACCTGATAGTTTGGCGGTTTTCTATGATAAGAGCTATTCCGAATTAAGGCGGCACATCCGCACGTGATTCTCTTTGGGAAGCAGGTTGTCTAAACTCACAAGTTTTGCAACATGCTACTTGCCTAACTTGACAATTAATTCATTTCGCCATGTATATCAGATGGAGTATGATGTAAAAAAACAATTTTTAGAGAGTTAAATCATCATTCTCCGTCGTCCTTTCTACCGGTGAAAGTAAATGTGATCCTCGTAGCTTCCATCAAGAAATATCAAATCAAAAATGTAGACACAAAATGAGTTCCTTCTAGAGGAAAGCTGTCTAGCAGATGATGCTTACATCGGCAACTTCGAAACTGGGACTGCTAGATGGCATGGGGCGCAGCGCGCCCGGAGGGGATGCCAGCCACTGGCACCACTCCCGAATGAGGGAAATTTTTCCCTGCATTTCTTCGGACCGCCGTAGACAGGAAGCCAGTTCTCGTTCTTTGGCAGCCGTTTGATTGTGCAATGTGTGCGCCTCCACCGCTGCATAAAAAACACAGGAAACAAATTCAATATATAGCAAATGTAATAATTGTTAAGCAAATGCATATACATAGAGTGATGAACAAAAAAGGTTTATGATTGAGGGATGCACGTTCAGCGGTCGGGCGCTCGCGGGGTTGTGCCTTGGGACCCCATCTAGGACCACACAAACAGTCACATACGGTGGTCAATAATATATGCAGAGAGGAGGGCATCTGTAAAGACAATTGAGACAGTGCTGGACGTTTTTGACTTATAAATAGTCCTCAGCCAGCCTAATCCAAGCCCAATTTTCAAGCACTTGAGTCTCGATCCTACTTTTATGGGTCATCGAGGGCCAAAGTTCTTTCAATTGAACTACGGGCTGATTATCCTGTTTGGTTCGATCGGAATATCCACAACTGTGAAAGGACGTACAACGATATATTTACGCGATATGCTGGTGGGATTAAAACATGTATGTAGATCAGAAAATACAATGCAAAAGAATGCAAAAACGACCCGTAGAACATATGTACCAAGCGCTCAGGTACTTTGGAGCAAGCGATGGAACCAGCTAGATGAAATGTGGGTTAAAAAAAGATGTTGTTTTACTCTAAAGTCCAGATTGGCTAAAATACATTTTATCCCAGGATTTATGCTCAAGGATGCATTCTTGTAGTTATTGTGTGCTGCTAAGCTCTGAAATTAATATACCCAATGGATAAACCATTCCTGGTGCACATTTTAATCTTAACGGAGAATAAAATCGAGCTCGAAGCGATAGTATTCTGGCAAGCGAACAAATATCCATGAGGAGAAACCTGAGTAAAATGCATAAATCGTTCGAGGAACTGGATATCAATACTACTGGCAGATTGCATACCCAAAAACAACTTAAATTGAAACATGCTTGATTCTAAGGCCATAATTACTTTTCTTCTAAATGCGTTCGCTAACGTCCCGAGAAACCGTCCAAACACCATTCCTGACGCTATGGATGGCCATATCAATGGTATAATCTAACGCAAAAAGACCAGTTGAAGGCGGCTTGCTTTGTGAACCGAAGCAATAAAAACCGGGGACTTAGAAGAAAGTCTACCAGGGGAATATTTCGCAAAAGCTGTGAAGGGACTTTTTTTTCTAGAGCTCATTTGCCTGATTTTAGATAAACATCGTGACGAGACGAAATTTGTTTTCAGGTGGAATAAGACCTGATTTTCCGATAAACTTTGCTCATGAAAACTAGTCTATTTTACACATCCGGCAGTTGATGAGATCACTTAAGAGTGTTTGCTGCACTGGAAAGGAGGACATTTCCATCTAGCGCTTCCGTTTGTGTAATAGGCAGTCGGGAAACACGAAAAAGTTACTGCGCATTATATTATTTTCATGCCGCGACATATGCCTTAGAAAAATTTGTAAAACGCACTGCGAGTAAACATTTGCTATGGTTTCGGGTGGATTAATTTTAAATAATTAAACGAAAGAAAACCTCTGAAAATCACAAAGTACATTCTTATTTTGTGTCAGTATATCGCATTCATCGATAGTTGAAGAGCCAGATGAAGAAGTGGGAGTGATATTTTCTGAACCTAAATATATTTAGATTGTTGAAAGCAAAGACAGGAAGCTACAGACACCATAACACTCTGAGGATGGAAACGAGAAAAACTCCGAAACGTCGCTATGAATACAATTTGCAGGAAGTGTATTTACTGACCAAACTATGGAACTTTATCGTGGGGTTGTGGTATGCGTAATAACCTAGAACCCTAGCAGGCAGTTCAATCCTTGAACTCTCATTCCTTTCCTATTCAAACAGAAGGAAAACGAACTGATATATGTGAATGTAGAATTATGCATTTGTATAGGCATATACCTACATATACATGTTAAAACATATGCGTACACATACTCAGAAATTAATAGACAACTTGTTTGGACAACGTTTCTCGTGAAACACACGCCGAAATTCTTTAATATACTTTTGACTTAAAAAGTCTGCTTGGATGGATTTGTAAGGGGCAATATTATGCAGTCTAATGTCGAGTTATTTCTGTCACGTCAGAATGACGACTTTTGAATTTCTGTCTTTCCTGTGGTCTGTCAAACATCAAACCCGCTAAATAACCGTTGTGTTCATTTTTCCCATTCAACACTCCTTACAACCCACATTTGTTTCCTTGCAACGGCATGCACAAGGGTAAACTTCTTTCTATTTATGCTGCTCAAAAGTGGGGCTTTTTAAATTTGTACCAACAAAGGCATAGGTGTCAGTTTGTAAAGTTTGTAAGTACTACATTCACAAGACCTTGAAACATCCATTCCTGATGAAATGTGCAAAATTGTGCATTTCCATTGAAAATTTACTTAATTTAATATTCGTTCCAATAATCGTGTGTACTTTTTTCTCAAAAAAATTATAAAACTTGAAATTCGGAAACCAAACCAGGAATTTCAAAGGTAGCAGGAGTTCGAAAGTTTGAAGGGAATCGGTAATAATAGGTTATAGTACCAGTGCAGTAAGCCTAAATCCCAGAGACATGTTGTATGGCACAGGTGTTAAAAGGAACGTTTTTCATTTAGAGTTTAGCGATAGTATATCCACTAAAAAAATTATCAGGAGGCATACGTAACGACCAACGAAACGCTTCCGTATAACTACTAGGCCTCTGTTGTTTTTATGTAGCCACATATCTTCTTTGTGGAAAGATTCATTTAACATGCTTGCCAATAATTGTAAAGAATCATTCACAGCAGACTATATGCTTGTTTCACCTGCTATCGCTACTTGCAAAATAAATATTTTCTACAGTATTGTCATTAGTACAGAAGAGTTTAAAAATGCATAAGAACACATTTTTTGCATGTCTGTTGCACAGCAGTACGTCCTGCGTAAATGGCAAAACTAAAAAGTTTGCTTCTACTACATTTTGAAGACGGTGAAATGTTTATTCATTAGTTTTCGTTATGGAATGTACAAGATGGTTCATATCCACTGAAAATTTCATTAGTTTCATATAGTTTCTAAGTAATCAAGTGTATAATTTTCCACAAAGAGAAGTGTAAAACGTAAATTTCAGAACCCCGACAAAACAGCGCAAGAGTCGGTGGAGCCCAAAATTATTAGAAAAATTAATTTAAAAATGTATGTTTAGAATTAAAATGCGTAGATGGAAATTCCTAAAAAATATATCGATAAAAAGTAACACATAAGTGCATAATTTTTATAAAATCTGTGGGGATCTATGAGGGCATCGAAATTCAGTGAAAAATGCTCATCAATTAGATGGTCACTTTGCTACCAAACGTGATATTTATAGGCAGCTTGAAAGACAAGCAGTCAAAGGCCAGCATCATGAACTGACTGAAATCTCTTGCGATTATGCTGTATCACAGTCAAGTGTCAGAAGTTCAGCGCATATTATGTACATGTGCATATTTGCACTCCTCTGGAAACCATATGCAAAAAATATTGCAGCATAAAATATTTTTCAAGCACAATACGCAAGCCAATGAATATCGAGTTGCGCGCATAATTGTTGTCGCATCTCTAAAGTTCTTTGAGGCGTAAAATCTGAAGACGTTGCTCCTTCTTGCCAATTAAATACAACACATGGATGCTTTCATATCCTTTCTGCGTAAGCATTTTTTCGCCGGATAATGCGAAGCATTATCCGGCAAGAGATAGGCCGACAGCGCGTAGGCCTTAGTCCCTATTCTTGCTTCAAGCTAATAAGCATTATAAGCCGAAGGCAATCCCCATGCGCACTTCGATGCCTAAGGTAGGGATTGGATATTTTGCTTGACTCTTTCTCCCTCTTGAAGACTAAACTTTTTGTGCTGAAGCCATCCACACGTAGTCTTCAGCAGACACGGATAAAAAAAATAACTTATCCACAGCTGGTTAAGGAATATGCACAAGTGTACTCACTAATGAAATGCTGCTCACCCACTGAAAGTAATTAGGCGCACTTGTTGTTAATCAATCTCTGACTAGCTGCCACTATCCCTTTGGGACAAGCAGAAGATAAATAATGATTAGCGGAAAACAGCAAATGTGGAATGAATAAAAAGACGTTCGTCAGTGAAAACTCAGTGGAACGCGGCAAATTTTATGACTTTATACCTCCGATACTGCACGAGAATTAAACTGCAGGCCTCAGTTACAAGAAAATCCGTTGACCTTATCGCTCAGGTTGTCCCATCTGGTGTGGTGGACTTCAAAGACTCGGAATATTTCTCCGCTCTTTACTGCCAAGCGGGATTTTTACATATATGCCCAAAACCCCGTTCGTGGAAAGTACAAGAGAGGCAATTAGGGCAGTATAGTAGAGATAAAACGTTGCTACTTGAAACCACGACGCTTTTGCGGCAGTTGGAACAATATTGGGGGATTGGACTTGCTCCTAAAACGGGTAAAGGCCTGGCGTTTACTTACCAAGGCAACTACAGTCTCGGGAGGTCGAATATATTTATGTTCTCCTCAGGTGCTTGCGCATAGTCCAGCAGTGTACCTGGACCCTGATTACAATCTTGGCGCCACTTTCAGAGAGGGAAACGCAGCAACTACAGGGTGCCCCACAAAAAAACCCCTAAGTTTTTGATTGTTACGGCGGAGAAAACAGAACACCTGGGCCACATCCGAAGTGAAGCCGCCCCCGTTGGTTCGCACCCGCATTCATGTCACCCACGCCATGTTCCGCTCAGTGGTGAGGAGCACCCACACAACGTGGGTGGTGGTCGCAGAGGCGAAAGTTCTAAAATGCCCACCTGCGCACCATATGCCAGGAATATTCTGGAAAGACGTGTAGACCCATGCCACAGCTAAGCAATTTCCAGCGCGAGGTCATCGTCCTATTCCGGAAAGAACATCCAACATGGGGGTTGCAGAAATGTCGGAACATTTTCCCTAAATTTTTTGGTGCCATTACAACTGACCAGTTTAGAGGTGTCGCAGCTGCATTCAAACAAGGTGGATCACCTGTAGCAAAGGTGCGTAAGCCTGGTAGTGGCAATTCTTGCAGGCACGATTCCCCAACAAGGCGAGCAGTCTTGGAACTTGCCGTAACTCCACCAGATCATTATAGAAGATGTTGATGGACACATGGAACAACATCCCTCTTGATGTCATTCGTCGAGCAGCTCAGAGCTGGATGGATCGCTTACGTCACTATTCTGCAGTTAATGCACAGCATTTTGAGCGGTATCGGTAACTTGTTATTAGGTAACAGTTTGTTCATTACACAATAAACTTGTTAGTTATAATTTTAATCAATAATTTTTATTTTTATAACAGTATAAACATTATCATAAATTTAGGGGTTTTTCGTGGGGCACCCTGTAGAACGAGAAGGCTGATTAAAGAGAGGGGATTCTCATGCCACGGCAGCGTGCGTGAGATTCGGTTGCTCTGGAAACGCAGTTGATAAAATGACTGACGGGGCAAAGTATGACTTTTGTTCAGGAGGATAGTGTTAGGTCAATGACAGTTCGACCGAGGCGTGCCACCCGGAGTGCACACGACATGGAGTGACTTGCGCTCGAATAATAGCGCATTCGGCTTACGCTGCATCTATCGCACTTGCTCCGTCCCTCACTCAGCTGGATCTGGTGCGAAGATTCAGTCAGAAAGCACGGAGATGGGTTCTAACGCACCGGCTAAACAGGAGGTCAGTGCATGTCACACCCGACTGGGACCCTGGCAATGCACCGGATTTACACGAGAACGATTAGAAACCCGATAGCTGAGAGGTCATTTAAGAAATGAGCATTTAGTGCTTATTCGAAATCCTGAGAAGGACTGAGTAGGCGAGATAATTGGCAGCCCCTCGAGCCAAGAAATTTACAGAGGTAAGAAATAAATAAAGGACTTGTCTTAGAAAATAAAAAGAGCAAACAGATGATGAAGGATTCAGTGAAACTACGGGAGGATACAGTGCATTTGCAGCTGTAGGGAATGAAGACTGTTGGCTGTACTACGTGGGTATGCAATTAGTTAACAGGGCGATTTTTGAAAACAACTGGTAGAGCATGGGAAGACAAGCGAATTCAATATTTTTCTAAATTTGACTTTAAAGAAAACATAGTAGCCTGTTTTCGATCTCAAACGTGTGCGATCTTCTAAAACTCAAGTCACACGCTATTTGATTTAAAAAATAACATGTTCACTTTCAAAGCAATGAATGTTTCAACAAACACGCAACCTAACAAGTTGATTCTGCGAGTAGTCTGTCGAGAAAATTACAGGGATAACAAAATTATAAAGCACACCACTGGAAAGTTATCCGCTCTGATGTTTGCGAAAGAGGAACAATAACTGATAACAGGCGAGCTTTTACACGCTGCTTTCCGTCGCACGGTTTTTACAACATGTGACATTCACCTGCCAACCTACCGAATGGTTTGGGATGTACTTTAGTGGGCACTTTTGCACTTGCGAATGGTTCCTTTACGCAGCGGTAAGGACCGAAATTAAAGAAAATGAAGGCGGAGAGTGTATTTAAAAAATATCAATCATCCAAACACGCACGCTTGCTCAAATATTTTAATATTTTCTGCTTAATTTTAGCTGAGTCGGCGTGAAACTGAGATTCTGAAACAAAAGGGGGTGCAGAGCTACAGACTTAATTTGAAAATGGAAGTGGCAAGGTTATTTCTAACCGGAAAAAGACCATTTCAGTCCACCTTCAGAAAAGGTCTGGCAATATATATTACTGTCACTGTGACAGCGACTGTCCTCCTAAAACGGGCCACAAGTCAAATGCGTAGGAGCAACAGTTTAGATAGTATTGGAGATTAAAAAAGAAGAAATTTCGATCGCGGAGATACCACCTTTATTCACCTGACGTTTTGACATCCGTTGCGGATTCTTCCTCAGAGACATGAGCAGAAAACGGTAGCAATTGAGAAGAAGACAATTTGATCGCTGAGACAACACTTTTATTCGTCAGCGATCGAGTCGTCTTCTTCTCAATTATTTCCTGGGACTCGAATATTTGCTTGCATTGGCAACAGCAGCAGTATTGAGGTTGCCCACTCGGGACAAGTGCCACACATGGAGAACTTTGATAGCACGCCTATGCACAGACTCGCGCTGCACCATACACCTGCAACGAAGCTCGCCTTCGGTCTTCTTATTTCGGCTTTGAAACCACGCTCAAACGAGTGATATGAAACGGAGGGAGTGCAGTAGATGCTATGCAAATCTACCATAATTAAAAATCAATCCATACACAATTTTCCACCCCTGCTGTATGGCACATAAAAGACATTATTGACAACGAAGATCCAAATTTCCTACAGCATTATGCAAAGTGAGGTTATTTCGTTAACCTCATGCAACTACGTAGAGGGCCCCTGCAGAGGTCGCAGGAATACTCATGTAAAACTTATCTCCAAATAACTTAGAGACACAAAATCTAAAAGTCCATGAGTGAAGGCTGAACTGTCAAACGTTTGGCAAAGGAAAAAGATAATCCAGTATTTTATGTACGTTAACACCCTTCCTTTAGCCTTTTCCATTTTTGTAGAAATCTCTTGGCAGTTTCGGTACTATAAATTTTGTCTTCTATTTAAAACATAGAACGACAGTTCCTTATTTGATGACCGACTGATTTTAATATTATTTTTAAAATAAGGTCTCAAATTTTCTGAATGATAGCAAACTAAGTGCTATTTGCGTAGATTTTAGATACCATGCAAATCAAAGCTAGAGAAAACAAGTTCCGGGTCCGGTAAGTAGTTTAACTGTGTCCTCTACAATCTTAACTGTCAATCCAGTTTCGGTTGACGACTAACAAGAAAATTATGTTTCCCTCTGTTGCGGGGCCACCGATTTTGTAAACTTGGGGGCAGGAAAGCGGACGAGTTTTTGCTTTCAATCTGTCTACTCGAAAACACTAATTTTAGATCGTTTTTTGTGATTGCAAGAAATGACTCCAAATTAGTGCTCCGAAGTTAAAGTAAAAATGTCATAATCGATTTATACAGACGGGCAGTACCTGCTAACTCGGGTCTATTCCGATGTTTTGAAAAGCAATTTGTTTGTTTGCCCTCCAGTTTAGGATATTATAATGATACCTTTTGAACGGGAAAGCACCACTAACTGGCTACTTTGACTTGCATTTCTCCCATAAAAAATTTAATTTACGGTGCATACACGTCCTCGATTTTTGACTTAAAGTACTCCATGAGAAGTAAAATATTATTTACGCCCCTAGCTCTGATAAACGGCCGCCTGGCATATACTCGCAGGTTTGCCGTTCATTTTTGGTAATTCTTTAAGTGCTTGCCCCGGAAAACATTTGCATAAAAAGTACAGAAAACACTTTGTATACTATGTTTTTAACCATGTAGACAGCAATACCTCGTTCCCAAATGGGAGTGTAAGATGTTTAATTTGAATAACTGAGTTGTTAATAGTATCAATGAAATATCGAGAAAAGAATACACGACCTTAGAGGAGGAGTCTAGTTGTCATGGGATCAAAGTCGAGGAAATTAGCCGACCACACAGAAATTATGGCTTCCGATTACCTCACGATGATCAGGCAGCCATAATGACAGTTTGGGTTTGACTAACTTAAATTTCGAATCAGATTCAAAGAGATTACTTGTAAGGTCAGTAGCGTTTAAGTAAGGGCCAAGCCTCGAGACTACGATGATGCAAACAGTCTCTGCTACATGAGCGTGCAAGAAATGCTGTCTCAAAGGAGGATTCTCACATGCGTAGCCTCAACAAATGGTAGGCATCGTAGGGATACTCTATTGCTTCTTTGGGGATTTACATTTTAGCCACAAAAGCTCTACTAGCAAGCATAGCAACCTTTTGACGGCAAAAATTCCCTGAATATCATTCACTAACGCTACGCAAATTTTTAGCAGTTTCTATCCTCTGAACATCAAAGGCTGGTCACTGCGATAAGTGATAGTTTGAGGGTCGACTACCACGTGCTTCATGGAAGGGATAAGGAGCCGGCGACTTACGTTTTAATTATTTTAAATGTGGACAGACTTGGATTGCATCTAATCCAGCCCCCCCTTCCCTCATCTACCTTGCTCCAGTGGCAAGATACTGTGATGGCCACTGGAAGTAGGAGGGAGTGCAATGGGTTACAATGATAGGGTTCCGTCTCCACGTGTCACGCAGGATCTATTCGGAATTGCATCTATAACGTCAACTTAGAGTTCACTTGAATGAGTGTCGTAAAGGTCACATGAACCATGAGCCATTGCATTCTGGCCCTCATTTCTGCAAGGTGCCAACTTAGCCCATCAGTTGGTCGCCTTCAACGCCGCGACACCTTGCTTGCAGAGCTAGACTGTACTGAGAGGTGCACTGGTGTGTCGTTGAGAGGGATGTCCTTGTTTCAGTTCCATTACCACCCTCTCAAACACATTGTCCCATTCGAATCCCTAATCCGAGGCAGCGACTTTTGATAAGCTAATACAATACCATGAATTTTTTTGTGTTCTCAGTGTGATCACGACTGGTCGAGCATAGCTCTTTGAGGACTCCCTTGGACCTCTTATTTGACCTAAAATACTTAACGAGGCTAAATTATAGAGGGTAAATTTCCAGGCGTACCCGCTGATGGCCACTAAACCGAAACTAAAACTCACATATCGACCTTGTCCCTTCCAACCTGAAACAAAACACAATTGTATAAGACCAAAACTAAATTACCAAGGGCTTCATTTTCAAGCCTTAGGTGCTCCGTATGACCACGGAGTTGCCGCAGCTTATTCAGATTGACCTCGTCCTCACGAGTCATTTCGAAGCCCGACCAGGGAAGGACAGTCTCGGGAACCTGAGGCGCAAAGAAAAGGTGTTTATTAGAGTGAAGTATAATGAGTGCTACGCTTTATTAAAATCCACCTTAACAGACACCAATATCCGCGTCCATTTCCTCAGTTGAAATTAGATAGTGCTGGTGCGGAGACCTTAGCGACAAGAAGATAAAGGCGTAAGGTTCTAACAACGAGTACGGAGCTGGATTGGTGCTCGATAACTTGCTTGCTGCATCTCAAACCAAGTACCAGTAGACCTCAGGATTGAGCGGCTGCCTTTTAACTTTAGTCATTTGCATACATTTAGTGGGCCGAGTAGCTGGCATACTCGGATGAAAATGTAAACACCAATGTTGAAAGTAGTTAAGAGCATCGAGCAAGTAGGCACCACAGCTGCTTCCCAAGAGATTGTATGCAACATTTAAAGCCGCAGGAATTCAAATTGCAATGTAAAATGCATGTTGCAACTACATATATTTTCCCGCATATTAAATGGTTACTGTAAGACTTTCAGGCAGAACTTGAAGGCGCAGAGGAACGTCCATGCTCCGTAGCCTGATCGTTGAATGTCTTTTCTAAGATAGTTTTCAGTCCCTATCGCAAGCGAAGGGACAGCCATCAAGGCTCGAAGAGTCCGTGTTTGACTCCTAAGTTATACAAGTCTGGAGTTGGGTCTGGCTGATTGATGACGGCTGACATGCCAGAAACCGTTATTTGACGTCTGCCTGTCTTTGTCCATATCCCTCCTATCTTCCATTGACACCTGCGATTCTCTGTCTCAGTCGGTAATGTCATCTATATGCAAAATGAGGTAACCGACGAATGCCAGGCAAACTAGAATTGCCGTTCCCGGCTTATAAGTTTTCATCAACTAGCTATTTCGAACACCTAGTGGTGCCCCATCCGGGGTTTGAAACCCCATTTCGGGGAGTTTAAAAATAGCTTCTAAAGCACCAGTTCATCTGCTTTGCTAACGATATGTCTACCTGGCTCACATAGGCGTTCAGGTGCTCGCCTTAAAAACAGGCAGTGACTTTGATATTTTTGCTGCTGTTTTACTGCTTGTTGTGGCCGAGTGACGAGTGAATTTGGTCACGCGCATTCAGAAAGCATCCTAATTAAATGCTTATTCATAATCAATGACCGCTAAGCACATCAACATGGCCAACTTATCACGTTTAAGCGTTAACAGAAAAACTGCCGCACGTTCCACTCAAGTCAAATTTTGTTTAAGTAGGTTCTTTACCGCTCCAAAATAACAACGAGTTCTTGCACAGCTTGTCTTTAAAATAACCGTAGATAAAACTATCACATCTGCCCAAAACGCTAATAACTACAGCGTCGGTTGGATAAAGGACCGTACAGTACCAGGCTAGACGTAAACTGTTCCCACGGGATAACACTCGAATTATAACCACCCAGTGAGCAGCAATTTTAAAATTGCCGCTTGCTATCAAAGAAAACAGGGGCAGTGGCCGTGAAAGAAGCATTCTTTCTAGGTAAGGGATAGGAAGTGAAAATCGTGGCAAGCTAGTCAGACAGGAAGAGTTCCCCAATTTATCTTAAAAGCATGGGGAAAACGTCTTCGGCTTAGTCCCCTATTCAACTAATTACAATATGCTGTAACCAAATAAATTCCTTTAAAAATTATACAGTTTTCTTAAGGAATGGAATAGTTGTATGCTGGAGCAGGGAAATGGAGTCACCAACAAGTCAGAGGTGAATGCGTTTCAGAGCCGCAAAGTTATTATCTATGGCGAAAAGAGTAGTAGCTGACCTACTCGGCCAGCACCTCTGCTACCAATGATAATAATCCTGTTCACTCACGAGTCAGTGAATATCAAGCTAAAAGCGTGGGTAACTTGGAGTACGAAACTTGAGGTAGAATGTTTCTGCTAGAAATTATTTGCAGTCAAGGAGCTTCCGAAAGATTTGAATGATATGACGTGGGCCAAATATTACAATTCAAGTCAGCCAAATAACTTTACTGCCAACAATTCACCCATACCTGACGCAATAGAATTTACTTCGTAATCGAAGTTTGAAATAAAAGTCAGATGCGGAATGACGAAGCAACAATGGGGCGAATTACGGGGAGGTACAGTACAAAATTTAATTGCTTTAGAGATGATCTGACCATTTGAAAGCACTAGCATATATATGACCATGATGCCATACCCTACTCCCGAAATATATCCTAGGTAAAAGCCCAGGCACGTGTCTCGCCGATATTTCTGCTGTTGCCTGATACGGCAACGGAAGGGCTCGGCTCCTCAGTGGGTCATCCAGCGTCATCTATGTGGTTTCTGGTATATGTCCTCCAGATAATAATCAAGGAAATAATTTTGAAAATTATCAAGTTTATGACATGGAGGTAAGTGACCAAGACATGATTTTTAGGGCCAGACTTGAAATTTAAATATACATTCAATTTGTTGCGTAGGCGTTCAACAATCGTTCAAAGGGACTTATTCGTCCCGTTCTGCCTTAAGGTTCACTTTGAAAACTTTTCAGCGGCCGAACAATGGCTAGTAGTATTGACAGGGGAGAGGTACCGACAGAAACCAGGCACACCGGATCACCGTATCTGGCTTATTGGCCGTCAATAGCCAGACATATCCAACTTCAGGTTGTGCGCCTTCCGAGGCTCGAATCCCCGATGCACTCATTAAATTCCAACATTCTATCCATTGAGTCTGTGGCTCGTGATCTTTCTGATTTAGGTTGGGAGGCATTAAGATCAGCGCAGAGGCGCCCACCAATCGTTTACGGGCAGTAGTCACAGGGCAGGCTTTTGTGAAAGCCACCTGCTTATGTTGCTGTTGGTAAATTTTTCGAACTCAAAGTTTTACAAAATTAGTTCTCATACCTCATTCTATCCTGTAGATGTGGCAAACCACCGCACTACTTCGAGGACATTGTTTAAGACTGTTCATGAAGCCTACGTAAACGGTATCAACAGAACAAACGTTCAGTAATATCCACCTCTATTCGCGCAAATATTTCCTAATTGCAAACTGGGTAAAAAAACTTCACCCGTATAAGCATAACTAATCCAGAGTAAATTTTTTAACGCACCATCGAAAGTAAATGCAAATCATGTAGGCTATACGTAGACAAAAATATAATGGCCAAATGTCGACTCAACAATTTTATTTCAAGGAAATGAATATGGTAGACATGCAGCTGAATTATCCTATTGGGGTCGTTAACCGAATGTGGATATATTCCGAAGGAAATTAAGCAGTAACTGTGCAACCACAGTATTCAGCAGGTACGTGTGGTTATTTTTTAGTCTTTCCCTAAAAGGTTTGCACAAAATATAGGCTATCCGTTTCAGTTCACGATTCATCACAGTAGCCAACACAACCGATGGCACACCGCCGACAAAGTCTTTTATCTCAAGCATTTACAGAAAATGTTTTTTTTGTGGATATTTTGTCGGTGGTTATTCGTTATTTCACAATCCCACTAACGCAACGGTTTCCCCTCACCGATATACATGCCTTTTTCCCTTATCGTCGCTCCTGCATAACGCAGACTACGTTGTCACCTCTAATTATATAGGCAAGCTATCGTACAACCAGTTTAAGCATACGTTTATTTGTAGAACGCATTACCGTGATAAATTAGAATATTTTTTCAAGGAAACTCGCTCCCTCGACCGCCGCGTCGCCTGCATTCATTTGCAAAACAGACGTTGGACATGTGAGCGTAGCCTGCTGCCCGCGCTAATGAATTAATTAGCCGGGCAACCCAGCCGCATCCTCCTTCGAGGAATGCTTTTATCCGCACGCTACACCAGTTTAGAGGCGGGTGCAAAACTTTCAGGATAATTAGCATTAGGTGGGGGAGACATTGTGCGCGGCAGATAATGGAAAAAGTGGAAAGCTGAAATATGTGGAAGCGGAAATACAACAGCCGGTCCACATCGGGGTGGCAATTTAATGTGACCGTGTGAGTATTTTGTAAAAAATATCAGAAAACTAAACGAGAATAGCTGGTCTATCTTATGAAATACTAGCCAAGGTTCTAGTGTAATTTTTCAGACAACAGTAGTTTAAGTAGTGCACCTCATAAACCCCTAGTCCCACCATTTTTTCCTACAAAAACGGTGATTAAAGGGGTGTAATATGTGGGCAATTAGGATACCAAGTGGAATGTACTTTACCAAATGCTATATGCATTTTCCTTTTATTTTATTGAGAAATATTGCTGATCTGTATGCATTTAGATTTTCCTAATTTGTACTATCATTAAACGTATTGCGGAAAAAACGATTATCAAAATGCAGATTTCTTGAAATTCCTGATAAAATATAAATGGTGGTGAGGAGGTTGCCTACATCAGCCACCTGAGGTCCAGCTGACTATTATGGAGTTAGATTAGTAGACTCCGTGGCGAGAAGCACCCCGCACACCTACAAATTATGTGCGGAACAACTCAGTCTCAGCGGCCGCGGGAAACAAATTCAACTTCATTTTTTCACTTTGCAATTGCTTCTACAAATATTTTTTCCTGCCTATTTTACTTCCCCACCCCCAAAAACTCGATAACCAACGTTTCCGTAGGACAAAATTCTGGGACTAGGAGTATATGAGGTGCATTGCTTACACCACTTCTGCCGTTTCTTGATTGTTTCAGTGACGTAGTGACACTGATTATCATGTGGCATAATCTCTAGGTATTTCGGTCACGAAAGGATGTTGTCTTTCAAATGGTCTTCCTTCCAACCTTTTTCTGAAGCTACGCTCTACGCAATAGAAGTTAAATGACTTAGTAAGAATTTTTCACATTGATCCTGAATATCCTTACCAACGCAAATGTAGGCTAAAAAACATGAAGACATATATGTTGCTCGTTCAGGAGCAAAAAATACGTCTTCTTCCATTCTATACCTAATGGAAGATTGAAGACATGTTGATAATATTCCATTTTTGAAGACCGTGACGTTTCGCTTCGTGGATTATCGTGTCTCTTCGTTTAGGTTTGTAAAATGTAAAGAACATGCCATGTTCCAGATCTACTGTCGCATTAATCATCCTTATATAACACCTAGTTACAAACTTACATAAATTTATGATAACCTTTGAACTGAAAATATATAGCATGTAGTTAGGAGACCCCCAATAAAAGTGCGGAATTTATTTGGCAATTGGAAATGCTTTTTTAATCGAAAGATATTAGTTCTTTAGGAGTTCTGCATACTTCCTGCGTAGTGTCCTCTTCGTAGTATAATATGACGTTTTCATGACAATGAGCTATGTATGATCTTCCTAACGCAAAACTACAGATCTGGGATAATTGGCAACTGTCGTTCGGATTCAAAGTCATTCGGAAATGGAGAAAAGTGTTAAAATGGAGAGACATAAAATTATCGAGTATCACAGTTAAAGAAGGGGCAATTTAACATCAAACAGATGGACAAGAGAAAATTTTTATCCATACTTCCTTCAAGCATATTTTACTTGAAATGGACATGAAAATTCGATGTGAATAATCCATACTACTTCAGAAGTCATTTTTCAGAGTGCGGTTTTCCAACAGGCAAAAAAGGACATTCACTTACAGATCAGCATGCTTGCGTAACTGCAAAATTCTCGGATTTTACTGCAGGATATGCAATCGTACAACCACTTATAAAAAACCCTTGCTAGTCGAAACCAACTTTCAGTTTCCTGGTCAACAAACCGGTTACTATATTTAAGTGAGATGATGTATTTAGCAGCATGACGGCTAATTTCCCAGACAAAGTAATCTGACAGATGTAAGCTAGACCCCTTTTCAGCCACACCCAGAATCAAGCACTAAATGTCCGGTTGCTGATTGTCTAGCAACAAAACTCATTTTTTGCATTAAAGAGAACATAACACGCCCTTTTACTGTGAGTATTACGGTGGGAATTATAATCAAGGTAGACAGCGGATGTAAGGAAATAATTTGTGATGCTAGCCCAACTAATCATGCTGTACACGAAACAAAAAATTGTACAGTATATGACGTGTAAGATAGTTAGTTACTAAATATGAATTAGCATAATCCAAAATTATTTGAATCAAATCAGGACAGCGGCTTTTGAAGCGCCCTTTTTCCGATCGCATTCATAAACTAAACTCTGTAAAAGATAACTTCTCAAGAAGAATGGATTTTCCTCCTTGTTTTACGATTCCCATTTTAATTCACATGCATAAAAATATATTTTTTTGATACTTATTTGATGGCCAATTACGTTGAAATTAAAATTTCGTGTTTGATGAACAGGCACTCTGCAGTTTTATCAATCGATCAATTTCTCAAAAATGTTGAACACGGACCAGCATCGCACGTGCATTCAAAAGTTCCGAATTATATACTGGTTATATTCCATCCAAGGAAAATTGCACACTTTTCTATGCTAGTGGAAAAACGAGATGAAGTGCTCAGGAATTTTTCCAATGGATCTGGACCAGGTCGTATAGCTTAAAAGGAACGTTAGTAAATGGAAATATGAAATGCTTCAGGAATGGTCATTTCACGGTCTTAAAAAATTATATATTATAAGCATTTTTTGAATCCTATGCTGCCCTTTCACCAAGGATGAAATTTAAGAAGGTGAGTTGCTAATACATTTGTGCGTTAAAGGTTATTTTTGTGCATACTACCGATAAACTGTTTAAATTTATGTGCGCAGAGAAGATTAATGACAACAAATGCATCCTATTCGAGTGTTTCGTTCTTTTCCTATTGTTGTGCACGCAGACGACCGAAATAATGCTTCACCTCATGTTGAAAATCTGACATAACTTAAACATCTTTGGATTTTGCTGAAAGGTAATTAACATTTCAACCCTACTAAAGTAATATGCTTTTCAATCGACACCAAATTTCTTAATTTCGAGCAGCAATTCATTAGTGTGTTGTTAAATGTGGATCAAGAGACTCTTTTAGGTACCTTACAAAATGTAGTCATGTGTTTTGAAGATTACATAGCATGCAGCCTGAAGACTTTATTGATAAGTGTAAACATGGGTTTGTTTTTCAACGTATGTATCCCCACTCACGTGACTGAAACTCATGAATGTGTAATTTACTACTTATTGTACAAAACTAATGACATGTTTCTGCATTCGTGCCAGGAAGTTGGTTTAAATATGTGAGCTTTCAGTGGAGCCCAAGTAAGACTCACTAAGACAGCTTGACCGATTGAAGGATAAAACGCATTGCCTTGCTTTGTGTTAAGTTACTTAAATGTATCCCTTATCCTACCGTATAGTGGAAAATGGTCGAGGTACTCATTTCTAAGAAGAGCACACAACGGTCGGAGTTCTCCAGAGCTTGCCCCGCAGAACGGGCGAAGCTTCAGTAGCTTTCTCTTGTATTAGTTTATAATGGCGGCATATTTCCGCAGCGTCTGCCGCTCCCTCTCTCTTTCTTTATCCAACTGCCTCCGTTGGTAAGAATTTATGAGCCCAACTCTCAGTGCTACGCTCAACCTCTCGCCTTCCGCGACGGCTTTCAAATGCGCACCAGTGTCTGCCAACACCAATTGCGTCTGGTCAATCACCTCCCTGACATCTTCCGCGCTCTCACACTTCGGACGCCGCCCTCCGGACTGCGGACACGCTCGTTCGGCTGGTAACTTCCTCTAAATTCTATATAGAATACACCATACACCATACACCATTCTACACGAAACCGGGCCTGAGTGTCGTAAGGGTTAGGGTCTTCCCCATTAATTTAATCCACTGTGATAAGACGACAGAATTTAGACAGCCGATTATTTGCTCTAACGACCAATTGCATACTCTCTCCGTCCACTTTTCCATCTGCGGTGAACCTCCATAACCCCAATATCCAATGTCACATGGAGGTATGATAACAGAGGTCTGAAATGCAGTCAAACGCTGCGTCAATTCTGAAAACATATAAGCGGCCAGGACACAGAGGACGATTATTTTTCAGGCGAATTTAATTCACAATTTCCCGTGTTTAAGCATACCCTGGTTTGTTAGTGAACTGTGTTGCCGGTGAAAAAAAAGAGTTTTCCTGCCCTTCCAAAGTGAATTGGTGTTTTACGATCTTGTTCTGAACCTTCATCAAGTCTTCCAGGTCAAACGCACTGCGTAGACAGACAGGCAGGTGGCTGAGTTAGATGTTCATTGCGTGAAAAAACAACTGTGAATTTACCTGATACATGGGTGGAAGTGAGTCCGTAGTGGAGTGGGTGCTGCACCTAGCTGGCATGGTGAGGATGGGCTTCAACTTGGAGCGCAGCTCATTGATCCGCTGTGTCTTCTTCAAAATGTCCTTCTTTTGGGCCTCTATGTTCGTCAACTGACGATTGACGATGGACCGCAAGTCCTCCACCGTTAGTTCCTGATCGTTTTGCTTGTTGGATGGCTGGTGCTGTTTATGATGATGCTGACGCTGTTGAACAGTCGGCTGGTTCGGAAGGGCAGAGGTGGGGATCGGGATAGGAAGTGTGGAGGCGTAGGGCTGGCTGTATCCGGCACCTGAATCCTAAAATACAGCAACAATAACATCCTCAGGAAAGAAAACAACTGCGGAGCACGTAAGAAAAACCTCTCCCATGCGTATAGATGCATATAGATTGCCCGACTCATGGAATTTGCAGATCGACATTTGAGTAGAGGGCGGTTTAACACTCGTTTGATGGTGTTTATTTTGTTCAAGAAATTGGCTTGAGGCACAAAATGTTGTACACTTGAAAAGAGTTCGCTTCAGCTCAGTGGAATACCTTAGGCCAAGGAATTGCCTACGTTACTTAACGCTGTGGGTCAAAAAGTCCCGTTTATATGCAAGGTATTTTTTAAAAAAATTCATATAGGTCTGAACCGCTTTAACTGTATCTTTTAAGAAACAGGAAACTATGTTTTGTCTTCATAAGACTCGGACAAATTATAGTATGAGAAATCGCACTTTATTTAAGAGAAGAAGAGGGGATTCAGTTTAAAAACATTCTGTTATGAAAATTGGCTAACTTTCGTGCCAGTAAATTAATTAAGAAACTTGCGAGGCTGTAAATTATTTTAACGCACCTAAAATAAGGACCGTAAGCAATATCATACTTTCCCACTTTTATCTTGACTTAATCTTCAAAAAAGATAGAGCAAGCAGATATTCGACGTCAGAATATCTAATTACTACGCTTTTTCAAGAAATAACTTGTTGTGAACATTTTTAAATTGGTCCTAGGCACATTAATTGGTGCTTTTGTGGTGGAATTTCATTTTCCTCAGCGATTAGTTGATATATTTGAGTGATTCTAGAATCATGACTGATACAGACAGCTGACTAGGAAAGGATGCCCAAACCTCACTATTTAGGCAGATACTTTTTAGAACTTTTTTATTTTGAAGGTTTTAGTAAACACCTATAACATAATCCTCATTGATGCACAATCACCTGAAAATGCTTGAATTCGTAAAGTGTTCACCACTATTTCAAGAACGATGTGAACCTATTCGGAATCGAAAACCAGCAGTAATTACAAAGAAATTTGACGGAAGGGTGATGGCAGATGTCACGAACAGGCACCCACCTTCCAGGTCGAAGTTTGCCAAGCAAGGATAGCAGAGGGCAGGGAGAATATAGTAGAATTTATTATAGATGCGTTCAGCTAATCGTACTGTGGACCGGTGCGTGAGTTTGGAATCACAAACAAGCACAGACGGAGGAGGCAGCTGATTCACAGACGGGAGCCGGCAGATGACCATAGGTACCTAATCAAAACTCGCCACCTGTCTTGCCCTGTAACTCGGTCATTTGTTAACTCTGGAAGGGACGAACACCGCTTTATTGGCCTCCAGAGACAAATAGGTATCGCATCCTTCTCAACTGCCTACTACAACTCTCCTGCTCGTTTTTATCGGTGGGGACGAAGGTGATAGAGTGATTTCCATGAGGAGGAGTTCTCACGATTTTTTGCGTGACTCGCTGTTCCCCCTCCCATACACTACCGGCTGGCTGATGATGAAGTGAGTAGCTGACGTGGCAGTAGCATTCGTCGAACGCAGGCCACACACGTGTTCGGCACGCAAACTCAGCATTGGCTGCCAAGCGCCTTCCATGAGTCAATATTTACCATAGACCCACACCACGTAATTTGGACTGGTAAGGTAAAATTGCACATGCTCTCGAACAAAAAACGGCCAAGCGTCAAACAAGTCTGACTGTATACTGCACACTGAGGAAGGCTAAAAAGGTAGAAATGGCCATTCTAGTGTCCCGTGTCTTTGCCGGTAGTACTTTATGCCTACCCGAAGAAAAAGTTTACGCAGCAGATGCGATCGGAGGTATAAAAGTTGTTTTGAAGCATGGTTTGTCATTCGACTGAGCAAATAGAACTGCTGCTCCTCTCATTAGCTCTTCTGGGATTTTATTAGACACAGGGAACACCTCAGAAGGGACCAATTATACTACGTTAGCGACTAATTTTAATCCAAATGCAACCGGTTGGTCCTCTCACAGAAAATTCGAAAGCCTGCAGGTTAGTACTTTTGCGGAGGTCCAAAGGCAGGGTTCGGAGGTAGGGCACGAGAAATGTGTAAGAGGTTCAGTATTAAACTTCAATAAAATTTGTATTTCTGTTTATAAGATGATAGCCGTTGAGTGGCTGCTTTCCGGGTTCGAGAACGATTCCCGAGACATAACGGAACGATTAGTGAGCGACCGACTACCGCAATGCATATTCGCGATCGAAGTCGGCGAGGCAACCAGAGCATGGCGCAGTGGTTAGGACTTCTACCTAACTGACAAGATCGCGGGTTGGAACCTCGGGAGCGGCTACCTCTCAGAGTTTGGTATGACTGTCTAATGACGGCTAATAAGTCAGAAACAGCCAATCCAGCACCCTTGCCTTGGCTGGTAATTAACTTCTACTTATGTAAGTGCAATTTAGGTTATCTAAGAATTTATCTCATTGCCAGTAAAAGCGAACATGCAAGTCCCAGGAAGAAATTGAGAAGACAACGATTCGGTCGCTGGGACAATACTTTATTCACTTGACCTTTCGAGATCCACTGCGGATTCATCATCAGAGACGTAAGAAGAAAGCAGTAGCGATACGGATAGCGTATACACAGTCATTACTGCAAACATACAATGAGAATTAACGGTAGTTGCCTTCTTGTGCGTTAATGGTTTGTTGAACGGCATGCGAGCTCTGACCTGCTGAACTTTCATCACGCGTGGTGGACTCGAGCGTGATGACTGCTCGGCGGTCTGGTCCGAATGAGCCACAACTTGACGAGGCCCGGCCGCACATTTACATTTGATGCGGCCGAAATTCTCGCAAGAGGTGACAATCGGGTGAGCCGAGAATAACTTGAGCCATGGTTCACGGCCCCTCAATCCATAAATGATTGCACCGATTTTTCCAATCCATATCCGGTGCTGAAACTCAATTTGGCCAAAGCAAGTCGCCACTTGGGGAACGGACAGGTCACCGCGTTATCTTACACCAACACTGGAGGGCCAGATGGCCAAGCAATCATCACGCTCGTGTCCACCACGCATAATGAAAGTTCAGCAGGTCAGGACCAGCATGCAGTTCAACAAAATACCAACGCACAAGAAGGCAGTTACCGTTAATTATCATCGTATGTTTGCAGTTATGACTGTATCCTGTAAATACTGCAAACTCCTGTGCATACTATACCCGTATCTGCTACTGCTTTCATCTTATGTCTCCGATGATGAATCTCCGATGGGTCTCGAAAGGTTAGGCAAATGAAAGTATTTTTCCAGCGATCGCGTCGTCTGCTTCTCATTGACCTCCTTGTTGTGTTTACTACACAGAAAGAAAAAGAAACGTGTAGATAGGAAGTACTCGTTTATGATTGACTGAATACTAATCAGCAAGTCTGACTGATTTTGGTCACAAAGACGCCCACTCGCAAGAGGTGTTGACGATTGCCCTCCTCCAGTCTGAGTGTTACTCACATGTCGCCTACCGTCACAGAATCCCGCCGGTAGAAAGTGCTTTTTGGGCCTTCCTAATCGACCGTAGTCTCGTTAGGCTCGGGCACATGCCGATAAGCAAACAGCGACCACGGAGGTGAACTGCCTCCTACCAAATATGTAAATTTTGGTAAAGAGTTTAAAGGCTTTTCCTTTTATGAGGTTTTCTGCATGAAATGTAACCTAAGCAAGCCAAAAGGGAGGAGCGAAGGCTTGGCAAACAGCCAAAACGCTCACCCGGAAGGCAGGACCACCTGCTTTCGAATGCTTGTACACTGTGTCTAACTGTTGCAGCTATTTGAGGTTCTATTATGGTGTATTTCACAACTAGGGAAGCACAGAGAGGCCAACAAAAACTCTTTTTGCGGAGGGGGGACGGCAGGGATGGGGGTGCGAGGACAAGTGGTAAAAGAGGACGGAACAGAGTTCGGGTGAACGGCAGCCGTGTAGTCGTGGCGTCGGATTACACTGTAGGGGGGAGATAAAAGGCAGGGTGCTATATCAGAATGCAATTAGCGAACGCCGCTGCCGACACTGTTGACGTTTTTATAACGAGTGGCGCCGAGCGAACAGGATAGTGTGATCATGGCCAACGTGTAACGCCGGTATGACAATGCAACCTTCGGGGGGAGGGGGTGGGAGGAGGGGGAGACGTGTGGGGTTTGGACGCACGGAATTAATGCGACTAATGGAAATTAGTGTGTGCCAGCGACCAGCACGGCCAACCGAGCACGTTTTCTGGAGCATGTGTGCCATTTGTGAGTTTGGATGCAGGAATATGTAAAGTAAACCTAATGACACTACTCTATGTACTATAAATGGGGATGGGGGAGGATGACGATTTGGAAGAACTGGGAGGGAATATAAAGAGGAAAAACAGGCCGAGATATCACTTTTTCCGCAAGTGCAGGTTCGGACACGGGAATCGATTTAACGAAATTGACACACTCGTCTTGTGGAATGGAGAGAGCTCGCATAAACAAGGTGCGTTGCAAGGCAACTATAGAATAGTATAGATCACAATAGTAAACATGATTCTTCGCACTTTCTCCTTCCAATATCCTCCGGGTTTCCCGGGAACGACATGATATTAAACGCAGATACTTATCGAAAAGCTCGCTGTGATTTCCAGGAAATATATTTCACACCTGGTTTGCGTTCCCTACAACTTCCACATTTTGGTTGCGTACAAGCAATTCATCGTGATGTAGAGTTTTTCGACTAGAATATTTATGAGAAAGCGGGGTCTGTTTAAGTGGAAGCTTTTCGGTTTTTTGCTTCAGGGAGTCTTTAACTGTAAACTGCTTTAAATTACTTGGAAAAGAAGATTAGAAGGGAGGATTGGTTTCGGTAACGAGGTAGCAATTTTCTTCATCACGCATAAGGAGCCGCCTGGAAAAAACCCGCTGGCCTGAGGTAGAAGAAAAAGGAATTACTTAATGGAAAGCAGTTTGGTACAAGAAAACGTTTTAGGGCGCCTTCCACCTGCAATTTGAAACTTTCTGAAGAAAGGTTTTTGGCCAATTTTCTGGCGATAACTCTACAGACTCTGCAGTCGGACAGTCGGACACACTTTTGGGAACAGTGTAGACCGAGAAGTAGGACACATGGGGACTACGCCGTCCGCAAATTCCTCCCAAAATGAATTTTCAATGAACGGTCAATTGACAGTGCGTTAATGAACTTGTAATTGCATCAGAAATCTAGCTCAGCTGCCAATTAGGAATTTTGCTCCCGTAAATGTGAAAGAGGACCATATTTATCATACAAACTTGAATCCCGAGATATAAAGCAGATCTAAGTGAATTAAAATACGGACTTTCACGTAGTCTCGGGTCCTAATTACAGCTGGCCTAGGTAGCAGTCAAATTTGCCGGATGTGAGGCAGGTAGAAGAAACACGGGCGCGTTGTCCGGAAGGGCCCATTGTTACGGGACGCTTAGGTGGGAGTTTTGCGAGCAACCGAACCATGAAAAGGGGAAGTCATCGCCGGATGAGAGCAGTCAAGGCCAAGCCGAAGCATTTGCAATGCATGCGGGTGTGACCAATTTCAATAGGTGTGCTGTCGCATAGCAGTGATATCTTCAAAATACTCACACTTATACATTCACTGCCCTTAGCAGGTTCTCCTTCTCACTATGGATTTGTGTTGGAGTCAAACCTTTAACGAGAATAAATTTCTCATCTTGCACCAGAATTAAGATTTTATTCATGCGAGCTTTCCAAATGACAGCCACGAAGGTAAAAGCCCGTGCCAGAAGTGAAACAAGCTGCCAATTTGGTGAAGCCTGGGCCCCTGATTCAAACTCAGTCAATCAATTTATCCGGAGTGACGTAGCTGACATTTGATTGGCCCTTGTCCCTTATAACTGGTGTCCATTCTGTTACCACTTATAGCTCTGAAAACGAACTTCAGTGAGAGTTTGAAAGCTCTGATGAATAAAGCTATAATTCTGGCGGACGAAGAGCTTCCTCCTTTTTTCCTTATATACACACAGCCGGAATGCGAAAAATCGTAATAAAGCTCTCGATTTAGCAGTTTTCTCTCATTCTTCTCGGTTGTTTGCTGGAATTTGCAGTTTCACCTATATCAACGGCCCAAACCAGGGTATTAGCCCACCTGGTGGTCACCAAAACTTGATAAGCATTCAGTTTCCCATGCACTCCACTAAGGCCGTTCTCACGACTTTCCTAAATGTCTACTTATTGCATTACTGTTTCACCTTCCGTGAAAAGTGCCATGTAGCCTAGTAACAGTCATATTGAGCTGTGTGAAAGACATCCAAGTCTTGTGGGGTCATTAAATTCTACTTAGTTCACAAGCTTCGTCTTTTTACAATTTGCATTCAGATAAAACACGTTGGACCCCCTGATAACTTATTTAACCTAGCGTCGAAATTCATGAAATACCGACTACGAGCCTAAAATATGCCTTATAGGTTTCTATCTAGTCACGGTCCTCTCATTTCATATCGAGGGCAGCCTGCCGATCCTTAACATCGACGAGCTTACAATCACACTCTTAAGATCAAACATCAAAAAAATAACTGCACAGCATTTATTTTCCCACGGGCGTGGACTTACCGGCTAAACCAAATCTATTAACTAAAAAACGGAAAAAAAGGTAATCAAGTTTTTGGTTTTGCCTTCAGTAATATAACCGTTCCACGAACGCAATGCCTTTTGAAACAGTTCAGATTTTCCCATGAACATGGGGATTTCAGTTTTCTTTATGGAACCATATGCAACATGTTCAACACAGTAGTGCTTGAAACCTCTCAAAATATCCGTTTCACTTAAAATCCAACAGCCAACCTGGTAAGCACGATCCACAAACGTGCGTCGGTGAGAGCAAATATCTTGATAATTGTGTGGATTCTGATTAGGAAGCTGTAACTAAATGCATCGTGCTGAAACGAGCCAAGAGTATTTGAATGATGAAAAAAACTTTGGAGAAGGCGCTGATGACGAAAGGATTATCGCTCGCATGATTGCCAGGCGTGACCGGAATTGGCTTCAAAGGGAAATCACCCTGCAAATACCGGGTGATTTTGACAGAGGGTGCTGTAGCAGAAAAGGGTCTCCACCTGTCTCCTACTTATGTCACTGATGATGAATCCGCGACGGATTACGAAACGTCAGGCGAATAAACGTATTGTCCCAGCAATCGAGTTTTTTTCTTCTCAGAAGGTGCTGCGTTTATCAGTTCCTACATGACAGCATATATGGTCATCCCAGTGAAATATTAAGATGTCAAACGACAGTCCGACCGTCCTTTCTGACTTGTGTCGACCGTGTGCTCCCCGGCGTGATGGTGCAGGAATGGAGTGGATTAGTTTTAATCGATAATACACTTGCATTGCACCTACCGCACTCCTCCTTCTCTCCCTCACCCGTCCGAGCCCGATGTCAAAATAAAGTCACAAAGAGCAGAGGCAGAATCGGACGCAGACGGCCGGAGCCCCCATGTCGGATTCCAGGTGGGTGGGAGTGCCATAAAGGCTCCGGGTGGCTAGCGCCTGAGTCTGCACCTACGCATGCCACCACGCCTCCCGAGAACCACAGCAGACGCGTCTCCGTCCCACCCGCTTTTACGGCGACCAAGCTCTGCTACACCAAACCTCCCTTCGGTGGATCTATCTCTCCTCCTCTCCAGTAATTTTTTTATGACAGAGCAGCCCCTCCTGACTATGCTGCTCCAACTCTTCCTCCTCGCCGCCGGGATTGAGGTCCACCCGGCGGGGCTCCGGACCAACAAGGGCTACTAGCCAGCCAGACCATGCCTACCCCCAAGTCTGGAAGTTATAATGGTAACGCAATCCGGATAACACCTGTCATGCTCTGATCCGGCCCATACCTTGCTCCAGCGCATCTACCACGCGGCCTGCTTATGGGGCACAAACACATTGCACAGACTGACATTACTTGTCTTAGCTTCCAGGTAGAATCTGGGTGGCATACCTTGACTGGCATCCCCTTGGTGAGTTCCGGCAAAAAAACCTTCTGTTGTTTTGTCTGCATTCGATAGGTTACCTGAGAAACTTAATTCGGGTTCATGGAGAGGGATTCCGATTTCCTATGCTTCATTAACTTTTCATTCTTGCCCTCGGACCAATGTCAACTTGTTCCGGAGGATCTCAAAAACACTCAAATTCGTTAAGTGAAGCCTCCCCTAACACATTTCCCTACTTCCAGCCTTTCGTTGCATGCAAAAATGATTGCCATTTATTATTTCCTCCTTTAATAAAAACAATATGGATTGTTGTTTTTGGGCGCTGAACTGAGGCTGGAAGGGATGAGGAAGCTGGACACCAGCCTGTACAGAAGACAAATCTTCCCCTCCCTCCTCCCCCCATCATAGAGCCAAATGTTAAACACTTAATGTTGCTGTGCCTTCTGTCCAGAATGATCTCATCCTACCGGAGGTGTCTTCGTTTGTCTGGTATTGAAACAGAGAACTTTGCAATGACCTGCCCAGCCCATATTTGTTGCCGAGACTTCGGTTAGCCAAACCAGTCAGTTACTCGGGGGAGCACATAGGCAAATTTATTTTCCAACGCCAATGCCGATGAGCTAGGATGATGAAACTTCCGCACGCAACGACCCGCATGCCACCGACCACCATGATATTAGCGCACCAGATTCCAGTCATCGTCCTCAATGAAATGGAGTCGTTAATTGTCACAGGTATACAGTAGCTTAGGGATTACATCTTGTGAATACTGCCCCTCCCCATGCACGACTTGTCCTTATCTGAAGATGAGTTCGAGCTGGAGTTGGAAACGTTCGGCCAATAAGGTTCTTTTTCCCAGTGACCGCGTTCAATTCTTCTACAACCTGCAGTGGCTTTGTCTTCAGCAACGAAGGAGAAAGAAAAGCCCAGAAGACAATTCTTTCCACCGCACAGCACTTGCCCCCCCCCCTACTCCTGCCCCAAACAAATTCGTCCGCCTCGCTGGATGCGGACAAACTTACGGAGGCCTTGTTTGCGATTTCGGAAATTGCAATCTTGTGGGACAGTCTAGTTGATACAGTTGAACCATCCGATTTGCGGCCTTGACGAAAATTAAGACCCCTCTGAAGACAAAGACTTTGGAATGATCGGCTGGCCCTAACCGATATGGATGGACATTTTATCCAAATGTGCTGTAATTTGGAGAACTCACAAGTGTGTCATTCGCATCTCCACGAGGTGAATTAATTTCATTGGCTTCATGTGATGTAGCTACGGCCGCAAAGAAAGGCGTGCTATAAACCCAAGTGGGCTACGCCCAATCTCCTCTGCCAAAGCCTGTAGGAATGTCGCTATGTGCATTAAATTACGCTGCGTGAAATATTCTACAAACACAGACAGACATAAGACCCTTCCTCGCATCATTTTATGAGCAGTTGGCTTACAAGGCAAGTGCGCGGCCGACTCTAAATGTACGTCGACCAGAACTCTGAGAATATGTAGGGGTAGTCTAATTTGCCATTCAACGTTGTCATCTTTATTTTCACGTTCCGTGGAAGGTGAGCTAATATTCATTTTAAAAAAGACACCGAAGAATAAGAAGAGGAATAAAAGACAATTAGGTAAGGAGGACTAAAGTTTGACCAGAACGACAAAAAAGAATGACTACACCTAAGCAAAATGACAAAAAGGCATTGGGGATGGGCGTAGGAGTGGGAAAGGGGTGAAAGAGGGAGGAAGGCAACCGAGGTAAAAAAAACACGGATGCTGATGCGTTTGGGGGATCAGGTTGTGTGACTGGGCAAGCAGATCACATTGATCGGTATTGAGGAGAGGGGAAAGTCAAACCCTCTGATAGAATGCTTATTTACAACCCTGCTATCCAACTCGTGAGTGACTGCGTGTGACTGTCGGCAGGCTACAGCGTGCCGACAGTCGATGCCGGACCGTAATGAAACGTGGTCACGCAAGCCGACGCGGCAATGGCAGGTCGGCTAGTCAGCCCACGCACTTTCCCACCCCGATGTCGGCTCCAGCCGAGGGCGACCAGCGAGCAGTTGCAAAGCCTGGTCGAGCCAATCTCGCCGGCTTCTGTTCGAGTTCGCGTGTGTGCACTGCATTACGCTACAGCCGCAAGCGAACGCCACAGCTGACCTCATCCCGCTCCGGCTACCGGCTTACTGTGAGTCATCGACTCCACGTCGCATGGCTTCTCCGGGGCATTCGGAGGAGGGGGGAGGGATGGGGAGGGGTGGCGATGTGTGACCTCATAAAAACCAGGCTTACTCGATTCAAGTTCGGAAAGCGGTCTGTTTAGGCGAGTGGGCGGGTAAGAACTGTTGGGAATTTTTGGGGTCCATTAGTTTCCGTCGGCCTAGCAACTAGGTGATTATCCATGTGCGCTTTATACAGAGCCGGCGGTGGTTGTAATGTCTCCAAATCTGAGCCACATTTGCGAGCGGAAACTTGAGCCTCCCGAACCTCGGAGGAAGGAAAATTACAGCAAAAATTTTGGAGATTTTTACGGCCTTGACTAATTCATTTGGCCCACTTGCGCACAACAACTCGGTGGCCAACCCATCACTGGGCTTCGTAACTTAGGTAGCCAGAGCGTTAGCTCTACTAAAACCACTCCCTTGCTGACTTCAAATCCCATCGAGGTCGCCAAGTTTTCACAAATGAGTTAAATTAAACATCTCTGCGTTGTTGTTTCTGATAATAGGTTCCAGTCTGACAGCGAAACACCGGGAAATCAAGTCTCATTCACATGAAAAACGTGTTCTTCGTACGTTAAGCAAAGCGAGTAAGTCCTGCTGCCGAATGCAGTGAGGGTCAAACTGAACCAGTTAAGTGCCTTCTTAAGTTGTCCCCCATCCTTCCACGATGTTTTCCCTTGTCTTGACCAACAGAACTATGAATAAGTTAGGTACCTGCGGACAGTTTCGCTCGACAGTGGAGAAGTGACCTCATTTTTAAGGAGGCAATACGGGTATGAAATTAATATGCTGTTCTGGGACTGAACCTATTACTGCTGCAATGTAAACAAAACATCGGGATAGGGTACTTACACTGGCTAGTGACTTGGGGTGAAATTCGGCTCCATTTGCAGTCTTTCGTGGAGGTAGTACAGTTTGAACCACAATATTACCATGTTCCACCAGTATGTGAACAGAAGTGAATAAAATTCGCTAAAAATATCGCAAACTGCAGGCCAGAGAAAGGCATTGGGGCGAGGTAAGCACGGACACGTGCCAAGCCCGCCACATGCGACCTTGAACTGACCATTAACACTTTTGGGCTGGGGAACCCACAGCATTGACAACGATAAGGCAGTATTGAAACATTATATTCACCTTAAATGAAGGCTCCACTATTCGGCACCAAATACTGGCAAAAATGAATACCTGCTTCATTTAGCTAGCGTTGATTCTCTTTTCAATATCTAACACTGCGCGCTTAACATATAGTTGTCAGGGGCGAGGGAATTAAGAGATGACTAATTACATATTTCTTGCAACCCTGTGCAGACTTGACTACCTTATTGGCCATTTCACTGTAAAGGCCTAATAATGGGTGATGGAAAACAGCTGTTTGCAGTTAGTACTTTTCGCAGAAATATTTAAAAGTACGTAGATTAGCACACAAAAACCCGGTGCGAATGCCGACTATCAGAAGGACCTGTAGTCGTCTAGGGCTTGCTAACCACAAAGTAGTCCTGCGGAATCCGATAAGGGAAAAAATGTAAGTTTTCAATCTGTCCTGTCGAATTCAAGATCTCCTGTTAATTTGATCATGCATAATCTCAACCGCCGAACAACTGGTGCTGGAATAAATTGGCAAACCATGCCTATGAATCATGTCCTTGATGAAAAAGAAAGTTTTCTTGCTAGCAAGTCAGCGGTGTCGCCACATCGAATGTCAAAGTCACCTTTGGCAATTTTAAACATCCTCTTGGGATTTACTATCCTCGAAGTCCTCCTATCTTACAAACGCAACAGACTGGCGAAAAATAATTCAATCCTTATTGCAGCTGCCATAGAGTAACAAAACGGCCTACAGAGTGTAACGGATTTCGTTGGGATTGAGCAAAACTGGACCACTCGGCTGTTTGCAGAAAGCTCGCACCGTTCAGGGAAGTCAGGGCATGTCTGCAAGAGGTCAGGCGCAGAAAAGCCTCGGGGACAAAAAAGGAAGTCACTCTCACTGCGCCTGGATACGTTTATAGTCTACCTTGCTCAAAACTAACTGCAAACATTTCCTACCCAAAGAGCGGCATTTGACGGTAAGAAGTGCTTGTGACCTGAATTGCCAGGATGGATTTAAAATCGCGTATCAGTCATGCTAAAGCAGCAGCAGCAGCAGCGGCAGATATTTAATAACGCTGCAACAAGCTTGTTCTTAAAAGAGCCTCGCAACTACGACGAAAACCTTATTTTTTTTCAAAATTCATTTGATTTATCCACTGGCAATGATCTAGGGATGATCAGTGAATTCCAGAAATACAGACACCATAGTGACAATATGAGCGGTTTCTGCTGACAACAGGCGAGTTACAGGAAGCAGATCAGAAGGGGGAGATGCGATCGCTAGTACAGGAAGTTTATTGACCTAACGTTTCGGATTTCCACTCGAACCCACCATCAGAGACAATCGCGCATAAGGGCGATAGAGGCAAAAGGGGATGGCCAGTATTTATAGTCCAGTCTAGCCTCTCGACCATATGCGAACTACAATTAGTAGCTCTCGTGGTCATCGCTGGGCGTTAGGTGAGAAAACTCCTTGTCCCAGTGATGGGATCTTCCCCTTGGGAAAGGTTTCTAGGTTGGAATTACGCACCTTCCGAAGTCCTTAGAATGGACTATCTTAAAACCACACAGTACACATTATCGACAACACGAGTACTAGCTACAAGTTTTGACAGGTCTTTCACTGTCATTCTGCCACTGTAGGACTAGGTTGCGCAGGATCGGCTCACCAGTGGGTCCCCCGACGTTTCTCCTGTGTTTTCAAGTTTTGATAATGTAGCCTTTTAAGGTTCTCAGAAATAAGTTGTTAATTTGCAATTCGGTATGACTGGCTGATGATGGCTAATTAGCCAGAAATGGCCATTCCAGACTGCTCCGTTTTGCCGACAATCTGCCTATACTACTCGCTGCTACAGCTGGTGTCAGGGCCCGAGACATAAGGCCTAATGAAAACGGGGGAGCGGAACAAGCGAGTTCTGTGAACATTCGTCAAGGAGTGTCAGTGTCTACCGACCTAAACTGGGAAGATAACGAGCTCGTAGCTCAGTGGTTAGAATGCTCGAATCTGATCACGAGTTCGAGGTTCGAGTTGTGCACCATTTAAGTCTAGGCATAACTGGTTGACGACGGCTAATAAGCCAGAAATTGTCATTCAAATCACCTCTGTCTCTACCGGTAATACTATCTCTCTGTACTAATTTGCAGTAAATCGGTCTCACTTAAGCTTAAGTGTATTATTTTAAGGACTTTGTAAGTAAAGGTGAGTTATTGGCCAGTAAACGTATTCATTTTTACCCACTCGGAGCATCTTAGTAGTGGAACCGCTATACAAGATTTGACACACGACAATACTGTGCCAGAATAAACCGGCTTTATCGCTGAATAAGCAAACAGTTAGTGGCATTCAGAAAAAATTGGCAACGCTTATCGCCAAATTTTCTTGACTATCGTAAAAAAGGATGCATCTCAAAAATCGAATGTACTCTGAACTCGCGTCCATTTTGGCCAAAAAGAGAGACAAAAAGCAGACAGACTGCTTCATTATCTTTTCAGAATTAGCAGCTCATTCGCTGTCAGCTAGAGACCATCTCACACACAGACACCTCTTCGACGCAAAGCAGATGCCAATCTGATCTGCATTTGTACAAAACGAAGCAGATATGCTAATTAGCTTTGCGCCGAGTCTGAACCGGGGGAGGTGGTTGCCACCATACACACGTAATAAGCGCAGGAGCCTCCCCAACAGGCAGACAAATGAAGCAGTCGGCGGTCGAGGCTAGGAGAAAATTAGCTGAGAGAGAGTGGGAAATATAAGTATGTCAGACTCTACCTGTGGCAAGCAAGTCGTTAAACCACCACAGCGGGGAGTTTCCCGCATGACATAATTTATGTTTGGGCTGAACTTAGACGTGCAGCTGTCCCGCCAAACACCCAATACATTGAAAGGTTTGCGAGAGGTAAAGCGCGGTAATTGCAATACCTATGAGCAGACGAATTTTTGTGCTAGAACCTCGTTAGGTAGTTTATGAAGTGCATTAGGAGGTTTGTTGTAGTGGAAGCGACAAAGACCAAGGCGAACCGAATGGCAATTTCTGACTTATTAGTCATCATCAGCCAGTCATACCCAATCGCAGGTGTGGATCGCCCGAGATGGGGACCCGGGACCTTTAGTTATTGAGTGCAACACTCTAACAATGCACCACGGCCTCGTTGCTTTTGTCGGTTGCGATGGGGAATATGATGGATGGTAGGGGGGTTCACCGATCTGGCTAAGGAACCTTTTAAGTCCTCTTGTGTCCTGTAGTTCACTCAAGAGTCCTGGCGAGTTCAACGACGCGCAACCAAGCTATTAAGTGGCCAATAATATCTGCCTTATGAGACACGCGTGTCCCATCTTGACTTATTGCCTCTGGATAACAGACAGTTACGGGATGATCTTATACAGGCATTTCGCATGTTGCAGGTTCAGGACTGTTACCTTGCAACGCGTGACTGGGGCAACATTGGACCCAAGGAAGCTCTCCTTCTCTAAGATAGCAATACAGGAATGGAATGCTCTGGCAGCGGACCTTTTCACGTCCCATCCGTGGACAGGTTTAGAATGAGGCTAGACCAGGATAGCCACCGTGTAATCTGAGACTAACACAAGGCTACCGTTATAAGAGACCGCCGAGTATTCACATTTTATTTGTTTAGAATCATTACCTTTGCGTTGTCCCCTTTGTCTCTATGCGAACTGCAACGACCTCATCAATCACCGCCTCCACAGAATCTTGTGGTCCTAAGCTACTTGACCCCGTAAAGTTCTTCCTAATGGCGACCCATAACGGACTGCTGAGGATCTTGACGGACTCCTCTGTTTTCGTCCCCTGGTCGGCAGACTCGGCAACCAGCAAAGGCTGGCACGTCTCCGATACTTCGGTGATGTCCTCGTGACCTCTGCGATCTTCTCTTCGTGTGACCCTTTGGACATTGATAAAAACGGCAATTTGCTTCTTCTACCGTGCTTCAAACACTCTCAGCAGCAGACCATCTTATTTCGCATATATTTTTTCTCGCATGAGTGACAGTTTTTCTCCATAAAATTCAGCAGAGGGCATTCAGACTTCTTGAATTTCTGGGCAATGCCTAAAAAGATTTTTCCACCATCTGCTTTTTCTGCTCAATTCCACTCACTAGCATCACCACGCTTTTGAAATGTTCTGCTGCATTAATGCATTTCTTAGCCGCTGTGCACCAGTAGGGAGTTCCTAAGGCATTTGTCTATATTTCCCTTGATAGACCTGACCTGAAATGACTTGACTTATACGATAGGATGAAGTGAAACCAACAAAATTAAGGGGGACCGGAATTACCATGTCTGGCTTATAAGTCAGTCATACCTGATCCTATGTGAGCATCAGCCGGTCTCCTTTTTCTGTGTCGGTTCCGCTCCTTCGATGCGACGGCCTGCAAAGGCTTTAGATTGGGCTCCAGGTGGCAATGGGACGAGCATGTTCCCTAAAAAGATTGGTGAGCACCTTACCATTCATAAGAAGGTCTCTTTTAACGTCCCATTTGCAGCTTAAGTTATCCTTTCGATGAAAAAAAACAAACTGGCGACTTCGATGTTTCGAACGCCGCGTATCGGACGGATCTAATTTATTCAGATAATGCTTTCAACATCGTAGTACACTGCCATTAAGCTTGAAGGAGTAAGACCAGATCAGTTCGGATAGCCAAGCTGCGTATCAAACAGTAGTCGACGTCCACAGTGCACCATAGTGGTCCACTACGATAGTGCTGACAGTAGATGGATTAAACTACCCAAATCAGCTGCCACGGATCGTCACTCGTGGACAGGTGTCATCCACGACATTATCGAGTCCGACTAGATCCCAATGATTGCAGCTGTACCAAATACAAGACCTACAACATTTCAAAAGCCAAACGACGTCTCCAAATATGGGGCCAGTCCGGATATCTCATTGACATGCTATGCTGTACTCCGGGACGGCTCACAGCTGACAGTTTGAAGTTCATTTAGTATGTATCAGTCCATCTCACATTTGTCCCCATTCAGTCAGACTGACACTAACTGGGCTTACAAATACCCAGCCTGGCCCAAGGAGCTTTCGACGAGAAGAAGATAACTTAGTGTACAGACTTGGACTTTGACAAAAAAAACTGTTAGACGTAGATTAATGACGTATTACGTATTACGGCTTCACTGCCCCACATGTGTAGCAGTATGACGTTATCAGGGCCGTAAGCTCCAAAGTTCACCATATTTGAGTTCGAAAAAGCTGCACTGTGCACATTTGTGCTGGGCCAAACAGAATTAAATTTTTTTGCCTTTCATTAGCTGAGAATTGAAGAAGATGAAAACATTCTTAATATGAGATTGTGACTTCAGGGGCCCGCGGCACTAGGCACTGTAAAATGGTATTTTTGGCTAGCTACTGATGTCGCGCAGTGCCGGAGGCGATCCTTACGACAATCCGGCGAGCCAGTATGCCTTCGAGTGTGCTATCACGCCAGCAGGGGTCAAAGCGAAAAAGTTGATGGTTTTTTCCTATCGCATCTATAACCGGCACGTGACAATGTATGAAGAGAAAGTAGATGCGCTCGCTGGGACGAGAACTGCATTAGTAGGCGAATAAAGTTGCTTTCCCAGTGACCGGATCTACTTCGTTCCCCTTATTTTCTGGGACTCGTATCTTCGCTTACATCGGAAATGCCTGAAGCAACAAATTTGTTGTTCGGTAGGTGTGCGCCCATTTGAGCGCCGTTACTCGCGTGTACGTGACGTTCCAGGCAGGGAAAAGGACCTTGAAAACAGACTAGATCTTTCCACTGGCTGCGCTGTATATGGCGGTTGCTTCGCTCATGGTGTCGATATTCTGTTGATCCCTTCGACGGGTGAGGCAGATCAGAAGAGGAATCCCAGAAGTGGCCCGAGTAGAGGTGACGAAGCGTCATCGAGTAACAACTCGATTGCCGTCCAGCCAACAATTGTTGCACTAAAGGGTAACCATTCTCGATTAAGCAGGGGCTACGCACCAGCACCCAAGCGACTGCGTCACATAGATACTGCAGCTCCTTGCGCCTAGTGTACCCATATCTGATGCTATCCCTGATGACGGGTTTGAACATGAATCCAGAACTTAATGCGAACATATTTCTTGCTCCAGCGACCGCGTCTACTCTACGCACTAGGCACTGTTGGTGATATGATGGTTAGTACTGAAGTCAGGACTAAGACACGAAAGTGGACCAATCCCTGAATTTGAGCGCAAGCCTGCCTGAGCTGAGGCGAGAAGGGCATATTTCCGTGACAGATCCACCTTTTTAACGAATTTGCGGAAGACGAAGGAATGCCGATCATCAGTCAAATGAAGTTTTACCTTTCCATATTGGCAGCACAGGTACTAGATGAAAAATAATAGTATATTCAGGGTCTATAGGCATAGGCAGACATTTGCTGTCAGCATGGCAAAGTATAACGTCAATTTATATTCCTACCTGCTCGTGAGTAGCATGCGTATATGTAAAGTTATTCCACAGTGGCTAATATGAACATAAAATTTCGGACTTTGAATATGTCAAAAACAGAGCTTACATTCTAAGAAACTTAAAAAGCTAAAAATCAATCAGAGGGCAATCATCCCTAATGACGGGAGAGCCGCTCATTTTCATAGGTATGCAGTAACATAACGACCACGTCTTAGAAATATTGCAACTCCTAGTGCATCAATTGCCTATACCTTGCACTGTCCCTGATGAAAGGTTCGAACAAGAATCTGAAACGTAAGGCCAATATAGTGCATGTTCTAGTGATCACGTCTACTACGGTCCAGGTGCAGTTGGTGTTATGAGCGTTAGCTAAGACTAAGACACGAGAAGAGACCAAACCCTGAATTTTAGCGCAAGCATACCTAAACTAGGGCGCGAGAGGGGGCATATTTCCATGACCACCGACTCGCCTTTTTTAAAGAAGTTACGGAGAGCGGCGGACGACCGATTCGAGTTGCGTGCGACGTTGGCAGCCTAACGAAAACCGCACACACACACAGTGCAGAGCAGAATTGTACCGCAAGAAGGCACGACCGCCGGCAATGCAGGAGACTGTGTGTGCAGTCGTGTGCACATGTCTTTTTCTGGCGAGGACAGCGCGGCTGAGCAGACTGTCAAGCTGCGCACACACACTTCGCACGCAGACCCGCCCGCCCGTGCCTGTATATCCGTGCATGCACACAACGCAGCAGACTCACACACAGTTTGAAGGATCATCACCTTCGCCGTCGTCACCTTGCTCTCATGCTAATAGGTTTACTTGGCACGACCGTACTCAGGCAACACCGGTACCACTGCACCCGATTGCTGTGTGGTCAGAGTAAACCGCACAGAAGCCGTGTTGCAGTGTCTTACGAAACGGGGGCTGGTCAAGTCTGATGATTTTGGTGTTGGAAAGTGGGACGATACTAGGTCTGCGGTGTACCAGAGACCGCCCTAGAGGGGGGGGGGCACTGAAAGCGGCAGCTTAATAGCGTAAGTTCTCGCTCACAAGCAGACTTAAAAAATTAAAAATTCATGTGTCTGCAAACCAGGTTCAGAAAGCATCACCCAGTGATCTGCGGTCGCGACTTGACGTTTCGGTTTACTGCTTACCCTGTCAGGCAGTAAAATATCGTAAACAAGTTTGGAGTAGCAGAAATTTAAGTCAAGGGAAAGTGTCTTAATGTGGGTTAACCGGCGTGTAATAATATGGCTTTTTTAAAATTCAAAAACCAGGTCTTTAAACCTCGAAATCCTGCGCCAAAGAGGATTCAACGCAAGATGGTTAGAGCCCAGCCTCATTTCGTCATCTACCTAGTCCCGTTTGTGATATAAATAAACGACATCTAGCCGACTCTGCAGCATTTAATCAATTATTTTTTATATTTCCAACGAACAGTAAGTTATATCACTGGAAGACGTAAATAACCACCTCAGAGCAGGTAAGCGCGGGAGAAGAAGCTAACTCTGGTGAAATAGGGGTCCTGTCTCAAAACCGACAATTTTGGAAGAATTAAGTTAACTCTGGTAAGGTCGAATTAGAAGGATTCCATAAATGGAAACCTTTCTGGAGATGGACAACTTGCATGCTGATCTAATTCCCCCCCCCCCCCGTAGGGAACTGAGTACCCTAACGTACGTTGCAAGTCAACTTCTAAATCGTACGCTGACGTGCCCCCAGAGCGCTGCGGAAGTCCGACCGCCAGATAGCCAGCCCAACTTCAATCCACTAACATACGATAACGGTCGCAGACAGTTTATTCTCCGGATGTTTCGGATTGATCTCCGAGCCCATCATCAGTATAAAAGCGGTCATTAAAACCTGCTCAAAAAGTCGTGATATGAAGGGGAATCAAGGCAGTGAGCAGTTCAGCTAACTGATACGACAGGGTTTATACGACTAGGCAAGATGGCAAATTTACAAAGTTGCAACTGTGCTGTGAGAAAGTGTCAAAAGAAAACAGCATTTGCACACCTCCGTTAAAACCCACTAGCCTGCTTAGTCTTGTTCGTTCTGTGGTGGATCGCTCAACGCATGGGTGAGCAATGACCGAGTAACCCATAGCTCAGGTCAAACCGTAGTTCACTGGCTCAACGCACAGACCAAATCACTGCGCAGACTGGTGTGATCTCACCATTTACCCCTTTAGGATGACCATGAAACAGATCAATTATATGATCGAAATTATGAGGCAACTCTCTAACGAATCTAAATTACCGCGTGGACTGTCAATAATCAGAGCATGCTGCTATTCAAAATATTCGAGTCAGGAAATTAATACAGGACAATTAAGAGTTTAATCCGAGAAAATCGCTGCTCTGCCACTTGTGCGTCTCTCAGAATTGGTCTACCCACCTGATGACCCAAGTACTTGTTGGTGGGAAATTTAAAATAAACTTTAAAAATATTTCGCAGTTTTCCTAGTTATGTCACTGGTAATTAAACTTTCCATCCAGCCACCTTTAGCCACTGCTTTTGCTGTTCTATCGGAAGCGGTGACAGGGCTTTTTTGTAGAAAAGCTGCTTCCGAGCCGGTAAACAGGCAAGGAATTCTTGCGTTGAAATGTCCGGTTTTTGTACCAAACAGGATTCATACAAGTTCAGAAACGAGGAGGAAGGATCTTTTACGGTATCGCTTCCAATAGAGGGAAGGGGGAATTCTGACTGCTGGGGGAAAGGAAAGATTCCGGTCGGAATAAAACAGCAATCCCGACCGTCAGTTTGTCTGTTTGCCAATAGACAGTAGCACAAGGCAAGGAAAAACCCCGCTTTTTCTGACAGACACTCCCAGCCTTCGTGATAGCCTCAGCTCACAATTATAAGGAATGGACTGAAATTGACAGGCGAAATAACGGGTTCAGGCTAACATTCCCCCAACCCCTACTGCCGAAACCAACCCCAAAAGCAAGTTCTGTCATGAGAGTTGAAGGCTTTAGGGGTTTGAAAATATACATCCCTATCGAGGAAATAATCAAAAGGCCTACAAAGTGAAGAAACTTTGTTTCCCATTCTGAAATCTCCCCCCAAAACGTTGCGGTGGAAGTATTCCCTGAATCGACACCCACCCAGACACGTCAGTCCTCCAAGTAGGCCTGCCCTCTGGGAAAAATTTCTGACCAGTGGAGGAAAAATATTTGCGCCATTTAAATTCTTCAGTCGTCTCCAAGTGACTGTATCATCTGACCATTCACGCAAGTAGCTGCGATGACTCACAATCGAAAAGGCCTTCAATATCCTGGCTGCTTTTTCTAAAGCCCTCCGATTAATCCCGGGCACGCCTAAAGTGCATCACCGTAAAACAGTCCAAATGCTGGACCATTCATTATCCGTACGACAGAATAGGTCTCACGAGAAAACGGTGGAGATTAATAACTTGTCTGTTTGTCAAGTGCCCTAACACATGTGAACGTTGACGTGACTCGGAACTATTGCCTGCTCCGTAAACGCCTCTTAGAAGCTGTTTTTTGTCCATTCATGGCGGGATGCGCCAATCCAAAACAAGATCCATCTAGCTCACGTCGGCTGTTTAACTGCTTGCGCAGAACCCGCGCACTTTTAAAGTGGCTTTATTCAGGCGTATGGAACATACGCTAAACGCTTCCAGACTGCGTCAACCACCTCGCCGGTTGACTGTCGATGACATCAGGAAAATAGTGTGAGTCCCAAACTGTGGATACCTCCCACGGCAAATAGCCTGTTCTCTGAGGTAGTAAATCGGGTGTGTTTTAATCTATTGCGGCAAGCTAAGACTCGTGATCTCAAAGGTTACCGATGAACGGAATAAATTATCCTCATGTTAGAACTTCGAAATACAGTTGTCACCGGCTATTAAGCCCACCTCTGGCCCAGACCAAATTGGGCTTAAGAAGCGGCGGGCGCATTAAGCGGAGAGTCCTAGTTCTTGATTAGCAAACGCAGGATAGGCACTATACATTACATAAGCTTTGTATTATGTGAAGAGCTTGTTTATGTACAAGAAAAGAACGTTGTTTGTCTGTATTTTACGTATTAACAAAAACAAAAAAATATTTGCGACACGTAACCAGTTGCGCACGCAGAGAGATGAGAATTTCACTTTATCCTGTTGGCAAACTGAGCTTTGTAGCCGGCGACTAGGCTTCTTAGACGGCGATTTTGCTATTTTAAATTCCGTCACAAGCTGACTTGGGCTTAATATGCGGCTGGGCTTATTAGCCGTGGGCTTAATAACCGGCGACTACTGTAACAGGATTATGGACAATTGGACTACAATGGCTCCTTTCATAATGCGGCCTCTATGACGCTTCCACTGACTAAGTAGCCGTTACAGAAGTCTGACATAATTGGCAGAAATGAAATTTTGCGCGTGTGTGCTCCTACTAGACCAACAAGGGGCAGATCAGAGCATGACAGACGTTAGTCAAGTTGTGCTCTCATAATAGATGCTACACATAGATGGAGAAGGCGTGGTGGTATAGTAATTCAAAGGCCCACCTTCTCCTTCCACGAGACGCCACAGACGGGGTCAGGTAATGACAATCCCGGTCGCCCAGTCGCACTCGATCCAGCGCAATGGCCCATGTCCGCATGCAATGCGCAACCTTTGCCCCCGCGCAACTGGGGCACAGACATGCACTCGAGACTGGTCGGGCCAATCATCGTCCTGAGGCTGACTCACACAAAGCTAGACTTGGGCTTTTGTGACAATTCCCACGCTGACGAACAGACCAGAATCCGCCCTGACCGGGAGCGGACGCAGGCCGCGTCGTTGGCTGCCGTAACGACCCCGCGCTCCCACACGGCCCTCACGGTCGAACGTCATGCCGGTCCAAGTGGCAACTTCCTCCTAGCCATTCTCTTATCCTTCTGTACAGAATATATAGCTCCTTCTACTCTGGCCCTCCCATGGCTTCTCTCATCTCCTAAAAAATCAGGCTTGGTAGATTGTAGTTGTTAGGCTTAATCGGATTAGCCTTAGTACGGCTCGATAGTTGTACGCGTAGGTGCAAACTCACTCCAGTGCACCAGTCACCTGTGCCTGAATCCCGCCCCATCAGGTTACGGCAAGCTATAATACTATGCGTTTGTCATCTGCGCCCAATCTCGTCCTTGGTTTTCTGGGATTTGCCTTGACACCGGGCACACGGAGGTGAGGAAAGAGAGAGCGAGGTAGCTGCAGCGTAAGCCTACTGTCACTTGAAATGAATCTACGTGCAAGTCATTGTCGGGTTTGAAGTTCGAACTGTCGTGCGAGTTGCGCTCGCAGAGGAGCTGTTAATGTCTGTGAGTCACTGCGCTCGCCCCACCTGCGATCATCTTGACATTTTCTTGTCTTCGCGCCGGATTGGTTTAGCAAAAAAGAGTGCGGTCAGCCTCGTTATAAACTGATTCATGTGCAAATTGACGCTGCTGCGTCTATTATAAGGGGCAAACGGCGGACTTCTGCGTTTGTGACGCTCGAACTGTCTTGCCCACTTAAAACTTCTTTTATTGTTAGTATGGTTGAATATTCGTTGAGTTAAACGCGACAACGGTAATGGTTTTGAATTTGGAGGGTCAAAGTGCGGAGGCCAACGTCAGAGGCTGGAATTGAAAACCTCTAACTGCTTATACTTGAAATTTACAGACGCAGCGTCGCAGCGTGTGTATGACACTTTCATCCCCTGTAGTCTTCTTTGCAGCCGGCCAGCAGTAATAAACTGACAGATCTTCTTATGTCTCAGACTGTTCATCTATTACCTATGATCAAGGATTCCCGAGGGAATCCGAAAAGTCAGGACAATAAAACTCTTGTTCCAGTGATCGGTTCTTCTTCTTCTCCAGATCTTCACAAGATGATGAGCGGCCAATAACAAAAGCAGCATTCGATAAAAAAGAGACAGCTGACAGCGACCATCATACTCAGGTGAAGGTGTTCGCGGTCCACCTCGACGACATCGTCAGCGGTCGCAGCTACCGCACCTCGCAACCATATTCTACGCGGCCTCTAAACGTCCTCCCTTGTGTCGTCCCACCATGGACTGCCTGGCGGGTATTTCTGTTATTGCCATCTCGTCGGTGGACCCTAAAATCTGCAAGAGAGTATATGACCGCACTTCGGTGATCATCTCGGTGACCCCTACGATGCCCTTTCCGTTTTGACTTAGCGTAATATCCTTCCATGAGCGCCAGTTTGTCTCAAATAAAAAAATCCCAAGGAGTTATTTTCACGGTGCGTACTTTTATTCTTTGTTTCACTTCATTGTTTCTTGTCAGTTGACATCACCAATAAGCTGAGGTACTAGTTTTTTTGAGATCACAACGCGCATGTAAACATACAGGGGAGTTACAAAGTTAAAAACCTATATTTCCTTAAAGTAAACTGAAATGAACTGAACACAAACTACTAGGCATGACCATTCTTGTTCCCTCCTGGGATGTAAGCCGCAAAACTTGTGACCGTAGACCAATCAGCCACTGTGTGGCACCGGGGTGCATAATGGACGGTCGTAACGTGCCTGACAGACACTCATGCTGTCTGTCTGCGAACGCACGCCTGTTACTGGCCGTCTGCCTTCGAATGCGTCTACAACTGAATGACTTACACGACTTGTTCTGCTTGGGTCCTCACCACCTTGACCCCCGCGGTGTGACCGAAGGGATTCGAGGGCGGCATTGTAGGAGGGTGGCTTGCGCCCCGCCGGCCTCTTCACAAAATCCCGATTGAGGTTCGGGGGAGGCGAGGAGATGCCGCCAAACTGGCGTCGAATCGGGAGGGGAGCCGCTGGAGCGGTTGACGCCGATGTCCTGTCGGGGGCCCCTTCCCCGCTCCAGACAGTGTCAGGACGGTGAATACCGTTGTGTTTGGTCTGGCTGAGAGGTGTCGGCGGCATCGTGGCTGCTGACCGCGGGGGTGGAAGCTGAACACGGCCAGAGTAGACGGGCTGGGAAAAATGCGGTTGGTTCTGCTGTTGCTGTTGCTGTTGACCCTGGGAAGAGGATCTTTCCATGCTGTTAATGCCTCCTCCTCCACTTCCAGAGAAGGGTGGTGATTGTCCTAATCGAGACGGGTGATGGTAGCCGGCGTCAGAGTTGAAGGACATTGGGCTGTTGTGCGGTAGGCCATATTCCTTCCCCACTCGGGTCCCCGACATAGGTCCCGATGTGGACGGGAGTATCATCGCGCCTGTGATAGAGGAAACGAGTTGTTAGGGTAAACATTTTTTAAAGGTACCACCAGGAAAACCAAAAATCCCAGAATTCTGTGGGACGTGATCGGTATTAATTGGAGTGGGAAATTACAGGGCAGCAGGATAGAACAAAAAATATAACAAACAGAAGCAGGAACTAGTACATACAATTATTACGAACACATGACATACAGCAACGAAAAAGCGCGCGATAATTGTAAAATCCAGAAAAAGCAACTAATGACAAATCAGAGGTAACTGAATAAATCGCTTCTGAGTAAACCAGTTTAGGTCAGTGGCTAAGGGGAAATACAACCAATAGAAAGCAGCAAATGTGAAATTGAAAGCCCAAATGGCCACAGTTATTTGAGGGATATGAGCGTGGAAATGTACATACCCAACGCCTGTTGCAAGAAGGAGAACAGCTAAGGTAAGAAAGTAAAATGGCAATGGAATCAGAAGCGAAAAAATCAGACTGAGCGTCTACATTTGACTCGAAGACTGCAGGAGGTAGAAAGAGACCTTAGAATTAAGAAAGGTCGATGAGCCTTAGCCTGTGGTGTATGTGCATTTTTGGAAGCTCAGAGCTTAGCTGGATTGACCGATGAACATAAAATAAACTCTGAGAAGGCGCTGGTTACTGCTTATAAGTTCGGTCACAAAAACAACAAGCTTGAGAGACAGTTGATGCCTGCCAATAAGCTTAACGCGGCTGCGTTGCTGCTTCGGATCTGAAGAAAGCACGTAAGTCATGTAAGTTGTATGTAAAATGATTGCTGCAGAACTTCATCCCTTATTTTTGAGAGTTGGGTCGAGGGTTTTAAATATTCAAATGCACAGGAGATTGGAAAGACTACTTTTGACCTAATAGACTGAACCTATTCCTGATACCTCGGTGTGAGATCATAAGAAACTGAGATTTAATTCCTGGAACAGTTGGGTAGAATCCTAGGGATCTACCACTGAAACTCAAGTCCACGGGCTTGTGATTGTAATCGTATGTATTCCAGTTCGAAAAGAAGCAGCGACTACGGTGTGCTCTAACTAGAGCGGTGAACTAAAATTGGCCTACCTGAAGCTGAAACCGCTGGTTTAAGCTGCTAGTATGATTTACTAAAGGTTAATGGATAAATTATTAAAGGCAAACCGTTAAGTCGGTTATTTATCTCAATGTGCTGTCAAACGACTTAAAGGAAGGCAGAGGTTACCTGATATACTTGAGAGCAAGCAATTTGTTTCACATATATGCTGGCTGAATCGAGAGTGGTTAGTCTATGGTGACTGATGTACATTTGCCCAAATATTCATATAAACATTATTCTTGAGCTTACAAAGCTTAATTAAGACTGAATACCTCCAAGTTAGTTAGGACACCGTAAGAAAGCAGGGGTATTATTACTGCTTATGCCACTGTAAACGTCATTTGTGGAAGCGACATATACGGGAGCAGCGTTCAGTTAGCCTTTGAGTCCTCATTTATAAGTTATCTACAACGCAGCGGGCTCTATCTAATGCAGACGGCTGTCTGCAACTTTGTAATAAGATAGCGGCAATACTCCAGGGACAGGATGGCGTCTGAGACTTTAGACGCTATAATGCAAAAACTCAAAGTTATTTACTGCATATAAGGCAAATAGCGTTGCCGACAAAAACAAAGGAGACAAGACTGGCCATTTCTGGCTCATTAGCCGTCATCACCTAGTCATACACAACCGCAAGCGGTACTCCATCCGAGGCTCGAGCACGCGAGCTTTTGATCAGAAGTCTGGCACTCTAATCATTGGGCCACGGGCTCTTTCTCTTGCCGAGAGAGATGTTGACACTCGTTGGTTAACTTTCACCCATCGCTAACGGAACGCAAAAGCAGAGGAGGTGGGACCCGTCTGTTAGCCAATTATCGGGCTATCCGGCGTCTCCACGGATGAGGGATGGTTGTCTGTGAAATAGGCAGGTCTCCAGGCTTGACGTTCACAGCGCATGCGGGTTTGTAGCTAGGCGCCGATTTAGCAAAGTGCTAAGTCAAGAAAGGGGCACAAGCCATAGCGATATGATGATACTGATTCAGCTGTTGCCCCTTGCAAATCTACAACACTCAATGGGTGCGTCCGAGGGATGAACAGATGAATGCAAGTCCCAGGTGAAAGCATGGATTTACCAAAATACCTGAAACAAGCTTTCCTCCGGCGAGTCACGAATCGAATTACTTTTGGTTGAACGCTGCGTTTAGGCAGGCGGTAGAGATAGGGTACATGGTTTCCCCAGCATGGCACCGGACCAGGAATTCCGTTATACAGATTGCTCTGCACTAAACTCTAGACAAATAAGGCTTAGGGTTAAGGTGGATCTAGTAGTTAATGTCACGGACAAGGATAATATTAGGATCAAGACGCGGGAATATTTCGCTGTACTAAAAATTAACGCAAATGCACCTTTCCTACGGAAGGGGGGAGCAGCTCCTTAATTCTGACCAGATAAACTGAGTAGTAATAGGAACAACTGTCCTCTAAACCCTAGCAGGAGTCAAAACGCAAACGTAACTACCATTCGTATAAATTTTCAGGTCGCGTGTAGTTAAATCCCTATTACGGACTCCTTCGCCAGTAGAGACTGCTTACGGCTGCCGCCACATTTACTGATACGCTCATAGGTAGCTTACGGGGAAAGTTAGCTACCCGGCATGACAGGTGGCCCTGCGCTTTATCCCATGAGAGAGAGAAGGCTATAACACGGAAATAGCTACTAGCCTGGAATTTAGCTTCCTGTCACCTGCTTAAGGAGGATGGAATCATATTCCCATGCCCAAGCAACTCAATGGTAGAGCGTTACACACCATAACCAAAGGATTGGGGGTTCGAATCTCGACTGGTCCACTCATGGAGTTGGGTATGGCTGGCTGATGACGGCTAATAAGCTCGAAACGACTGACCTGCCGCTCTCCAATGATCCACTTTATCATCATTTATTATAATTCGTTATGTGACTACCTACGAGGGCTGTAAACTGAGCTCCAAGGCACAACGGGACAAACATGTTCCCTAAACAGATGGTGCCCAACCCTCTCAGATTACCAAGTCACGACTACTGCAAGAACGGCGATAAACACTGACATCGCCGAGGAACTGTCTTGCAGCCTACAAGCCGAAGAACAGAAAATCTCTAAAGTTGACATGTAAGAAAACCAGGAAAAAAGAATAGTCCCGTTCAGAAGAAGGAGACAAGGTCGTTTGAAGAAGAGTACTATTGGCTTGACGTTTCAGATTCATACTCAAATCCGCCATGAGAAACAAAATCAG
>JAYGXS010000001.1:10740102-10793328 GCA_036362985.1 Ligula intestinalis | reverse complement strand
TGATTTATGGTCTGCGGAGAGGGGATGGGTGTTGAGTAAAAACAGAACGTTAAAATGTGTTGTCATGTAGATTTCTAAGAGAATGGGTGGGCAGTACGCCCCAGTTAATAGGAGATGAATGGAAAAAATCGGCATCACTAAAACTTTGAACGGAATTATTATTAAACTCGTCTGTATGCCCATAAAGTTGTAGAAGAGTCAAGATTTAAAAAGAGTGGATACGAGACCTGAAATAAACAAATCAGGCAGCGTCAAAACTTCGTCGAGCAGAACGGTGGTGGGAAGCCCATAGTTAAGCTGATCTAAAGCAAAGAGCCGATGCAATCTCGGCTGGCATAGCACGCCGTGTAACTCGCATCATCCAAGTGAGTAGGGTGGGGACATTCAGCTTTGTGATGTGTCACAGTAACCTGTTAACCCATTACAGTGACCTGTTTACCCACTACCGTTTTCAGCTGCCAGTTATACGCATATCTTTTGGCAATAACTAAATATCATTGTATATTCTGATCCATCAAGAAATCCCCACTCATATCGGAGCAAGATAAAAGTACGAAGCAATGAATAACGCGGTGCTCCTGGGAGTATTTTGGAATGAGTGGTGGACTGTGAAGCAGACAGCAATGGCTAATTCTTAGAGTGACATTTCTGCTGTTCTCGACGACGTGAAACATATCATGCGTGAGACGTTTAGACAAGTTGTTTAGCTCTTTCAAACACTGTGCACTTGCCCACCTTCAGTGACATTGACATCCCCCTGCCAGGTGAGTGCAGGAGAGGAGAGTGCCGTAGATACGGCGCAAGTCTCTTGCCAGTCGCCGGTGCGACGTCCGCTCTGTGTAGTGGACGTCATGGCTTACAATGGTTAAGCTGTGGACAGGCACTTCAAGCATGTCCATATCACCTTAAGTCCAACCTACATCTAGGATTGAAAGCACAATATATGGACACGATTCTATCCGGCAAGGAAACCAAGTTTCGGTTTCACCCGCTTAGAGTAGAAACAGGCAGGACATTTGTTTTTCGCCATTATAAACGACCTCACATGTCTAACAGTATAAATCCGGGACAGACAAGCCCTTGGCAGACCCATCAAGCACAGCATAACAGCGGTGAATAGTTAAAGCGGGGGGGAGTGGGGGTGAGGGAGCGCCGAGACAATATTTGCAGCAGGCTATCGCATGTCCCCCGCCGCTCCTGAAAGCCAAATCGACATATGCGGTGTATAATATGCATAGGCTCGGGGTTCTGCATAAATAAGGGTTCCCGAGGCCGAGTATGAGGACCACCTGTTCAGGTGTTTGTAGGCAGGTGTGCGGGTTGACAGTGACAGGTGCTGTTTGGGGTACGGCTGGCTGGTGACAGCATAAGCAATTCTTTAAAACCACCACTATTCCAGCTTCTCTAGTCTCATGCAAATTCTTCATTGTGAAATGTCATAATGCCAAGACTCATTGAATAAAGCATCCTAAACCATCACCAGGAAATGGCGGATATTGAACGGGTCAAGCATTGGTTTTCTTGAAACTGCATTATGCTCAGGCTGATGGCGTTTAGGTACGAATGAACTGCTGAATTTTCTTCAAATAAACAACAACATACCAAGGTCGCCCCAGTTATAGCCGATTAAAACAACCCAGCCTAGCCACAGGCTATTTCATCGGATTACACCTGCAATTTCCTTATAGCAAACTCTTGGTGGACCTAGTATACGATCGGACCCTGGTTGTCCCGGTCGGGACCTTCCAAAGAGATGAGCAGGTGACTGAGTCGATTATACTGGCAGAACCAACCCACTCTCCCCTCCCCCCACCATGGACCACTACATTTTTCCTGGAGTTTTCCCTAATAAGGGTCAATGAAGGCATCGCTTACCGGTTTCCTTAAAGTTTAATGGATAACTTAAGAAGGCCACAATCAGAAGAAGAAGAAGGAGAAGAAAAAGAAGAAGAAGAAGAAGAAGAAGAAGAAGAAAAAGAAACGAAGAAGAAGAAGAAGAAGAGGCACTCATTGGAAAATGAAGAAACTTAACCTAAAACTTCGGATTCTCGCTCAGACCCATCATAAATGGCAGTCGTAAATGAGAATCTTAAATGCTATTACCTCTGGTGATGGATGCTAGGAAGAATTCGAAACGTAAAATCAGGTAAATTTTTTTTTAGCAATCGCATCTTCTTCTTCTGGTATGTGCCTTATTAACTATTCCCTTAAGTGAACATATGTGCATCGCCGATCTAAGAGAGGAACAATTAAGTTTTGTTTTGGCCAGGAGCTCACAAGTAGAGCCCGCGCAGGCATTCACATGGTGACTATGAAGGTAGGATGATGAAATGGATCCGGCAAAGCAAAGGGAGACCGGAATGGCCATTTCTGGCTTGTTAGTCGTCATCAGCCAGTCATACCTAATCTCAAGGGTGGGAACCCCGAGATTCTAATCCGGGACCTTTGGTCGTTGAGTTTTACACTCTACCTCGGCATCCGATCTCAACCGTGGAAGCAATGAGCCCGTGGTGACGGGGTAGAGCGTTAAACACAACGACCAAAGGTCCCGGGTTAGAATCTTGGGAGTTCCAACCCTTGAGACTGCGTATGACTAGCTGATAACGACTAACAATCCAGAAATGGTCATTTTAGTCTCCCTTTGCTTTGAAGGATCTATTTCTTTCTCTTAAGTAGTTAGGAAGCCGACAATGAATGTTTTAGTGAAGAGGCGACCATTGCAACAAAAAGCCTCGTGTCCTGAACGTGAGAGTCCGAATGCAATCCAATAAATTCTTCTACTTCGTCGTTTTCTGAATCACTTTCTGGAACTGGCCTATATGCTTTTATCGGCAGCCACATATGACTGAACTGTTCGTACGAAGGCGGCGGCGGCAGCGTTAACTGCAGCCGCCCCCTGAGGACCGGCATCTCCTTGTTGTTGGTGGTGGAATAGCACACGCCGAACCAATTTATATCTCCGTGCCATGCTGGCACCCTGACGGACCGTCGACGCGTGCGCGTGCAAATGGTCCTGTCGACGACAGACGACCACGGTCATCGTCGCGTGTCGCCATCCTGACCGCATAAGAAAGCGCGCAGACACGCGGTGCAGACAGGCCCCACCGATGGGGGCGGGAGGGGGGGGGGGGGGGGGGAAGAGGCAACAACTCGTAAAAGGAAGGCGAATGAGTCATACAAACACTGCGTAACCAGAGCCATTGCCACCGCCACCGCAGGCCAGACGCACGACACCATCTCAGGGAGGCAGCACGTGGGGGTAGGGGGTGGGCCGAGACGTTTGGCGAGGTCTAATGATCAGACGAGACAGCGTCGGTAGGATATTCGGTCTGCAGCTCTGCAGTCTAGGCACCGAAGATGGACCAGGGTGCGTTCGCAAGTACTCCAAAGCCTGCTGCTACGGTTCGTGTACTACAATATTGGCCCCCAGCATGTTGTCTGATCTGACACGTGACTGCGCTCGTAGGCGCAATCAAACAAATCTGCAAGGTTATACATTCTGAGGGCCGGGTGATGGCGCATGGCAACGTGGTTGGCGATTAAAATACCTGTCTGGCAAGCTGAGGAAAAAATGTATGGGGGCAATGAACTCGTGTCAGCCTAGTTAGTGAACAAACGCTCTGGAAAAAACTCCGGGCGCCTGTTAGCAGGGTCATAACCGACAATATGTGGGTCATGCGGGAACATGTAAAACATGCTTTTCTTGCTTTGCAACCCTGCTGGAGCTCAATTCTCGCATTACTGACGGTATTATTTACTAACTATAATGAGCTCGTTCAAAGGCAGTTTTATTATTTCAGAAGATAAATTGGCGAACATACGTTTGTTTTCGATAAATTCTCGTCAGGCCTTTACATTTATATGGTATGAATAAACTATGGTGGTTGGTGGACAGATGAAGTGTTCTCGTTGTCGAAACACGCCTTCAACAATCTTAAGCTCGTCTTCAATGCTATCAGTCGAGCAAAGGCCTGACGAGAATTTATCGAAAATAAACGTATGTTCGCCAATTTATCTTCTGAAATTTTCAATGGGAATTTTCGCAAAGTTAAAACAAACCAAAGATCCTGCGGTGTTAAAGGCGCTCAATGGGTACCTAAGAATAAACATCAAAGCTGTGGAGGCGAATACACGGGCCACCTTTATCGAGAGATGCGTCGAGGTTAACGAGTACCCAACTTTCTACTGGAGAGCAATGCGGAGAAGTCGCACTGTTATCACCAGTGATACCTTAAGGTTTGCCAAGAATGAACTGGAAAGCATCCGCGTAAGGATGGAAGAACTGGAACATTACTTATTCCAACGTGCAGCCACACTTGACCACCTAAACGCAGACGAAAGACTGGAATTCGAGAATTATGTGCAGTCCATTGGGGAAAAGCGAGGAGAAGCCAAGACAACTTCTCTTCTTCGAAGTGTACAGGAATGCAGACCACAATCGAAGCTTCCTGAGGATCCAAGTTGGTACGTACACAACTATTCCTCCGTATCTCTTGATAAAACCTCGCTAGAAGCCTTATCATTGGTCCAAAATCTTGCTGTCCACGCCAGAAACCAAACCACATAGAGCTGGAAACACAGTTTCCGAGTGATTTACAAGGTGCCTTCAAGCTACTCAAAACTCCTCGGACAGCGTCTGTGGGCGACGGCAGCGGCGGCCGCCATCAGGCTACGCAGACCGCTGCTATGTGCCCAAAAGAATTTCGTCGCGGCGCCCCAGTTGCCATGGGCGAAACTAGGCTACACGGCCACCCACAGCGGACCACAGGCCTCGGAAACGGGGCCCCGCAGAGACGACCAAGTCCCAAGTCCTGCCACGCAAACCTTATCGGCGGACCTGGACGCCGGGCCGTCTAGACATTGACACTCTGATCTGAACTCCCCCAACTTCCCCCCCCACCCCCCCTTCCTCCCCCCTCCTCCCCACCGTGACAACGAGAACACTTCATCTGTCCACCAACTACCATAGTTTATTCATACCATATAAATGTAAAGGCCTGACGAGAATTTATCGAAAACAAACGTATGTTCGCCAATTTATCTTCTGAAATTTTCAATGGGAATTTTCGCAAAGTTTTATTATTCCAACGGTTTAGATGCATTGCTATAAGTAAATACTGATCAATTTACCAAAACCATAGCACAGGCCGCCTCAGCTTCCCTGATCTTTTTTGACCAGACTTCTACTGTATGCATACATAATACATTATTTAAATGCCGAAAGATTTGGGGTCCAGATATGTCATCACGTTCATCATCTCCCAATGGTAAGGAAGAAGAAGAGGGGGCTGGTTCATGGACCAAATTATATTTGAACTGACGTTTCGAAAACCTTTTCGCTTCCATCGTCAAGATCGCCAGACTCAACTACCAGAAGCAAGAAGGTTTTCGAAACGTCACTTCAAATATAATTTGGTCCATGAACCAGCCCCCTCTTCTTCTTCCTTACCTTTGGGAGATGACGAACGCGATAATACAGTATAAATGAACGAGGCCGTTAGATAACGCTTAAGGAAGACGAGAGGATAAACGAGAACAGACCCTGGTAAGTAAAAGACCCATTTAATGTTTGCATTTTCCAAGCTCCCTATCTCCGATGGTGCGCAGAATAAGCAGTGTGAAACGCCAGACCAAGATTAAACCATCCTGCCCAGATATCGCCATACCTTCTTCTTACATCTCAACACATGGGGTCAAAATTTTCACATATATGTGCAACAAAACAAGCATAACGAAAGCTGGGGGACCAACTGCGAAGACAAGACACCCGCAGCTGCATTATGCGGCTGTGGAAACCTCGGAGAAACATGCACCCGGGCGTTTAGCTAGCGATTATTTAGAAAGTCCTGTAAAAACTTTGCCCCAAATGTTATGGAGACGCGAACGGTGACGCACTCAGGGCCCAGAGTTGGCAGTGCACCCCAGATAAGCCATGCCGGCAGACCGGCCGCGCGCGGCGTGAGCGCACGTGACGCCCGCCCCCGCATGCACTGCGATGTTCCAGAGCGTGTCGCGGCGTGGGAACCACGCCAGAACCACCCAGCTCGTCCGATAGGTCGGGAACAGTCTAGAAGGACCAGCGCCTTATAAAGGGCTGTACTGGACGCGCCGATTCAGCCTTCTGCTGCCTCTGTGTTTGCCTGAATAAAGACTCTCATGATCAGACCGGTTTTGCTTTTTTCCACTTACTAGTCCTGGGGACATAACAACAAATATCTCCGTTTTGGATCTACAACGGCAACGGATTTTATGTGAAATAGGACACCAACATTTCATCCCTTTGGATACACCAGGCTATTTCAGCTCTTATGCACAACCATTCAGAAATACCGAAAAGAAGGATTATCCGCTGCGATTAAAAAGGTTTTAGCTCGAAAATGAGCATAAAAGCTACCCTTCCTCGATCTCCTCAGTAATCGTTTCGTTGCAAAGCATGTCCTTCTATGAAGGTGGACGCGTAAGTAATCTTCATACATTATTCCGTTCAATAGACACGATCTATTATAAGTTTTATTTTCACCTTTCACAGTTGTTATTAGGGGCCCTCTTTTGAAAAAAAGCGGAGGAAGCCTGGGTTCAGATTCCACTAGTCCTATCCGATCACTTTATTTCAGTCTTCAATACTGCTGTTGGTCGATAAATTCACGTAATCTGGTGCTATCCAGCTGTGACTTATCTGTCGATTACTGTAGGTACGAACGTCCAGCTCTGTCGAAGGATGGCAAGACCGACCACTTCTGTCAGAAGCAAGAAAGGCACTAAACTCCCTTAACCCTCGTAGTGACCCAACTCCGCGGGCAATGCTCGACCTCTCGACTCTGGTCACTGTTAGCACGTGCGCACGAGTGTTTGCCAACCTCAGTCCAATTTGGCCAATCATCTCCCTAAGGCTGACTCACACATGACCTCGCTGGAGGCGCTATCACGACTGCTACGGTCTCACCCTTCGGACGCCGGCCCATGCAGATGCAAACGTGCACTCGTCCAGTTCTACACTAATTTTCTGCAGAATGCACTATTCCTCCTCCTTCTTCCCTGCCCACACGGCAGTGGACCTGAAGGTCACAGCAGATAGGGTCTTACTTATTAACTTAAGCCACTGCGATTAACTAACCCGAACTTCCACTAATGATAAATAATCTCGGGTCCATACTATAAGGCCAATCCCAACCCCACTTTAACCATCGTAGGCTGAGGAGCCCCAAAAGCCGAAGGGCTGACACTTGAGGCATGGTATTCAGAAGCCAACTCTGTCAACAGGCATCTAGGCTTGCGCCATCATGTGGGCAAACGACAGGACAAGGCCAAACCAAATGTAAGAATGGGAAGCGAAGGGGACCCCACGACGAACCGGCCGAAAGAGGAGGCAGGGCTACCAGGAACCTCCACAGTGGAGACAGGGCGCTACACTAATTGCTATTCATGACACTCGAATCCAATGACGGCTAGATAGCGTACACCACTATAATTGCGCCCCCCATCCTTCTTGATTGCTGTTTGGAACCCGTTGAAAACGTGATGACTTCTGACAGTTGATTGGCCTGTGGCCACTCTAATAAACCCCTTATTGGTTGCAACGCCTCACATCTGAACATGGACTCCTGTAAGTGTTTGAAATTTCTGGACAATATACGAATTGATCCGGCGCTCGACACGTCTTCTTTCTTATCCATGTAAATACCTGGAACGCTAACCTTTTTCATTAATTTGGAACTTTCAACTATGCACCTTGCCTTTACCTGAACGCGAGCCGCCCTGGACTTTAGCAAACATTCACATTGATTGCGAGTGATTCCTATCCCTGTCTCTTGTTGAGTTGCACACAGTGATCAATTCTGAGTACCGGGCAAGCTATGAACCAGCCCTGTTTGCTTCAAAAGCCAAATTATAAAGTCCTTGCAGGTGGTGCCTGAACAACGAGCAGCCGGTATTCTGAAACATTTTCAAAAAGGCAGTTCGAGAGGATCATGAATGCAGTCCCTCCCCAACGCCCACATAACATGGATTGTGATCTGTCTGGTTTGCACTAGAGCTCAATCCCAGAGTATTCTAATATAGGAAAGTAATAGTCGAAACCAAAACCAGAAAACACGAACTTACCCAGTTTTGTTCTCCATTACTTTTATAGCAATTGTTCAGTGACAGGGCATTAGATAATGAACGAAGAGAACAGAGGTCGAGATTTGTGAATTGATTTGTAAAGTGATGGGCTACTAACGTTAACATATCTCGAAATAGGTATATCAGTCTTTTTCACCTATTTCGGGGTACCTCTCGACCAGGTTCTAGTTGCAAACGTAGAGATTCGGTCTCCGCAAGTACTGCGGCTTAGGATACGCAACTGGCCCCCTGTGTTGAGAGCCATATAATAAGGCTACTATATTTGAGACAAGTGGTACCCACGTGTTTTGTAAAACAGCATTTGCATCAGGGCCCTGCGAGTAGTCAGTATACATGTACCTTTGTGCCGGAAATTTGATTGGCCTTCGAAGCTCTTGAATGAACTGTGTTAAGTTCTGCAAATATTCCCATTCTTAAGTTGAGAAGTCAAGATTGGCAAACATATGTTTTCAGCAAATCATCGTCAGGCCAGAACATTTGCAAGGTATTTAAAACTATACAGATGGACAGGGTTAATAGTGTAGTCTAATTACCTTTCATCGTTTACGCGTCGCCCGCATGGCAAGGTCGGCGTTTAGAGGTTTGTGTGTCCGGGGCGGGGAGGAGGGGTAGGGGGGGGGGTAATTGGGTTAGGTTGTGGGGTTGATCAGAGGGCAGATGCATAGGGGATAATTGTTGCTATTTGTGCACAGCGAACGACTGTCACTGGGGCGTGGGGGCAAAGTGCGATCGTCCCCTGGCGTCGGGGTCGGCCACGGAAGTGTTAAAACAAGCACTGGTCGCGGCAGTCACACCCATACATGTCTGCTGTAATATCAGAGAATATAACCCTTATTTTGTCGTCAAGCTTCTACTCAGGTGGTTGAAGACTCAAAGCCTGTCTACTCTAATTAAACAGTATATCTTAACTCCCATCAAAATGTTCCAACACTTCTTAACGCTGCTTGAAGCAGTTGCTTCGGCCCGCACATAAAAGTTGCAACATTTAGACATAAAATAATTAACGTCTGAACTGAAGACGGACAGTACTACCTTGTCAGAAATGTTTAACGCTGTACGGACTAAAACGTATTATCTAATGTAAAGTAATGCTCTCCTGGGTCATAGTCAATCTGTGGATGACATGAAGGGGTTTCTGCAGTCAACTATCTTGTACATGGCAAAAGTTTACACGGGGATGCGTAGACAGCAAAGTAATTTGCAGGAGGACAGCCTTTGACTAGTTGGAAGCTGCAAGTGCATTCCTACTGACAGAATCGGACAGTTTGACAGTCTTTGACGACGAAGTTTCGTCTCGTGTGTCTCGCACAGAGTGGGTGCAACCCCCGAAATAGACTGGGGGCCAGATCAGAGCACGACGGGCGGTATACGGGCTGCAATTCCAGAGCAAATGCCGAATATGAAGGAGAGCGTGTAAGTAGGCTCAGGCAACGGCAAATCATGGCCACGACATGGCAGCTGAGTTAATGCGACCGGCTCCGGCTGCACCAAACATCTGCGCTTAATCCTGCTTCCTGTCTTCTTGACTCTGTCATGGCACCAGGCACTGGCTGAGGAGGGAATACAGAGAGAGAGAGAGTGTGTGCGCCATATGAAGCGCAAGTCTACGATCACTTAAGATGAATCGACGAGTAAGTCACCGTCCCTGCACCAGAACGCTGTAGAGCACACCGTAGATATTGTCGGAACAGTCGACAGTCAAACTTGTGTGCGCGCAGGATAATGAAATGCATGTGATTTGGTTTATAGTGAAGCTGGCTTGCGCAACATGAACATCATCCCTATCTTGACACGCCTCTTTCACTGATCTCAAGATGACGTCAATACGACCGGAGGTGGGAGCGATCACAGTGACCCGCCTGCAAGTGTCACACACTGTCTCTTCCCTACTTCACGTGTCAAGCTTATGCTAGGACGGTTCAGATTTCACACGCCTGAGAGCACAATAGTAAGAGGGGAATATTTTAAACAGAGTTTTCCATCAGCTGGACACCCTTTCAGGTCACGGCAGGTTGCACTTCATAACAAAAGGCTAGTGTGTCAAATAGTGAGAACTAGACTAAGTTGCCACCAGACTATATCCTCCGCCTTCACCCCGCATCAATTTACTGTCCAAGGCCGTTGGCCATTTGATGCTGGGATTGGGCGTACGGTAACGGTAGCTTACGTAAAGTTGCCTTGTCACCGCTAACACCCGAGATCATGTAAGGTGAGAATGGTGGGGCCTCATGACAAACCTGCAGCGAAATGTGTGCAAGAGACTATCAAAAAAGTGAATTTCCGTTAAGTTTATTCATCTGGGCCCAAAATATAGCTACGAAACTGAGAGTAATATTTTTTTATAAATATATAAAAAGCGATTATCCGTGTTATGTGATTAACAAAAACCACCATAAAAAGGTTATTATGTCTTTATATGAATGTGGCAGTTAACATACAAAGGGTCATTTCCCATAGATATGAGATAATTAACCAAACTACGTCAGGCTATGTATATTAAGCCGCGGGCGGTACTTCGTGGCACAGGATGAAAGCCTAGGCATGTCATCACAGTTCCCCCTCTTCCCGAATGAACGAACTAGAGTCACACAACTCTGCGTAGCCTGATTAACGCGTGAAATGGACCCGTTTACGGCTACCATTGGTGTGCGAATACATGCAGTGAAAAGTTGTCGTTTTACAAAAGGCATTCGCCTCCACGAGCAACTGATAAACATCAGAGCTGGCGTCCTTTTGTTGCAAGCGAGCGAGGGTATGCAGGTGACTACCACGCTTTTTGTATGAAAGTGGGAAGCGTGAAGCCGGTTGGCTCGAAAACGTTTACGCTGGAGTGGAGCCAGAGAGTCGACAGAATGCTTATGAGCTCTGGAGTCCGTACATGCAAGTAGTCCAATTGCATTGTACTGGTGCTCGTGTCTGTTTCACAAAGTACCCTTACGCTGGAAGATGAAACTGCCGTCGGAGCAATTCACAAGTTGGAGGGCACGTAAAAGAAATCAACAGCTCTTCAGGCTGTGTCCTGCTGCAGGAGTCCTGCACGCGGAATCCTGCATTTTTCCCACTGGCGCCGGCTTTGCCATCAGCCGGAAGTAGAAGACTACGTGGATGGTGAGAATAGGCGACTCTGCTCGTTTATGGCCTCAAACACATGGAAACGCAGAATCCTGCATTTTTCCCACTGGCGCCGGCTTTGCCATCAGCCGGAAGTAGAAGACTACGTGGATCGTGAGAATAGGCGACTCTGCTCGTTTATGGCCTCAAAATCATGGAACTACAACCGACAGGCTATTGGCTACTTACTCGATTGATGGAGCTAGAAGGCTGTCTGAGTCCTCGTTAAAAGAACTCTCAATTCCAGCCTGGATTTGCTTTCTAATGAAATATTAACCAAAATTATATAATCAATTTCTTTGATCAGAAAATATTAATACACTAGCGCCACAATAATAATTACTGTGTAAAGTAATACTTAGATAATAGAGCCATGCTGGTTTCTGAACGAGATTCTGCCGATCACCTGCAGAAATGTCACCCATAATAATTTCTACATTAGAACGATGCATTTTCCCATTAGGTAGCGTAGCCTCTATACTCTGAAACATATTGTTATAGAAAACGTGCACAAAATATTGCTTCTTAAATTTACTTGGTAGTAAATTTCGTCTTCTTTAAAGTGCTCGCTTGAAAAAAACGGTTCCTTTTGATGTTTAAAAACGTCTCCAATTTAAAGTTTCCGATCGCAAGCTTCATATTTGCCATGAATGGCAAGTCCTACGATTACTTGCTATATTAGAAAGGTGAAAAATTAGGCAAATAAAACTAGACATTGGATTAGAACCATGTTCTATGCTATATAGAAAACACATATAAACTAGCAGATATGCTAGTCCATAAATAAACATTTCACCATTATAAAAATTTCATAATAAGAATTTTTTTACAAATCAAAGGAACTCTTTCTTCCAGTTTGCATTTTAAAGAAGACGTTAACTCATGTTCGATAAAGTATAGTTGAAATTCAGGGCGCATCAAAAATCAAGGAGAAAAAGTCATACTGCTTAACTATTAATATTTTACAGAGGGAAAGTTCTGCAAGTTGTCGTAAAGGAACTCGTTCAAAAGCCGGCATCCGACTGCGACTGAAATAGTTCGGGATTGTGTTGGATGATAATTATTATTTCAATCCCTACCTCCACAATCCTTTCTAATCTAACGGAAATTTAAGCATTTTGGTTCAAATTTAATGAGATGGGACATCTGCTGCTCGCCGGAAATGGCCACCGACGTCTCTTTCATCTCAGTCGGCGATGCTTTTGAATTTCCGACAAATCGAAACCCTGCAATCATCTGTAAGTACCCTATGCGGAACTAGGCATTAGGGGAAAAAACTGGAAAACTTTAATCAGGTCAGTTGGGTGAAAACGTCCCATCGCGTGCCAAATTAACATAATCCGTTCTTAACTTTAGAAACCTCTCCAAACGATTGAGGCAGTGTTTTACAGTGTTTTTATTACTTGGCTATAAATAGGAACAGGGCTATGCACTTAAAAGATACAAAAAAGAAAACTCATTATTAGAATGGACTTTCCTATGCCGGTCACCATCTGTTGGACATGTTGAGAATACACTTGCACATCACACAGAACGCAATGGAATAGTTAATCGTGATGGGTAGGAGTGACTCTATTTTTAGAAAATTCTTCCGCAGGTAACGTGCGTGTTCTATAAACTTAATGGAGGAACAACCTCCTTGGCAAAAGACAAGACACCGATTTGTGAAGACTAATAAAGAATGTCTACTGCGTGAAGTCATCTCGCAGTACTGCTGGTTGTGGAAAACAAATAAAGTCCGTCTAATCATTAACTACGCGTAAAAGTAACGGTTCCCAGCCATTAAAAGGTGCAACTTTAAAGAGGGAAGCTACTACGGACAGAAAAATCAAGACAATTAATTTTTATCAGCAAGATGCAGAAAACGGAACCAATCCTCCCTAAAAAACGAACACTTACTCTAACTCTCATCTCCCAAGACGCACGGAATAGAGGCTTCCTGATACCGTATCTTGCCAGTTTAGCATCCAGCTCAACTTATCTAGGCACCTTCCATTATTCTGCACAAAATCCGATGAGGTCTTTACGAATGTCTGTATGCGCGCACAAAAAAGTAACCATTGATTAGGGCAATAAAAATTACGTAAATATTTAGAAAAAAAGTCGAACGGTGTAGCAAGTTAGTTGCGATTTTGCAGTCCGTGATAAATGAAGCCCAGTTGGAGGAGGGGGGGGGGGGGGGTGTACCATTGGGGTGAATCACGATAGAGTACTTGTACTAAGACTGCAGCCCGTCGACTTCGGGTTATAAATTCACTGTTAAAGTATCTGAAATCATGCGTCATAGTTCAGGCAAGAATATTCTCACAATCATAGGACAGCAACACATGCAGCAGCCGAGCCCCTAGGTACTAGATGAATGAACAAAAAACAATCGAATGGGAACTCTTCAGTGGAAGGAAACATATAGGAACTGAAAAAATAATAAAGGCAATGCAATTCACTACAATTCTACACCGGTGAATACATCAACCTAAGAAGTTCGCCACACTACCAAAATTCGAAAAGAATTGTCGAACCCGCTCAAAAAGTGTTTTAAACCCGCTTTTCATCATGGTCGAGGAACAGTGATTATTTTAAAATTTCTGAAAAAAACATCGCAAGTAAATGTCAGCCTATGCTGAGTGTCGCCCAATCCGGTGGCCCCACCTCTCCCATTTTTAGTTTACAAGAACGAAAATATCCCGAACTAGTTTCCGCAAAGTCTCAGAATTCAAGGCTAATATGTAAAATAGGAGAACCCAGCACGTACCGTTAGCGCCACACCCATCATAGGAGCACCTCCTGACCTCAAATTCCTTGAGGTAGCCGCCATGGTAGGGAACCAGCATGGAACAGGTGCTCAGCTGAGGAGACGGATAACAAAATCCACGCCCACTAAGATCATAGGAGACGCTTATGTGCGGACAAAGGCCCGGTGACTGCGTTACCTGACCGCCGACATAGGCCGCAGGCCCAGGGGTAAAATAAGGTCCGAGTGGGGGCGCCTGGGGCAGGGGGTTGTAGCCAATCGGCGTTTGACGATCTGTGAGCTGAGGTGTCGGCATGCGGGGCGCAGGGGCCCGAAAGACTTCGGTCTGCTGAGGGCTGGGCTGCTTAAGGGCACTGTTTTCTGAATTGAGCGACGGGGTCTGCGACGGCGGTGGCAGTTGTGGGGTCAGGTCATTTTCTTGGCCCACGCTGCTATCTGGCGGTGGCTTAGCCTTCACTGAAAGACATGTGGAATCCGAGTGACTGCGGACGAGGCAGCTGAAACCAAAACGCGTGGCATGACCGCCAGGAGCTTGATCAACCTGCTGGTCACGGGCATCGTAATCCTCTGCTGGTGGTGGAGCTGGTTGTTGCGATGAAGAGAGCTCCCTGGCGTGGAGCTGTTTTTTGCTACCCTTCTTTCTAACCTGACTAGCTGAACGTTCCGAGTTGCCTTTAACACAGGTTCGAAAAGTGGACATGGGCGAGGAGTTGGAGATGTAGGCGCCGCCGGCGTTGCGGAGTTTCATGCGATATCTGCTGGAGAGGGAGTTTGTTTTGAGCGCATGTATAGCTGAAGAGGAGGCGGGGCGCGAAGAATCGCATTGGACGCCATTGAATTTAGATTGACCTCCTGCTTCCGATGCGGGAACTTTATCGGCAGTCCATTCAAGGGTCTCCTGTCCGACTGTCTCCGACTGTCCAAGACTGACTCCATCCCAAGGAGGTTCACGCCGCACACCATCAGGACGATGCAAGTCTGTAATTTGCCGCTTAAAGCAGTTGAGAGAAGACATAGTGCCCTGTCATGTACTGAAAGGCATTAATCCAATGGTTCTGCAAGTGCACGAAGGTGACCTGGGAATGTCGTGAAATCCTCAGAGGCTTATGGTATTTAATGGTGCATATTTTCAGTTGGGTCGGAAGGCAAGTTCAAAACCGATGACAGCTGTGCCTTCAAGAGAAGACATGGGAATTGCGAGCAAGCATACATGGTGAAGCAGGCCTCTGATTGGCTGGCCGGTAGGTGAGAGGCAACGTCAGCTATTCGAGGGGACTGGCTGCTGCAATTTCATTGGTCGAGAGGGACGACGGGAAGGGGAAAACTTTGTACGGATAGGGTCTCTGGGTTAGCGGTGGTTCAAACAGTCCACTTCGAAGGATCAAGGCCAATCTGCGGAGGAACACTGAGAAACGTCGATTCAAAGTGTAATCCCTTCAATTCCGCAGGTAAGTCTGATTGTGTTCTTTGTGAACTAAAACGACCCATTTTATTCCTAATCATTACCTTAGATCTTCTTGTAGCGATCAGGCTAGCAAACTGAAACTAGGCCCTTCGTTACTCGAACACTAGCCTTAATGAGTTTTTTTGCAGACTTTTCAACACAACTAGCCTGAAGGACGAGGTTTCTGCTAGTGGTACGATAGCCATAGAATTCAGAACAAAAAAAATGAACACACAAAAACCGATAATAGTTTGAAATAATGTCATATCATGTAGCAATATATTTTCTCCGTAGATGAAGGATGCCTGCTCTTCATTTCACATTCATTTACTGCACCTAAAAATAAGCCGTCTCCCCTTGGACAGCTGCGGCTCAAATACGAACGGTATACATGCACTATAGACCCCTCAGGAACGGATTAACAACCTATACATAGCCTGACGGCTGAAGCCTTTCACCCTGTACAATTTATAATACACCATAATGAAAAGAAAATTTTTCTGAAAAAAGGCTGCGAGTCAAAAATTTGATCGACATTATTAAATTTGAAAAGAAAAGAATGACTAGGGTCAATTTCCTACCTACAGTGCAGCATTTATTCCGTCAACATTTCGGAAATTTGAATTTTTGCATAGCAATCATACTCAGCGCGGAGGTAAGCAAGAAATGCATTTCGATAATTTAATTATTTTTAAACTATGGCGCTCGTCCGGTAAACGAAATAGTTGAGCTTTGTAAGCAGTGTCTTCCATAATATCATTAAAAAAGCGAAATCTATAAATGAAAAAAAACTGTTGCATGCATCCTGAAGGGGAACTAAAATGTTTATCCGGAAATCATAATACAACGTTCCCGTGGGACAGAACGAGGATAGTTTGGGATTGGAGCAAATTCTATCAGATCATAGAATTCCCAAGCCGAAAAATGATCGAAAATTGCTAAATATGACATGATCGCATTATGCTTAGGCAGCAATGTTGAACCATAGTTTTATCTTTTACTTTACAGACAAATAAAAGCTTAGCGTGGATCACCCCCAAGATGTCTAAAATTGCAAATGTTAATTGCATCGCCTGCGCATCAATTTAACCTTTTAGAAAATAAAATTTCAATTTGAAATAAAGTGTATGCAAACAGGGCCTATGTATATTGCAACCAAACATTAAATCAAAGTCCAGTGATTGAGATAGGCATCGAAGGGAGGAGATTGATCACGAGAAGATCACCTTATTCCGTCTATACTTATTTCGTGTGCAATACCTTACTAAAAATCCTCTTCAGTATTCCGTGGGGAATGGAATTTTTCTATTTAGTGGCAAAAAAAATGCCACAGGATTCCAGTAGAAAACGGAGAAAACGTATTAAATCACGTATACCTGATTAACAATACCTACAAAGAGTCTGGTGAATGTTCATTGGCACCGGGTCTCATTTGCTTTACTTATATTTTTGCGATAAAAGTGGGGGCAGTCTGTTTTTCTGATTGAATATGCCATCACGTAAACTCTTTGGAAATGCATAAAGGAGTGCGATCGGATACTGCGGTGAATTATTTCACACCACGATATAATTTTCTGACGCGTTGTCTTAAATGCGTAGTCCTCAGTTAATTTGTTGAGGTATATTATTTAGGTGTGAATCTATTTCATTCCCGTTGCAAGGTCAGAGGTAGAGTGCATTTATGGTGGTTTTTAAATAACTAGCTTCAAACGGATGTGTCGTATTAAGGTTCCTAAGCAAAAACGTTTAAAAAAACTGACTGGATACGCATTTAGGCACTTTTTGTTCATATGACAAGGTCTAAAAACGCGCGGTAGGCGGCTTGAGTTGGCTTTATTCAAAAGAAAAGTTGCTTCTTTATAGTTTACGAAAAATAACTTTGAATGTGATACTAAAATCATCTGCAAATCTTAAATCTTACGATCTTCAGCCGCAAATGTATGCCTTTCTCTACAAAGTTCTGGTATATGCATTACCCGCTCCTCTTAGTGTAACGCTAATCTTAGGACAAGAATGATCGATTATTGAAACAACCTGGTAAATAAGGGCATTTTCACAGATTTTCCCGATCACATTCCCGTTGCGTGTGTTTCTGCCGATTGTTCCAGTCGCAACCGACACGTGTTTACTGATACGCACCTGAATGCACTCTGACGTTTTAAGTCGACCCGGATGTTGCCCAGGAATGCCTTAAAAGTAGCTGATTTATAGCTACAGTTCCATGGCATATATATAACGTATTTTTGTCCAGCAGAAATCTATTGAATCACACTTCTTTTTAGATTAAGATGGAACACGAATATTTCAACAGACCTACGCCAAGTAGCCTTTGATCTCTGATGGAAATGCGATAAGTGATGATCACGAAGGCCGACCGATGAAGATGACCGGAGAGGTGAAATGTTTGCCTTCCTTGACAGCACGTGACTGAACGCCCAGAGTGCGGGTTTTGCAAGCCCGGTAAGTATATATTTTAAAATTGTACTCATGTTCTTCCACTTTCAAATTATTCTCAACTGCAGATCTAGACAAGCCGTGTAGCAGACATAGACCTGACAAAATTTTATGCCAAGATTCTGAGCAGACGATGTAAAAGATCGATTTTAGGGCAAGTTGCGGAAAAAAATGCAACAAGCCAGTTAACACCTAATCCAATTTGTTCTGGTGCGATAGAACGTAGAACTTAAATGAGATCTGCGATTTTTTTGGAAAAAATCGTACCTCAGCATGCACAAAATTGCGTTGGAGATTTTACATACTTTGTAGCACTGTGAAGCAGGAAAAAATCAAACAGTCGAAGCACAGTTACTACTAGCTGGACGGAGGGGAGTAACCATTAACACGAGACGCAGCTATATCACAGAAGGTAGCGAATCGGTAGTAGTCTTCTAGGCGACTCATTCTCACGAAAAACCCCTCATGATTGTCCATTTTGTTATATTTCCCATACTCTCTCCAATTAATATAATTACAGTTACGTAGTGAAACGACTGAGAAATTTTCCGGTACGCTCATAAGGATAATTGATCTATAAAACTTTATAAGGTCAACGTGTACATGTTTTAGGGAATTTAAATGTAAGATGGATAGCTGTTATTGATATTCAGGACCCACATTTGCTTTAGGATCTGAGAAATGATGGTAAATTGCATTTTACGCTTTGGCAAAACTGCGCTTTAGCAGGCTTTATGATTATTAGCGTAAATTTAGAAGTTATTATCAGCACTGGCTAATTTTTCTTTATTATATTGAAACTTCCGAGTGGTCTTTAAGTACGCGCGTTTGAAAAGGCCACCTTGAGTAAATTTTAACTGATAGTTAGTGCAAGGAAGCCGCCTTAGTGCTTTGCATGGCACTTTAAAGATGCCTGAAGTGCAGCAGACAAAGAAAAATGCTCGCTAGAGAATTTTTTCCAGACGTTTCACACGTTCATGCCAGACACCACCACGTTGCCGTTGCTTTGTCACCCAAAAAAGCTAGACAACAGCGTATAGAATAAGTCGAAGCATGGGAAACTCCTATTCACATACAGGGCTGGCGCCTGAAGGAAATGAGGTACGAAGTGCAAACCGCATCAAAACGCATTCTTATCACAATTTGTATGTCTTCCGTAACCTTCTTATGTAAAAACTAGGACCGCCTCGCATAAAATTCTGCTCATTGGCTCACATTTACCCGACAGAAGCACCTACGAGCCCTTTTAACGAGCTGCACAGTAGATTTGCGAGACTTGAAGTACTCGTTTTGTGGGTTATGTTAAGACGGTGCGAAGCACTTACTGTTGCTGCACACGTGAAAGACTTTGAGAAGACCTTTTGTACCTCTGCTAGAGAGCATTTGGTTTTTAAGTAGCAGCCTAACAGCAAATCAAATTTGAGGCAAGCGACAGTAGATTTGTTTGATTAGATTTTCGATTCACCTGTAGCCAACTGGCCTACAGCTACGTTTTATTAGAAACCTTTAAAATTTTGTTGCCCCATATTAACGAGAGTTGTGGGCAAAAACAAGAGAGCCTAGAGTAGCCATTTTTGGAGCGGGAAGAGTGAGTTCCATTAGCGGTTAGTAAAGTTTATCAAAGAGTGTCAATATTTTCCAACCTAAACCGGCAAGAAAACGAGCTCGGGGCTCAAAGGTGAGGGTGTTTAACCCTGATCAAAAGGTCGAGAGTTTGAGGTTCGAGTGGTGCACCACATGGATCTGGGTGTGACGACGGCTTATGGGCCAGGAATGGCAATCCTAGTCGCCGTTGTGTTTGTTGACACCACTATCTACCCATGCTACTAGCTGCTACAGGTACTATCAATGTGTGAGACATGAAGCCCAAGACAAAGGCGTACCGGGACGAGCGAAATCCGGCAGCGGTTGGTGGGCATTTATCGAAGAGTTATGCTATCACGTAACTTCTGCCGACTGATGCTTTGGCCAAATAACTACATCACATCTGGCACCTACCTGACATCAGCCGTCGGATGGAATACCACAGAGACACTTGGAAAAATTTTCTTAGTCTCAATAGTAGTAAAAGCAGTTAATGTGTGCAATGCAAACTGCTCGAGAACAGGGAGTGAAATTCACCATCGGGAGCTCAAAGCCACTTTTCCCTTATTGAAGAATTAATATAAGATTCCGGTACAGGAAAGTCTAACGATAGACAGACAATACGGCAGGTCCTAAAACTACCCTATATATCAGTCTCTTTTTATTTGCCTTCTTCGATTGGTAGTGTTTATCGAAACTCGTAAAAACGCCTCCATGGCAGTATACCAAGTGACCAAATTTCTTGCGAAAAGATCATAAGCCGCTAGGTATTGCCAGCATGCCGTGCCGCTAAAGGGACGCTATTTGTGTTTAACAAGCGTGACTGCTAGAAATAGAGAGACTCCTAACAGGTTTCTTATTTTTTAATGTTGAAGAATTATTTTACCTGGGGCACGCATATTTGCTTCTATTCGTGAATGATTTAACCGCCAGCTGCGTAGATAGAACCCTATGCAAAGTGGACTTTCTTTAAGGAAACACAGCATTGATCTAAACAGCAGATAGTGCTGTTGTTTTCTTTCATAACAAAATTGAACTGAACTTACAATATCATAGAATCTAAGTTGAAAAGTGCCAAGCACCAGCAATTATGATAACTGAGCGTACACATAGAGGTTTAGGTGAACCATGGTGGCCTAAGCGAACGCTTGTATTAAAGCAATAAAGTTTGGTTAGGTTTATGTTTCGTAGAAGACAGCGAGCGTCAATTACTTCCAGCAAATATCTTTTACCTTAAAAACCTACCATAACCCTCCACAAAGATGGAATTGGAGGATAATGGAATATAATACACACTTCACCAGTTGATGAACTCACAAATATAGTAATTCCCCATTGATATTTTTAATTTCGAGATAACAGGACCTTAAAACAAACCATCTTTCAGAAAGTTTGCAAGCTTTTGCAACGCCATTTTATGCAATTGTTCTGAATCATACTAAGTTTTATATTATTTTTCTAAGAGGCTGAAACTTGTCAATGAATATGTACACATAAAGCTATCAGTCAATTAATTCCATCATCACGACTGTTTTATAATCGCCACATGATCAAAGACAAAATGTTACGTGGCTTTCAGATTTACCTGAAGGCCGGAAACAGTTTTGAAGGCGTGATTAACTGGTCGTACAAAGTGATGAAGGGTAATTCGCAACATGTAAAAACGAAAATAAAAACCGGTCTGCAACGGCCTGTTCGCCGGCGTCTAGATGAATTCCAACGGGGAATGTGTAGTATGGTGATAAGAATAAAAGATCAAGTGAACGTCCCGCAAGGAACTAACAGAATGAGATTCTAGGAATTGTTGCACTACCAGACTGGCCTTCAGTTTATGTGTTAATGAAAGAATTAGTAAAAATATGCAGAAGATATTCGCCTCATGAATATTCGATTTTAGAACGGCATTTATGCAAGGAATATTTTCCTAATTCGAGCAAAATTCAGTCGAGGGTAAATGATAGGAAACAACAGAGTGAATAATAAGCATATCCTTAACATGTGGCTTGTAGCATATAAGCAATTATCAATTATTTATTTGTCTGCCCATTGACCGTTAATCACCGTATTTTAAATTATGTTACACAAAACCTGGTGGGTAAGTAACAGCGCAAGTTAGTTCAAATCTTATAAGTTCTGCGAAAGACTTCCGATCGGACGAACTATACTCTGTCTCAAGCAATATTGCTGGAGTAATACACACCATATAAAATTTCAAGCGTATTCCACTATAACGCAGAGAGATATAAATGGACAGTCAGGTTTTACAACTCTCAAAATTCGCGCACTTTTGCGTAATTCATGGACCATAAGACATGAGAATGCATAACTGGGCATTTTAAATCACTTTCGTGCAGTTGTATGCTTTGGATAATCATATGATGTCAAATTCAATTAAGATTCTACATATTATGGCTGGCAAAAATTCAAAACAAGTCGTTAAGACAACAGACATGAAGATATTAGGGAGCTGTAGTCAGGAGAAATTTATGTATGCACGATTAATTGCACAATTAACGGAGCTTACTAACATTGCCATGCATAATGTATTACCGTAAGTTAATTATATTCCAAGTTGGCCGCTGTTTATTATAAATCAGTTAAACAAAGTTAATGACGTGGGTAGATTACTAGAATATCATTTACGTATTGTGTGAGATTATTGACAGCTTTTGAAAATTTTGCTGGTTCTTCGTAGAAATATTCACAGATTCACAACTTTTCGTGAGGAATAGAATCCTCTGAATTAATGTATTTAATGGTGGTTAGAGGAAGTAAAGCTAGTAGAAGGAAAAGAAGTTATATATAACAATGCTGCAATGAAAGCGACGGGCTGGAGTCTTGCATTATCGGCCTACTGAGAAGCCGGCAGATGGGGTTTTATCTTTGTTGGTAAATTGGTCATCTGTTAGTGAGGCGAAAAATTGAGCTTGAGTGTTAATCTGTATTTCACCGCTTCTGCTCATTTAGCTATTACGTTTTTTCTTTGGTAAAGTTTTATTTTCCCTCACTTCAAAGTGTTTGTGTCACATTTACTCACAGGTTAGGGCGTTAATTTGGAAGACTTTCATTTTTTTTACTAATATAAACTTCCATTATCCTCTGTGTATTTAATTGCAGGCAATGTCCTGGATTAACTAATGAATGTAAAGTACCCATTGCGTTTTTAAGATCTATACAACGTTTTGAAAATTTAGACGTTTTTTATTGAAACATGACAAAACCTTACTGAGTTGTCGCAGTACAATCGGAAACACATGGAAAAAAACTAGTGCCATGAAGGTTTTACAATGTTGGTTTGAAAAGTATGTTGTGGATGTCATATTTTCCTCTAATATAATGCTTAAAGTCTTCTTTTGAAATCAGAAATTGTGTCAGTGGTAAAATCGCTAAGTACAGAGTTCCAAGATTGTAACCCTCATTGGCTAATTAACAATTTTCTGCGGTGAAATCGTGCTTGATCTTTTGTGGCCCTGTATGGATGACCGCGCAGGTGTATTGTGCATGCAAACTTGAAGAAATCTTGTGGTCTCAATGGAACCAGTGCAGGCTACAATGTAAGTGTCCCTAAGACTGGAGAAAAAAGCTGAGCTTTTTCAACTAGTTATTGTGCGTCGTCTGAGCACGCCGTCGTCCGTCGTCGCCCTCAGTTGCATTGGTTCGAGGAGTTCAACATCATTCTTCACTCATGGTGTCCGTCAAGCACTCGTCGCCATGGAAATTGAAGGGCTCCTCAAAATAGCACTTACCATGATTTTAATCTTGGCCTGATTTTCAGGAAAAATTTGCCTTTCGTTAGCCTTCCCATCCCATTTAATAAACCTCTGCTGTATTTTTAAAATAAGGACATCATGCCGAGAATCTGGGAATTATTCACAAAACCTCATGCTGAATTCGGGCATTTTTCGGTTTTTGTTAATTAACATCACCATGTTAATTTTGTCTTAGCGTCTCCTTTTTTTTATGTACTTTAGAACTGATTTCTCTTCTTCCAAAGCGGGCGTTGGTATTTTTATTTGTATGCGCGAGGAAAGCCCTATTAATACATTAAAATGGGCCAATCCTTGAGCTAATGCAATAGCAGGCCGACCCGTCTACGGGCTTGAGCAGACTTATAACGACTATCCGGTGGGGAAAATCACAGGCAATTTCTATGGTCTCAATTAAGAGACCGTTGCAGAAACTACACTGCAAGATACACATATCATACATGATCTTCGTTAAGAGGGCTGACAAGACGTTTTCATATTCCAGATGGCAATGTGCTAAACTGAATATGGTGAGTCTGTGCCAGTCTGATCTAACTTATTTTTTCGAGACAGTCCTTTGGTCAATAAGGAGCTGCTTTGCCTGTCAGTGCCTTTTTTAAAATAAAACCTTCATTCTATGGCATATCTTTCAGGCTGATGTAACTTTCCCGACAAGGTATAATTCAGTTATTCAGTATAATTCAGTATATATAAGGGAAAGAGGCAGAGCCTTTGAAAACCCTATTTACAGATTGATGCTGTCAGATCATGCATATTGTTCAAAGTCATATATAAATTATATAAACTGTTGTTGTCTTCCAAATGGATGACCAGCAAGCAGAGTAAGATCAAGCCTTCTTTTGAATGCGTTGACGCTTTAAGCAAGAACAACCGAAGAAGGAAGTTTATTCCATTCTTCAATGACCCGCTGGGAGAAGAAGTGGGCCCGCACTTCTAGTTAGGCGTGGTGTTGCTTCAGTTTGTACGGATGATTGCGTAGATGTATTGTTTATGCAAATTCAAAGAAGTTGGTCATCTGTAAAACACAGTCTACTCTCCTGATGATTTCCAACACCATGATCATATTTCCTCTGTCTTGCCTGTAATAGAGAGGAAAAATATTGAGCCTTTCTACACGACCTTCATATGAGGGACCTACTAAGCTGCTGACTAGCTTGGTCACCCTTCTTTGCACTTTCTCGAGCATTGCGTAATCTTTCTTCACACAAGGGTACCACGCCTGGATGCAGTAATCTAACATCGGCCCAACAAATGTTCCAAAGACTCGCCCAAAAAGCTCCTCATTAAAATAGACGAAGGATCTTCTGATCGCTTCGAGGATGCCCACAGCCTTCTTTGCGGTTTATGCACAGTGAGTTGACGGTGTGAGGTCAGGCGTCATGCGTAGACCTAGATCCTTAGTTCGTTCACTAGCTCGAGTTGATGACTTCCGATCGAGTAGTCATACTCGAATGGTATCACCTTCCTGCGACTAGACCGTGAACAGATTTCTTGGCATTTATTAAAGGTCAGCTGCAGTAGCCACTTTTCACAACACTTTTGCAAGTGACCCAAATTATTTTGTAAGTTCTGTCCATCCTCTGAGCTTTCAATGGACTTCCAAGTCTTGAGGTCGTCTGCAAACATGACTTTCTCATAGGTAAGGCAGTCAAGGGAGTCGTTTACATATACCAGAAATAGAATGGGACCCGGAACGCTCCCCTGCGAAACCCCACTGGATACGGTTTTCTATTCTGTTTTGGTGCCTCCAATGCAAACACGCTGACGCCTGCCTGTTAGGAAGTCGGCTAACCATTTGAGTAGGTTTCCACTCACACTCGTTTGATGCAGCTTAAATATTAGTCGTCTGTAAGGCACCTCACCGAATGCTTTGCTGAAGTCAATGTAGACCGCATCGACAGACGAAACCACTTCCAGAGATTTCGTCCAGCTTTCCATGGACTTTAGCAGGTTTGTTAGGCAAGAGTGGCCACTTCGGAATCCATGTTGCGCTGCCCTTAGCAAGTTGTTCTTATCAATATGTCTGTTTTATTTCGTTTGGATAAGTCTCTCCATTAGTTTGCTACAAATGCTTGTGAGCTTAACTGGTCTAAAACTATTAGTTGAAGTTCTCTCTCCTCCTTTAAATAGGTGCTATGTTGGCCAGTTTCCAGTCAGTAGGCACGGCCCCTTTTTCCATTGAACTTTCAACGATCTTGGAAAGCGGGGTAGCATGCTGATGTATTTTTCGTGTTTAATATGAAGGCTTGTATTATCCTGCGTTCTTTTATACAGCAGCATGTTTTGGACTTGATTCCCACTTTTATTTTTTAGAAGGGGTTGTAACATATTATACCTTGTTTTAAAACATTGAGACTTTAAAACTTGACCACCAATGTTTCTATAAATTATTTCATTTATCTATTGCAGGGTTGGAAGTTTTTCCTCTTTGCCGAGCAAAACTAGCTTGCAGTGAACTTTAAAATATCCGTACTACCAAGGCAAGCTAATATGCTTATCTCAGAAAGTAATTGATAAGATGCGATCCCAGCATTTACCAAACCTGAGGCCTCAACATTTGCGGAGATCCGATTTCTGCGCAGGTTCCTTGACAAAAACGTGTCTTCGACGTGCGTTAAATCAGGTGGCCGCGCAATCATTACGTCCAATTCCACCACACCTGATGGAAGTTCAGCAGGTCACGGCCCGCACACCGGACTCGACTAGAGACTCGTTACTTGTCATAAATATGACGATTCTTAGTCAAAGTTTCCTATAAATGCAGCAACTCACAGTGCATGAATTACTGGTTTCTATTTCTTTCTATGCTTATGTCTGTACTGGAGAATCCGAATTGAAATTCAAAACGTCAAGCGAATGGAAGTATTATCCCAGTGATCGCTTCTGCTTTTCATTATATTAACTGCTGAAAGATTTGCTAAATGAACTTCATTTTCTCATCTCTGGCAACCAGCACGTTGACGAGAGTCGAAATAGGTAATAAGCTGACCCATCGAACCAGAATTTTGGTATGAGATCACTTCGGATGTGCCTGCACTCAAGAGGAAAAATATCCAGTGCCTCAAGTCCCTCTTCGAAGGATAAGGATTTAAGGCCATTCTATTTTCCTTTCCCTCCCTCGGACCCTTTTCATTAGCTTGTAATCTTTGTGCAGGCACGGGCACTACACCTGAAATCCGTATTCTAGGTGTGAACAAATAAAGGTCCTGTTTATTTTCGCAGATAATTCTTTATCGGTATTGACGAAAGTTTGTTTAATAGCAAAGATAATACTAGTCGACCTTTTAGCTGCCCTGAAACACTGAGAAGAAATATTCATCGAAAAAACAATTGTGACTCTAAGGACCTTTTGTTCGGTAACATTGTACAGGCACCTGCCTTCAAGTATCTTTTAATGCTAGTCGCATACCGCGCTCGCCTTCTTTATTGTGAGCCACAGTTTGGCACAGTTCTCAAAAGTAAACTTCTTTAACGATTTAATGGAGCATTTACCTAGACGGTCGAGTCCTTCTCATAATGTTTGTTCATCATTACTGTTCCTGATAGGTCGCCATATATTAATATCATCGAGAAACAGGACTCCATTTCCGTCAATTCCATGCTTTCAACCATTAACTTAGATTAAAAACAATATTGACCGAAGAACGGTGCCCTGAGGAACACCACTAACAATTCGCTGCCACTATGTCCTGATCATCTAACTGTCATTTTGGCAAACCTGCCTGCTACATGGTAAGCAAATTATGAAGTCTGCCAGCTGCTGCAGTGAATATTTTCAACCAGGGTTTAACTGCAAACGGGCTTTCGGTGATAATTCCTACTATATTTGTAAAAATGAAATAACTTGTACAGGCGGATTTTCCGAATGGTTTTGGCGGGTATTGCAAGTCAAGACCCATATCTGTCAACATGGAGCAATAGCCGCACGCATATGTCGAGGTTCTCTTCTTGTCCACGATTTCATACAGTACACAGGCTTGCTGATGAACGCGGTCGATACATGACATTCATAGAGTAGTGGGCTATGTCATTCGTGCATTTCTTTCAAACTTCGATACAAGGCAATTTGAGCACTCGTACTGTAAAGTCAGTTCAATAATTATGTTCGGTGACTCATCAAATTACTTTTTAGTGGAAAAAGGTATTCGTCAAGCGATCTTGTCCTGCAGGACCTCAATTCTTGCCATTACCTCCGTTTATAACTGCTCCAGCCAGGCATGGGTATAAAACTTTGGAAAAAATTAAAGCTAGGAAACGCGGGATTAAGATTATACACGAAAACCAGGTCTGTGACCTTTGAAAGAGCTTTAGATCAACGAACGAATCAAAAGTCATGCGCATAAACATTTTGTTTCAACTAAAAAACGCCGCAGCAGGACGGCCGAAACGGCAGGAACGTGACTTGAAATTCCAATAAAGAGTTGACTGTAGTGGTTACAGGCCACTGTCTTCAATATGCAGATAGTTTAACGGAATATAAAACTTCCTTTGAATAAACCAGTTATGGCAAAGACGGCGGCAGCTTTTAGTTTAATGCAGACCTCTTGGGGAAGAAGTCATCCAAAGAGACAACAGAGGTAAGTTGGCACCCCGGCGTTCTAAGTAAGTAAAAGTTACTGGAAAACATTGAGAAATATAACAGGCCTGTGGGACGGACATCAAAGAGGATGCAGCATAATCCAGATGTCATTTCTATTAAAAAAGACAGGAAAACTGACAGGGTGACAACATAACTGTCTATGTGAAAGAAGTCCTAATAGGGTCCGATAAGGCAATCAGATTTGTTTGCAGCTCGGAAGCTATGGCTTAGTATATCCACTGTCTTTTGGACTGGCAGCAGATGTCTGCATCGGCCAACAGAAATCGAAGTCTGCTGCTGTGTGGAGTGCAATTCCTCAAGATTCAGTACAACTAACCATTATGTGTGGATTTTGAAGCATTAATGTTTGCTTGTGAAATAAAAATATGGAGTTTAATCCTGTGAGTTGCCGACGAGGATAGACTGCAGATCAACTTTAATTGGTTGGAAGAGCAGTCGGTTCGTTGACCTCTACAGTTCAACGTCGATAAGTGTATAAAACTCTATCTAGGCAATCCAGTTTGATCCAACAACAGTAGAAACTACTCTCTCAGCTGTGCAGCCCTGCAAGATTTGGAAACCCCAATGGACCTCGGTGTGCTGACGATGAATTTCTTAATAACGTCTTCTCATTGCCCGAGAGAAGGTAAGAGAGTAATGTCTGTGTTGCGCACCATCAGGGAGCTTTTATAGATCTTAATGAAGAATTTATCCCCAAGATTTTTGAAACATTCGGGAGGCTTCATCTGGAGTATGTTAAAAAAATTCAGGAGAGTCTGGAGGGCTCAGGATAAAAAAATTTCGGAAAAGTTCAAAGGAGCGCCAAAGAAATGCTCAGACTAAAATGTCCTTACCATACACAACCCACTTAAAAGCATTAATGTGTTCCCTCTGAGTTATAGGCACCTACATGAGGACCGCCGGTAGGCATTCTGCATTGTAAAGTTTTTGTATTGTTGAATATTTGGAGAAGTATAGGGCAAGAAATGCCCTTGATGACCTTAAAAATGTAAAGTACCCACATAATTTTTGACAGTAAATATTAAACTATAGACAGTTAACATAGCACGCCTTCGAGTGAGTTGTCGCGGTACAATATGAAACAGTATGAAAACAAACTAGAGTTTGGAAAAGTTTTACAAGGCCGGCGTTGAGAAAACATGTTGTGAAAGTAATCTTATTCTCAGCTATCATTCCATAAAGTCTTATTTTCTGAGGAATGGTGTCTGCGGTAACGCTTTCGCCTGGCAAACCTGATAGCCACGCAGTATAATTCACTGACACAGTCGCTAAATTCAATTAAGAAACGCAGGGGATCCAAAACACTACCTTGTGGTAAACCACCTTCGATTTTGCTTATTCGGAAGTTGCGTTTCCAACTGCGCATTCAGCAAATTTGCGCAAATTCTTCTTTTTTGTAAGAGCGTTCACACAATGGAATGCTAGCCCCATAGACGTTGTGATTTTATCATCGCTGGAATGCTTCAAAAGAAACCTAGACAGATATGTGTTATAAAATGGGTCGGGTTCAAGAGTGATTCAACTCCATAATACTTGTATATTTAAGGCTAAGTGGCCTTGTCATTGCAAACTTAGTGCTGTGGTAAAAAATAACTTCAAAGTTGATGATAACAGCTGCCTCTGAGCAACAATATGCACAACAGAATGATTAATGTGTTATACATATTGAGTAACATCAGATTCACAACGGCCAGTCATTTAAAACAATAGTTAATTATACATGGCAAATGTGGTAACATGAGAAAAGAAGCATCGCCGATATTGTCAAATTATTTAGTCCCCTGCAAACATCTATGGTTTCTCCGTCCTTTTTGCTCGATTTTAAGGTGGAAAGGGGTACTTAAACGCTCTTACTTATTTCCCTCAACGAACCGAACTGAACAGTCAAGAGTGCTTATTATTGTAGAGGATTAGTCACTACAAATATATAAAACGTCTTAGTAAAAAACGCAACGGAAAACTTTCTAATGTAGGCTTACTACAAATGAGTAATTTACCAGACTATTCTAGTGGAAAAGGTGTATAAACGGTATACGAGGATGACAATGAAAATTAAGAAATGATACGACTCATTAAGATCCTCCACGATCCTTGCCGGCAGTAGTCAAGAAATCGACTTGCCAAAGGATGAGTTCGTGAAGACCGGGATCTTAGTTCGTCGAGTCACAATCGGGAGATTTGAGCGAAATCTCGTTTGTAGATCGCTGTTGGATCCTCCTGAGCCCAGGAATAATCACCAAAGAATGGTGTCATTGAAGGGCGAAAGAAACAGCGGCAGGTGAGGATAGAATAATTTGAGCTGTGGACTGTTGTTAGCAAGAAAATGGTAGCGAGCGGCACGCCGTAGGAATTGAATCTGACTTTATTCAAGCGGCTTGCGTTAAAACAAAAATTGTAATATTGATAACTTTAAACAACGTATAATTTGCGCTAAGATCCCACATAACTCCCCCACCAGAGTGTTGGTGGGTTACAAACGCTCGACAAAAGAGAATGTACAAACATGTTCAACAACAAAGTCTCGCAAGTTGGTAGGAAAATGAACATGTCTACCGAAACGAGTGGAAGGAAGGGAAAAGGCGAGAAAGGAGGTAATAGGGTGGGGGTAGGGTCAGGTGGCGAGGGTGGCGGTGGGCTGGGGGCGGTAGGTGGAGTGCAGGGTGAAGGTGCCACGGAAGTGGACGGGCCAGGGGGTGGCGATGTGCATTCAACACAGGCCGGCTTCAGTTTATCGGTGGAGACCCTATCAGTAGCATCAGCCCTTTAAATGACGAAATATTTGTCCTTCCGTTCAAGCACTTTGAAGGGATCATCGTACGGTGGACAGAGTGGCCTGCGGACTGCATCCTGCCGTACAAACAGGAATGGAGTTGTGTGCAAGTCGTCATGCACGAAAACGCGTCGAGGTGTCGAGCGCGTTGGGGTCGTGCGCAGTGCGGCCATACGTTGCGGCAGCTGTTTCACGTAGGTGTTCGTGGCATCTGGGGCGATGGATGAAGACTGCACGTGCTCACTAGGTAAACGGAGGGATATGCCGTAAACAAGATTGGCGGCAGTGCATTAAATGTCTTCCTTAACAGCCGAGCGAATGCCGAGGAGGATGAACGGCAGGTTGTCGCTCCAGTTGTGCGGGGCAGGTTGACGATGAAGGCATTCCATGAGGCCATTTGATGCTGGGTGATAGGCAGTGGTGGTGATATGCGATCACCCGAGCAGTTTAGTGAACTCACGGAAAACTGCGGATGTAAACTGGCTTCCGCGGACAGTGTTGAGGATAGCTGGAACACCAAAGTTGGCTATCCAGTGCGTAAGGAAAACCATTGCATTATTCTCTGCCGAGGTATCCGAGATGGGAACGGCGATGGGCCATCATGTGAAACGATCAACTGCAGTCAGAATGTGCGTGAAACCGCGAGATGGGGGTAACGGTCAAACTAAATCCATGTGGACGTGTTGAAAACGGGCGTCGGGAACCGCGAACGTGCTGGGGGTGAAACAGTGTATCGCTGGACTTTTTTTCTTTTGGCAGGCTAAGCACTGCCTGGTCCAAGTTGCAACGTCAGCGTTCATCTTCGGCCAGACGAAACGAGCCGCGATGATCTTGCGGCCGGCGCAAACAGCGGTGTGGGATAGCGAATGGAAATGGTCGAAAACGACTTTGCGGTAGGATTGGGGAACCACTGAACGAGGCGTACCTGTAGAAAAATCACACACGATAGAGCATGGCGACGCTGGGAGGGGAGCCTCACGCAGCTGAAGCACAGAAGACGCAAGCACTTCAATGATGGAGTCATCAAGCGCCTGCGCTTCCGCAAGCTTCGCCATGGCTAATGTGGTGGTAAGAGCGTTGACTTCTGGATGGGACAGAGCATCAGCAACGACATTCTCATCACCGCGGACATATCGTATGTCTGAGGTGAATTTACAGATGTAGTCAAGGTGACGTTCTCCACGCGGCGAATATCGATCCGTTTTAGCTTTGTGGGCGTAAGTGAGAGGTGTGTGGTTCCTGTGGACCTGAAAGTCTCTCCTCTCGAGCAGATGACGAAAATGTCGGATAGCCGGGTAAATGTCGAGGAGGTCGCGCGAGAAAGTACTATAGCGAGTTTGCGCTTACTAAAGCTTTTGGGAGAACAAGGCTAGCGGCTGCAACTGTTTGTCGACCTGTTGCTGCAGAACTGCGCCATAGGCAATGTTTGAGGCATCGGTGGTCAGAATAAGCTGTGTATCAGCGTCGGTGCTCAGACGATGAAGCAGGGTGACATCCGCGAGTGCTTTCTTGACTGCCTCGAATGCTTCGAGAGCACTGGGTGAAAATTGAAGCAACTTGGCCTTTCTCTTCAAAAGATCCGTCAAAGGTGCCAGGGTGGCGACGCCGGTAGTAGTTGATTAGGCCGATAAAACGGCGGAGCTGAGTTATGGACTTTGGGGCTGGAAAAGACAACACGCTTTTCACCTTCTCTGGGAGAGGTGTTATCCCATGTTGGTCAAGATGATGGCCAAGAAAATCCAGAGAAATGACGCCAAAAAGGCACTTATCGAAGTTTAGCTGTAGACCATTTTGCTGAAAACGATCGAAAACTTGGCGTAAGTGCTCAACGTGTTCCTCAGGGGATGAGCTTGCAACAAGGATGTCATCGATATACACGAACGTGAAGGAGAGACCACGCAAAATGTCATCGACAAAACGCTAAAACGTTTGGTCCGCGTTCCGCAAACCGAAAGGCATGCGAAGAAATTCGAACAGGCCGAATGGTGTCGTGACGGCGGTTTTAGGGATGTCCTCCTCCGCGACCGGTATTTAGTGGTTTGCTCGTACGAGGTCAATCTTGGAAAAAATCGTCTTACTAGCCAACATGTGTGAAAAGTCATGAATATGGGGTATCGGATACCGGTCCGGGACTGTAGCTCGATTGAGAGTACGATAATCACCACATGGCGGCCAATCATCGGATGACTTTTTGGGAACCGTGTTTAGTGGTGAAACCCATGGACTGGACGAAGCACGGATAATCCCCAAATTCAACATGTGCTCAAATTCGTTTTTCGCGATCTGCAGCTTCTCAGGACGAAGCCGACGCGGATGAACGTGGACCGGTCTGCCGGTGGAAGTGGTATGGTGGCGAATGGCGTGTTGAACCTGCTCCGTGAACTGACAGGGCTTAGAGAGGGAAGGATAATCCCTCAAGATGTCAGAAAATGGCGGGCTTGGCACGGCTGAAGTGGATGCCAGCGGAAGGCTCACGCGTAACTACCCCAATAGTAAACAGCTGAGTGGCAAGGTCTAGCAACTTCTGGTATTTGAAGTCGACTGTGAGGCCGAAATGCGACAGGAAATCTGCTCGAATGATAGGTGGCTGGACGTCAGCCTAGATGATAACCCACTGGAAGCGGTGACGAAGCCCAAGGTCTAAAGTAAGGGACCGTTGACCGAACGTGGCGATAGTAGTGTTATTTGCAGCCTGCAAAGTGAACTGCGATGGCTGGAGATTATGACGTTGAGGGGGCGGTAAAACACTAACCTCGGCACCGGTATCGATCAAGAAACGGAACCCAGTGGACTTGTTGGTCATATAAAACAGGTGACTGTGTCATGATTGGCCAGCACTAGTCGGTGCCATTACTGGCTGGCGGCGCCGTTTCCCGAACGGGAACGTCTAGCGTAAGAACAGGGTGGGACGCATTTGATAGCATCCGGGCCGAATGTGCGGTGGTACCAGCAGACTTTGTCGTCTGCACGTTCTGTTGAATTAGAGCGATTGCGGTTTGTAGAAGGACGACCGGTTTGCAGCCGGTTGATCGTGGAACACATTGTGTTCAGTTGAGTGCACCATAACCTGACAGTATCTTTAAGATCCTGCAGGTCATTACCTCTGTTGCTTGGAACGTCTCAAATTGGTTGCGAGGGTGAACTCGATCGCGGGGATGATGTACCATGCGATTTAGTCATTATCAAACTTGACGTTCAAGCTGGAGTTTTCGCCTCTAATAATTTCATGCCTACAATAAACTACCTTACTCTGTCGTTCCCGCGGCTATCAATGAGAACTGTGAAGTAAAACTTTACGTATTTTTGTTTGGGCATCAGCCACTCGAACCACGGTAATTCTTGCCATAAAAAAGCTCTTTTTTTGTTGCTGATTTGTCTACTCCCTACCTACTCACAGCCTCTTGTCTTCCATATAGAAAATTGACTTGAATAATAGATTATTTGTGTCTTTCTTGCATAATTTATACATACTGAATCCTAGACTGATATGTAAAGTTGCAGGTGGCAACCTTTACATGGGGCTGTGGACTGAGGACAATAAAATAAGACAATAAACCCATAGCTCTCAACTGCGTACGCGCGCATGTTGAAAAAAAGTTCTGTTGGCGCGTGACTCTTCACAAAACACACATGGAGGCGAATTGTGAATGAATATACCAACTACAAGGAACAGAAACAGAAGTAACCCGCTGTAGATATACAAATGCTCTTTATCGTTTTGCAAAAGTGAAAATAAACTGAAAAATATAGCGACGTTAAATGTCAATAGTTGTTCGAATACGTAAAACAACATTTGTTCATCAATATAGATAAATAATTTTGTGTATTTTTAGCACCCAATCAACCCTTTCCATGTCATGACTCCATCATAGACTGCATTCATATATTAAATAGTTACAGCCAGGCATATTTTTAGTTGAAGTCATAACTTGCAGAGAGTAAATAGCTCCAATATTTCTTCTTTAATGGACTCTAGACGCGTTTTAAAATAACATATGAATATTTTTGGCGCTTATTTGAGCGTCATAAAAAATAGTAATACACCTGCGTGTTATAATCTTGTGTGAGCACCTGCGTTGCTACTTGTTATGTCCCCCAGTTGTACGTTAGGAAGAAAAGGCAGAGGGATAGCAGAAAACTGTTCACTGTAACAGCCCCTGTGTGTACGTCAGCTTCTGTGCGTGTACCTCAACTTCTCAGCGTCTCTGTCGGTAGCTTGGTCTTCTGTGTGTCCGACAGCTTGGTCTCGTGTGCGCAACAGTCCCTCGTGTCGAAAACAGCTCTCGTGTCGATAGCAGTAGCTTGTCTCGGCAACAGAGTGCGACTTCTGTTCTTAGCCCCGTATTTAAGGGCCAGCAATTTTTGTTCCCTATTGGCCCCTCCATGAGTGGTCTATGCAGACACCCATTGTTCACTGACCCTTGTGTGACAGAACCCCGTGGCTGTGTGCGAGCGCGTTACTCTTGGCGTCCTCGCGTGGTGTCGATCCTTTAATGTCGCGCTTAACCTGGCCCTATGTGTGATGGCGCTGTTGCGTGTTGTCCCTTTGTTATCCTGACCCGAGGACGGCAAGAGTATTGTCTCCTGTTCTGTGCCGTCCTTACACTGTGAATGTTAAAGATGTGTCTTAGTCGTAAAATATTACCTGAGTAATAACCATCAGTAATTTATTTAAGTTGTATAGAGTGCCGTAGGGAGTTTGACCCATATTATTCTCTATGATAGGAACATACCGTTCACCTCACGGCGGCTGGTTCTCTGCCTCTGTCCACTGCCTATTTATACATTCTCAGTTGCCAGTTCAGATGCATTCGAGGTTCCGAATCGTGAACTTAAAATTATTCGGATTTTTATTTAAGCGACCACGCATGCTAAATTTACCTCCTGCTTCTAATATTGCAAGTGAGCGTTGTGAGATTTTTTAATGTCAATTCTCTCGCACTTCTCTGACTGGTGGCTCCGGTTGGTAACTGCCCATGGTGTTGCGGAGATCAAGACCGTCAAAGTGCAGGTTTTTCTACCGCAATCAAGTCCTATCCTTATGAGTCGATTTTCAGCAAAAAACGTTTGAGCTTCCGGACAAATTTTCTTGCTTACTTCTCGTTTGGTGTAGGCGAGTGTCCTGTCAACCTCATTTCTCAACCCTTCGTATTGTGCTTGCGTAATTCTTTATTTTGTTGTAACAGCTTCTATCTGAATCCTAGAAGTACATGGCATAGGGCGCTCCTCACAGAAACACATCCTATGATTTCCCATTTTTTGTCTCTCAGGTGCGAAGGCTTTCTGTGTATAACAGGAAGAGATGGCATAGGTTGTCAGACTGAACCATCTCAAGATTGCCTTCATTGGCACTTCTATGCTCGTGAACTATGACAACCTGTCAATACTAACAAGTGACATTTTTACTCCATTTCCTTGATAAACTCCGAACCCAAATTAGCTAAATCATAATTCACAATCGTGCCGACTATCGCATACGTCCATAATGTGTGTAGCATATTTGATGTTCATCTTTATTGGCCACTTTTTAAATATAGACTTTAGGCCGCTAGATACTTATTCAGAATCTTTTCAGTATGTTTCTCCGTATGCACTCGGTGCCATCCCTGATGTCAAATTGTGAATTTTAACGGATGCAGCACGTCACATAGGCACTGGTCAACCATTGGGTCCTCATTGGTTAGCTCTACACAAAGTCTACTGCTGCTGGTAATTTAGAATTTTGTTTGCTGATATTCCGTTCTGCGATCTCAAGCACGATATAGTCCTTTTGCTGAATTCATATTTAGACTTACAATGCTGTTTTCGTGAGTTCTGATTTCGTCATTGGCCGAAGACCGACTTTTCATACATGAAAAAAATTCAGTCATATGAGAAGGTAGCCATTTGTATGTGTTCCGAGCGTCTTAATTAGTCTGTGAGGCCTGACATACAATAGTTTTCTATTCGTCGTCATTTTCATAACGAGGAAGTCCACAATACTCACACACCCTAATGGCTTTCCAAAATACACTAAAAAGCACAAGAATAAATATACGAAAACCCTTCTCGACGCCAAAAAGGTCACCGCACAGTAATACTGTGAAAATTGAAACTGCAAATTAGCGGCTTTTTATCGGTCCAACTAAAGATAAGAGAAAAAACCTTGCAGCTGCATTACCAGCTGATTGTTCAGATTGTTAGGGAAGAAGTCGTTCGTTTCCGACTTTTGCCGGATGAACATTTGAAATATTTTAACAAGTCCAGGTGGAATAGACATAACTTCCAATGAAAATTTGTGCAAGTGCAAGTGTTAACTTGCACGCACTTTGCTGGTTTGGGCTCAGCCCATGGACGGAAAGGAAGGAAACTTCACGATCTCTCACACAAAGTGCCGCGAAGTAATATCAGTAAATCCAGTTTGCAAATAAACTGAAGCGCAGGTAATAGAGATTTTTATAAGGCATCACAGTTCAATGCGGGCGGAAACATAACTTTTGTGCAAAGTATATAATGCTGCTCTATAAACGTTTTAGCAGATTCATCATTTCCGCCTCTACTTCGCTCAAACAGATGCATTTTAAAAATTAAGTCTAGTTAATAACTGTTCAAGCAAGTATAACAATATTTTTATTAATGATAGTACCATTTTTAGAAATAGTAGTATTTCGAGGAAAAACAGGGTGTGCTTTAATTATAGCAGCACGTTGATCATTATGTTTCCAAAGTCAAACTGCTTGCTGTGCTTGGAGAACAGTTTATCTCAAGGCAAATGGAAATTTAAAGTGGTTGTTTTGGCATATTTGGAGCGATGGAAATCTGTAATCAATAAATTGTTGTGGAATAATGGTATGCTACCTGCGAGAAATGTAGATTTTTTTACAGAATTACAGAACGCACACAAACAAATAACAACTGGAAATGAAAATCACTTAAATACTAGCATTTTTCTTTTTTCAAAACGCAGATAATAAAACCAACAGTGGTGGATTCAGCACTGAACCCACACATCATAGAGGCAAATTCTTTTATGTTGTTTTTGCATCTTCCGCCAGCTAAGGCCGTATTTATGCTGCAGGAGTCAGCGAAAGGTTGTAGGGATGCACAAATATGATGCTGTTTGTCATGTGGATGCACAAATAAATTTCAGAATCCACACACACAGAGAAGCAGGCAGCCTTTTGATATTGGTAGTAATCCTCATTATGGTTCGATGGATTTTGCCTAAATAATGCGAACGTTAGTTACATAAGTAAGTGCACAAGGTGACTTTATATATAAAGTCACTTTGTGCACGCGGCGTCAATGAACGCCTCTGAATTCAAACGTGACTCTTACAAATTTGTTTTTCATAACCGTATGCTGTTTTATGTTGTCGTTTTCTGACGACAAGAAGGGTCACTGCTGAATGGCCATCCATACTGTCAAGCATCGACAGTATGCGAACGTGTGTATTGACCAGCATGTTTACAGAGGAACACGATTTTTCAGCTATTAACCGAGGTAGCCTTCAGTGACTTGGCTAAAAGTTCGCATCGGTCAGTTAAGTTAATGCGTTGGTCACACTACGCGTCTAAAATGCGCAAAACATGCCTACTAATTACGCATTAGTAGGCACTTAAAGTTTTATAAAATAGAATGTAAAAAACTTATTTGAGATAGAATTGCACCGTAGCTATGTTTGCCTCAAGGAGAAACACAGTGACTGGGTAATTGCACCTTGGCTTATTCCTGGCTAACAAGTTAAGTGAAAGGAAGACCGTCATTGCTAATCGGAAAGGGAGCGTCTTCTCCAGTAAATATAAGATGCCGGAAGAAGCACACAGGAGCAGGTTTTGCACTTCTTCAGTGAAAAACACCCGCACTGCCTGAACTGCCTTATGAGTGGTTAGGACTGGGAGTAACTACCTCTTAAGCGGTTACCTGCATTCTTCTGATCGAATTTAAAGGAGAAAGAGTAAAGTTCAGAAGAGAACCAGGTTCTAAAAGCATATGATTTATGCAATCATTTGGATTTTCAAAGTAATGAAGTCAATGGCACCGATGGCATCAACAGGAAGCTTTATTGCACGTTTTGCTCAGAGAATTTTGGTAAAATGAAAAAGAGAAACGCCTTTATCTTTCCCAAATTATATGTTTGCGTAAGCCTGCGTAAACCTCTACTTTCAATGCCCATTCTGCTGAATATGCTAAAACTAGCTGGTACTGCCCCTCAATCGTTGTCTAAGTCAAATGGACAATCTTCTCATATGCTTCTGTGTGTTGTGGCATTTGCCTTTCCAAAAGATCAGTTACTCAGTCGGGTCAAATGCCACCCACCTGAAATTTAATTCGTTCAGTACAGGACAAGACATCGTTTAGATTGTTTGCGAATCTGCATGGAACCTTCAAACGTTTGTGGCCGACATAGTGTCATTTGCAATTGGTTTTCGGACAGAAGTGCACAGGTGATTTCCAGGAAGCAGTTCAGAAGAGGGAGAAGATGTGATCGCTCAAGAAAGTATTAAATTACCTTGACATTTGAGATTATCACTTGAATCCATCATCAAAAACAACTGCAGGAAAGGGTGATAAAGGCAGAATGTGCGCAGAATTTACAGTACATAGCGGCCACGTTACCACGCTACTAAAATTATTAGCTCTTGTGACCATTTTAAGAAATGGTGCTTGATACAATAATGGCTTGGCAGTCCGCATCATAATCGTTAATGGCGGTGTTTCATCATCGGTGTTGGACGTTGGCCTGATAATCTCATGGCAATTTGGCTCGGTGTAATTGAAATTGTTGATAGCACTCCCTTCCACGACGCAAATGAATTCTCTGCTAAGGAGAAGTCTAACTACAGAATATGAAACCGGTAAGTCATTGCGCTTGTTGATGGATTGTAAACAATTCCGTAGCCACACTGTCCAGGCTCTATGAGCGAGCCTACTTTCCAGTCTCTTACTGTAGCTACCTCTAGTTAGATTTCCGGGAATTGTTGAGCGGCCTCTGGTTGTGGAGGCCGCTGCAATACGGAGAAAAAAGCCAGAGCTCTGTAAGCAGATGGACCATGTGATCAACCTCGCATTGTTGTGGTAACGATCGATAAACTCATTCCCCCTTACGCCTCCTCGTCACCCCAAGGACTGGCTGCTACCTTGTCCCCTGTCCCCCCCCCCCGTCCCCGCCCCCCCCCCCCCCCCCCTTTTAACCACGTCCTGCTGGGTTTCATGAGCTGCTATGCTGTGACAATTACCTCCCCCCTCCTCTACCCCTCACTATGCGCCCACATCTATGACTCATTGTTTCTACTCCCTTTACCTATCATGTTTAACTCTTCGAGACTGACACTGAATTGGACAGTTTATTCTCTTATTAATAAGCAACGACCGCTTGCAGCTGATTAAGAGGTCACGAAATTTCATGACGTCATTAAATTCTGCCCAACTCGCGATCTTTGCCTCGTTCAAATTTCTAGTTGTGTCACTGAGTTGTCGTGGTGGTTAACTGAAACATGCTGATACTTTCCGCTGTTCTCTCTCTCGCTCTCGCTCTCTCTCTCTCCCTCTCTCTCTTACTCTCTCAGACAGTCAGTTCTTGACTAAATTCAATTCTAGCTCACAAATTGTGTTAGCTCCTGACACTTTGAGCGAAACTTCGCCCCGATTTGGCCAATGAAATTGCTTTCAATGGAGGCTGTGAGCACATGGTTACATAAAGAAGCTGTCTAATCTGGAATTTTGTCTTGGACTCTAAGAAGAGAAAATCAGTTTTCGTGTGTGCTAAGGGTAGTGCCACTATGTTTCAAAATGGCAGGTTGAGGTCCCAGCTTCCAGGAGGCAACAGTCTTACATGAATTCTAATAATTGCATACCAAACCCTTCAAATAACGAGTTCAAAGTTTGAATAAGTGGACTTTTTCGATGGTTGCTAATACTACAACTTGATTCTGTACCAAAATACTGCTCATGAAAATGAGCTGGCAACCTTGCAGCCTCAAGGGATTGAAAACGATCATAAGCACTCAGCCGATCGTCTAGATGAATTTCGACTAGGTCTAAGATTACTATTAACAACTTAATGGAAAGTTTCCACTGTTGTACCCAGGCCGTAAATAATCAAATAATTATGAATTTGAATTGACCCAATTGTGAAAAAAACTGGAGGAGTATGGCGGGCTTTGAAACCGTGTATTAGAGAAGGCCCTTACTGGAAGCCAACGCTCTAACCGCTGAGCTACAAACGCCCTACCTCGCGCCATGAATTATGAATTTGTTAAGAAATCTGTGCAGAAACCGGATCTGTGAATAGGTTGAGGCCTCTCGAAAGGTAAATGTTTCCCATTGGCGGGCCGATGGAAGCGCATCGTGCCCAAATCAATCGCCGATACAAGCGAACATGCGAGTCCCAGGAAGTAATTGAGAAGAAGACGCTTCGATCGCTAAGGCAATACGTGTATTCGCCTAACGTTTTGACATCCTTCTAGGATTCATCAGATTCACCCGTTTCTACTACTGTTTTCTGCGAATGTCTCCGATGATGAATCCGTGACTGATGTCGAAACCCCAGGTGAATATGCAGATTGTCCCAGCGATCGGGTCGTCTTCTTCTCAATTATGAATTTTCTGTCTGTCATGCTTGACTTGCTTAGAATACCTTCTTGGACTAAGTCGCATCTGATTAGTAGACATAGTTTTGAAAAGTTTTAAACAATGGATACCAAAGAAACAATACAGCCATGGCTTAGATTACATTTAGTTCAGTAAGCACCCACAGAATAGGGCGAGATACATTTCGAAATTACAAGTTCTAAGTATGGATGAAGGATACTAAGCCCCTGAGAATAATAGTTTGCAAATAAGGCGTTATGATATTGATAAATCCTAACTTTGTTGTATTTGCATCTTTAATTCAACGTATACCATAACGAAAACCCACTGTGCTTCTAAAGGTAAGACTTTAAGCAATATAAAATACCAACCATGTCCTAACAGGATGCTGTTATTTCGCCCTTAGTTACTTGAAGTGTTTGCACCTCAAATTTGCGTTTCTTATGACAGTTATTGCGAAGACACAAAAGGAATCCGGGTTTTAACATTCAAATTCGAAAATAAAGAAACCGTTCTTAAATTTTTCTGTATCTTCAGGAAATGTTGAATGTTAGGGGGAGACACTGGGTTAGGGAAGAAAGATTGAGTACGCGTCAACTTGCGTCCGTTCAAAAAGAAGCAACAAAAGTTACAGGAAGAAGAGATACCGAGGTTGGGTAACCTGCGATCTGATTTTCAGGTCGTGAGTAAAGCAAGCGTCTGTTATCGGCTACGTGTCCAGAGCATCAAGCAGATTCTCTGTTATAAACCGCAATCCGAACTACGCATCTATCGGCAGAGCGCATATTGCGAACTTTCAGCAACTCATCTGGTTTCCTAGCACAAAATCGCCATAATCGAATGTCCAAATCGAAACTCAAGGCAGAAAGTGTCGATGACACCTTCGCCATTGTTAAAAACAGCTGACATCGAGCACCTCAAAGAGCTATTGAACTCGGTTGATCTAAATATCCAGTTCACAATCGAGGTGGAAACAAATGAAGAACTGCCCTTCCTCGATGTCCTGGTACGCCGGTGTTCGACTGGACTACTGCAAACTACAGTATTCAGAAAGGCCACTAACACGAATCAGGTACTCAATTATAACATTAACCACCCCATGTGCCACGAACACAGCTGCGTCCGTACTCTTTTCCAAAGAGTTCAAACACACTGCAGCACACCAGCCGCCCGAAGAGCTGAACAACAACATCTTCAGGAACTCTTCCGAGCTAATGGCTACCCAAAGTCATTTGTCAAACAAAGCAGACGCCGAGTGAACAAATGACGACTAGAACAAAAGCAGCCCGAAGTCTGGAGAGCCATTCCCTACATAAAAGGTGTCTCCTAAACAGTCTTACGACTGTTACAACCTGCTGGCGTGGGCATAGCCCATCGACCTCAAGCGACAATACGCCGCCAGGTGATGCAACCTAAAGACCGACTGCCTCTTAAAGAAACCTCTGTAGTTGTCTACAAGATACTTTGCAATGAAGGAGACTGCAATTTTGTAGGGGAAACAGGCCGCAAACTGCAAACCCGCCTACAAGAGCACAAACGAACGACCCAGAAACTGGACCCAAACTCACAACAGGCGGCACACATCGCAGAAACTGGCCATAAGTTTGATCTCCAAGGAGTGACCATCGTAGACCGAGGAACCTCAAAAGCCGAAAGGCTGACACTCGAGGCATGATACTCAGATGCCAACTCAGTCAACAGACATCTGGACCTGCCAGCGGCCTACAAAGTATTGCGCCACCACGTTAGAAAGTGCCATGACGAAGCAAAATCAAATGTTAGAATGGCAAGCGAACATGTAACCACAACGAACTGGCTGGAAGAGGAGAGAGCGTTACCAGGGCCCTCTACCGGGTGACAAGGCGGCATACTAATTGCTGTTCATGACCCCCAGCCCCGTGGACAGCTAATTCGCCTACAACAACATAATTGCCCCTCGGACCCCTCCGATCCCAGTGACAGCTAATTGACCTCCTCCTCCCCCACCCCCCCTTTTTTGCTGTTTCTAATCCCTTGATAACCTGACGATTTCTGGCAGTTGATTGGCCTTCGGCCACTATAATTATCCTCGTTGTTGGTTGCTTTCTCATCTCTGAAGATGGACACCTGTAAGTGTTCGAAAGCTCAGAACAATAAATCAATTGATGCGGTGTTCGACTTGCCTTCTTCCTCATCCATGCAAGTACCTGGATCGTGAACCTTCGCATTCATTGATAAAGGTGTGCATTGTCGTATTTTAAAGCGAATATAAGACATATAAAAGACTGTTGGGATTGTCTCAGGTCGGACTGTATTTCTCATATTGAGGAAGCATTCTTGAGTGGTTAGCATTTCGACTGTACTTCTTGATTAGCGGGCGAGTTGGGTTAATTTTTAGTCCTGTCAGGAACTGGCACAACAAAAGAACGCGGAGTGTAGGCTGGTCGGCGTGTGCGTGAGGGCGACTTCTCCTTAAAAGCCATTTGCGTTCGCTTACCAAGTAACGCGCATTTTAATCCCTGTCTTATGCGAACCAACTGAAGCGCGCTTGAAAGCAAAATGTACTGATGTAGTGCCGAATAGAATCTCGGCTCACCAGGCCTCCAGATTTCCCGCAATATTCATGAAACTGTTTCCAGCAAAAAAGAACATCGTTTTTGCTCCAGCGCTTTATTGGTGAGAAAAAATGGCAAAATATTCTAGAGAAGAGCCTTTCGGAAGCACACAATTCATGAAGATTGGCCGCTAGCAAGGTTTTTAAATCCTTTTTTGCCTCATGCGGTCCTGACTTTCCGTGACCTTTTAAGTTAGAACAATCTTTCGGCCTAAAATATTTCAGCCTTAATATATTTGTTTCTTTTGCAGAAACTATTTGTGGCAACAAGATCCACACTTGCTCCTTTTGTCAAGTTCTGGTAATTTTATGAATCTTATGCAAAACTGTCAGCTTTTGTTTCCATCATCATATTATCTGAATCATTAGATAACCTCTCAGGTACCAGTGAGGTCCTAGTCACATAAATTATTAAGATGGTCTGAAGTATACGAAAAACAGTATTACGAAATATAAAAAAACACATTTCGCTATGAATTTATGTGCTTCATTGATCTAGTAGAGCAACAATTAAGTTCCGCTTTGCCCTGGAGCTCACAATATGAGCCGGCGCAGGCAGTCACATCGTGAAGATATGCAAAAGAAAAGGGAAACAGGAATGACTGTTTCTGGTTTGTTAGCCGTCATCAGCCAGTCACACCCAATCTTAAATGTCTGAACCCATCGAGCTTCGAACCAGGGACCGTTGGCCATTGAGTTTAAAACTCTATCACGACACCACGGGCTCGTTCCTTTGTCGGTTGAGATCACTGGCGGAAGGGAGGCTGGTTATTACTGTTCACAGATTACTTGCATTAATGGTTTCTACTTATTTTAATTCGGTAGGTTAAATTACTTAAGTGTATGTTTTTCTTGATTTTGTGTCGAAGCTTTTTGTATGTCGATTAGAAGCATACTGCGCTAGGCATGTCCCTTATACTATTGGCTTGCTGCTGACTGGTAACTCGGTAATCTTTCCGTTTTTCCATTTAGACCAACCTACAGTCATGCCAACTGCGTTATTTACTCACTTAAGGTCGGCAGGCAATCCGGCCAGTTACCATCATACTCTAAATAAAATCATACCAGAGGTCATATAGTCTGAGCGGCAATGGCGAAGTAATGTCGAGTAGTATAAAAATAACGAGTATCATCAACTTGGAGTGTATCTTTTCTGCGAGCACTCTAATTTACTTATAATGGTATCGATGGCCTTAATATCTATGCAGTCTGGTCAGATGGGAATAAAGGCAACGAACCATGTTTGAGCATACCAGCATCGGCATTGGCTGTTGCGTTCTTTAACTAGGTTGTACTCAGATACTGTGCAGCTTTAAAAATAAAATTTGGGTATCATTCGGATAAGTACACTTCCTGATCCATCGGCACCTCTTTGAGTTCACACCGTTCTCTTACAAATATACCATTTACAGTTCTTAATAATTAAGTTAACGATTGCCAACATCCCCGTACCACAGAGGGCCTGGGGAAAACGGATAAGCGGAAGCCAGAAAAAAGTAAGTCAAGTTTATGAGAGGAAATATAGGCAAACGCCTTTAAATTTCCTCTTGGTACAAAGAATTTAAGAAGTGCATCGGCACTCTCGAGCATTCCAAAGAAGTCGTTGACACAATTTCAGACGACTACTCGCTTGTTTCCAGTAATACACTCACACTCAGTTAACACGAGCCAGCAGTGAAACTGAGCAAAAAGAGCAGACAGTGAAAAAATTCATAAGGCAGGGCTCATAATTCAAAATATAATGTCATTTGTGGTTTTTAGGAGAAAAACTGTCGCTCGTGGGGGAAAATTTGTGAATGATAGGAGCAGGATGCTTCTGTGAATGTTGGCGGCAGCCATGGCGTCCATGGCGAGTAATATCTACATCCGAAGGACCAAACGAGGAGGAGACCTCAGAGTCGCGAGAATGTCCCGAAGAACCGGAGATGGGACCATGATATGCTTTTCCTGTTTCAAGAGAAGAGGAACCCGCCACGTCGTTAGCAGTCGGTTAATACGAGAAAGGGCATGACAGGGCCGCGTAGCCTAGGACCATAGGTGCAGTAGGTGCGACCTCAGACGCGATCGGCGCAGTTCGCATATTTAGCAGAGACGTCGAAGCTTGGCAATGTCTTAAACGCATTAGGTAAATTAATAATCATACTATTTAAAAATTACTAGTAGTATATATTTATAGCATTACAGTGTTTGGATTTAGAGCACATCACAGTTTCGATTCGGAGCACTTCAGTGTTTGGATTCGAAGCACTCATTCGCAAGGATACTCATTAAATCGGTCAAGTTTTACTTTAAAAACATCCACGGATGGGGACATGACAATATCCGCAGGAAGGGCATTCCATGGCTGGATTACCCACTTAGAGAAAAATGATTTTCTTGGGTCAAGTCTTGCCCCGGCCACACGTAATTTGAGGGGGTGTCCTCGCAGCCTAGAGGTGGTGGCCTGCTCAAAGAAGTCATTCGTTTGGAGGCAGCAATCCTGACCACGCAGCATGCGAAATGCCTGGATTAGGTCCCCGCGTATCTGCCTGGAATCCAGAAGAAAAAAGTCAAGATTTACCAATCGGGTCTCATGAGGGAGTTTCTATTGGCCTCGTACTTATTTTGTTGAGCGTCTTTGTACCCTTTCGAGGGTTTTTTGGTCTTTGGCTGTCCAAGGTCGCCATGCTTGGATCGCAAATTCGAGTTGGGGTCGAAAGAACGTGCCGAAGACCTTGCCAAATACCACTTTGTCAAACTTAGCAAAGGTGCGCTTGATTAGATACAAGCTCGACATTGCGGATTTAGCCACTTTCAGGCTATGGAGTGATGGCTTCAGTGAGGGCCTGAACCACAACCCCAGGTCTTTCTTAGCCTCTACCTCTGGCAGCGGTGTGTGATTTAGGTAGTACACCATCCTGTGGTAAAACAACTCCGTGGAACCCCGCTGTCAACTGTGACCTCCGCCGACCGCTGTTCGCCAATACGTTAGGTTTGGGTATGACCAGTCATGAAGTTTGCGATCCACTGAACAAGGTTGCCCTTTACCCCTATGCAGCTGAGCTTATATAAGAGACGTTGATAAGGCACCGTGTCAAACGCCTTCTCGAAGTCTACGAAGACTGTGTGCACCGTATTCCCTTCATCGAGCGCTCGGGTCCATTGTACTAGACAATAGAGCAGATTGGTCAAGCAAGACTTTCCCCTGCGGAATCCGTGCTGCTTGTCAGAGAGAAGTTGATATTGCTCAAAAAGTGCATCATTTCGCGTTTGACTATGCGTTCCATGAGCTTGCAGGATGTTGAGGTGAGGCTGACCGGTCTGTTGTTATTTGCGGTCACCCGACTCCCACTTTTGTGGATAAGTGAGATCCACGCTGCCTTTCAATCGGGTGGCACTTGTCCATTATTAAGAGAAGCTCGGAATAGTAGGTACAGGGGTACCACCAACTCTATGGCTAGCTCTTTTAATAGCTTTGCAGGTATCTCATCCGGACCTGACGACTTCGTTTCTTTGAGTTGTAGAAGTTGTAGCAGAACGGTAGCTTCCGTGAGTGCAATCGTGTCTATGGTCCGGATCTCACCCACACTGCAGTTTACAGCGGTGAACTCAGCCTCACTCGTAAAGACCGACTGGAAGAAGCAGGATAGATGTTCCGCCTTTTCGTTACTCTTGCAAATTTCTACATTGTCAGCTGTTTTTAACAGAGGAATATGGTCTCTATTTTGAGTTCATTGTCTGACGTAGCTGTACGATTCGGGGGTCCTCTGTCTGCGATAGGTTTTTCACATCCTTCCTTTTTGGTTTACTTCTCTCTTTAGCTTCGGCGTTAGCCATCGAGGCCTATTCGATACTTTCTTTACCGTGATAGGACAGAAATCGGTAATTAGTCCATGTACTACGGCTTTGAATGCCGACCAATCATCGAGAACGCATCCGGTGAATATTTCGTTCCAGTCTATCTCGCTCACTGTGGTTTTCATTTGTGTCAAGTCCCCTTTCCAGATGTTGTGTCTGGTTACCGCACTACGATCGGGCATAGAGAAGAGTGAATACTCCCACTGTAGCACTACGTGATCACTTTTTCCGAGAGGTAGTGAACAAGTTACGGCGTCCACGCTATCAGGCGCTTTGGTAAGTACTAGGTCTAAGCAATTGGCTTGTTGCCCTTCGCCTAGTCTGGTCGGATAGAGGAAGTGTTGCGTTAGGAAAGATTCCTGTACTGTGCGCAGGAGTCGTCGATCGAAATGTACTTCTGAGCCGGGCGCAGAACTCACGTTCCAGTCGATATGGGGAGCTGTAAAGTCCCCATGATCATGACATCGGATCTCCTAGCAAATTCTTCGACTCCTTCTATCAGGCTAGTGTCTGATTGTTGGTTGCTCGACGGTGGACGGTAGACCGCCATGATGTCAAGGGTCTGTGACCCCGGCATTCTAACGGTGAGCCATATTGCCTCTATATTGCCCGAAAGGTTTTCGGATTTGTCGGACACGAGCAGGCCGTGTCTAACATAGATTAGCACACTCCCACCTTGACGCCCGACTCTATCTTTTCGGAACACTTGAAACCCGGGGAGAGCAATTTCCTGATCACCTACCTTCGTGGACAACCATGTTTCTGTTATGCAGACGACGTCTTGTTCCAGTTGGCGCATAATAATCTTAAGCTCATCTAATTTGGACAGCAGGCTTTGTTCATTGGTGTACATGCACTTTAGTTTCATTTTACGGTGTAATCCGGTTGTCAGTGACTTCCTGACCGTCGTTCGGAGTATTACGGGTTGGTTCGATGATTCTTTTGAATTATCTTTCCGTTGAAGATTTTCAGGCCTGCCTCGCCATTCTTGTTCCTCGACTGTAATTCCGCTACTAGTTCTCGGCGTTTCAGCCGTTCCGCCAGGGGGTAGTGCGGTTGAAATAAACCTCTTTATGCGCGTGACGTAGTTTAGTTTTTTTGACAGGATTTACTGAACATGTTCCTTGTTTTTAAATATAATTTTAGCGGTCTGGGTCGCGGCATTTCTACAGTAACTTCCGGCCTTTTTGCGATACGAAATGACTTCAGCACTGCAAATTCTTTACCCGACGGGAACGGATCGCTCAAAACATCGTTAAAGGAAAGCAAGTCCGGATCGTTCTGGTCGTTTGAGCGGTCTGAAATGGCTTCTTTTAATCCCTGTACAACTATAATGAATTCATGATCCTCTCGGTGTCCTCTGCCTTTAGCTAAAGCTTTCGCAACATTTGTTGCGGTGGGCCTGGAGCTCGGACTGAGTGGTGTGACTGCTTGGTCGTCGGGACTGTATGAAGTTGCTTCTTGCAGCTCCTGAACAACTACACTGTGATCACCATCCTGTCGGGAGTCCTCAAGTACGGTGAAACTATATCACTTTTAGATATTTTAAAAGAATAATGTCGAAGAGTATTTTTTCGGACTTTTAACCTGAAGCCTGTAGCTTTAATGATATCAGAACAAAATCTGCCCATCTATTGAAGCTTTAAGAACTCAGTCAAATGGACAGTTTGCGGTTTTGTGTAATGCATCAATTTTAACAAACGATCTGTTATTACTGCCAATAGCATGAGGCTAAAAGGGTTTTCCTGAATCCCAGTTAATAGCTTACCACTTTTGAAATTAATCTGCGCTGAAAGACCTCTCTTGGAGAACGAAAAATAGGTTGAATAGCTAAGTCAGGATCAATACGGCAGATACGGATCGAGAGCAACCCCCCACACACCAAACAGCAAAAATTATGCAGGGTTTAAACAAGACCACACAGAAAGGCCACGATGATATTTTTTAAAACTGCATTTTGATAGGTGTTGTTGCGAACAGCCTTTTAATAGCGAAGTCAGAGCTCACTCCACAATTTTGTTTGCGTTTATGCTAATTGAAACGGCCACCAGGCGTGTGTGATCTACAAAACAGAGATATCAGCCATCCATTTATACTTGGATCGGTAGACCATGCATACACGAATTCGGTCATCGAAAACCAAAGGGTGGCTTCTGCACAGCTGTAACGTTTGCTGACTTGCACTGCAAGCTAGGAAAATGGACGTTCATTTTTGAGCTTAAAGTTATAGGCCGGAGACCAAAGATGCGCCGAGATTGAAGAATGTGAGTAAATCAGCCGGTTCCATGTTATTTGTTGAAACAATTAGCGATGACTTCCAGTCAAAAACGTTACATAGCGGCTCCCGATCATCTCTACGGGCTTGATTGACTGCTAAAGACAAACTCGCCATCAATAAATTCACCCTTTTTTGCGGTTGCCTGTCCCAAGAGTTGGACAAAAATACGGAAGGTGGGGCCAGGTCCTAGAGTGGGCAAGTTTTTTTAGCTTTCAGCACAACTGATTTATGCTATTTTCAGGGTTTGCGGTATAGAACGTTTGGGTACTTTGATGTAAACCAATAGAGGAGAATATACGAGTTCCAGGCAGCAGTTCAGAAGAAGAAGATGCGATCACTGGAACAAGGACTTTATTTTCCTGACGTTTCGGATTCCGTCGGAAATCCTTAGTCATAGGTAATCGTAAACAGGTCTGAAACATGCGCAGATAAGGGGTGATACATGCACAGATTGCACGGTATTTATAGTTCACAACGGTTACCCGCATGCGTACTATAATTGTCCATTCCTGTAGCCCCCACTGGAGGCCTGAATTGGTCCGGTGATTGTTCATTAATTGCAACAACGTTTTTGTCCGCGTCGGATGCAGGTTTGATAATTGCTCGACAATTAGGCCCGCTGTCGTCAGAGTTGCGCCCAGTCCTTCCCACGTGACTGATTTTTTTGCTCAGGAAATTTCTCAGTACACCGTATGGGAACGCCAAATCGTTGCGCTTGTTGATGGACTGGGGGCCTAAGAACCATGACTCGAGCAGCTCGCGGCTCACGCGGTTGTCCCCTCTTGCGAGGATTTTGGCCTCGTCAAACTTGAAAATATGGCCGGGTCCCGTTGAGTGAGCTGCAACCTCGGAGTTGACGTCTTTCTTCCTCACCGCCGCTGCATGCTCAGCCATCCGCGTCTGGAGTAATCTCCCGGTTTCTCCGACGTAGTTGCTTTGTCCACAACTGCACAAGATCCGGTAAATGACTCCAGCCATTGCCTGCCGTGGCAGTGGGTCTTTCGGCCTCATGACCCGGCGTCTGATGGTTGCTTCCGGCCTGCGTGCAGCTGCAACTCCAAGTGGGGTGAGCAGACGGCTGGCCGCTTCTGATACATTTTTCACGTACGGAAGAGCTCGCCAAACGTTTAGACCAGCTGGACGTGGCTTCGTCTCTTGTTTGCGAATGCACTGGTTGACAAAATTGTGTGGGTATCTATTCGCTCTCAGTACCCGTCGAACGTATTGTAATTCAGCAATTTTGTCTTCCACTTCGCTGCAATGCGCCTCGACGCACCGGAATAGCGCTCTCACGCAGCTGCGTTTGTGACCGATTGGATGGTTGCTCTTGTAGTTCAGGGCTTGCATAGTGTTGGTTGCTTTCCTAAACACTTTAGTTTTAAGGCCACCATCGGCTTTGCGACAAACGAGGATATCTAGGAAGGCCAGCTGGTTGTTTTCGTCTTCCTCCATCGTAAATTGAACGTCCGGGAGGACGGCGTTTTAGAAGTTTTTTAAATGTCAGCACCTTATCCCGCTCAATAAAGACGAAGGTGTCGTCCACATACCGAGCTCAGAAATTCGGTCTGTGGTCTTGGAAAGCCAGCGAATCCAGCCGTTGCAGGACCACCTCTGCTATGAGTCCGGAAATAGGCGAACCCATAGGCGTGCCCTTCACCTGCTCGTAGATAGTTCCGTTGAAGGTAAAGTACGTCTTCAGGCAGAACTTCAGGAGCTGGAGGATTTGAGCGTGCCTGAGGTGATTTTGCGTTTCATCGTATTTCTCTCGAAGTAGTAGTTGGATAGTCTCGACGGCCAGGTCCTGTGGAATAGAAGTAAAAAGGGACGTGACATCAAAGGAATCCAGGATATCATTTGGCTGGAGACTTACCCCTTTAAGTTTCTCCAAGAATTGTGCAGACGACCTAACTGTTGTGTCTGAATCAGCGGTCAAGAATTTAAGCCACCGGAACCGCCACTTTACCAGTCCGTAGGTTGGAGTTCCTTTGAGAGATACGATTGGCCGGAGGGGTGCGCCCCCTTTGTGGACCTTGGAGAGACCATAGAAGCGGTCCAAGGCCGTTTCTTGCGCTCTCGCCATGCGTCGATCAATTGGTGATATTGCACCTGAGTTCTCCATTACCAACATCGTTGAGTTGATCTCGCGTGTCAGTGTTTTCATGGGGTTGGATTTCCACGGAACGTAGGACTGACGATCGTCCAACAAAGTCTGAGCTTTGTGAATGTAGTCTATCCTGTCCAATACGACAGTAGACCACCCTTTGTCCGCCGGCACGATAACGAGGTCATTGTTAACATAAAATAACTTTAAATACAGCCCTAAACTATATTATCCTGGAAATTAGCACAATCACCTGAAGTGGAGGGTTCCTACCTCCGTATCTTCTCAAGTTAATTATTATCGAATACTAATCCTAATGCTAACCTGAATCATGCATCTACAATGATCTCTAATACTTGCATTAAGTCCAACCAAAAACGGCACCCTATCCCTTATTCAACCCGAATTTAAACTTATCCATATCATTGACCGTAATCCTTACCTCTAAACTAGCGACTATCATCCCAGAGACTAACCCGAGGCCATCCGCATGGTGGAGTTTCATTCTTGTGTCTTGCCGACGGACGGTTGATCCGCCAAAAGCCGCACTAGTGTCTGGAAGTTCACCTCCGTTGTCCAATAATAACTGGCTAGAGTTACATTTAGTCGCACGTATGTTCTACGTCGACATCTACGTGAAGATTATTCCACAACTATCTGTGCTATCAAAACTTGCAGTATGCTTACTCAGAGTTGTTACAAATGATGAACAAGCCCTGAGAATGGAGTATAGCCCCGCCAAATCCAGTTTGGTCCAGACCTTAGGAAGGGTATATGTGCGGAACCTCCAGTTACGACCTCTAAAGATTTCAGGCCGACTCTCCAGCGAAACCTAGTTGACTCTTTATTTGTTGCAATCCTACCCAGGAGCACTTAAATTCCCCTGATCGTTATTAATGGGGCACAATAATGTAGCGAAATGCTTAGACAACTAGAATCTCCTTCTCTAGTTGGATTTACAGTCTGATTGGGTCACGATGGACGTTCTTTTTAGGTTTATCTCATAAGCCTTTTGGTAGTTCATTTATTTTTTCCGTTTTCAGTGTTGACGCTTTTCATCTGGGATTTCCCGTTGGTCCCTAGCTGTTGTGTGCTTTGTTTGAAGATTCTTACCTTCTACTGAATTGTTTATGCATTTGCTGACAGTAGAAGATAATGCTGTCATTAAAAAGGACGAAATGGCGTCAAGCTGAATAATGCATAACCGAAAAGGAGTATTTATTCGCAAATTGCTGAAAGGAC
>JAYGXS010000001.1:10682525-10740002 GCA_036362985.1 Ligula intestinalis | reverse complement strand
GGCCGTTACGGGTATCAGGATCCAGTTACATTTCAGTGGCTTAAGTAGAAGCCGTGACAAATAAAAGACATCCCCTTAGCCCATCGGTGAACGTACTGCCTACTGTAAAATGGGAAACGTTTCTGGGGCCCTGTGCTCAGGTCTATTTTCAAGGCTGTTCCTGCAACGACCTCTAGTCTTAAGTTCTCAACGGCATTGCTGAGTGTTCCATTAATACAACGTTCCCCTGCTCTCTCTCTCTCTCTGACAGTCAGTGCTTGACTGAATGAACTCCTGGTTAAACCTTATTGTTGGCTTTCAGTTATTTAAACAAAACTTAGATATATGGAGATGCGGCCGAATTGGGAAGCTTGCCTGGGATTCCAAGACCCCAATAAGGACGTTTAGCCTTTGTTGAATTTATTGCCGCTATGTTTCAAAATTCAAATGTCTAGATAGCAAGTTCCCAGAGACAAAATTCCTACAAAAATGCCAAAAACGTCATAGTTTGTGAGACGTGGAGGTTTTTTATTGTGACTTATACTCAAGCCTGATTATTTCCCAACATAAGGCTTACGCAAATAAGCTGACAGCGCTACGGCTGCAGGGGATAAAAGAAGTTATACGTATCCAGTAAGCACTCAGCTATTCGCCTAGATGAATGCTGTCCAGGTGTTAGGTCAATACCAGCCTTTTAGGTGAAATATTCCGTTTTTATTACATAAGTTGTAAATAATCTACTAATTATGAATTAACTGTCTATCGTTTTTTTATCTTGCCCTGCGTACCTCCTTGCAGTGAGGAGTAACCGACGAGCGAACATAATTTTTAATGGTTTTAAAAAGCAGATATGGAAAACAATAAAATGAGCCGTTGATTAGACTACACTTAACTTGATGAGGAGCCGCAAAACAAGGGTGAACTTGATTTTAACAATTATAAGCGCAAAGTATTGAGAAAAGATACTGTGGTACCGAGTATTGCACGTTGCGAGGTTCAGGTGCCATCCAAGAGCCAGTAGTCAAACGTTAATTCCAAAAATTTTACAACTCAGGAAGCTTGAATTTCTTAGATAGTCGCCAAAACTGCAAAATTATTGTGCTTCATATTATGGCTAAAACACATAATCCTGGCAAACTTGCAATGGATCGAAAAAACGATCATACTTTCTCATTAAGTGATCAGCCAATTGGCTGGATGAAAGCAGCCCAGGTCTTAAGCTAGGAAAAAATGCCCCTGTTTGTACTTTAGGTGCGGGTAATCTTAGATACTGGAAATTATGAATTTACCGTCCATGGGCTGTTGACCAGCTTCCCGCACCCACTCGTAGTATGAACAGCTGAAAGATAGACAGAGGTTTGAAACTTTTCGAAAAATAGATGTAAAGGTAGAATTAAGGCCATAGCGTATATCACACCTGTCTCAATAAGGGACGTTAAGAAATAAGGTGATCAATAACTTTGACAATTACAAGCACAGAGACTTGCACGAAATATACTGCAACCAAGTTTGCTGTGCGAAGGACTTCTTATAAAATTGGTGCCTCCTGTATTTTGTCTTACTGACACCTATCCTGCTTCTCAAAGTGGGAACTGAAAAAGCGTACATTAACAGGCACGTACTAAAATATATTTCTCCGAATTTCCAACATAACATCACTGCTAGTCTGCTGTCCTCGAATCCACCTTTTTTGTTGCGGATATCTGATGGTTAACCTTAAAGCGTGATTAAACGAAACTTTTAAATAAGGAGAAATGATTCGCTTCCAATAAAAGCGATCGCTCTATGTCGTCTGGAACGTCTCGCACATGTTGTTAATGCAGGAACTAACTGGAAGGAGATCATGATTGATCAGATACGCAAATTAATAATGTAAGCTAAGTACCGTATTCGTTTGATATATCAAACATCGACCTCTGCGGCTTCTAGCGTATCTTAATGCTGTAGAATAACTTATGCAATGTGCATTTCCAGGTGTTATAATGAATTTTGAAAAAGCTCTTAGGCTGATTCAGGTGCATTTATACATTTTTAAGCTGCTAAAAACAATTCTTTCGCAGATTAAGAAAAACCTTTAAGGTCTAGTGGGCCAACTAATTATTTCAAAAAGCTGTTTATTGTATTTAATTTTGCACCACCGCTAGTCGCGACCAGAGTTTTTCTGATTGTTCTTTTTTAAGCGCAGTCAGTCCGCTCTTGTTATTCACGCAAATCGAAGTCGAAATCCGTTTAAAACTAAGCTGTACTTTTCTATTACTTCATTGTGTTTGTATTGAGCATATTTTCCTTCCAAAGACAAACTATCTTTAAAATAACATCATGGACAGGTAGGTATGGAAGATATCCGTAGCACGTTAATATTCACTTACGTCCCATCCACCACTCAAGCCGCCGTCACTATTACCACAACCACCACCACCATCATCACCACAAACAGTACAACCAAAGACAACAAGAACAATTCAGCTGTTTGAGCCGCGTGGGTTTTTTCAATGTTTTCTTACACTGAAGCCCGATTCTTTTCCATAATACGGCTTGTGTACATAAAGTGACAGCAGTGGAACCGCAGGGTATCGTAAAATGTTCACACCTGTTATGCAAGTGCTCAGCTGATTATCTCGATGAACGCAGACCAGATATGCGATTGCTTAGAAAAAATTCTCACCATTTGTTCTCCGTTTGTAAATAATCCTAGATGCTGGTAAATATTTATTCACTGTCAATTGACCGATTAGAGAAGATAAACACTGGAAAACATGTAGAATTGTGAATGGTTGCGAAGAATTAAGATGACAAAGTAGTAGGGCCCTCGAGCAGATCACATTTGATTCATTCAGGACCTAACAAACTAGGGTCATCTGTACCACCAAAGAGAGTACCTTGCAAAAAACGGTGTTTTGATACCTCTATGTATCCTGTATTTTGCACGACCAATGACTTTCTTACTTTTTGAAATAAAACATAAAAGAACATTACTTAACAAGCCTGTCCTAGCATACAATTTATTCAAAATTCCGTGATTTCACGCTGAATAACGTGCTTTCAGCCAAACTCAAGTTTGCGTTTTATCTGTCAGTGCTTGTGCATATAAAGAGGGGGGTCGAATTTCAGCATCTAAATGCAAAAAGAAAAACGTGAAGCCGCGAGAAGGTATGTTCTTATGACAGCATACAAATCCACGGAGCAGACAGTCTTCATCAATACTGAATGTGATGTCCGAACTGGATTCTTGACGCAGAACAACCTCAGAAAAAAAGTAGATCACTGGCCACTATTACCACTCTCAACAGTTGCTTGTTTAGAAGCACAGTTTTTTCTCGGGATAAAATGTGTAGACGATCGCGATTTCACTCTATCGTGGATTTTATATGCAAGCATATGTAAATATACTAGGCGTTTAATAAGTCTCTGTTTCTATATATTGGACATTCTTATTTGACTCGTTATTATTTATGCTCATTTGATAAGCTGGATTTAGGCAATCAATCGTTTTTTCTTTATTTCTATTTCATGTTCTTGATAGATGTTATATTTGTGGATAAATAAGGTTACATTATTACAATATGACGTAAGCAGCTGGTGATAGTGAATTTTCAATTGCTGACAGAGTGTTTATAATAAGCCATAAGATATTGCCTGTAAAAACTAACAGAAATGTTTATATCGTGTACCACTAGCTGGGACACAAGTTCAATACAATCAAAAAAATTTCGGGTAATGTTTAAATTTATCCATTCATCCGCGTTCAGGAAGACGCTCACATTAAATCATAAAAGAAAGGGTGGCAAATTCCGTAAAAGAGAATTATGCCACACACGAACGAAAAAGTGCATCAGTGCATATGGTTTCACAAAGTTCGATTCATAGCTGTCTCAGGAAATGATAAAAGTATCCAAATATCAAATAAGTATGCATATACACAAGTGAAATCGACCCACCCAGTATATAGGGAAGAGGACGACACGATAAGCTCTTTTGTGCGTAGTATCCAAATGATGTGTTAATATATGTTTAGAACTTCAAATTTTTTTACCTAATATCTAACAGTATATACGGGGTTCATGCTGTTCAACAGTGTAATAAATGTTTATAAGAGTGCAGTATGGTTTAAAATGGATGAGAACATATTATAGTAACCATTGGCATAAAAGGAATATATTTCGCATACTCTAGTTTTTCAAAGAGTCCTTGAGCACAAGCCCGGGACCGAGAAGAGATCGTTGTACTTGGCTTTCACATAGAATAAAAAGTTTCTTACATAGCAAAAAACCAAATTATATTTAAAGCTGTAATTGAAGTCTAAAAACAATCACTTTTAACCTCACCCATCCTATATACTACAAATATCAAAATATATATCGTTACTTAAACAAAAGGCCTATTTATTCTTATTTCGTTGTCGTCCCTTAAAGCGCGGGAGCACAGAACGTGACCTTTGTGCTTTGAAGTACAATAACTTCTTAAGAGAAATAAAATTACCATCCTGGGAATAGTTCAAGGCTGAGAAATGAGCACTTTATTAAAATGAGTAAATAGTTGCTTTCACTAAAATTACTCCGGGTCGATAAAACGAGCCGACACTTGGCATGAGCAAGTAGCTGTACCGGCACTGGGTTCAGATCCCATCAACGTAACCATCCACACACGTCTTCCCACTGAATCTTTGAAGGCAAGTACTGGAAATCTGTGAGAACACGCTATTAAGGCATGCAGCAGTTTCCTGACAAATTTAATGGCTGAGAATGGTCTTAAATGACAGTTCAAAAAGCGAACACCATCACATCAAGGATCCTGTAAGAAGACTTGTTCTGACTGGGAAGAAGTAATCGTTGGGAAGGGAGCTTTTGCTGTCAATTTGCACTGTGTTTCTGACAATTTAGGTCGATAATAACGCATATAAGATTGGTTCAGTGGGAATTCGCTCCGAAAACAGATGCCTTCGTAGCAAAACCTCTTCAAAGAAGCTGCCAACCTTTTGGTTGTGTGTATGGTTATTCAATTCAGAACTTCCCACCAAGTCATGCAAAGTTATTTTTTAGGAAGCAGAATAAAACATTCGCAAAAATTTTTTTCAAATTGTAGATGTATGCAGACATTTTGCTGTTCAAACGACCTGGCACTTTTCCTGACGCCACAGGAGTGGCTGATATTTTAGCTGTGCATTGCTAAAAAAATTGCATAAAATATTTGTCCAAAAGTCAAAGCTGCTGTATGTAAAAATCAGTTAACTTGCCTTATCAGAGCAAGTATACTGAATAAAAGCACAAAAAACAATGGTGAATCATAATTTAGTGTCCATCCGAATAAGACTTCTATTTGTGTGAATACTAAGGCCAGACCAACTGCGTTTTGCTTTAGTCAATTAGAAAAGCCTCGTTGTGCTTTTGAGCGTTTTAGTTATTGTGCATCTGGCTACTAAGGGGCAATAGGAAATGCACCATGATATCTTTTTTTAAATGATATTTGATCAGACTGAATCTAGACATATTATGGCCCCACTTTGTCGCTTTCTCTCTCAAAGACAGAGTAAGTATCTACTCATTCATCCAGTCAACGATATGAAAGATGATATTTCAGTCAAACAAAGTGAAAGAGAGATTATGGCAAGGTACTTTTAAGTAGATGCGCTTGCAGAATACTGCATCCTGGGTTCCATTTTACGCAAACCCAAAGCTGTCTTATGTTTATCAGTTTCTAAATAAATGTTATTTCATTTACTTGTTCTTTAAATTTTACTCGAACAGTATGCATCCTTGCATTGAAAGCATAAAAAATTCATTGCTCAGAGTATTTTGACGACAAAGTAAATGGGTCATCTTTTTTAATCCTCGACAAGTTCATCAATTTTTGCATCATCACTATAAATATGTCTTTCTGTATGACGTTACGTCAGGTTTTTAATATTTTGTTTTTTCTTTTCTAAATGGAAGTATTGATCAATATTTGCTAGTTAAAAAACGCCACCTTGGGTCCAAATGAACTTGGGTTCGATATATGTCTCGTTTTAAATTTGGAAAGACGCATCAGTAATCAAAAACCTTCCACGACTCATTTCTAATCACTGCAGCAATACGAATCCCTGGTTAGATGCAAACAATGAAAAGGACGAAGAAATACCTAAATTACGATCCTTAACATTGAGTTTAAGATTAAATTTTACATGCATCTGCCGAATAAAATATAATCGACTCTATGTTAGCATCTAAGTCATTGGGTATGTGCGAAGTATCTGTATTATTACTGTTTAACTAGACATGCTGCGCTTATAAAGTACATCGTACACATTCATGACCTATTATATTTAAGTGAACCAACATATTTTTAGCAATATTTTTTGTTTATCAGTTTAATATAATAAAACAGCAGACGAATTGTTATATGTGCTGAAAAACGTCGACAAAAATACTCTATGCATTTTACTGTACTGACTGAAAAAGTGGTAGCTAACAGCCCAGACACTTATTCCACCGGTACTCTGTCGCTGCATGGTGCAGTTGCGAGGGGTTCAGCTCATTCTTCGGTTCCCCAGAATTCCCTGTGTGTTTTCTGGAGGATCATCTAGTTTTCAAATTGTAATTTTTTAATTTCTTCAGAAATAAAAACGCGCAAAGGATTTTTCCTCTCACGACGAATGCAACAATAATGACCAGTACGTATACTGTACACACTGTTCCAGATATATTTATTCTGCACTCTATGTTTTTCATTTTTACCGCCAAACTATCGACAAACTGTCGTATCATGGGGCATTTTATCAACAATAAGGTACATGTCGATACCAAGAGCCCAAGCTAGCTTCGTAAAGTCATTCAGATGTTTAGTCGACGCAATTGTGAAACAAAACTCGCGGCTTTCGGCGGGATTCGAACCCGCATAGGAGGGAGGCCTTTTACGCAAGCCAACGCTCTGCCTTCTTGGGCTACGAATGTCGCGCTTCACACCGTGAGTTTAATCACACATGGATCGACATTAACCGCCCAACTTTGCCGGTCATATGGAATCCACCTATGCGGGTTCGAATCCCGTCGAATGCCGCGAATTTTTTCACAATTGGGTCAACTAAATTAACCAGATCTGCCAAACCAACTTAATAATTCAGATTTTTGACATACTACAACAAAGTGTGCAGGTTTCGTATTTTTCTCCCCAACACGAATTTATAAGTCTGTTGCTCTGACAAAGCGCGTATATGGGACAAATGTGTGGACGGTATACTATCAACCCATAAATCTGTCACATTAATTTTCCTGCCCTCTAGGTTGTAGTAAGAACAGGGACAATCACGATGCTGAACAATCGGGGCCGCCAACCAACTCCAAGGTCAACCTGCGTGTCCAAGAGGCAGGTCACGGCCAGACGCGGGGAGCCGAAACGGGGGGCGTGGCGACCCAGATGACCAACGCGCGTGAAGACCAAGTAAACACTGTCGCCCGAGTTACAGACAGTGTCAACGCGGAGAAGAGCGCGTGTGAATGATGCAGTAGTCGCCGGCTATTAAGCCCACCTCGGGCCCAGACCAAATTGGGCTTAATAAGCGGTGGGCGCTATAACCGGAGAGTCCTAGTTCTTGATTAGCAAACGCTGGATAGGCACTATACATTGCATACGCACTGCATTATGTGTAGAGCTTGGTTATGTACAAGAAAAGAATGCTGTTTGTCTGTAATTTACGTAATAACAAAAGCAAAAAAACTGATTTGCGACCCGTTTAAAAAAAGCGGTCTAGTGTCAGTTGTTTTGGAGGAAACTTCACTCGCAAGTGCTCTTTGATGCCTTCTCCAGGCACTAGAAATCTGATAATTTTATGAAACCTGATGCCTGTAGATCACGTTGCGCACGCAGAGGGATGAGAATCTCACTCAATCCTATTGGCAAACTGGGCTTTGTAGCCGGCGACTGGGCTTATTAGCTGGCGGATTTTGCTATGTAAAATTCCGTCCCAAGCTGATTTGGGTTAAATACGCGGCTGTGCCTATGAACCGTTGGCTTTATAACGGGCGAATACTGCATCAGGCGATTCGGGCGACCTGCAGTTAACACCTAGAGACGCGAGCCACACAGATCGGTTCAAACTGGGTTGGTAGACCACGCGCGTGAAAGAAAATCCGTGACATACAGCGATAGCCAGGAGTCAGAATTTTCACTCTCTGAAGATGGGTAGACGACACCAGTACTCGGAACACCGGATACAATACCTCTCCCGGTGGACGCCCCTGCTCTTGCTGGTCAACCCATCGTTAGCTGCGCCACCTTCGGGATGTGTTGACGGTGGGTGTCAGAAAAGAATGTCCATGCGTCTGGTCCTAGGAAGAAAGGACGTGATATTGACCGATGGTAAATTGAAATCGTCTATAATACGCCGTCAACCAACGAGACCTTTGTTTATCTATTGATAACAGAGGTGGACAAAAACAGTACCACCTGAAAATCCACTAAGTGGCCTTTGAAACCCTTATGATGGAGTAACAAGCCAATGAACCAGACCTGTCGCAGCTGTGTCAAGAAGTGTTCCAATGGAGGAGAATATCCGAGTTCCAGAAAGCAATTCCGAAGAAGAAGAAGCGATCACTGGAACAAGAGTTTTATTGTCTTGACGTTTCGGATTCCGTCGGGAATCCTAAGTCATAGGTAATCGTGAACAAGTCTGAGTTATGCGCAGGTAAGGGGTGATAAATGTACAGATCGCACGTTTTTACAGTTCACAGCGGTCACCCGCATGCGTACTATAATTGTCAGTTCCTGTAGCCATCGCTTGAGGTCTTAATTGGTGCGGTGATTGTACATTAATTGCCACAGCGTTCTTGTCCGCTTCGGATGCGGGTTTGATAATTGCGCGACAATTGTGCCCACTGTCGTCAGAGTTGTTTTTGCGTCCAGTCCTTCCCACGAGACTGATTCTCTTGCTCAGGAAATATCTCAGTACGCCATATGGGAGCGCCAAATCGTTGCGCTTGTTGATGGACTGGGGGCCTGAGAACCATGACTCGAGCAGGTCGTGGCTCACACGGTTGTCCCCTCTTGCGTGAATTTCGGCCTCGTCAAAATTAAAAATGTGGCTGGGTCCCGTTGAGTGAGCGGCAACCTGGGAGTTGGCGTCTTTCTTCCTCACCGCCGTCGCATGCTCGGCCCTCCGTGTCAGGAGTAATCTCCCGGTTTTTGCGATGTAGTTGCTTTGTCCACAACTACACCAAATTCGGTAACCAATTCCAGCCATTTCCTGCCGTGGCAGTGGGTTTTTCGGCCTCATGACCCGGTGTCAAGTAGTAGCAGAATACCGCAGAAACACGCCTCTGCACATTAAGCTTATAGCTGCCAGTATAATAAATAATAACGTAACTTATACTACTGACTGCTTGTTGGCACGCGGTTATTCAGCAGTGACTGAAGGAATTAATTTCTGACGAAATTTTAAAAACTGATAGTTCAAAACTGTAGTATTAATCGCAGTTGCTTGGCTTAATAGGAAGGGCCACTGCCACTGCGATACTAAGACCTGGATCCTCGTCGAAAGAGAGGTGCGATTCCAGGTGGGAGGAAAATCATATTCTGTACAGCGGTTTGGAGAATAGGTTGGAGGAAGTGGACAATCAGACGAGTGCATGACCACCCGCGAGTGTGGCGTCCGAAGTGTGAGAGCATGGTAGTCGTTACAGTAAAGTCCTGTGCATGTCAGCCTTGAAGGTGATTGACCAGATAGACACTCTTGCAAACGTGCTAACACCCGTGAGAGATGAGAGCTTCAGCGTTGCACGCGGAGTTGCGTTCCCACACCGTGCGTGCTGGGAGCCTATCTGATGAGCTGGACCCCGTGCAGCTATATAAAGCAGTGCTACAATGCAAATGAAACATATATTTGCGCTTTTAGCTAATATATGCTTCCAGTATGGCCAATAATTACCTAAGAAAAACTAGCGTTGGTTACGCATCATAAGAATACTAATAATCGAATGCATAGGAGTGCAGGCCGCTAAGGTAAATTCTCAACCAACAGAGACAACAACAGCATTTAAAAAAAACATTTAGACGCCCTATTTCAATATTTACACGGGCACCTGAAGTCCAAAGGGCGAATTAGCATCACTCACGAATCCACTTAAATTTCATCACGTTCCGCCTTTTTACCCTTCTTCCACCTACTTCCAACAGCACCCTACCGACAATAAATGCATATCCATACGCCACTTGCCTCACCTTTAAAAGCGTGTTCTGGTTGCAGTTACTACAATCAGACGCAGCCCTAATTAGCTGCCTGGGTGTGCGCCTACGCGTCGAGTATCAGTAAACGAAACTGCCTTTATCCCTTGTGCACTAACACGTTTTCACAAACACACATTCCGGCAACGCGTGAGAGTGTTTGCCATGCAATCTCCCACGTTAATGGACAGGATTAAAGTACAAACCACTAATGCAATAGCCCAACGATACCATTTTCATACTCGACAATTGATGACGATATACCTTATGTGGAAGAATGCATTTATTCCTCTGGGATCTGTAAATGTACCCGATGAGGTCTAGTTCACATGCATGTCATATGGAGTCATCCAGCAGCCCCACTTTTATCAATTATGCGCCGTAGGTCTCGGAACACCTTCTAAGGAGACACAAAGAGAATAGGAGGTCAAAAGAGACACCTTTTTACTTAATAATTCACCCCATTTCTTATTATAGGTGAACGAATAAGCTTGAGAGTACTATGCTATTGAGAGCAACAGCATAATACTCACAGGCTGATCATAAAGAGACAGTAGTATGCAATAATAATTATTAGCTATACTGACAACATAAGTATCAGTTAAAAGTCCAGACACACATGTTTCGCCGATATTATGTCGTTACATGGCACAATTACAAGGAGTTTGGCTCATTATCTGCCCCTCTACTATTTCCGGTGTGCTTTCTGATAGATACTCCAGCTTTCAAATTAAAGGTTGTTTAATTTCCTCAGAAATTCATTTTGAAGTTGGAGTAGGTGCAGGCCGAGTCGTTTGCCGGAGCTGGTGCAGTTGTTGGGAAAGCAACTTCTTTGGAGAAACCAGGAGATTACTCCAGGTTCAAATGTCCGAACCTGCAGCGGTGATGAGAAAGAAGGAGGCTATTTCTCAGGTTGCACACAACTCGAGGGAAACCGACCATATTTTCAAGTTTAACGACGCTGAAATCACCAATACAAGCGAAGATGCGAGTCCCAGGAAGTAATTGAGAAGAAGACGACTCGAAATCCGATTGAGGTGACAACCACCTGAGGCGTGAGCTGCTCGAGTCGTAGTTTTCAGCTCCACAGTCCATCAAGAAGTGCAACGATTTGCCGTTCGCATACTGCATCTATAGACATTGCTTGAGCAAGAGAATCAGCCGTGTGGAAGGCGCCGGGCCCAGCAACAAATCTGGCGACAGCGGGCATAATTTTAGCGCAATTATCAAGCCCGCATCCGACATGGAGAAGGAAATCGTGGCAATTTATGAGCCATCACCGCACTAATTAAGACCTCAAGTGGTGGCTGCAGGAACTGATAATTAAAGTACGCTTAGGATCACAACTACGAACTAGACATGCCTTGCAATCTCTGCATGATTCACCACAATCAGCGCATGACTCACACTATCCTACAGTTACTTCTGATTGATTCTCGACAGAAGCTGAAACATAAGGAAAATAGAACCTATGTTCCAGTGACCGAATCTTATTCTTCTTAAATGCTTCCTGAAACTCGTATATTTGCATCTTCCGGTAATATCTTTACTGCCAGTTTTTTTAAATAATTATGTAGAGTGTACTAATGACTGCCTGTCGGCAGCTTGTGAATATTATACTGACAGTCCGCAGCGGTTGATTGACTTCTGACCGAATATTTAATATCGAATTTCGGTTAGCATCTATTAAACCCCTTTTCGACCCTGTTTGGTAACCAAGCATTAATAAGGAGTGGCTCACTCAGGTATGCAGGAAAGCAGCTGCCCATCGTATTGGTTAACCTTAAGCAGTGAACGAGGCAAATAATATAAGGAGTAATGCCCACGGCATGTTAGAATACATACTCGAAAGTTTGGTCGTTTAGTAACAGTCGTACTAAACTTGCGCGTAATATGGATGCATATGCACCCACATATTTCATAAAATGAATATCTGGAAACGTAATTTCACATATGCTGCTTCATACACTCGATATTTCCCTACTTTCGAAACTTAAGCTGAATAAGTAACCCCAATTTTTCACTTTTACAGAATTTGCGGCTTTTCTAAAAAAAAGCTAGTTTTTCGAAACATGTAATGTTACTTGATAAGTCGCAATTTGCATTCCTTTTAAGAAGGAAAGTTATTATACTGTTGTAAGACTTTGGAGGTCGCATCTTGGGCTGCTTTTGCGTAACTTACATTTTCTTGTTAACATCCTTAAATTACATGAGAGTGGAAATCGGCTCCACCATATTACTCAAAGTAACAGTTTACTGTCTAAGGAGATCAATAAGTTACAAGTTTGTGATTATTACATTATTACTTTTTACGAAGGTGGTATGGAAACTTGCCAGCTGACAAAAAATCCCGTTATTGCTTGAAATAGTGTAAGTAATGACGTAGTTAGCTCCTAATTCGCCTTTATGGAATCTGACAGGTAAGACATTTCACACTAGGTAAATGTTCTATCATCAGATACACTTGCGCAGAGATATGGCCGGTTAATTAACTCAGAAAATATCACAAGTCAAAGAGTCATTCGAAGTAACCGAATGCATACAAGCAGAATAGGCCTGTCGCGGTCACTGTCCAAAAAAAACCTCAAGCAGCATAGCCGACTTTTGCCGTATTCCGTGGAGCCGAGTAAATTAGCACAAAAAGCAAGTAACAAAACATCAATTCCATCGATAAAAACGCGTTGATAGAAAAGTCGTCAAAGCCGAAAATACCTTCGCTGATCACCGTGTGCTGTGAATTTCGAGTAAAGTGGTTGGCTATTACGCAGACTTGCGTAACAATCGCCTCCCTTAAATAATTCTTTGAAATTTAGAGCAAAGCTGCGTGTATCTTATGGGCAATTTGTTGACGGCTCCCTGTTTCTACAGAGGAAGTGTACGCAGTAGCTCTTCTACAGAAGTTTTCATTTCAAGCATTCTCGGCCTAGCGCCCACATACGGCTATGCTTGACTGCGAAATAACCGAAAAAAACATAATTGATTGCCTCGTCCATGAGTCATGAATACCGCTAAATTACTTATTAACGTTGGCGCGCGATAGCTCATGGGCGTTCTAACTACGGATGCATGTTTAATTCGCAAATGTGGCGCGTTTCTAAAATCGACCAGTCGGGAGATTAAAAAAAATCAATTCAGTCCTCCTCAAATGTATGCCTGTAAATAATGACAAATGCCTAAGTTAGAAATAGTAAACGCAATGTCTGGTACTGGAAATGTATTCGACTGATATTTCAGAATCATTCTTGTCTGGTTTACCTGTATTTCTCCATTTGTAAGGTGCCGTCAGGATGAACTACCATGGGCCTCAGTTTATTGGTTGGCAAAATGTAGCAGCCCATCCACAAGGACAAGACACTTGATCCGATACCTGTAGTATGTACCAGACTTCAGACCTCTGAAGATGGACTCCTGCAAGAGTTTGAAAACTCAGGATAATTAACCTATTGATCAGGTGTTGAACTCGTTTTCTTACTTATTCAGACATCTTAAAGTTTAATTCGTTAGAAGGGGTCTTTTGGGAAACGATAGTTTATTGTGCGAATTTTGGACACTGGCTCACTAGGTCGTCGTCAGGACGATGAGAATTGTACTACTAATTCAACTTGCTGGTTAAAGCTAGGTTATAAAATGGGTCAGGGTATTAGTGGATAATCGCCATCCGCATGCGGTCAGTGGAAAACAAGTTGTCACCCACATTTTATTATGCGGTTGATCAGGAAAAGTCGTCGCCCGCATTTAATCGTGCAGTTTATGTTGGATTTTCTTTTGCTTTATCTAGTCAGACTAGTCTACCGCCTTTTCCATGCCAACCTGAGGTTGGGGTACATAGCGCCAACTTCGACGTGCCTGTTGACGCACGAGTCACCGAAATTGATGGCCTCTAAAAATGCATGGAATTTCTTCGATGGGCAAGTGCTAACAATGTAGGTTTCGTCCAATGCAAATTTGTGTCCAGTATCGAATGTGGGCATAACGAAGTCGGACAGGTAATATTGTCTAGTTGCCGCTCTTTAAAGTTCGCTTAAGCGTGTGAAGACTGATCTTCCTGGCTGTCCACAATAAACTGCATTTCAGCCACCACCAGGAGCCTTGTAAATGACTTCTCTTCTGTCAAAATAGCTTACCCAATCCTACGGGTCTACAAGCCGATTTAGCAGTTTCGCCGTTGGTTGTTGCGCTTCTTGGATCTCATTCTTACTCAGGTGTCTTTCAACAACTTCTAGATCCTTTTTGCTGTGTTTTAACTGCTGTCGTCTCATGCATCGACAAACGAACTCTCTGGGTAACCATCGTCTAAAAACAGTTTGGACAGGTAATTGTTTTTGACTTTGTAAAGTTCAGGACTGGAACAGTGCGTTCTTGCTCAATTTATTAGGGTGGTAACAGCACTCCGTTTGTGAGCAACGGCGTGGTTGCTCTCATAATTTGCATACTTTTTTAAGGTAAACTGATGCTTGGAATGTTCCCTCAGTATTCCGCTGTTCAAAAAAGTCAAGATATAGGAGGATACCGTCAACTTCTTTGTCAGGCGTGAACATGATGCCCAGTTTAGTTGAACTTTAACTGTTGTGCAGTGTTTCCAGCTGGTCCATTTGAACAACAACAAACTTTTCATCAGCACAACTTGGGGTTGACTAGTGGTAGGACCATTGCTTCGAATTTTTCCATGGTGGCTTCAATCAAGAAGGTCGAAAAGTGTGTCTGGGATCCCATGCGTCTAAAAGTGCCGTAAAGGTCACATAAGGATGGAAACCAAAATCAGTTCATGGTAAATTAAAACGAGACAGGTTAATTGTAATGAGAAATACGCTGATGTGTATGTAAAAGTATAAGTGACATTCAGGACAAGAACTTATTCACTTGACGTTTGGGATTCATACTAAAAGCTGTCATCAGAGATATCGTCAGCTACAGGTAGTTGTTTCTCATGTGATAGATGCATGCATAGCAAAAACTCATTATGCTGCCGCATAAAAAACAACTAATGGCTATTTGTAACGAAGACAAATGATCGAGCACTGGAACGGGATGTACTTTTTCCTGAGCTTTCGAGCTCTTGCAGGAGCTCATCGTCAGACGTGGAAAAACAGCAACAAATGGGGTAGCGACTTGGGGCGTGTGTACGATAACTGAAATTTTTGAACGTGTAAAAAATCAATAATTGTGTGTCTGTGCTGCCGACTTGCCACTGAGGGTTGCGCTAGCCTGTACTAGTAAGAAAGATCGACATGCTGGGTTGAAATATTTACAGAAACAGAATCCTCAACAAAAAACAAGCAATAGTTATAGGAGGGGGGAATGGGAAATTAAAGATAGTCAAAAGAGAAAGGAAGGAGGATGAGAGGAGAGGGATTGTGTAGGCTTAGGCGCCACAATGGCCACGTCAGCACCGAAAGTGGGGGGAGTATGCATGATGTTGGGCCAATTAATTACGGCGGGCGTCTGGATGTGATCGTTTGCAATAGCATAAAGCCCTGTACGCCTGCGCCAATTCGACACATCTGTTGACAGTGTTCTCATCCATAGACCAGGCTTCGATAAATTCTCTGCTCGTCTTGTTTCCCGCATGGGCGACTACCTTGATGGCAGGGAAGTTGAACTCATAGCCTGGCTCGTAGGTGTGAGATGCAACTTGTCATGATTCGTTGCCTAGTCACACGGCCTGCTTGTATTCATCGGGCGCGAAGCGCTTCACATAGCTCGCAGCTGGGAGCTTTTTTCCCTGTAATTATACAGGTCGAAGTGAACGCATGCTCGGATCGCGTATACGTGAATACGAGCAGGCCGTGCTACTAGGCAACGAATCGTCACAAGTTGCAACTCACACCTACGAGACAGGCCATGAGTTCAACTTCCCTGCCATCAAGGTAGTCGCCCATTCAGGAAACAAGACGAGCAGAGAATTTATCGAAGCCTGGTCTATGGATGAGAACACTGTCAACAGATGTGTCGAATTGGCGCAGGCGTACAGGGCCTTATGCTATTGCAAACGATTACATCCAGACGCCCGCCGTAATTAATTGGCCCAACATCATGCATACTCCCCCCACTTTCGGTGCTGCCGTGGCCATTGTGGCGCCTAAGCCTACACAATCCCTCTCCTCTCATCCACCTTCCTTTCTCTTTTGACTATCTTTAATTTCCCATTCCCCCCTCCTATAACTATTGCTTGTTTTTTGTTGAGGACTCTGTTTCTGTAAATATTTCAACCCAGCATGTCGATCTTTCTTACTAGTACAGGCTAGCGCAACCCTCAGTGGCAAGTCGGCAGCACAGACACACAATTATTGATTTTTTACACGTTCAAAAATTTCAGTTATCGTACACACGCCCCAAGTCGCTACCCCATTTGTTGCTGTTTTTCCACGTCTGACGATGAGCTCCTGCAAGAGCTCGAAAGCTCAGGAAAAAGTACATCCCGTTCCAGTGCTCGATCATTTGTCTTCTTCACCTATAGACATACCTGGAATGCTAATATTCTCTCTCATTCGTCAATTAATGGCTCCACAGTTATCAGTAATTCCTGCCCGCTGATGTACTAACTGCCGGATGGCCGGCATTCATGCCCTTATCTATGAGCGTGGACTTTCAACTAACAGCTCGCGTGTTTGAGCCTAGGGTGGTACACCACCTTGGGTTAGGAATGACTGTCTGATGACAACTTATATGTCAGAAATGTCCTCCCCCCAGTGTCCCTTGCCTTTACTTGCAATGTTGTCTAATCTAACAAATGGCACCAAAAAACTGTTCTAGTCATGCTTCACCCCCGTCTATTAACACATATAATGACCTGCCAAGCACATATTCAATGCTGAGATATAGATTATGCTAATTCGCCAGCCCCTCGGGGAGCGCGCAGACGAACATTGTTTCCAATGCCAGTGACAGGAGCCAGGCGGACGAGTAATCATCGAGTCAACATCCAACAGAGTTGATGGTATTTCAGACATAAAAGACGCATGCCGGCCATAAAAATATCGCACCAGGGAACTGCCATCACTTATGACAGAAGGAGATGTTAATTGTCATGTATTGACTCTATACGATAAATAATATACCTATCTGCGAATTAATTACATGCAACTGATGACGTCTCTCGGAGGGTGTATTACCTGAATCACACGCCGCTACCAGAGGTAGAGGCTCAGAAAGACCTGGGGGTGTGGTTCACGCCTTCACTGAAACCATCACTCCACTGCCTGAAAGTGACTAAATCCGCAATGTCGAGCTTGCATCTTATCAAGCGCGCTTTTGCTAAGTTTGACAAATTTGTATTTGGCAAGGTCTTCGGCACGTTCGTGCGATCCCAAATGGAATTTGCCATCCAAGCCTGGAGACCTTGGACAGCCAAAGACAAAAAAACCTTGAAAGGGTACAAAGACGCACAACAAAATTAGTACGAGGCCAATGGAACCTCCTAATGAAACCCGATTAGTAAATCTTGACTTGTTTCCTCTGGATTGCAGGCAGCTATGCGGGGACGTTATCCTGGCGTTTTGCATGTTGCGTTGTCAGGATTGCTGCCTCCAAACAAATGACTTCTTTGAGCAGGCCACCACCTCTAGGCTGCGGGGACCCTCCTCAAATTACTTGTGGCTAGAGCAAAACTTGACCAATGAAAATTCTTTTTCTCTAAGAGGGTAATACAGGCATGGAAGGCCCTTCCTGCGTATATTGTCATGTCCCCGTCAGTGGATGTTTTGAAAGCAAAACTTGACCGATTTAATAAGTATCGTCGCGATTAAGTACTCAAAATCCAAAAATTTAAGAGCTCTATCTCCAAAGACTGAAATGCTAGAAATGCTATAAATATAGACTATAAGTAATTGTTAAGTAGTATTATTATTAGTATTTAACAAAATGCGTTAAGATATTGCCTAGCTCCGACGTCTCTGCTCACTATGTGAACTTGGCTGATCGCAACGGAGGTCGCATCTACCGCACCTATGGTCCTAGGCTACAAGGCCCTGTCACACCCTTTCTCGTATCGACCGACTGCTGACGACGTGGCGGGTTTCTCGACTCTTGGCACTGCAAAGGCTTATCATGGTCACATCTTCGGTTCTTCAGGACGTTCTCGTGACTCCGAGGTCTCCTCCTCGTATGGTCCTTCGCATGTAAATATTACTCGTCATGGACGCCATGGCTGCCGCCTACATTCACTGAAGCATCCTGCTCCTATCATTTATATATTTTCCCCCATGAGCGACAGTTTTTCTCCTAAAAACCACAAATGACATTCCATTTTGAATTATGAGCCAGCCTTAGGAGTTTTTTCACTGTCTGCTCTTCTTCCTCATTTACACTGCTGGCTTGTGTAAACTGAGTGTAAGTGTAATACTTTAAACAAGCGAGTAGTCATCTGAAATTGTGTCAACGACTTCTCTGGAATTTTTGGCTATGCCAATGCATTTCTGAAATCCTATGCACCAAGAGAGAGTTCAAATGCGTTTGCCTATATTTCCTTCAATAAATATGGCTTGACTTGACAAACAGTGAAATGCTATAAATATCTACTAACTGTAATTTTTAAGTAGTTTTGTTATGAGTATTTAACCAAATGCGTTTAAGACATTGCCTAGCTCCGACAATTCTGCTCACTATGCGAACTGCGCTGATCGCGTCTGAGGTCGCATCTACCAGACCTATGGTCCTAGGCTACGCGGTCTAGTCACGCCCTTTCTCGTATCGACCGACTGCTGACGACGTGGCGGGTTCCTCTGCTCTTGACACAGCAACGGCGTATAATGTTCACATTTCTGGTCTTCGGGAGGTCTACGTGTCTCTGAGGTCTCCTCCTCGTATGAGCCATACCTTAGGAGTTTTTTCACTGTCTGCTCTTCTTCCTCATTTACACTGCTGGCTCGTGTTAACTGAGTGTGAGTGTATTACTTGAAACAAGCGAGTAGTCGTCTACAATTGTGTTAACAACTTCTCTGAAATGTTCGGCTGTGCCGATGCATTTCTTAAGTCCGATGTACCAAGAAGGTGTTCAAAGGCGTTTGCCTTTATTTCCTTCAATAAACTTAACTTGACTTGACATCTCTGATGCTGTGTTCGAATAGCAATCCGAAACGTCCGGCGACCAACGTTTTTATTCCAGTAATTGCACTACTTCAATTGCCTCCAGCACTTTTCACTATCGCTCGTATCGGCAATGCATAATTTTTTCCAAAGTTTCCGATGTCTTACGTCAAGAAGTGGACGGAATCGTTAACAACGTTCACCTTTTCTCGTTTTTGGCAATAAGTGTGGAACGTGCAACAAAAAGACTCATAAAACCAAGATCCCATGAGGTTGCTGAAGTGAGTAAAAACATTCTTCTACTTTACAGTGGCCGTTTCTAGACCCCAGATCAATGGAACAGACAGATATTTTAAACTAAATTCGTCTGAATATATTAAATAAGGTCCTTCTGAAAACGAAAGCCTATGCGTGAATACGTCACGTTGATTACCCACACTATGTAACAGACTTCTTAAAGTGTTAATGTTGCAAAAATTCCCATCACAGAAATCCGAAAAGCAATTGGCGAGCATATATATATTTTCAAAAAGAAGAATAAGAAGAAGCATACTATATTGAGGATTTTACAAACCTGAATTTTCAGCAAAAATGGCTCCATTCACGGAGAGCAGATGGTAAGGTAAATTGAGGGTCATTTAAAAAGGTTAAAGTTAAAAGGTCATGCAATGCTCACAAGTCAAGTTTTTCACAACATTCACATCAACTATGGAGACAGATTGGCTTTCAACTTCTCCATTTCCGCTTCTTCACACGCTTTTTTCTTCGTGTTGTCATACTACCGAGAATTGTCGATGTAGATGTTGTTGGTGAATTGCATATGCGACAGATTGGCCGCATTTGACAAATATTGGGATGGTGATACGTTGTAGGTAAAATAACTTGTTTTCGTGCATTTAAAAAGGTAGCAGTGTACTGTAGATATGACCTCACGATCACAAATGCAGATAAACAAAGCAGAGGATTAGAAACGATGGTATAAGATAATAAATTCCCACGTGAACGGAGAACAAAAAATGGGTGGCTCAAATTCGAAAGCCTCATCAGGCCGTAACATTTATATAGGAGAGGGAAAAGTGTAACGGGTAAAATTTTAAGTAAATTATGTTCAACGTTACAAGAAAATTAGTCCAGGGGATGGGGGAGGGGGTTGGGGGTAGTAAAAAGCGGCTAATTAGCGGCAATTAGGGAGAAGGGGAAGAAGAGGGAGAAGAGGCTCGGAAAATGCTGGTAGGTAGGTGGCCTTTGACCATGCTAAACTTGGAGCTTGCAGCAGGCTCTTTTGCGCGCTTAAAATTGGCTTTCATGGAAAGCCATAAAAGGCATAAAATTACATGGAATTACATTTCTTGGGATGTCTGCCTTTCAGTTTATACGAAAATTGGTTTCTTCAGTCGGATAGCGATTGCTTCTGCTGCTGCAAGCAGGTGTTGACCCAGTGACTTTGGGTAGTTTGGTGGGACCTTGTAGATCACCTTGAAGGCTTTGTTGGCGTCCACACGATGACTGGAATCCACCATATGCACTAGAATAGAGCTGTTTATGGTCCTGGTGGTATTGACTTCACCTTTGCTCAGCCATTGTGGGAGGCGTTCCTTTATTCTTTTAAATAGGCTTCGACTCGTGCGACCACTATAACCTGCTACACACTTCTTAAATTGTGGCTGGGAGCTCATGTGGGTAGAAGTTTCAAAACGGCCACATCAAGAAGGTGACATTGGAGCTGCACTCTCAGACTTGTGATAACCGGAGGTATTGTGACAGCCGGCAACTCACCAAACCATGTCATTTAGGATTCAGTCCACTCAGATTTCTCGTAGTAGAAACTGGTGTGCAGGCGTAGACGTGATCGATGGGACTGGGACCTAATTTACCTGACGTGTGGAATAAATTCTCAAACGTCATCATCAGATACGGGTAATTCATGCACTCGGAGTCGCATTACTCATAAAATGCGGTCACCAAGTCTCCACCCATCCGTCACAATTAGCGGCTCTTTTCTTCACCGGAGATGATTGCTCTTTGCTGCGATGCTTAAATGCTGGCCGGCATTCGCGTAAATGATCTCCGAAATGTAATTAGCCATGTTGGATGTTGGCCTGATGATTGCTCGTCATCTGGCTCATCAGCACTGAAGTTGGGATAAATGTTGGTCTGCGCGCTCTCGAGGGACTCATTACTTTGTTCAACCTATTTCTGAGGCCTGAACATGGGGTGGGCAGGTCATTTTTTTTGCTCACAGACTGGTGGATATTGGTGGGATGACTGCTCGGCCATTTGACTTATCGACACCGGCGCAAGAAACAGGGCTCCGACGACGCAATATGCTGTTGGCGTGGAAATAGAGCCAACAGTGTCGATCTCACTCCCCCTCTCTCTCTCTTCTCTTTACCAAAACGACCATCCAAGCCTTTCAGCCTGCAATTGTTGTTGACATTCGAGACAAAAGTGAACGCAACATAAACGTCTTTCTCAAAAATTAGCCAGTACACGCATGCAAGCCAGCTGAAAAATTGACGCTTGAGGCATGGTACTCAGACGCCAACTCTGTCAACAGGCATCTGGACCTCCCTGCGGCCTACAAAGTTTTACGCCAGTACGTAAGTAAAGGACATGACACGGTCAAACGGAAGTCAGGATTGCAGACGAAGAGGGCCCTGTGAAGAAACCACCGGAAGAGGGAGCAGGAGTACCAGAATCCTCTATTTTGGGGATGAAACAGAACAAAAACTGCCGTCACGTCAAGCCAAAATCCACACACAGCTAATGGAGAAAAACATATCAGCCCAAGGCCTTCACGTACAGCCGTAACTTTTAAGCTTGCTGATCGATAAAGTCAGTATTCCCTTCGACAAAAGACAGTCGACCCAGCTCTCCGAACTGCCAACAAACCTACAAATTTATTCCGGTGAGCAGCGGATGAACTCCAACTCGTATCTTGGAATTCTGCCTTTTCAAATTTGAACGTACGAATCTCTCCAAATCCTGTTCGATGTAGGATAGCAAAGCGACCACAAGAATAACATGTAAAATGCCTGGTTTTTGGGGCAAATGCCAAAATTTATTTTGTTAGCAAAAATCACTGGGAAATTTAAAGGCACGGTGAGCAAACAGGAGGACCTGCAGTTGGGTGAAATTGGAATTTTCAGTGCTTCTGGCGCTATCCTTGGGGGAGACGGGCGCAAAGTAGGCGTGGAGGGCACAGGAGCAATGGTTCTTAACAGATGGTGCGGCCCTGGCAGGTGAAAGTGTGAAGTGCCAAATAACGTTGTTGTGTGTGTGTGCGTGTATATGTGCGTATAATTTGCTGGAAATGTATATGGTTAGCAGTTGTTATCATGGACTAGATACTGCCGTTGTCTTCATTGACCTCTTTACCCTCTTTGGACGTCTGGTATCTAAAAGAAGCGATAGAAATATAGGAACGCCAGAAGAAGACCGAAAACATGACCAGAAAGCACCTTAAGAGGACTGACTGACCGAAAAACATACATAAAACCACATCCTGCAGAAATACTCCAAGCTGTTGACAGTGTGTTCTGCTAATACTGACGAACTGACGTCGTGCGCAAGGTTAAAATCTGATTGCGATGCCGGAATAAACGCTCTCTTTCTGGTAGGCCAATCTTACGTTTTTCGTAATTCTCTTCCATAATCATTTCAGCACCATTAGCTCTACATCCAACTGTTTCTGTTTTTTTTTTGCCTCAAAATATGCTTTGTTTTGGAATAATCTCCCGCTTGAAATTATGTTTTCCTCTGCACTATCAATTTTTAAAAACAAACTCAGTACACATTTACATTTTGAAGGCATACGTTCCTTGCTATCCATTTCCTTTATAAACAAGCGACTTCTGCGCTTTGAAGATGGTGCTTCTGGTATTTGATTCTCTTCGCATGATCGTTTATTGGTTAACATGTTTAAATTATCCTCGGCGGAGTAAGAAATCAGTTCTTAATAATGACGGTGGTCTTTCAGGTCTCTGTTACTGATCGTCGTGGGTTCTTATGTTTTCCCAAGATTTTCGGTAGACTCTTTGGTCTGCATGGACGCATCTCCGGCATTATGCTGATGCTCTCGTGACTTCTACAGTCCCCTGCCCATTTCGACCTCTTTGTCCTCGACGAGCCCCTCCTGTCTCACCTCCAGGATGTTATATGACATCTACCATGACGAAGAACGTTTTTAACCTTCACAAGTTTTCATAAACCTCACGATTTCATCTCACTGCATCATAGCAATCTAAAAATTCATTTCACCAGATAGCACCCGATTTCCTTTACAGGAGTTTTTTTCACTGATTCTTTGTCAGTCCACCATATTCACCTATTATTTTTGACTATTAGTTCAAATGATGGTCCGTTTTAAATTTAACCTGACTTGACATGCGTACCATACTACTCATTCCTGTTGTTATACATTTCCTCTTGCGCAGCTGTGATTACCAACTCTGTATTTATTTTTACCACTATAGCACTAAAACTGTAATTAGAGGGCTTTTTGGGTCTTACGTATACAATACATTTATCAATATTTATTTCCCATGTGGAGTCGAAATTATGGGTGCCTTCTTATGCTGTTCGTGTAAAACCTCCTCGTTGGAAGCATTGTTGTTTGCCAGTGCCAACAGGCCATACGTAGGCGTGCGGATGGCCAGTTTAGTTTTGAAGCACATAGCTCTTGACATAGATTTTACCACGGGCGTAAATATTAGGATTTGATGGCACCAGAAAATTTCACAGCGGATTATTGACTACCAACTGTTCAACCTAATATAAATAATTATTAGGACTAGACTCTAAATTTTTTAATTAAATAAGACTTTAAAGCAGCAGGGTAATAATATATTACACAGTGTTTAAAAGGCACACACAAAAAGTTGATTTTCTTAAATAACGGCTTCAAAAGAGCAAGGCAATAATTCGGTACGCAGTGTGTAAAAAGGGATCATGCAAACAGTATAACGGCAGAAGACGAAGTACAAACTACCGGGAAAAGTGCTGTGTAAATCAAGTAACTGTGGCCTATCAGAGCAGCCTTAGGCAGACCAGGTGATTTGGCTTTTTGCACAAGTCAGCTGTCAACCGTCTAGGTTAACGAGAATCTGAGTTGTTCGTCGGAATATATACTATGAACATTCTCTTTAGGCCTTTACATTTATGTGCTAATAAAATGAATAAACTAAGCTGGTTGTAGGAAAGATGTAGCGTTGATGTTGTCAGGGGTGGTGGTGTTAAGGGGAATTGGGATATGGTTAGAGACTCAAACCATCGCGTGGATGCCAGAGAGGTTTTCCGAGTTATTTACAAGGTGCCCTCCAGCTATTCAAACTTGCTTGGACAACCCCTGTTGGCTACCGCAAAAGCAGTTGCCTTTAGGCTATGCGGACTGGGGCTGTGGACTCAAAAGGGCTTTGTAGCAGCGGCGCAGCTACTATGGACGAAAGTCCCTAATAAAATCGCACACGGCTTATCAGCGGCCTGGGAACCGGATCCCCGAAAGACGGACGATTCCATTATTCCACCGCGCGCCCTCTATAGCCTGCCTAGACACTGACATTTTTACATCTAGTTCCCCCACCCCAAACCGGCTCTGACAACAGCAATAATATATTTTTTCATAAACCAGCATAATTCCTTTATTTAATTACCATATAAATATACAAGCCTGAAAATCATTTATCAAAAGCAAACGTATGCTCGCAAATTAATTTTTTGATATTTACACTGAGAATTTTCGCAAACGTAGATTATTTGGGGATTAACCGAGAGAGCACTATGAAGGCAATTTTTAGTGAAGAAGAGGGATTTTAATCTTCGAAATATCAAGCTTATGTAGCTTACTTCAGCATTTGCCAAGCCTTGGGGAAATCGATTGATAGCGCTAAGCTTTGTTTTATTGATGCAACTTTTTTCCGAACGTGCTAGATCTCTTAACTACGAGGATTTGGCAGATCTTAGAGTCTAAAATTAAAGTCGTTTTTGAGAGAGGAGCGTAAACCTTCATAAAATTTAGCGTGAACTGCTTATGCAATATTCACGAAGGTCTGCAGCAGTGTGAACTTTCCCTCAATGTAGGCACTAGAAGTACTTGAAGACCTCCCCGTAACTGATATCCTGGAAGAACTTAGGACAAATATAAGACAGATTAGGATTACCATTTGCGACTTACTCACTGTATTGAGCCAAATCCACACCCAGGTTTTCTTTAAGGCATTTGCCTCAAACGTCGCTGTCATTTGAAGCAGTAAGCTATTGGTGGCAACAAGTACACCTGGCTTCAGATGATATAAGTGTCGATAGGTTCGACACTTATATGACATAACATCCCAAAACAACTGCTCATGTTTTCCTAACCTTGGCCGTCATTAGTTTCCCATTTCTAGTAACGCATAGTTTTTCACCAACATTCGACCCATTCCGCATTCTTAAAAGTGAAATCACTACGTTAATTCCATTTACAAGAGAAACTTGATATACCCGTCCTTCTGACCTACGACATAGGCTCTGTGCGGAGCGCAGCTCTATTGTATCCAGGCATTCGGGGTTGAACTTTAGTTGTATGAGCTTGTCTCAAATTCATCAAGGTAGCTATTGTAAAGATCCCGAAGAATAAATATGTGCAGTATGCAATAGGTCCAGTTTCGTCTGTATACTCAGCCCTCATTTATCTCTCGACTTACAGAAAGAGATCCAAAAGTCCCCTTCTCAGTTGAAGAGAGAGGTATATTGAGTCGAAATCCCTTTATTTTTTTCTAGTTAGTGTGCATTCTGACCAGCCTATCTGCAGGCAAGCTAACCGTAAGCAGGTAAGTAGGCAATTTGTCCAAAGGTAATCCAGAGGTCGAGGTGCAAAACATCTGAGGTCACCATACTTGCTATTCTGACAGACGAAAAGACACTAAATGGAAAGTCACCGTTTTAATTAGGTAAATACGTACAAAGTAAGCGCATTGAATAATTTTGTCACCAGCCTTATCAGTAAAACCTTACTATTCCTTCTAAGTGCACTTGTATGCCACCCATTAACCAAGGTTTATGCGTGTTCCCGTGCAAAAATCGGGATCTGTATTATCAAGCTTCTATCCGATCTTGTCACGGTAAAAAGTCACTGCAGGTAAATCAGCTCTTCAAGCACACTTGCTGGTGTGCAAACATGCGTTTCCCCCCAAACTCATCCATCTCTCCCCCTTTTATGATGCTATTAAGGGAAGGGGAGGCAGTTCCGTGGCGTAGCACGTGGACGCTCCACACAAGTATTAGTGCAAACCACTCTGATTGGTTGTTTTTCAAGGTCAAGGGCAAATTCTGTTATCTGGGCGTCTTGAGGAGCTTGGCCATTTGGCCAGCTCTAGAGTAGCCGCAGAAGTGTATATCGCTTTGAGACCTTAAATGGGCCGATGTGATGAAAAAACATGTAAGATGAAATATTTTCTTGAGAGTTGCCGATAACAATATAACTCTGCCGTTCGCTAGTGTATGAGACCTGGTTAGCTAAAGTGCGGGAAGGAAGGAATGGTTTTGTTAAGATAGAAAACGCTAAAAACTAATCAACATCACAATATAGTATGGGAAAAATGGGTTGCCAAGAGAAAATAGGTTCCATTAAAAGTGATTACTGTAAAAGTGAACCTTAAAAAATACAACAGATCACTGTACTTTAGGAACACCAAGAGCACTGAAAGTTCTTTTTTCCCTGAACCAAAGCACAGACGGCGGCACTTATAATAGTATTTAGTAGCCGAATGAAATACGTATGTAAAAGATCGGGTAAAGTACTGAAGCCTAAAAGATGAACACATTGCGTGATGACAGGTAACTGGTGACAGACATAGTTACGGTTCACTGGCTCTGAACCAAAACGGCGTTCTAAAAAATCAGTGGATAAAACCGATTCATTTTGTGAGTAGCCGATCACACAGAGGAAGCTGATCGCTGTATTTTATGGTTTTCTCTCTTATAAAACTTTTTATGGAACACAAGGTTACCTGACTACTCAGCCTGGGGGTACGTTTAAAAGTAACTCTTAAGTTAATTTCTTTTAAATTATTGTCGGTCAAGTGAGCAGCTATGTAATACGAAGTTTACGAAAGTTAGAGATTAAACTGGGGTTAAATTTGAAAATTTAGGTGGAATAAATTACATGCAGCACAATCTAAAGTCAGCTTCTCCAGGCCAGGACGCCATTATTTTAATGCGCCCCTTTTCAACCATACCCAAAAATTCAAACTGACAAAAATAAATACTGCTTAAGTCGTATGACCTATTGTCACCGCTTTTAGGTACCCTAATTACACAAAAACGCAAAAATATCCTTCCCGTATGCATTTTGCAGCAACGAACGTTTTCCTTAAAATTTCCTGAGTGCACCTGTGGTCGTATTCACTTGAAAACCTTTCTCATTGTGGAACTTTTAATCCCATGAAAAGTGGGTTTCAATAACACTTTATATGAAAAGCAAGATCTTAGGAAAATCAAGTTGTACTCTTGAATTTTCGAACAGGTATCACTTGTTGGTCGTCATAATATATGACATGTAAGGGCTGGAAATATCACAATAAAGGTTTTGGGGCAAAGGTTTCATAAAACTGGGATTGGGTGGGGGTAAGGAGTTAGAGTAATGCGAATCCTGCGGCGATAGGTTCTGCAGGGGAGGGTGAGTAGCTAACGTTTCGGATTGTAAGGAAAGGTGTAGAATCAGTGAAGATTTACTTGCCTGAGTACGGATAGCCTGCTGAGGTTTCAGGCTGGGCGCAGATTAGTACAACATGCCCGCAAACCTGTAAAGTGTTAATCAAGTTCCAAATGCCAGTAAATACTGTCTGAGCTCAAGTGCCAAGCTTCGAGAAATTCCTCGTTGTTTCATGTTAGCCATGGCGATCATGCCATCCTAATTGAAGCGTGGATCACACTTAAGAGCGTGCGCAAACACGAGTCATAAAGGGTCCCGTCAGCGAACGGCTAACTTATGTTCCTTGATGCGAGTCTTGAGATGTTGGCTTGTGTTGCCTTTATAAACAGTAGGACAGCCGTTAAAAGGTATGCGGTTAATAAAATTACTCAATAGTTCTACATTCGAATGTAACCTCTGCCTCCAATACCTCTATTGCGACATTTCTAGTCCTCACTTTTTATATAATCTGACAGCGAAAAAGTAATACCTGTTAGAGAATTCACGATTATAACTCGAGTCTCCGAAGATCGTTCTTCTTTTTATCATATAATCTTCGAATGCAACTCACTTAACTTATCAAACGTTTTATGTGTTCGTATCTTCTTAATCGAATAAAGGAAAACATGTCAGTAAATTAAACTTGTAAAGCTTAAGTTTAGAAACCCTTGCCGCTGTGGTGACGGCAGATTGTGGTCCAAAATAATGCAATTTTTTAAAGAACACCTATTGATGTTTTGACAGTGTTTGACATTTGAGGAAACATTCAAACGCAAGAAAGCATATATTGATGCGAGTGTCCTACAAAATGCGTTTAACTATATAAACTTACATGAAACATTTTCATACACCCGCAGCTTTTTATGTTCAAGTTAGTTCCTACGTCCTACCAGAAAAAAGCGCCTCCAAAAGCCGGTATATTTGCATGCATGAGGATAAATCTTACAAAAAAAGATACAATACGATCGTCGGAACAAAACGTGTATTGACCTGACGCTTTGAATTCTCACTCAATCCCATCTTCTGGGGCAGTCACAGACATGAGACCCCTATTTACACATTAATTAAATGAAATTATGAAACTGCAGTTGAAGTGTCTTTGAATACGCGACATACTGTTATTTGTCATGTAGCGGTTCAAGTCATTACGTTAATCTTAATTAACTGCCTTTCCAACTTTCTCAATATTTCTTGCCAGTTTAACTTCTTCTGAGGAAAAAATGTTTCCAGAGGCTAGTTCTTATTCTGAGTACCCAGACGCGTCGCCAATGGGAGGGTGCATCAGGTAGCCAAGAATCACCCGTAGAGCTTGGGAGGTTCGGCTCCCATTTTTTTACAAATTTCGCAGCGGTCACAAGATTTTCAAATGTCAGAAAGCAGTTAAAGGCGAAGGCGAGCAGTTCCATACTTGATGGGTCCTAGACGCGCAAAGAATGTGCAAATGATTAACCTAAGTATATTCAACAGAAAAAATCCTTGCCAGATTAATTGATAAAAAATTAAAAGAACGTTTCCCAGGTGCAAATTTAAAGATAGAAATAACAGCAACGTTTTACCTCAGACATCTTTTTTTTCGCTTTTTGCTGACCAAAGCGTTTAGACTTCCTATGTTATTGATTAGCCTCTTGGCCATTTCTTATGACCTTGCGTTTGGTTCAACTTTTCTGGATGAATGCAATCAGTATTTTCTCTTACGTGATTTAACTTACGCAATGAGAGGTAGCAACTGAAGAGCTCTCTCGAAATACCATGGATCCAATAGATCTGGTTGTTATTTCTATATTTAAATCCATAAAAAGTTAAATTAATACCATTTCTGTTAGACCCAATTTGGCTTATCTTATAGAGGACTCTCGGTCTGTTTCATTTTAACTTTGGTTCTCGAAGTCAAAAGCTCCTATCCTGTGTAATTTTTACAAACTCGTACCGTAAAAAATACATAAATAAAGGATACAATATTCGAATGCCTAAACAGATGAAGCATTGCACTTTAAATTTGGCTAGGCAGACAATTGTTCTATGTGGGTTTTTTCAAGGAAACCCGACATTTTTTTCTGAAAGTCTTGATGTTCGATAATGGGCATTACGTAAAAAAACCAAAGTTCTGACGAAATTACTTCAAACGACAGCATAAAACGGTAATGATTTTTTTCGATACCACTCGATCTTAATAATCAGGAGAAAAATAAGTTCGTGTTGCTAAAATATGGATATTCTGTTCAGCCGAACAAACTCCTGGCTATTAAGTCATGGCATAAGTCAGCGTCAGCCTATTCAATAAGAGAATAATCATCAGCCCATTAAAGTACGTACAAACCTTTTTCATCAAGGCAACAAAAGAACAAAATACAGCTGCGACATTTGATGAGTACTTCTCTCCCTCTTCAAAACAGTATACCTCATGGGTAGGCGGACAATCATATGCACACTTACAGCCCCAAACCCTTTTTCCTCCCCGAAGACAATTCAATTTAGGCTATTCTTTCCTCAACCTCCCCGGTAGATCCCGTGAGTTTGCTAAGTCAGCCAACATCGTTCTCGTATTGTACACATGCAGAGCAGTGACTCAAACTAATTGCCGTCACCCCATGCGGTTCTGGTTAAGGACTGAAGAAGGAGAATATTACGGTGTCCGTGCGTTCGCCGAGCAGGTCATATTTCCCGTGAGTTTGCTATGTCAGCCAATATCGTTCTCGTATTGTACACAGGCAGACCAGTGACTGAAACTGATTGACGTCAGCCCTTGCGGTTCTGGTTAAGGACTAAAGGAAAAGAATATTAAGGTGTCCATGCGTTTGCCGATCAAGTCATATTTGTCCCACCACGCCCTGCAGCAGAATTTAAAACACTGACACGTGGGTGCCCACGGTACTACGGAAGGGGATGGAAAAAACGGTTAAATCCTAGTTTTGGGCTCGAGATTGTTAAAATAATCTTATGTTTTCACAAAGAAATGCTGCGCTATAAATAAACACAAAAAAAAACGTTACTGTTCTTCGTTACCTAGAGTTTATTGACTATGACAAATTGAAACATTTTTCCTTACTTTTCCTTTGCAGTTTACTGACTTTCTTGATCTTCCTAAGGAGGTTGTCGACTTTAAACTACCCAAAATCCAACCTACAGTTCTGGAGTTAGATTATCATAGTTTGCGGCGCGAAGCGCAAAAAACACCTCCAATTTACGCGTGCAACAACCCTATGTTCGTTTAGTTTATTTGGTTTATTTAAATTTTTTTATGTTTACGGTCAGTTTTCAGTAAATTATTATGTTAATGGTTTCTTCAGTTTTAGATTATTGCTGAAATAAAGTCAGTCAAGCTTACATAATTTTATGTTAAGTTTAGTTAGCTGATTTTGTTTTTTAGCAAGTTTAATGAATTTTGTTTCCAATATCTGCATAATTGTACAGTTTAAATATGGCATGCCTTTTTGTTGAAAAACATAGGGGCATTGAAATAATAATTTCTGTTTTTTCTACCCTAATAAACTTTTTTTTAAAATGATATTTTCTTTCCTTTCTACTGCTAAAATTTTATACTCTTTGCTTCACCCAGTTCTATATTACATAATGATGGGGATTTCGTGTACTGGTATGCGACCCAAACTAGGATTCTACCAAAAAAACGTTTCTTCATATATGAGGGTTCCGCCTCAAACTTAGAGCAACTTGCAGTTAGCCGAACACAATACTCCTTCTGATGCCGAACTTTACTTTAGGGTTATCAATACAAACTCTCCTCTCCCCTGCTCTTCACCAAGACGCTCTACCCCCCCCCCCTCCGGCAACGACCTTTCACCTTTGTTTGACAAGCACACAAATGATGACTCATCAACAGATGAATGCAAGGTCGGTTAACCAATCGCACGTGGTTATGCACCACGATTAATTGTAGGACTGGCATTCTCCGAATAAGTTACAGGGGTCTTCATCAGGTAGTGCTTAGAGCCCGAATTATCCAGACTTGGGTTTGGGTAGGCATGAGAACTGAGGGATAATAAGGCAGAAACAGCCATTCCCCATTCTCTTTGTCCTAAAAGTAATTAACTTTTATAAATTACTGGTCACTGCGCAAGGATTAGCGGGGACTCTAGATTGAACGTACAAGCACCACCGAGACAAGCACATTCCGTAGCCTGATTAGTGAGCGACCTTCCTACGACAGTGAAGGTTAACTGTAAAGGGTGGGGCTTGATCCTGTATAACTAGTGTGCCTAGGTTCAAATCCCATATTTATCAAACTTGCAGTTGGATATGGTGTCTGACGATGAGTTACATGCCAGAAATCTCCAAATAGTGCCCCTTATTTTGTTGGTTATCCTTTCAAGATAATAATTAATTGATAATGTCAATAGATGTTTACAGAAACGCGTCGTAATAACTTGGTTAGGTGTGCATTAGCGTGGTCCTGAGCATACGCAAAGCTGCTATGCCTAACTGTGTGTACCAATGATTATTTATTCAAATACGTCTTCGTATTTTCGTCTTATCTTTATCTTTGATCGGAAATTTAATTTGCTTCCAATAATTATGATAAGCTAAATCTCACAGCCGGCAAACGTATAATCTACTTGAGTTAGTCTTTACAACTGTTGGCCAAAGTCTTACTTAATATGGCGTCTAAATATATGCGGGAACACCTTTTTTATGTTCTATTAATAACAGCTGAGCAAAAGATTTGGTAAGTCGCGCTTATAACTGTTTATTTCTGTGTTTACTCGCTACATTTTGATTTGACTTACCTATTATACAAGCGGCATTAAGACAGTGACAAGATTCTATGTGGTACAGCCTGTCCAATTAGTCTTTGAATTCTGATTTCTTAAAATTCCAATTTAAGGTAAGCTGTCAGAAACTCGTGCACTTTTACTATAAGAAAAAAAATTGTGGAAGTTTCTGTGAGGCCCTATCTACAGCGGACAGACGAATACCTCGAGACCACAAGCAATTATGAGTTTTCTCAATTTCAAATGACCGGGTGACTTGCAATGTGTAAGTTGACACAAATTTCTACTTCAGGATTCATTAAAGTACATACCCAGCCTCTATATAAAAAAGACGGGATGAATTACGGAAGCCGAAAAGTCAGGAAAATACCCTTTTATCTGCGGTGAGATTATCAAAAGACAAAGCGGAGTCCTGAGATCAGAAGTAAATTAACAGGAGTAAGAGGGATCCGGAGGCAAGTATTCTTTAAACCGATTAAATCTCGTAAAAGAAGGTTTGTTGTTCACTAACACGGGCATCTTCTACAAAAAGACTTTAAGAAAGCAAAGGAAAGTGAAGATTTTTCCGGGGATTTACTTTATTTCTTAATGAGGTAAAAATGTTTTTTAGAAATTTTACAGTGCTCTTATTTCAGCGAGAGTTTTTATGTCCTTGTTAATGCTGATGAGTATGAGTATGGTGAGACATCTTCGGAAAAAATACGTACATTACGCTGTCAGAAAGTTCAAATAACGAAGAGGGGGGGCGCACTTACTTTGCCAAAAGAGACCGCAGCGACACGTTCTCAGACACCAGGGCATTGATCCTTTCGTCCCTGGCAGAGAGCTTCGAAGCGTAGACGTTAAGAAGAGACTAAATGGCAGTGAGACCGTTATATGTTAAACAAACCTACCATTGTCTCGTTGATGCATCTTGTCAGCGAGGCAAGTGACCGGTGAGCCTCCTTGTCAAGATCCCCCAGCAGCTGTCGTCTATTTAGAAAAAAATATATCACAGCGGTTAACGGCGAAGAAACTCTTGCAAAAATGCAAACGAATGAGGAAATCGACTGAATTATCCTAATATAAAACTGCAAAACAGATGGTGAGAGAGAGAGAGAGAGCGATGACAGTGTTTTTTAATGCATGGAGTGCTGAATTATGAGAGAAGCTTCTGCGAGTCACATTAAACATATTCCGATAAATGAATATTTTCTTTATAACCTCACAATCTTTGAAGACTACTTGCAATATTCACACGAAGAAAAGTATTTTTCTCAGTTGCGTCTGTTCTGTTGAATGTATTTTTAAATTAACTTTCGTAAAACATGGTTTTCTTTAAATATTTGCACTGGAACAAAAGTTCAAAAGTGCACTATAAATATAGCTAGAAAAGATTATCAGTAAGCTTCTGCTGAACTCCCGGCAAGTAAATAATTTGCTTACGATTTTTCCGTTACGTTGTAGTTAATTATAGTTCATCACTGCGACACAAAGGAAATTATTAATAAATTTCAGTGTTAAATCTCCCCAGTTGGTCCGAAGTCCTGAGTCTATACTGCATTTGGGATTGTATTTGCAAAATTTGGAAACCAAAAAACCAAATTCACAGGTCAAATTATCAAACATATTAATTTTTCACTGCAAAAATGTTTACTTTTTTAAAAAAAGGTCGTTTATCACATCTTAAATGATATAAGACAGAGAATGCCTTGGAAAGAATAATCGAATGGGAGAAGTTGCAATGCTTTGGTAGATAAATTCAGTTGAAATTTTTTCCCTGTTTTGATGGCCGTTTCAAACATTTTTCAAGTAGGAATGATCTCGGTCAGCAATCTATGATTCTCGAACCATTTGACACTTGAATTGCACATTTTAGCTAGCCAAAAATAGGAGCGTTTGAAACTCGGCGTGGCTACTTGACAAACAGCAGCCTGCATGGAGATATATTTTACCAAATGTGGATAGCGATCCCAAGCGCTGACAGTTCTACCTAGCTGAAGAAAACGATAGCGGCAAAAACCAATTTTCGGTTACTGGCCATAGGGGAATATTTCCGAAAACATAACAGTTTGTCTATAATTATAAGTTCACGTCCCTCTGCTGTACTCGGTACGTATTACGTGACAAAAGTTTCATCCCTCTGCTGCCAGTTGCGAGCGAGCGCGCATGATAGGCAGTTCGTAAAGAAACCGAAAAGCTGAAATGTTCTAACAAGATCCCAGATTTAACGCGAAAAATGTCAATAACGTGAGTTATATTGGAACTTTTTTCCACACTTATCTCAGCATACCTTGAGTATGCTACAATCAAAATATGAAAAAAAAGCAGAATTGGCAGTTCACCGTCAATCAGTGTCGCGCTGATTTACTAGCGAACCTCCTTTTAACCCCGCTAAGAGCAATCAATTGAAGAATGCTTGCAATATTCACATGGAGAAAATAATGTCCCTCGGCTGGGTTCGATAGATCGAGTCTTCATATCTTTATTCGTAAGAAGTCACGCTTTTTATCTTTTTTAACTTGAATAGTAATCGAATACTATAATAGAACTCCAGTTAAAATATTTATCGGTTAGTTTTTTTATATCAGTTGATAGATTATGAAAAATTCACGGCCTTGGTAGGAAGTGAACCCACATGGCAGGGAAGCCTTTTTTGCACAGCCTTGTATCTCAATGTTAAAGATTTCGCTGCGCAAAAAGTCTTCCTGTTGTATGGGTTTGAGCCTCACCGAGGTGGCAAATTTTTCACTATTGGGTCAACTGAATAAGGCAAATCTGCCCTTGAAACGAGTTCGTTTAGCATACTTTAAATGGAGGAGGCCACCTTTGTCAAGGAGCATAATTCAGTGTACAGAATGAATTGATGAGAAGATGTTCATTTCTATGCTAAAGGACTCAACTTGAAATTAATTCAGGAATATCTGTTTTTTTCTTTCACCTCAAATATTGCTTCCAGCAGGACTGAACTTGGTCAGCATTTTGTACGTCCTGAACCAGTTTGCATATTAGTTCCCCATTTTTGTTTGAAAACAGTAAGTTTTTGAAATCGGGCCAATCGTCATGGCTACTTGAGCAACAAAAAACTGCGCAGATCCATCTTAATACCGACACAACGCGCTGACATTTCTAGCGAGCTGAAACATACGATAATGACGTTGTTGTCGGTAAAAAAGATTTTAGTCTAGCGCTGGTGATGACTTATCTTGTAGTACTTTAGAGGCTGCGAAAAATCATAGTGCTTGTGCGCCTGTTCTCGGCTGCCGCTGTTGAATTCACCACACATTACGTGACAGGAGTTTTTAAAATATGTCTTCAGTAGGCGGATCTTAAAGAAAGCGAAAAGCAGATATTTTTGAGCAAGATCCCACCTTTCATGCAAAAAGTTTGACCGGAAAAATTTTATATATTTTCCTTTGCCATGCCTTCAATATCGTTCAGTCAGCCGCAATTTCTAGCGGATTTTTTATCTTACCATTTTGCATCTATAAATCACAAAAGCGTTCCAGTTTGTTTTCTTTTATGGTGGTTTATTTGTGGCTTTACTAATTAACGGATGTGTAGCGAAATACTTACAGGGATGTTCAGTTTGGCCAGGTTAAACCAACTGGGTACTGCAGTATAAAGATATAAGTTCTGCAAATATTCCCATTCTTAAGTTGAGAAGTCAAGTTGGCAAACATATGTTTTCAGCAAATCATCATCAGGCCAGAACATTTGCAGGGTAATTAAAACTATACAGATGGACAGGGTTAAATAGTGCAGTCTAATTACAACTCATCGTTTAAGCGTCGCCCGCATGGCGGGGTCGGCGTGAAGAGGTTCGTGCGTCAGGGGAGGGGGGGAGGGGTAGGGGGGGTAATTGGGTTAGGTTGTGGGGGTTGATCAGAAGGCAGATACATGGGGGGGAAATTGTTGTAATTTGCGCGCAGCGAACGACTGTCACTGGGGCGTGGGGGCAAAGTGCAATCGCCACCTGGCGTCGGGGTCGGCCACGGAAGTGCAAGGGCTTCTGTCAGCTTCTTCTGACAACAGAGTACCGGATTCTCTAGCCGTATAGCCACTGCTTCGGCTGTTGCAAGCACCCATTGGCGTAGGCCCTTGGAAAAGTTGGCTGGCGTCCGGTAGACAACCTGAAAGGCTTTGTTAGTATCGACTCGATGATTCGTATCGACAAGATGTGTGAGAATAGAACTCGAGATCGATCTAGTTTCACCTCTATTTAACCAGGCCGGTATGTGCTCACGTACCCTCTTTTCCAGGCGCCTCGTTGTTCGGCCTATGTATCTTGCTCCACAGGAGCAAGTGAAAGAGTAAATACACATAGATGTGGCCTTCAACGGGAGTCGGTCTTTTCCTCCTAATCGTAGGAGGGGAGAGTTTGTGAAGAGAAGTTGATTATCTCAAGTCGACGCTGGTGAACTGCTGCCAGCAGTATTTGAGAAAGGTCCCAACGAATAAAGGCCCCTTAACAAAGGCTCATCTGGATAGCCTAAGAGAACTCCGAAGAAACGAAAACGTCGTGCTGACCAGACCAGACAAAGGGTCCGGAATAGTACTGATGAATAAGAAGGATTATGTTGCAAAACTAGAAGCTATCCTAGCAGATCGTACGAAGTTTTCAGAATCCGAGAATGACAAGGATCGGATGGAGGCCGTCGAGGGTCAGTTAACTACACTTCTCAAAGACCTTCACAAGGAAGGTCTCTTGTCTGACAAAGAGCTTGAAAGACTGAGACCTGTAGGCACGACAGTACCCAGAATGTATGGCCTGCCGAAAATCCACAAACAGGGGTTAACCTTGCGTCCTATCCTGGATATGAGGAACTCCCCTTATCACGCCATTGCCAAATGGCTTGTAGGAAAGCTGAAACCACTGGGCAGTGACCTATATCCTCGATGTTTGAAAGAGACATTTGAGTTTGTTGAGGCTATAAAGGATATGAATGTTGGTGAAAGTAAGATGCTCTCATTGGATGTATCGTCACTTTTTACCAACGTACCCGTGATGGAAACCATAGACTACCTCTGTGACGTGGTTAGGGACACGAACTACTGGATAGGTATGCCCGTGGAAACCCTGAAAGAACTACTCACGAGATGCACGCAAAACGTGCAATTCCTCTGCAATGGTCGATTTTACAGACAGATAGATGGTGTGGCAATGGGCTCACTACTTGGCCCGTTTCTCGCAAATGTATTTATGGGCAAGATCTAGAAAACGTGTCTAAGGGACACCATCAATGACCTTGCGTTTTACGGTCGATATGTGGATGACATCTTCTGTTTGACCGAATATAACGCGGACACTGACGCCCTGGTCACAAAGTTTAACAGCGCGCATCCATCACTCAAATTTACTGCAGAGACGGAAGAAAACGATGAAATTTCGTTTATTTATGTCCTTCTGCGAAGGCAAGATGATGGATCCATCCTGCGTAGAGTCTTCCGAAAGAAAACCTGGACAAGACAATACACCAACTTTCACAGTTTTGTCCCCCTAAATATAAAACGAAATCTAGTCCAGGGATTAGCAGCTAGAGTACGAAAGATCTGCTCTCCCGAAACTGTGGAAGCAGAACTCCAGCAGCTGCAGCAGACACTTATCGAAAATGGATACCCGGAGAGGTTCATCCTCAGGAATCTTGGTGAGCGAGCCAAAAAGCCTGATATCTTAACAGCAGAAAAGAAGGACGTTTTCATTAGACTGCCTTTCTCAGGCGATGCAGCAAGCGAGCTGGTCAGACGGCGTCTAAGAACCGCAGTCGCAAACGCTTTCCCCGCGGCGAACTTACGGGCGTTCTTCACAAACTCTCCCCTCCTACGATTAGGAGGAAAAGACCGACTCCCGTTGAAGGCCACATCTATGTGTATTTACTCTTTCACTTGCTCCTGTGGAGCAAGATACATAGGCCGAACAACGAGGCGCCTGGAAAAGAGGGTACGTGAGCACATACCGGCCTGGTTAAATAGAGGTGAAACTAGATCGATCTCGAGTTCTATTCTCACACATCTTGCCGATACGAATCATCGAGTCGATACTAACAAAGCCTTTCAGGTTGTCTACCGGACGCCAGCCAACTTTTCCAAGGGCCTACGCCAATGGGTGCTTGCAACAGCCGAAGCAGTGGCTATACGGCTAGAGAATCCGGTACTCTGTTGTCAGAAGAAGCTGACAGAAGCCCTTGCACTTCCGTGGCCGACCCCGACGCCAGGTGGCGATTGCACTTTGCCCCCAAGCCCCAGTGACAGTCGTTCGCTGCGCGCAAATAACAACAATTTCCCCCCCATCTATCTGCCTTCTGATCAACCCCCACAACCTAACCCAATTACCCCCCCTACCCCTCCCCCCCTCCCCTGACGCACGAACCTCTACACGCCGACCCCGCCATGCGGGCGACGCTTAAACGATGAGTTGTAATTAGACTGCACTATTTAACCCTGTCCATTTGTATAGTTTTAATTACCCTGCAAATGTTCTGGCCTGATGATGATTTGCTGAAAACATATGTTTGCCAACTTGACTTCTCAATAAAGATATAAGTTGCAGCCTATTATATGGAAACCAAAGTGGCAGAATTGTCGACTATGGGGCCAGCGGCAATAGGATTTATATAGGCGGGGCGATATAGATGCGCATAAAATAAGCCAAAACATATATAGGGAAGAAAAATGGGAAAATAGGAGATTCGACAAAGCGTGCGATAGTCGAAAAATTACGTAGAATTAAAATAGTAGAATTAGTTGATGAATTAACTGAAAACTAAAACGAAAAAACGAATTTTCACCCCTCTCGTAGTAGAGAATTTCTGTGATGATTTATACAGTTGATAATTACCAAACATTTTCATCAAAGGAGTTCACTTATAACGTGGACGGATTATTGAGGGCACGTATCTTAGTAAGATCCATCGATTAAATGGGTTGGGGTCTGTGCATAGGCAGTGACTGAGGTCAGTCGCAAAACTCATCTGAGCATGCTTTCGACCCTATTGCTTGTAGAATAACAACGACCAAAGCCTTCAAATATCAATTTTTCTGTTTAAAGAAAAACGGAACTCCCTACCGCCATGCATTTAATGCCCGTCAGTTCATTGGATAATACATCTACGAACTGGCAGGTAGCTAAACTTCGATCGAACCTCTAATTCGCGTGTTTAACTGAGCCACCTTCACGGAAATTATATCCATTTGACTATATTTAGCTAACACTTAATTCAACAAATGCCCATTTTGAGTGAAATCATAACCAAAATAACAAAAAACTTGAGTAACATCAGTGCACGAATAACTTATGTTTTTATGGACTTCAAAGTCCATCTGGAAAGGAACGTTAGTCAAAATTCATGTAAGCATTTACATTTATAGAAATTTCAGACAGTCCATTGGCCAACACACGATTTTTTGATAAATTCTCGTCAGGCTCTTACATTGTTATGCAACTTTATTAACTGACCTTGATTCCTCCCGACCTCTTCTGACATCTGCACTATTTTTCTGCCAACCCGCATAGTTTATTGAATTAATTACCAAATAAATGTTAGCATTTGTGAATGCCCGCATCTAAAGGGTACTGTCTTTTGAGCATGATCTACTCGGTAATGAAACTTCTGCAGGAATTTCTAAACCCAGACGTGAAAAGGCGGCGCTACAAACAGGTCTACCGATGAGACATATATGAGGCATTTAGAGACACCATGGAGTCACGTGATAGTCCGTCCTTCAATTTACAAACCCTTTTTCTGTCTTTAGTGCTGGCTTATTTATTAACCGCTTTCTATTTAAGTTAAGTCTTAGTTTCTTTTTATGTCCCTAAGTACCATTTATCATCTGCTCATGAATTATTTAGCCTGAAAATCCACTAATTAAATCTATTTAATCACCGAGTCTGTTTTTTCTCTCTACACTCTGTTGATAGTATTGAGTAAACTAAAGTGCACGCGTAACCAGTATCGATTACTTTTATATGTGCGTTGCTCCCCCAATTATGCAAAATGCAAATAGCACCACATTGTCGAATGGCTTACCATAAATGCAAACCCCTTATGTCACCTAAAAAGTAACAAACCTGACGAGGCCGGTTGTGAACCGTTGTAAAAGTGCATGGCTAAAGCATAGGCCCTCAGGTACCCATGCAAATGTTTTGAATTGGGAGTTCATAGAGCGTAGTTTTACACGAGATTCATGTGTCTCCTGTGGATGGTAAAAAAACTGGTTTATTATCAAAGGCTAACTGACATAGTGTATTGCACACAAACCCTGCAGACTTTTGGTTTATTACCTTCCGAAGTTGATTTATTATGTGAATAATAGCAGTTCGCTCCACAGTGCGAAGTTTACGCACAAATTCACCCTAATTATAAACCAAGTGTCACCGCTTTCACCGTTGATTCCGACGATGTCTAGTGTGTGCTTCATAGCATGGGGATGGTGCAGGAACGGTGACTTAGTTTTAAATAATTGCAAACTAGCGCTGCATCTACAACACTCACGGTCGCAGTTAACTCTGACTCGAAAGAACAAGATTCTATCACAAGAACAATAATTGTATGTTCCTGACGTTTCGGATGGTTTGAGACATGCGCAGATTGTGGGGTATTTATAGTTTCTTGGCGGCCAGCCACATGCGTAACAAAATTATCAGCTCCTGTGACCGCCGCCTGGGGTCGTAATTGGCGCTGTGGTGGCTTGGCAGTTCGCTTTCAAATAATTAATTGCCGCCATTTCCATGTCTGTGTCTGATGCGGGCTTTTCTATTGTGCAAAAATTATGTTCACTGTAGTCGGAGTTGTCCCTTTCCATGTGACTGATTATCCTCCCCAGAAAATGTCTGAGTACACTGTGACTGTGTTCGTCGAGGATTGGCTCAGTTCGAACGCCATCAGTCCATTAAACACTGTAAACTCACACGCCGAGACAACGGTCAACCGTCGGTTTCAACGATGTCCACCGCGTGCTTCAGCAGACTGAAAGGAAGCGCTGTGAGTTGCGTCTGAAATCGTAGTAGCATTGACTTGCGACTATTGTACTCTATCTTTCCTCATCTGCCTGTGTCGGGTGTCATTACAGAAGAGCGTTTGGCGAGCATACGTAGCTTTCGATAAATTCTAATCGGGCCGTTACAATTATATAGAGAGCGGTGCAAATTAACATGCTGGTAATCAAGTTATTACAAAACGCAAATTAGTCATGGGGATGAGGAAGGGGGTGTGGGGTTGGTAGTAATCAGCTAATGAGGGTTTGTTGAGTCTGGACAGGGGATGGGGGGGAAGGGGGTGGGGTTATCTGAAGCGGCAGCAAGCACGAAAAGATGCAGGTTTTTACGTAACCGTTGACCAAGCCAAGCTTGGGCCATACAGGAGGTTCTTCTGCGCACACAGGACTGGCTTCCTCAACCGGATCGCGGTTGCTTCTGCTGTTGCCAGCAAACGCTGACCCATGGACTTTGGGTAATTTGGCGAGTCCTTGTAAATTACCTTAAAGGCTTCGCTAGGGTCAACAGGATGTCCGGAGTCAACCATGTGGGCAAGGATTGAGCTATTGATGCTTCTGACTTCGCCTTTGGCCAGCTATGCCGGGAGGTGCTCCCGTATTCTTTTTGATAGGCGCCTACTCGTGCGACCGATATAGCTTGCTCCACAGGAACAAGTGAATGAGTATATGCACATAAAGGTGGCCTGAGTTGGCAGTCTATCTTTACATTCGCCATGCAGTACCGGGTTCGTTGAGAATAACACCCGAACGTTCGCTGCTGGGAAAGTTCGTGCTACGGCTTGCCAAGAAGCTCGCTTGCTGCGTCCCCTTGAAAGGGAACATTGAGGAACAAGGTCATCATTTCTACAGTTCTTTCTCCCTCATATTCTTCATGATACATCTGCCTGGATACCCGTTATCCCGAAGCAGGTCCTGAAGTTTTGGAAGCTCCATTTCAATAGTGTCTACCGAACAGATTTTCCTGGCCTTTCATGTTAAACATCGGACCAGATTACGTTTCTGTTGGATAAGTACAAAACTGTTAAAGTTTATGTACTGTCCGGACCAGGTTTTCTTACAATTAACGCTCTTTCGGATGCTATCGTCGGGTCTTTGACTTAGGAGGACATACAGCCGTCTCCACTTCCAAGGTGAACTTGATGGAGGGATGTGCTTCATTCACAGTACTAAGAAACGCATTCACGTCGGTTTCTACTGGGGCGATGGCAAAGATGTCATCGAAATATTAACCATAGTGTTTAAATTCATGGATCTGCTTGCTGAGTTGCGACTTCTCAAGCTTGCCCATGAAGATGTTTGCCAAAAGCGGTCCGAGAGGCGAGCCCATAGCAACGCCATCTAGCTGTCTATAGAAGTGGTTGTCAAAGAGGAACTGCACATTTAATGTTCATTTTAGTAGTAGTTCCTTTAATGCCGCAGTTGGTATTCCTACTTCTATTTGATTTGCCATTACGAAGTCGCAGATATAGTCGACTGTTTCTGTTACTGGGACGTTTGTAAACAGCGATGAGACGTCTAAGGAGAACATCCTCATGCGGTTTAAGTTCATATCTTTGATGCTATTTATAAATTGAAATGTATCTTTATAGCTGTGTGGCGCTAGCTGCTGTTGCAAGGGTTTGAGCTTATCTGCTAGCAGCAGCGTGTTGGCACACGTGACGCTCCAGTTCATTTATTCTTACGCGAGTGCTTTCTAGTTGGTTCTCGGCGTATCGTCTAAGAGTTTCTGTAGTGATCACTGTACGGCTCCGTCGCAGCGATTTCCAATATTCGCTCGGGTACTCGTGTCTCTCTATACAGTCTCCAATAAAACTGGCAAGTATTTTCACCTCTGCAAGTTTGATGTCAGGACAGAGGCAAGAAGACCTTGGGCGGGATGAGGCGCAAGTAGCAGACGCAGCCGGAGCGTTCAAATCTCACACAGATCTCACGGAGTTGAAATACAAGGCTTCCGGTAGTACAGGTGGATAGAATTGCCAGCAGAGACGAGGAGGACTGTCTTTTCCGGCAACACTATCAGCTGTTCCGGCTGCCAGGGCCTCTACCGAGGCCCAAGGCAGAGCGGGACAGATGAGTTTCATTGGTGGTGAGGTGAACATTCATCAACCAGTATCAGTAATGGGCTTCTTTTATCGTTACTCCCTACATTTTTTCTACAAAAACGGTAGTTATAGGCTTTAATGAGTGAGAATAAGGGCATGCAGTGGAATATTCTTCAACAAATGCTAAAGGTATTTCTATTTTACTGCATTTCGAAGTTATGTTGATTTATATCTGTATATCAGTAGTATCTCCAACTTATTGCGGAAAAACGCCGATCATCACATTCTAGGTTTCTTGACTTTCCCGAAAAATTGAAATGGTGGTAAGGAGGTTGTCTGCTTCCACTTACCTGAGGTCCAACTTACACTTTTAGAGTTATTTAGTATAGTCCGCGGCGCGGAGCGCCGCACACACCTTCAATTTAAATGCGAAACAACTTACTTCCAGCGGCCACGGGAGTAAACTTCGACTAGATTCTTTCCCCTTAACATTTACTTGCGAAATGTTTTTTCTCTGCCAATCCTACTTTCATATCCCCCACAAATTCTATAACCACCGTTTTTGCAGGACAACTTGCTGAGATTAGGGGTATATGAGTGCGCCTATATAAGCTACTTCTGCCGTAGAGGGTTAGAGCTATCGGTGCGTGCTTTTGAGTTAAACATGGTGGATAGAACAATAATTCTGCGGCTCAATGGTTATAACTTTTAACTTCCTACCAAAATGTCGTGGGTGCCATGCTCAGTGAAATTTATGGTCTGTTGGTGACAGTTTATCTCTCAGAAATAGCCTTTCCAGTATCTCTAGGCTTTGTCGGTAGTATTATTCTGTCGAGGATATTAAACGTTCTGCAGCAGTCGATGGGTCGCGAAAGCAACAGAGCCCGAAGGCACAAAGGGCATCCGATCTCAGAACAAGGCGGCCCGAATTGTGCGACTGGAAATGAAGCTTTGATTTTACTCTGCATTACCTAGCTCATGAAATGTCAAACAATATTCTCAAATGTTATTTTAATTTGAACATAGTAATTAACTATGTTTTCAATTATCATTTTCGTATAGCCTAATCTCAATATGTTTCAGTCACGTCAGGGTGCCAGCCCTTGAATGATCTTCATTCTGCAGAAAGTATACTTTGTAAAACAATACCTACTTATGTAGTATGCATTCTGCACGCATATTCGCAATGCCTTTATAAATTCAAATACAGGGTGCCCCAGAATTAACTGACCCTTTTGATTTGCCAATAAAACGAAAACTATTAAAGCTAGGATATTGAAATCTGTTTTATTCGAAAGAAAAGCATTTTTATGCTTTACTAAAACTAAAATTTAAATAAAATATCGCTTATATGATGGCATTGGTTGTTTTGACAACTAAGGTTTCGTTTCTTTGTCATTTCCATAACACTTCTTAGTGTATCAGGCGAAAGCTGTCTTATTTCAGAACAAATGTTGTTTTTAGTTCTTACGAATTTGCTGAATTTTTAACATAAACCTTTGACTTAAGGTAACCTCATAAGAAGAAATCGCATGTGGTCAAATCTGGAGATCATGGGGGCTAAGGAATGCCACCAAATCATGAAATCAAATGACTTGGATAGCACTCATTTAACAATTTCATCGTTTCCTTTTCTGTATGGGCCGTGGCTCATTCCTGTTGAAACCAAGTATTGCGTAGGCCATGTCTCTCAATTTCACGTCTAAGAAATTCGCTGATCATAGTTCGGTATCTTTACCATTAACCGTTACTATGGCGCCATCATTATTTTCAGAAAAGTAGGGGCCAATCACATTAAAAGCAGTAATTCCGCACCATAACGTCACACGAAGAGAATGCAGCGGCCTTTCTTGAATTTCTCTTTGATTTTCATCGCACCATATTCTGGAATTATGTCTTTGGAATAAAACAAGTTTCAATAGCCTAGCTTTAATAGTTTTTGTTTTATTAGCAAATCAAAAGGGTCAGTTACTGCTGGGTCACCCTGCATATCATTCAGAAAGTCATTCTTTACAAATGTGCCCTTGGAGGAAACAATTGAGGTCATATGCAATCATGCATCAGAAACTCGACTTCCACCTAATATACTGAGGGACTTGCTAACGATTTGTACGAAGAACGTACAACTTCTCTTCAATGGAGTTATATATAGACAAATTGATGGAGTAGCAATGGGGAGCCCACTCGGGCCTACCTTTGAAGACATCTTCATGGGTCACTTAGAGGAAAAGTTTTTGTCGGAACTTAATAAAACAACAATATATAGACGATATGTGGATGAAATTTTTGCTATTGTTGATACCAAAAGAGATGCTGAAAATTTTCTAACTTTGATGCATACATAGCATCAAAAGAGCAAGTTCACGATAAAAAACGAAGCAGAACAACCAATTATATTTCCTTGACGCCCTCCTGTTCAGAGAGGATGATAGGTCAATAAGGCGCACCGTTTTCCGCAAGACTACATGAAAAGGCCGATGCCTAAATTTTACCAGTTTTGTGTCTATACAGTGGAAACGGAATTGGGTACTTAATCTTTTTCAGAGAGCCAGGAATATCTGCTCCAGAGAGACCCTACTAACAGAGTTTGCCTACATAAAAGAGGCCTTACTCAAGCGTGGCTACCCCTTGCGTTTCATCCAAAAATACAGTTGCCCTTTACGGCCAAAATCTACGGACCAGTCGGTTCCGAGAAAGCCTGTTTTTATATCCTTACCATTTAAAAGAGACAACATCGCGAATACAATAAAGCGAAGATTACTTTGTTTTATCCAAAGAACTTACTATGCAGCCGAACTTATTTTCCTCACTCCAACAAAAAGGCTCCCAATTAACCGGCCAAAGGATGCCTTGCCTTTGCACGCCACCTCAAACTGTGTATACGAATTTACCTGCACTTGCGGATGCAAGTACATTGGCCGTACGCAAAGGCAATTGGCAACCAGGACTGCTGAGCATTTGCCTACTTGGCTTTTAAAGCAGGTGAACAAAGTACCACGTTAATCTATTACAAAACACTTACTAGACAGTGGTCATTCGGTTGACACTAACACATCTTTCCGCGTTCTTGTTCGAGCATGAACAAACCGGACCTTACGTTACATGGAAGCATCCTTCATACGGCGGGAGAAACCCGACCTATGTAAGCAACTAGATCATGTAGTCAATCTTCAACTGCCGTGGTAAATACATACCACACCTTTATTTTGTTAAATCCCCCCCACATTTCTTTTGGTCCCAAGTTTAACATTTGATATAACTTTTGGCCACTTGCCACGTTGATACGACCTTGCTTTTATCGATTTTGTGTCAATTCAAATTGATGTGTTCTCTTAACATTTCGTTGTTCATGCACGGAGCGGAAGCAGCTGAAAAGCGCTCTCGAAATTTATTTGCACGAATAAATTCTGCTATTCTGTCTTGCTTCAAATTATTCTTTCGTTTGCTCCTTTAATAGCAGATAAGGTCGTAAATGGTATCGTCCGGCTTCAAATAATCCCCTTAATATGAGATTTTGCTGGACCATAAGATGTGCATTCATAAAGCCAAGTACATATCCATTGACTATTATCGGTTCTAAATTATACAACTTAGTCCAAGTCCATTTCCTTACATCATAGGAAAATATTAATTTTCACTTACACAAGACGTTTCAAACTTATTCGGCAATGAAGAAACTTTTAAAACCATAAGATATTATTTCTACAAACATACATTCAATTGAGGGCATAATTTGTTAACGAACTAGCCCAGAAAGAACAGTTTTGTTTAAATTTTTTATAACATTTACTTGAATTTGTGAGAACAATGAAAATCGATGACAAAAAAACACAATACGTATCTTACCATTTTTAAAACAGTATGCATAATGCAGACGATAGGAAAGAAACGCACTTAAAAGCCTGCATCCTCACATGACAGAAATATTTTCAGATAAGCTGTAAGATAATCACTATTAAAGCCATACTTAATTATGATGTTCGAATCGAATACAAGAATCAAGAATTTTGGTTGAAATTTCATGATTGTAATTTCAAGTTGCACATTCCCGGCCACCCTCTCCTGAGATTGGTCTATTTCTGCTCAAACATGGTAAATGAACATAAAATGAATTTGCCATCCTGCAATTTAAAAACACCACCCAGATTAAAAGGGAAGCTACGTGGCGTGCAGACTTACTGCCTAGGTAATTCATTTACCACGTGCCGTCTGTGTGTGCACATATGTGACATACGGTCTACACAATTCCAACTAGATTCGTCCGATAAACTTGGCGTTTTCTGTATCTATAGAAGCATGGAAAGTCTGACAAATAAATACTTATGTGCATGGAAAACTGCAGATTCGCTATCATCCGTGCCGTTCGCTGCACAAAAGCTGCCCTCCCCCCTCGAACGTGCTGTTTTGAGGAATTATACTTGGGTCCGGAACAATGAAACGCTGTTTGAGGGACGCAGGAAACTCCGCAAGAATCTACCTTAGAAACGTGCGAGTGTGCGTTGCTAACAAATGTGCCGCATGATGTTTTGCTGCACGTCGTATGAGTAATGTAACTTTAAAAATCTTGGACCCATACCTTATCAAAATCGGTTTTGAGTAGGCATTGCTCGAATGTCTGCAGTTAGACAACGAGAAGATATACATAGCGATAACAATAATTTAAACCCACTGTATAGTTTTCCGCGCTTAATCTTCGTTGGAAATTAGCATCTACATTAAAAATATATAGATTACACCACTAGATTATTAGGATCAATGAGTAATGAGTTTCAGTTAATACGAAAGTTGGTAGACATATAATTGGTAGTACATGTTGGCACAGGGACGGTTACTTTCGCGCTAATAAGTTTAAAGTCAGAGTAGATATGTGTAGCACCTACCAGACTCTCATTGGGAAATCAATGCTAATTTAGCAGATCAAAGGCTAGACATCCATTGCTACCAGGGAGACGACAATTTGCCCCTCCTTGCAGATGACTGCCACCGTGTGCTTCACAGAGGTCTTGCGCAGGGACAGGGAATTGTTTGTTTATGAGATTTACGTGGCAATAAACGTGAGGTCTATTTACCGTTCTCTTTGCTTTTCTCTACCTCAGCCCACTGTAATGACAAAGTCACGAAGATCAGAGGCTGGAGTCGTTCCTTAGCGTACTGCAACATATGAGTGAGATCTCATCGAGTAGTGATCGCCATAGAGGCTACATTAGCGAATAAAGATTCCAGTGTTACTCTCAGTCTACCACTTGGCCCCTTCACACAAACATATACTGTGCTGACTGTGCGATCCAAGTTATTATATCAGTCGGCAACTTTCTCACCCATTGTGATCGAGTGCTTAAATATGACACCTCGATCGTCGACTTTGACGACATCCGCCACTTGCTTTAGCAGACCGAAGTCAAACGCCGTGATTCACGCATAAATACAAGTATACTTGCGCTGAATCTACCGCTCTCTCCCTTCCCTCACGCGCCAAGTTACCCCATGTCATGAAAGACATACCCATAATGGGATCAAAGCAGACCTTATCCTCGATCAGACAACTGCTATAGCTGGAAATCGCGCAACTTCCGTTCTGGCTGAATATTACATCACAAAGGCCAGTTTGTCACACGTTTCAGCCAATCATAGTATTTATTTTCCTTTCTCGATCGGCGTATGCTCTCACGAACTGATCACAAGCACCATGCTAGGACGGGGTGTGGTGGCCAAAACAAGCCGTTCAGTTTAAAAGATGTTTAGTGTACCTTCCTTGCTCATGGATTGGTTTTCATTGAGTATAACGCAGTTAATCGCTAATTACGTTCATGCACTTTCGGGCAAAAGTAACTTATGTAGTTTTCCTCATATCCCCCTAGTCCGGGCAAGTTGTCCTACGAAAACGGTGGTTATGGGGTTTGGGGGGAGGGTGGGAAAACAGTATAGGCAAAGAAGGAAACTTTTAGAATAAAATGTAATCGAAGTTGTTTCCAGCGGCCGCCGGGAGTAAGTTGATCCGCATGCAAATTAAAGGTGTGCGTGGGGCTTCGCGCCGCGGACTATACTAATCCAAATCCGGAACGGTAAAATGGGCCTCAGGTAAGTTGACGAGGACGACATCCTAACCACCATTTATATTCTTTGGGAATTTCGAAAAACTTGAAATTTGATAATCGCATTCTTCCTCAATACGTTCAGCGATAATACAGATAAGTTAAATCTACAAATATAAATTAACAACACTTGTAAGTAGAATACCATTAAAATTCATATCATACGGATCTTTAGCAGATACGCTTAATTTGACTTTGCCCACCGAATGCCTCGAGTCTTTTTCACAAATGGGTCAACTTAAAATTCATAAAGCAGTGACTTAAATATATTCCACTGCATGTCCTAATGACCACCCGTAAAACCCTATAACCACCGTGTTCGGCGGTCAATGTGCTGGGAGTATGGATAAATGAGGGGGACTACATAAGCTGCTGTTGCCCACTTTCGTGAGTACAAACGCTTTTGTGATAAAAATTATTTGATGGTTTGAAAACATTATTGACTCTGTATGCCTTAATATGAGGGTAAACTTGAGTTATTTTTATCTTAATAAAAGTGACAACAATAGGTATGTTCTCGTGTAGCTACAAGCTTCGTTTGGTAGCGGTAAAACCGTAACTGATTTTTGAACATAAGAAGAGGCAGTTATGCGCGTTTTTAAAGAGACTTCAAGTTTTCGAGGATTTCAACTAGCTGCGGATAGCTGTGGTTTGTAAGCCTCGGGAAAACGAGAAATTGACTTTAATTAAGTTCCACTTCGATGGGCGAAATAGCTTCTTCTAGCGCAGCTGGTGTATAATCATTTAAAGAAGCTTCGGCTTGAGATAGATGTGGTTGGAGGGCATTCAACTATGGCTATTGCTGCACATCTTCGAAAGATTGAAGTCAGCATTTTCATGTCACAGCGTCAGACAAAATGCTTGTCTGAGAAGAAGTGGATGCGATTGCAGGAATAAGGAATTTATTTCCCTGACGTCTTTAATTCCATAGTGAATCCATCATCAGAGATAAAAGCAGAAACTGGTACTTTTTGCCCAAACAGCTGTGGGATTTATACGTTTAAGTGGCAACGGCGATTAGCGGCTTTTTCCACCGAGGATACTTGGCTGGTAGCCGCCTTCTTGCAACTCCTGGACTTAGAGTCGCACACCGACCGGAGGAAACTATAAGGCCTCATATAATGAAAATAAAAGACCCACTGTCATGAAAATAAACATCTTGAATCGTTTATATGATTTGATGCGATTACGATCAAAGCAACTGGAAGACTTCTCAAGATGCGAACTGTCGAACACGAAGCTGTAACACAAAGAAATGACGCCAATTCCAAAGACGCGACTCATTCGACAAGACCCGGCCACACATAAACAGTTAATAAGGCGGAAGTTCTCACACGAAAGGCCGATCATGTGAGTCGCAAGAAACTTTGATCATGGTCTACAGACTTCGCGGTCTATAAACAGGAAAAGTGACCTATCCAATAACATATACGGTGCTAAGTCTCAATTTGGCAAAACTATTCGCCACTTAGGGAACGCACAGGCCAACGCGTCGTCTAGCGCCGGGAGTCCAGATGGCTGAGGGAGCATCACGCCCAAGCCCAGCAAGGGGTGATGGAGTTTCAGCTGGTAACGACCCACATACCGGCCATCAAGCAATTAACGCACAAGCGGCCAATTCTCCTCGAAAGGGGGAGGCATTAGTTATCATAGGTATGCAGTAGCCTAGTGAATGTCCGCTTTACTTCTGCAACTTCCTATTTCTTTTAGCTGCTCCTAGTCTTCAAATTTGAAAAGCTCAGAAATGTGCGTGGTTCAAAAAATATCCTGTGGAATCTGACATGGAATTGACATTTACGTCATCTGCGCAGATATGCGTTACTAAAAAATGAAAATCCGCAGTAAAACCGGCTTACGGAAAGTGAAAACTGGTATGCGACCCTCGACTAGAAGCTAATTATTATGGCCGGTAGAGCCACACTATCCACGTACGCCTATTGCAAACAACCGAGTGCAGCTGAGTTGCAACTGTGGATATTCTTCAGAATATATGCAGATAGCCGGGGGTAGAAGAAAGACGACACTACTAGTCTACGCCCCCTGGCCATAACGGGGGGGTGGGGGTAAATCAAGGGAACTTGCGATCCTTACACCTACCTGCCTGACCATAAACCGAAGTTTCTGCCGGGTGCAGATAAAGTATCCCTTCAAGGAGTAGGCTTGAAGTAATGTTTATTTGGTTTTGGTTAGATAGGCGAATAATAAACTCTCCAGCGTAGAGCAACTTGCCTTGGGCTGAATTCCGGAGAAGTAGGGTAGTATATATGGTCAAGATTAAGTCTGGGTCGGGAATTAAGGTGGGGTTTAGCGTCAGGCATAGCACACAGGTGCAGATACTTTACCCAGAATTTGACAGAATTCTATCTCAGCCTTTTAATTTCCCTTGAAATTAATTTCAGGGGTCATTCCAAATTAGTTTATTCAAGGTCTATATGCACGAACCGAAATTGCGTTTATGTTTGGGCCAAACACGTCAGTCATCACTGGATCAACGCGTAACATACCAGTACAGCCAGGGGGCAAACAACAGTAAAAATTGATGCTGTAATTTACCAAACTAGCAGCACAGATACTAGCTGAAAGCTCAGATATGGGCTTTGCCAGTATTCTGCAACTGCTTGACAAATCAGCCAGGGTTCCCTCTCACCAGTGAGTCCCCTAGCTTTCCCCTGTTTGCTTTCTAGTTACCTTAAACATTTTTAAATTGCAGCCTTTGTAGAAAGTATCAAAGATACCTTATTGAAGCTTGGATACACAGCTCAGTTTATTGACAAATATAGTCAACCCTTACGACACAAAGAGACGGAACACCTTGCTCCAAAATGGCCTGTTTTTGTTTTCTTACCCTTAGAGGGCGACATCATTTGGAAAACCATTAAGAAATGCTTGCTAAAGGCCATTTATAGAACTAATTATTCTGCCGAGCTCATGTTTTTCTTTCTAATTTAGGCCTTACCAATTCCTCGTAAAAATTATGCCTTGTCATTGCACGCCACTTCCGATTGTGTTTATGAATTCACGTGCACATGCGGATGCAATTACCTAGGGCGAACGCAAAGAAAACTGGCAACCAGAGCTAAAAAACGCTTGTCCAGTTGGGTTTTCAAAAAGGAGCATAGAATGCCTCCTTCATCCATTACAGAACATTTACTCGATACGGGCTATTTTGTGGACCCTAAAACTTTCTACCGAATACTTGTTCAAGCACAAAAAACTCGTACCTTGCGCTATGAGAAGGCAGCCTATGTACGGAGGTCAAAACCAGAAATATGTAAACAGTTGGAGTACGTGGCTAACCTAGCTTTGCCCTGGTGAAATCCGGCTCCCAGATTTACCGAGTCCCCCTCCAAAATGTTTAACCTAAGGCATTTTCCCCCACTTTTTGCAGCCCACATTGTTTTGACTTGCTTACGTTATTGATTAGCCTCTTGGTCATTTCTAATGACCTTGCTGTTTCGTTCGATTTTTCTGTTTGAATTCAATTTGGTATTTTCTCTTAGGATATTCACGTTATGCAATGAGAGGTAGCAGCTGATGAGCGCTCCTGACATTTATTGATCCAATAAATCCTGCTGTTCCTGCAATCTACGAATTTTCCTTCAAACGCAAAAGTGATCCAATAAGGTATCAAAATTTCGACCGCTGCATACTGAAAATCATGATGGAGCATAGACTGGCGTGATGATTAGTTTCATATACTAGTCGACTTCTGCTCCAGCTGCCAAACATTGATCGATTCCCGGTGTCAACACAGCCAGAATCGGGATCAGCCGCAAGTGGTTAGTGTGGCCTGACCCTGTATATACGCGAGCCACCACGCCTCCAAGTTCAGCATTTGGATTCGAGTCGGTCCTGGCATGTACAACAAACGCCAATGGAGGTCTGAGGAAGTTTTCGATTAGCCTCCTATTATAAGCATGTCAGTGCTAACTTTGCTGCTATAGCGTGACTGCTACATCGACCCGTGGCCAGATGAATGCCAAGCAACACTTTACGGCTTTTAACTTCACCTCATGGCAACTTCTTATTAACGCCCCATTTATTTCATTATACTGGTGTCAGTGAACTTGCTATTGGTGCTGTACTATCACAGGCTAGATGACTTAATAACAGATGGTATATGAAGACGCATAAATTGCAATTCATTTTTATAATATAATTGAATTTCAAAGGAAGTAAAGCATGTGCGTACCAAGTGCAACTCAAATGGGGAGCAGCGTAGTTTTCTCAAACCGGTTCACTCTGAAGTGAAATTCGCAAATTAAAAAAATTTCTTAAAAGAGTGCAGCTTCGTCCTAATAATCGGGTATACTATCTTCAACGAAGCTGACATGTTTTTATGTCAGGATATTAGTATCCTACAATCAACACATTCCTCACTATGCAGAACCGAACGCACCTTTCAAACGATCACAATGCAAAGAGCAGTGGTTTATGAACGTTTCCAAATGACGGGTTTACACCATCCTATCAGGATGGAAAATCAGGCTGTAATAGCTCCTTTTTATTATGGTCTTTATGGTACTCCCGCTCAGCTGGGATCCCTATTCTTGTCTTTGGTATTTTTGATTATATCTTGCAATTGGTCTCAGGTGGAGAAGGAAGACGGGAGAGGGGTAGAAACTGTACCATCACATCATCATTCGTGATGGTCCAACTATTATTAGGCCTTACCAAGTGTTCCGTATATATTCGCAGTATCGGGGTCCTATGTCTGCATTACGAAAGTAAGTAATTCAGTAATTATGGTTCTTCTACAGTAGTCATCTTGTTGAATCTTTATTTGTTAATCGGTTGCACCGTAGTGTGAAAAGTGTGGACTTAATATAAAGCCAAAGTCTGAAAATGCCCTGTTCTCTCCAAAATGAAAAACAGCTAGCATTTTTCTGAATTCTGTTCAAAAAGGACGTGTCGAGTAGATTAGGCAAATGGGATAATAAATACTTGTTGATGAACTTCCACTGGCCGCTTATGGAATTCACATATCTCGCTCCGCCCTTGCTTTGGGCCTCATTCCTCGTACGCTGACAGCAGCTGTAGCAGCGAGTATTCCGGGCAGATTGCATTGCAGGCAAAGAAAAGGTATAATGGAAGAGCCATTTAGGGTTTATTAACCGTCTTCACCCAGTCATACCCAGCCCCAACAGGTGCAATAAACGAGGCTCGAACTTGTAACGTTTTTATCGCAGTCGATTGCTCTAACTTTTCAGTCACGAGCTGGTTGACTTGCCGGTTAAGGTCAGGAGATATTGACAGTCGATTATAAATGTTTACTGAATGCTAAAGCAACGCACTTTTCTTGCTCTGCCTTTGACTTGGGTCTGATCTCTCGGCTCCTAAAAGATACTGTAGCAGCCGAGAATACTACCTGTCTATACCAATCGCAGATTATCGTTAGCAATCGGCGAACGTTCACCAAAAAGTGCAAAATAGAATTAAATATTTCGAAAAGTATGGTTGTCCTACAGGCGTCTTCTTGTTGAATCATTAATCGATAATTGGTTGGCCTTAAGTATGCAATATATGGGACTAAATCTAAAGTCAAAGTTCGAATACAAAGCAAAAACGTCCCTCTGCCCTCCTGAATCAAAAATAGCCAGCATTGTCCAGAGCGTGTCCAGTAGATTAGGTAAATAGGGTATTCAACATAAAAATATTCAGCAACCAAAAGAACCACGTTTTCAAATAAGGTGCGTCGCTGCCTTTGGTTTTGGTACAACCGGCTTACGAAGGCCAGTAAGTCAGAAATGACAATTTCAGTTTCAGTAGTCTCATCTTTTACTATGTATCGGTAATTTGTTCTATGCGCCTTCTGGTGACTTCTTTCTTTTTCCTCTGTACAGCTGTCAGGTCAACTATGTTTAAATTATTCTTGCATCGTGAGAAAACGGTAGCTTCATTTGGCTTTTAACGAACTACAATTATCCGACTTGGTTTCATTGTGCACTAGAATGCTTAGGTGCGTAATGCTGGGGTCTCACATAGGCGCCAGTAAGGACAGGTGCTCTGCTGTTGAGCGCCCTCCTACATGCGCTCAGTAAACCCTCTTATAGGGTAAATTTGGACATAATTGGTCAATCTCGCATGTGCTTATTTCACTGAACACCTTGGAACAGTTAACGTTCTAAAAACATGACATAGTTGAAGACCGAAGTGGACATTCTTGATTTCTTATCCGTTTTCAATCAGTCATACCTGACACCACGCTGTGCACGACCTGTCTTTCAAAAGTCCAACGCCCTGACCGACTGAACCATGGGTTCGTTGTCGTACCATTTTTGATCTGCAATTTTAATACACATGAATTGACACTCACCGATCGGGTAGAACGTTGGACTTCTAGTCCACCGGCCGCGGTTTCTGGCCTCCAGCACTGCACCGTATGGGGTTGGTTTTGACTGGTTGCTAACGATAAGTGTGCCAGAAATAACCAATCCAGTCTCTCATGTCTTTTTTGGTAATTTCAATTGACCCAAATGTGAAAAAAACTCGTTACATTCGGCGGGATTTGAACCCGCATAGTAGGGAAGGCTTTAATGCGAAGCCAATGCTCTACCAGTTGTGCTACAAACACCAAGTCTTACATCGGTACTTTTGGTAATTTAGGTTGACCCAAGTGTGAAAATACTCGAGGCCTTTGGCGGGATTTGTTCCCACGTATCAGAGAAGGCCTTTACTCGCGGCCAACGCTCTAACCGCTATGTTACAAAAGCAGCGCCTCGAGATATGAATTTATTCACACTTGGGTCGATATTACCTGTCCAATTTTGTAGATAAGCGATTGGAGCGTTGGTCGCCGATAAAGGCCTTCTCTGATACGCGGGTTCAAATCCCGCCAAACGCCTTAAAGTTGTTCACAATTGGTTCAACTCAAATTACCAATAATACCGACGTTAGACGTGATGTTTGTTGCACAACTGGTAGAGCATTGGCTACGCGTTAAGGCCTTCCCTACTTTGCCGGTTCAAATCCCGCCAAACGTCGCGATTTTTTCCCCAATTGGGTCAACTGAAATTAAGAAAATCTGCCAAACCTCCTTATAATATTGGTAATGTATTTCTGGCTATATTACTAACCACTATGTGGCTGCTGGCGGGTCTCGACAATGAACCCTATACCAGAACGGGAAGAGTGAGATCTCTAATCAATCGGTTAGCCCAAGTCCAGCAGAGTAGAAGACTTGTGAACTTTTCTCCTCCACCCACATCCGCAGGAACGTTCGCGGATTCGGCTGGCGAAATATGCCTCGTAAATGCGGGTTGCGTAATCACGTTTGTGTCTCGATGACGTAATTTCCATAATTTAGTGTGGGTTGTAATTCAGTCGTAATTTATGCCCATCGCCCGCGGATTGAGACCTGCACCACGCTGAGATTTACTACCCCTCCCCCTCCAACAATCCAAAAAATTCCCCTCTTAGGAGCAATTGGCGTTGTCGGTAGTTGGAATGTACGTGCGTGTGGGCAAGTAGCTGGCGTGACCATTGTGCCCCCTAAACTGGCGAAGCGTGTTAGACGCGTTGGACCAACATAGGAGGTCAGAGATCAGGGTACGGTAGACGTTATTTGGGTTGCGTTCCCCTGACAAAGGCCAAATATGGGGACGGGGTGGGACGTGGTGGCGTGACGTCAGCCACCTCCGCCGGAACCCACCTCCTGACAGTGTCTGGACACTTGGGTGAAAAAAAGAGCGCGTGCGGTAGATGCCGGACAAGTCTACGATTACTGAAAAATAATTCGCACGAAAGTTACCGTCCGTGTAGTATCGTTCTGGGAG
>JAYGXS010000001.1:10665239-10677021 GCA_036362985.1 Ligula intestinalis | reverse complement strand
CTCACTTCAGCGTCCTCACGGGACCGTGACTCAATGAGTCTTTTTGTTGCATGTTCCACAATTATTGCCTTAAACAGAAGAAGATGGTAGTTTTTAACGTTTTAGCCCAATTCAGGCCTTTAGGCATCAGCATTTTTTTAAACACTACGCATTGTCGCCACAAGCGACAGTGCGAGATCCTCGATGTAAGGAAAAAGAAGTGGAGGCAATTGCTAGGACAGCAACTTAAGTCATCCAACGTTTCGAATTCTTATTGGAATCCAACATCAAACTCATCATCAGATACGCATAATCAATGCACAGATAAGTGCATTATTTATAGGGTGCAGTCGCTATGTGAGCGCATTAACATGACAATCGAAGGCCTCCCTTTTATCAGGAAAGGCTGCCTCTGGTGTGGTAATTGCTTGACGGCCGGCATTCGTGTCCTTGATATCTGAAGTATCATCAGCCCTGTTGAATATTAACGTGAAGAGTACTCAGCTATGTGACTCGGTAGCACACCCTGGAAGAAGGCCACCAATTCGACTTCTCGGGCACATGGATAATGGGACAAGCCAGTAATAAGACGGGGCGAGAGCTACTGAAAGCCTGTGTCTCAGATCCTAACTCCTAAACAGGCGTGTAGATTTACCGCCCTGTTACTTTGCCATCCATATTCGCGATCAGAAAGCGCGGCCCAGTTCCCGTGCAAAAATGCAGGCTGTCACTTCAAGGTCACACGTCAATAGTCTGGGGACGCGCGTAGGCGAAACACGATAAGACGGCGTGAGAATGAACGTGGCACGGGCATTGACCTATCACAAATGGGAACCCCCTTCCACCCCATGTACGCGTACCTAACTCTTGCTGTTTCGCACTTTCTCTGATGATGGCTTCTCGTGTGGAGTCGGAAACTCAGAAGAATAAAATCACTGTTCAAAAGATCGCGTCTTCTGCTTCTTTAGAACCTGGGGCACGCATATTTGCTTATATTGGAAACTATGCTAACCTGGGCGCTTCCCAACGGGCTAGGTAATTTAAAAAACACACGTTTTAGCACCAAATACAGACTAGGCAGGTCATCGTTCTTGTTAATAGACGTGGGCTCTGTGAATCATGCCTCAAGCAGCTTACTGTTGGCATTTAGTATATTGGGGAAAATTACCGGCAAGAACAAAGGACACTGGAATTTCTATTTCTAGCTTATTAGCCGTCCTCAGTCACCCATACCTTGCCCTAGATGGTGCAGCAGCCGAAGCTCGAAATTGCCAGCAGGTGACTAGGAGTCAATGCTCACAGATTCATGCATGCACGCGGCCATCAAGCAACCACTAAGTCAGAGGGCAGGCAATTCTCATGAACGGAAAAGCCGTTAATTTTGAGTATTATTCGGCAGCCTAACGACTTTAACCTATAACTACAGCAGTTATCTGATGATATCTCTGGCGATGGATCTGGACATATCCTCGAAAGGTCGGGCGACTAAGGCTACTTCTTCGTATCAACGTATTTCTTACCACAAGTAATCTGTTTTTCTAGAATTTACCATGAAATGGTTTGGGGGTCCTTCTAAGGCCTCAAATTGCACCTGAAATATTTCCTTTTTAGGAATAATTTTTCATTAAGGAGATCTCAGCCACACTTTACTGAGGCTATAACATATTGCAAGTATCAGATCATGCCCGCTGTACTCGCAGACGGGCTGTTTACTTTTGTCCATCAATGCACAGATGACTATGCTAGTCATTATGTCGGTGTCTTACTGTCGACGGAAAATAGATTATGGAGGTTGGAATGCATCCAAAATGTAAAGTAAATCAATTTTCTGTTCCAAAGATCATGCCTATTTCATCTTTTTCTCATTCTTTTTCTACCTTACGCAATTATAATGTAGTACACGCGCACGGGTAAGGTCGTCCGTCTTGCATTTTTTTCTAGCTCCCGACTGGTCGGTTGTAGAAATGCGCAACACTCTTTCCGACTGAGTATGTCTCTGTGGTCTGAACGCCTGCAACCTAGCACACGATAAGAGCGATCACTTATTGTGCGTTATTCATGAAAAATAAATCAGGAAATAAATTATGCTGTTTTTTAAGTTATTTCACAGTCTAACCCGGACCCTAGACCGGGAACGCCTGAAGTTCAAACCTTTTTAAAGGAGAGTTGCTGACTAAATGTGCTTCCCAGCAATAGACGTCCGTCGGCCAGGATACGAAAAATCGCCCTTCGCTAAATTTCACACCACCTCCGAACCGAGGCCTAACTGGCTCGTTTCAAACCCTACACCGCATGAAGTTTGTTGCAAAGTCACCGTAAATACGGGAGGTAGTTTTTTTTAACTAGGACGTGCCTGCTCTTGATTTCCTTTAAGTCTTCCGTAGAGCTTGTGATAATTGGAATTGTCTTGTAAAAAGAAAAGTAGGTATTTCAAACACGCTACAAATTCCCTGTTACAAACTTGTGAAATACAAGACTCAACGCATTGCCGATTAGAGCTGAAGCCAGGTAGTGATCGGCCCCAAACACAACGTTAGGACTATTGACCCACCAATCCATTTGTTGTCTGCATTCCGTATAATTTTATAGGAACCGAATTTAGGTAACTGCCCAAACGGTCCCATAGGTTACAACTTTTACAACTGATTAATGAATTTCAATTACAAGTGTCCGAGCTTGTGGGGAGTTTGTACTCATCTTGTCTAACGAGTGGAAAAAAGGCTCACGTCACTTATTCACATACTAGCATGTACTTTATTTCTGCACTTTAAGAAGATATGAAGGACGCAACCTTGACGATATTGGTGGCTCGGAACGGGATGACCAGCAGACCGAAAAAAAAGTTTTTTTGTTCAAAGTCCATGCCAAAAAATTCCTGGTAGTATTGCGTCATAAAAAAGACATGGGACTTTTGCATAATCAATGATTGGGTATTCTGAAAAAATATGTACGATTTGATTCTCAATCTCATCATTGAAGACAATACTTTGTCAACTGACGTATACCTTTATTAGAATACATTATAGCATACGAGAAAATTGCACTGCAAAACATTTGTGCATGAAATGGCTAAATGCACCCAAGGCAAACCTTCAATTACATGGAATACAATAATATGTTGTAGATTGGATCAGATTTTACTAATAAAGCTTGGAATATGTTTTTTGAAGCTGCGCCTGGTGCCTGTAGGTGATATTTGAGTGAATATGGCTCAAAGATGTAGACTTTAACATTAAAAATTAAACGTTTATAGGCACTTAGTGCATCTGAGTGGGAACGGCATCTAAACACGTTCACGCAGAATTGGTACGAGAGGAAAAGTTGAGATCTTTAAGTGCCTCAACTGACGGGATCCGTCTTCATTTTAACCATTAGAAAAATCAGTGGCGTCGATATCAACAGAGTTTTTCACAATTGGGTTCAAGAAAATAGTTAAATCTACCAACACTCCCTACGCATTAAGTGCAACTTGTATTCATCTGATGAATTACGATTTACTGCTTGTAAAACCCCATTTGAGCAGTCCGCTTACAGTATGAACTTTGCAGCTCTGCCAACCTCCCCAACAATTAAGTGAGCGTAGTTGTCATTCTGAGGGATTCTGGATGATTGCTCAGGATGTCCTGCCTGGGCGGTCAGCTTGCTGTTCCGTACTGGTCGATTCCATACGATCAGTAAGTTGGGTGGGTAAAATCAACCCAAGTGTGCTTAAATTCACGGCACTCGGTGAGCCTCGTAGCTCAATGGTAGAGCGTTGGCGGCATAAAAGCCTTCCCTGCAGTGTGGATTTGACTCCCACCGAGGCCAATTAAGTCAACTCAATTAAACAGATCTGCCAAACCTTCCCCTATGTACCAGAATTAGTTACATTAGGCTGGACGGGTATCTGGACTCAAATGTGGTTGCGCTCAGGGCACCCAGTAGAGCCTCGTCATTCAGCAAGCTAAACCACTGGCTGAACTAAAGAGTCTGCCGAGTTTTACATAATTGAGTCACATGAGTTACCGAGCTACGAGTAGACTTAACCAAATGCCAAAAACGGAGGAGATAGATAAGACTGAAAACGCAGGCAAAAAGACAAAAAATATAGTCTAACTAAGGCATGTTGCACAAATCCCTTATAAAAATGAGGGTACCAGTCGAAAGTGGTTTTCAGTTTGGTTCCGCGAACGACAATGTTCCCTATGAATCGCATAGAAAGAGGAGAAAGAGGTAAGTTTTCACGTGAACTAGTTTATAATGACGACAGGCTTGCGAAGCATCTAACACATTTCTTCCTCATTTAGCCATCTGCAACTCGTGGTGAGACGACTTGATGTAGCCCGGAGGCGTTCTCAGGTGCAGTGTTTCACTGAGCTAAAGTGTCCATCTACACGTACCACACAATGGCCTGGGCCACACATGATAAACCTAGCTTTCACAGAAGTAGTCGGCTGACTAAGATCCCATCTGATTGACAGGTAACTTGATGCTGCAATTGGAAGAAACCACTGTGGTCTGTTTGCCGGTCCCTAAGTCAGCCTTCATGCAAGCACGACTGACGGCATGACCTCAGTCATCAACGCATTTGGCAGTCATCTAAATAGTGAGAAGTTAGAAGTCCAACTGAAGAGACGAGTGAATTATGCTCGCAGAAAGCATCAGATCACAAAACGCACAGTTTACCCTTTCGCTTACTCAGTGATAGCAATCTTTTCGAGCAATTTATGGGCTTCTTTCGCTCGAAGGGAACAATCCATATCTAGGATATCTTTCCGGAAACAGCTGCTGGGGTCGCGTATCATTGAAAAAGGACGTGTTTAATAACTAATCTATCAAGTAACCCATTTCGCTCATTATTTCTGGACTCCCTCAACTGTATTTTTACTACCTGTGGCAAATTTACTGAGTGAAATAGGCATGAAAATGCCGTCGCTTATGATTATGAAGGCAAACATTAAGCGGAGCACTGTTTTTGTTGCTGCAAGGACCTTTAGGACAGTTGGAATTTTTATCTCCAATCTTATAAAAATGCATCTAAAGCAAACCGATAGGAGATTGCTACTTGCGCACAGTGTTGTACGCAGTGCATTTGGGTGCACGTAAGTGTTTGACTATCAATTTCGATTAAGTCCATCAAGCGCACCAAAAGGTTGGTACAGAAGATGACAGTCTCAGGGGGTAGGCTATAGTGATAGCGGATGTAGTTAGCGCCAAGCGCACTCTTCAACTTCGCCCGGTGTCAAAAAGATCAAACGGGACCGGGCGTTGGCCGCTTTCTCCAGGGCAAGCCCGAAACACGGTCTTACTTAGTCTTAAGTGACCATAGACTGCGCGGGCATTATTTACCCTCACTCACCTTCAATAGGCGTCAAAGACAGGCTCAATAAGGCCGGGACAGATAGGGCTACTTCTAATTCTACTACGCGCTAGCCAGCAATGAAGCTGCGCGTTAGTTGTACTGGTATTAACAATAATCCTACCATTTCTTGGAGGTGCCGCTGATTAAAGCCAACGCTAGAACTCATAAACCCTTGATACTATCAAGGAGTAGGAATTTGGGTTTAAAATATTTCCAGTAAATGTTTGGGGCACTGAGCACAACAGGGCTTGCTATGGTTTCCACTCTTGAGAAGAAGAAAACTCGATCGCTGGGACAATATGTTAATTCGCCTGACGTTTCGATTTCCGTCGCGGATTCGTCATCAGAGACATGAGTAGCAGAACGGTTAAGCATGCACAGAAGTTTGCAGTATTTATAGGACACAGTCATTACTGCAAGCATACAGCGACAAGTAACGTTAATTGCCTTCTTGTGCGTGGACTGCTTGTTTGACGGCACGCGGGATCTGACCTTTTGAACTTTCGTCACGGTAGGTGAGCGTGGGCATGATGATTGCTCGGCCGTCTGGCTCCCCGGTGTTGGCGTACGATGAGGCGGTGGCCTGCCCGTTCCTCATGTGACAGCTTGCTTTGGCCAAATTGAATCTCAGGATTGAATATGGATTGGGCAAATCGTTGCACTTGTTGATGGATTGGGGGCCAGTGAACCATGATGGAAGCAGTTCTCGGCTCACCCGATTGTCACCTCTTGCGAGAATTTCGGCCTCATCAAATTTGAAGGTGTGGCCGGGTTTCGTCGAATGAGCCTCAACTTGAGAATTGGCATAATTTCGCCGCACTGCTGCCGTGAATTCGGCAAATCGGGTCCTGAGAAGCCTGCTAGTTTCTCCGACATAGTGCGGCGAAATTATGCCAATTCTCAAGTTGCGGCTCATTCGACGAGACCCGGCCAACACCGGGGAGCCAGACGGCCGAGCAATCATCATGCCCACGCTCACCACCCGTGACGAACGTTCAACAGGTCAGAGCCCACGTGCCGTCAAACAAGCAGTCCACGCACAAGAAGGCAATTAACGTTACTTGTCGCTGTATGCTTTCAGTAATGACTGTGTCCTATAAATACTGCAAACTTCTGTGCATGCTTAACCGTTCTGCTACTCATGTCTCTGATGACGAATCCGCGACGGAAATCGAAACGTCAGGCGAATTTACATATTGTCCCAGCGATCGAGTTTTCTTCTTCTCAATTGCTTCCTGGTTTGGACTGCGAGATGGCTGCTAGAAGTACCCCGCCTGTGCTCATTCTGGTAATCACGCTTACTAAGGTCAGTAAATAGCATACTATAATAAGACGTGTATGTGGGTGCTTTTACGAAGTTGGTACCCAGTATGCACTCCCCATCTGTATTAGGTAAGGGGTTAGCTTATAGGTTTAAGAAAGCGTTATTAAATAAAAGCACAAGGCCTACCATGTATTTATATCATACAGGTTGCCGTCTTTAGAATATCTTTATGCCTACTAAAGTAGCTAGCTCTAGCTTGGGCTTTACAGAACGTCCAGTCATAACAGCAGTGATTGTAAATCTGGGCTTATGTTAGTCCGAGCAACTACATGTTTGGAGCCTGGAGCACATTACGGCTTGCCTTGGTTTCCATCCTCTCACCTCTTTCCACCAAAAGCTGTGTCACATTTTACTAAGTTGGGGCTAGAATACTCCTTCTAGAGGTAATATGTCACCGCTATGAGTGCTAATTCTATTAATCATACTAACTAAGACTAGCGGATAGTATATTCTAGTACTATATTTCTATAAATGTATAAATAGCTGACATATATCTTATTTTTGCAATAAGCATAATAGATGAGAATATGAACTTACGCGCGCCCTAAACTTCATATGAGCTGATTTGTAAGACACCCAGGCGAGCGTTCACGTCTGGTAGATAAGTGTGCATACGCGAACATATACTGGCTGTGAGACCAGGTGACGGATTATCATAAATGGCTGCCGAAGCTTTGGAATCGGGTCAACAGCCAGGACGATAATTGTCTCCACCGGAAGCACGACAAGCTGAGAATGGATTGAGGCCCAGACCTCTGATTAAAACTCAGTCAAACAATGCCCTACATAGTCACACCTGGATGAGCAGTAAGACTGTTTGGTTGGCCCCTACGCCCACCCCCCTCCCTAAATAATGTGAATTCTAGGTGCCACTTCTTAAATAGCTCACACAGGCAGTACTTATAGTAAGCATGATTATTATAAAATTGGCACTTTTAGCATAGGCACGTACCTATAGCAGCAGTATCTTAGTCCGTACAGCTTGATGAATAGAGTTAAGAGTGCGGGAACCGAGGCGAACGCTGCTGTGCTCAGGGCCCCAAGCATGTACTTGCCTGAAATAGTTTAAGCACAGATTCACACTCCCTGTTGAGACCAAGGGGAGATGAGCCCTAAAGTTGGCTTTATCAAGGTCACCTCTGATAAATAATGGCGCCAGTGCTAGCACCAGTACTACTATACCGCTTCTTGAGATTGAGGGAATGCGAGGCCAGTGCTGACTTTCATCAGCGTCAATTCTGACTTGCAAAGTAGTCAGTAATAGTAGCAGCAAATAGTATCACTCGGCTACACCCTACTTATTAGTATTATAAATAGTAGTTGTGGTAGTAGCAGTACTAGCTCTGGCTTAATAGAGTCTCCCTCGTTACCTACTATAGGCGAGTGAAGGTAGACAGTGCAGTAGTACCCGCACAAAGTCTCCTTTCACTAAAGACTACGTTTAGGCGGTGTTTTTGACTGCAGCTGGAGAAAACGGCTTACGCCTGATTCCTGCTCGGTCATCTCGAGTTTTTCTTGACACCGGTTGAAACGGATAAGGGTTTAGAATGGGGTGGATGGCGGCGCGTCCATTTTCACTATACCTGGCCAAAGCCACCGTCCCTCGTCTCGAGCACATGTGAAAATCACCGATTATGGTTGTCAAACTTACATCCCCCCAAGAACTGTTGTTTGTTTAGCCACCGCTTTTAGCGCTGACGCTGGACTCCAGTAAGGGTTCGAAAGCCCAGATTTATAAAGATATGATTCCAGCAAGCAAAACGCCTTCTGCATCTTAACTTCAATAAACACCTAAAAACGACCATTTGCCCTAAGCTAATAAGCATCTAAGTGCTGGTTAATGTGCACGTGTGAACTGAATGTCTTCACATGCAGGCCATTGGAGTACAAACTTAACTGCTTTAGTAAAAAATCAATAAACTCGCCTCTCGTTCATTAGCAAACATTCGCCGAACAAAGGACAGTCTGTTGGCCCTAAAGGGTATTTTCGCACAACCTAGTTTTTAAGGTTCTCTCAGGCAGTACGCCAATCGAAGTGTTGATTACTATTCAGAGGATTTAACTCGGCTTTTGCAGATTGCTGCATATCGCAATAATCCGCCTTGCCCGCGACAAATGCAAATCTTAGAACTTTGATCGTGCGTACGCGAAATTAAACTGGCTGTGAGACCAGGTGAAGGATTATCATGAATTGCTGCCAAAGGTTACAAGTCGGGTCAAGGTTTTGATACTACAGCCACGATGATAATCGCCTTTACTCGAAGCATGACAAGCGGATAATTGGTTAAGACCCAGACTTCTGATTAGAAATCAATCAAGCCCTTTATGGATCTGACGCCGGCGAACATGTGTGTCCTAGGAAGCAATTGAGAAGAAGAAGAAGAAGAAGAAGAAGAAGAAGAAGACTTGATCGCTGGGTTAATACGTTTATTCGCCTGACGTTTCCACATCCACCACAAATTCATCCTAACAGAAATGTGTAGGAGATAGTAGCTACTACTGCTTCTATCCCCTAATCATATCTCTGATGATGAATCCGTGGTGGATGTCGAAACTTCGGGTGAATAAACTTATTGTCCAAGCGCTTGAGTCTTCTTCTTCTGAGAATCTTACACAGTCACCTCCGTACTAGCGGTACTGCTAATTGGTAGGCCCCTACCCTCCCAGTGATTGTTGCTTGTTTAGTCACCGCTTTTATATCTGACGCTGAGCCCTAGTGAGGGTTCGAATACCCACATGAGTAAAGGTATGATTCCAGTGAGAAAAAAGCCTTCTTCTTCTTCATTTGTACATACACATGAAAACTGAACATATGTCACAATTGAGTAAGCCTCTAAGCGCTGATTAATATACACGGTTGGTATTGTGACCTTGCTGCTTTTTGTGTGGGGAATTGCAACAAATCTTAAATGGAGATCAAGGTAAACAGAAGGAAGAAGCCGGAGTTGCTATTGCGGCTTTTTAGAATAGGAAACTCCAGAGAAACGGCATTGCGTGCAGAACATTAATCAAACTTTAGGTTTTACTTTCAGCAGACGGCACTAGAAGCTCAGGAGATGCACGAATAGGTCGCGCTAATTTACGTTAACTTCTGAACGTACGGCGGGTTTTTTCTGTCCTTTCGAACGTAAACTTATCCAGTCGATCAAACAGTTCGAGCAGAATACTCAGTATGCAAGCCATTATCCGTTAAATTCACGTAAAATCCACGTGCTATGACATGTTAAGCTTTGGCATTTGCTTTTAGCTTTTGGCCAGCAAATATGTTTAGATCTATAGAGTGTGACAATTGAGGACTCGTTTTCTACCACACTGAAATGTGCCAAGGGCATAGATCCACGACAAAGATCTGGTTGAATTTAGCGGCCTATCTGCAGACGGATTAGTGGAGTTTTGGTAAGCTGTAGAGGCTGGTCTTTTAGAAGAGGGCAGTAAAGGCCAACAAATAGAAAACGATAAAACTGTACAAGCTTTATTATCTTTTAAGAATCGCCAGCCTTAAATCTTCATAGTGAATACGGTTTGTCTGAAATAAAATGAGAATGGAACTTCGTAACAGGTTATTATATTTTGTGCAATTTGTGGAAAACATGTAGATATCTTCAACATTATGCGGAGTTAATACCTCATCTTCCAACTGCGAACGTTCTAATTCAACTTTATGCAAACAAAAATCAACCGTGTGGGTAATTTTACTATTTTATCCAACTGATATATATGAAGAACCGGATAAGAGGGAAACATATTCTTTATACTTACGATGGATTTTCTAGAGTAAAACCGTTTTTCTCATTCGTTGGGGTGACTGAAATCGATAACCTTATTTTTCGCGTTTGGATTGCCAACGAGGTAATGTACTTTTGACCTTTTCAGAAGCTCATGTTAACGTTTGTATTGTGAATTGCATAGCAGAAATCTTTATGACCTATCTTGCACCTGAACGTTTAAGTGTGCTTTACGTCAATGGCGATAAATCTTTTTTCTCTAACCTGGCAGATTGGACATTGAACCCTCGTTAGTACAGCCTGCGCTAATAATTCGCAACCAAATCTTAAAAAATGACGCTGAGCTTATTAGGACACACGCACACAATTTTCGCATTTTCTTCAAGCTACCACAATATCTGCATAGGTCTATATGAAGGACATATAGTTAAATATTACATTCCCTGGTAAAGAAAACAATTTTAACTTTATAATTTGGCATAAATTATAAGAAGAAGAACACAAAATATCTCCTTTAGTAAGTCCCAAATTTCGGGAATTTGGTAAGAGTTGCCATAAACAGATGAATAAGAGACCATTTAGGCAACAAGAAACTATTTCCGTAGAGTGACTTAATCTTTGTCATGTGGTGCAGCAATAAGAGTTTACATTCTTTGAGGAAAAAGCCTCAAATGATTGGAAACTCACTTTTTATAAACTGATACTTTGAACGAAATCGGTGAAAGAACTAGGGACGAATTTGAGCGAAAAATTTGAAAGGTTGGTGGCTTTGCTTAGGTGAACATCTGAGATAAGCAGAATAGCAATCGCGTAACTTCCAATCACAAAGTCATTAAAATATATAGCAAGAAAGGGCTGGTTTAAAACCTGTGTTGAACTGTTTTCGTGTTTACTGGAGTTCATTTTAGATGATTCAATAAGGCCATGACAATTATAACTAGGCATCAGTTATATCTACATTTAGGAATTATGGATTAGAACCGAAATAGTTAAAAAAGGAGCATATTGTTTGAGACCCCCAAAGTAATTATCAGAACATGAACAAATCGTGTTTTGAACGCATGTAACATCTGCTGTGTACAATTGCACACAAGTACTGGCATACGAGCACAGAAGACAACTCTGCAAAAATGACACCCGATATGCAATTTTCGAGTGCGTAATGTTTCAGATAGTGGATTTGAGTCTCGGGTGGTGCGACACTGGGGTTTGGGCTAATTACAGCTAATAGTCCAGCAATTGCCCATTTCCAGGCTCTCTTGCCTTGTTCGCAAATAGGTATCTTTGTCTGCTATAGCTGACTTGCATGTGCAACTCCGAAGGGGTACTCGCTGCACCGCTAGGTAGTTGCTAGCTAGTGAACATGTGTTGCATGTTCTCCAGAGCATAAAAATGCCTCTTATCGCGAAAAGT
>JAYGXS010000001.1:10605451-10662959 GCA_036362985.1 Ligula intestinalis | reverse complement strand
CCCCTAGCTTTTACTGATTGGCTGCTTAAAATTTTGTAAACTCTACCATTCCTTATATTATTGTAGTAGCCCGATAATTAAAAATCGAAAACGTTCGTTTGCCTAACTTGACTTTCATAAACAAAGTCATTCGAGACCGTGATGCCCACCTCAGACATGTCAGCCGTCGTAATATCTTCCAATTTCCACCGCTCCATATGAACTAGAGCAAAAATGATACGGTCAGAAATTGAGTTGTTGACTAGGGCAGGGAACCGACAGACCGCTGCGCAAACCAATGGTGCATTGTCTACTCTCGACATAATCCATCAGTATCGTTTAGGGGGAGGCTTATTGTTCGTGTGTGGCAGACTATCATGATAGTCTCAGTTTACATATAATCGTCAAATGAATGACATTCAGTCGTTCTGTCGAAAGGAGTGGCACCTGTAACTGACCGGAAATGATTTATCTGCAACAAGTCTAGCGATTCTGCAATACCGTTTTTGTGTGCAGAATCTGTTGGGCAAGCAATGTCAGGGAACAAAAATCGACTTGATTTTGTGGAGAAGTCGGTGATGGTAATCGTTGTCCTACATTTGAACTCCTCCATACAGCAAGATGTGAAAGTGGCAGGCTCATCAGCATAAAGAGAGTAAAGTTGGCGGCTTTCCAATCTATACCCCATAAGCCCAATCAGTGTTCAATATTCTAACGTCCATTAAGACTGCGTCTTTGAAATTGAACTATCCATTTTCCCCTTTTCTATTCAAGTGGAATGTACCTTATGTGTGCAGCATTTGGCTTATTTACCGTATGGATTTTTATATTTTCATCTTCCTTAGTGTTCTTCCTACAACTAGTTGGTAAAATTTTCTCTAGTTTAGGAACTTTTTGCAAATTTTCCTAGGTTTTAGATGTATCATTGACGATTAGTCTGCACGTCAGCTTGCGTTTGTAATCCTTTGGTGCTATTTTTCGATCAGCAATTACAATTTATAATGAACAGAGGGTGTTTTTACTGCGTGCATGTACAATGACTGCCTGCTAGACTGAGCAGCTGACAAAATCTCTGCTTCGCAATGTGGCCTATAAGTAAATTCCACTAATAGCGGGTACGAGGCACTATTTTTTCATTAAATTCTGGTAGCGTCCGAAGGAAAATTGATCAAAGAGCAACCTGGTCCGGACAGTACACACACTTTAAAAGTTTCGTACTCACCCAACAGCGACGAAATTTAGTCCACTGCTTAGCACAAAGGGTAAGACAATACTGAGAGGGAAATTCAGAAAATTCAGGACCTGCTTTGTCAGAACGGGTAGCCTGAGGGATTCATCACAAAAAAGTATGATGGCGAGAGAAATAAAAACCCTTACGCTCACTGTGGAAAAGAAGACACTATTCCACAAAGTTCCCTTTCAAGGGGATACGGCAAGAGAACTTCTGAAAAGACGTCTTGATCAAGCCGTGTCAGGAACTCTCCAAGCAATCTGATACAACCCGGCAAAGGAAAGGTTAATTTGCCAGCTTAAACCCTTTCCATGTACAGCTACTCATTTACTGGATCCTGTGGTGCAGGTTATACCAGTCGCTGAAGCCAGCGCATATCGAAAAGAATACGAGAACATCTCCCGGCCTGGCTGAGCAAAGGTGAAGTTGTGAACATAAAGAGTGTCATTCTTGCCCAAATTATTGATTCCGAACATAGTGTGGATCCTTACGAAGCTCTCAAGGTGATCTGTAAGGTCCAACCAAAGGTCCCATCCAAAGGCCTGGGTTAGCACTTACTAGGAACAGCAGAGGCGCCGGGTATCAGGTTGAGGAAGCTGGAGTTTTGTGCACAATAGAGCTTCCTGCAAGCTCCATGTCTGGCATGCCCCACAGTCACTTAGCTGCAAGTCCTCGTCCGCAAACCCTATGTCTTCCCCCCCCCCCCCCCCCTCCCCTAGACTGGCTCCAGCAAACTCTTCTCACGTCACCATATTTCTCCTATCGACGCCTTCTCCCAGATTTGCACGACCCGCGTGTACGAAAAGGCAAACATTATTGCCTGCTAGCTTAACGTGTACCTAGTTTCCATATAAATGTAATGGTGCGATGACGATTTATCGAAATCCTACTTATTCTCGCTGACTAATTTTCCGAATTCTCTGATGCGAATTTTTATAACTTAAAAATCTAGTAAATTTAGCAAAGATAAAGCGTCGTTTGAGGCTCGTGTAGACTGTTTAATGCGCTGCAGGCCGCCACTGGGCCCTCCAAGCGTCTCACCAGGTGGTTCAGGTAGGTGCTGGAGGATCAAGTTCGCAAATACAACGTAAGTCTAAAATCTGCATCTTGCACGAGTCACCGGCTTGCCCCTCTCACACAGCAGACACCGTGGTGAACGCAATCATTCGTGTTAGCTCTCAAATTTCAGAGTTTTTCATAGAAAGGCTGACAGCCGTACTAAAGCCTAAATATATTACCACGGTAGAGTACAGGGCATAATGTTGCGATGTACTCTCTTCACAGACACTGTGCAACATGTACAATTTTCGTTCATTTACTTATATGACATACCTACGGAAATTGCTTCTTCTTCCCCTAAAATTCTTCGTTCTGCCGGTTACCTCTTTTTCTATGTGTACCTTTTCCTATCGCTCGCTCGGAGCCTCCTCATACCGCATACTATTTAGTTACGTTATAAGGTTTTTCACAGGCCAACCTCATGAATAAAACCTAGATTTTCAAGCGAGGACTTTCGCCAATCAGGACAACGCAGGCTGACACATTTGGTTGAGACTCCCCTCGATCAGAGAGTCACACAGCAAATGAACGCGGGAAGGACTGAATTATGCATGCGAACTGAGTTAATTTCAAGCTTAAACCGCCTTCAATGGTTTTTTGCTAAAAGCAATGCCGACTGATACTCCTAGTAGACTGTCTGCATGAACTCTATCCCAAAACTGAAAAATGTTGGGTCGTGTATATTTTGTATTTCTGTCCGGAAAAACTTGGGCGCATTAGTTTTCACCAAGCTTGTGTTTTCCACAGCCAGCTAGAAACTACTGATTGCATTGTAGAGGGCTTGTTGTAAGTAAATTCGTACACGCTATAAGAGTCCCCAGAACCCTTGAAATAGACAGTGTATTGTTTTTATGCCATAAAATTAGTGCTGAACTCAATGCAATGATAGACACAATAATGAGAATGGTAGGCTGCCGTAAAACATTTATCTCACGGAAAATAATAAATTGATGTTCTCTAACATCTCCTCTCTCTTAGCCTCTTTAAATCAATGATAATTTTTTTGAAGCATTTTGAAGAGCCAAAAGGCATAGATTGAAAGAAAACGTTATAGATTCTGTTCGCAACATCTCTTTCAGATGGTGTTGGCAGACGCAGACGACCTAGCAGACTTAGTCATTATTTAACCTTCAGAAGACTCCTATCACCAGGTCTCTATGCCCTACAATATAAAAGTGATGGGTTTTCTTATGCATCCAGATCTCTCACACCTTTTGTCTACAGAATGGAAGGAAAACAGAAGATGAGGGCTTTAAACTGATATGTCAAAACACATTTAGTACCTGCAGCGCACACAAATGAAAACAAGACGGAAAATTGGAATTTAGCAGGGCTGGTTATCAAATGTAAGCTGTTTACTGGCAAAAATAACCTCTATTTTGCACTTGCTGCATCAACGAACTTCCACTCGTCCGATAATTGATAAGCAACTGTTTTCTTAAGGTGAATATGAGTCAGTAAGCCCCTCTCCTGTCCTCAGCCCCAGGATGTCTGTCTGCTGGTGTGAAAATTCTCAACTGTAGTCTTTATTTCATCTAACGACGAGCTGGTGTTATCTGTTTGAAATTTTACGAGTAAAACTCACTTTTTTGACAAGCCTTTCTTATTCTGTAGCACAGTGTGGCGTCTTTTAACCGACGTAGAATTTAACCCCTACTAGGCAGGAGTCAGCCTGAACGATGCCTGAGAGTCTTCGGGTAAAAATATTTTACCATGATAAACCTTGATGGGAAGCTAACTCTTGTGGGTAACTTACATGTGCCTCGGGATGATCCGCTAGGGCCGAGAGCACGTCCTCGCGAGACAGGACGAATAACTCCGCATATCCGACTGCGCGAACATCTGCTGTTCTCCTAGGAGGCGAGAGGAGTTTTGTTATTGAACACAATGCAACCGGTTCAACTTAATGCTTGGAATAACACAAGACTACGCGTATTAATTGGGACGGCGCGTTCAAGAAAGTTGTCCTGTAATGAGTGAGGCAAATATTTAAAACGGAAAGTTTTGTCTTCAACACCCAGACTGCTGTGCTGGTACTTGCAAATATTAACTCAGTCTTCAGATTGTCTCAGCGTAGCTTAGTCTTAATTCGCCAATAATATGGAAAATAGTGCTATCATTCTAGACTTGGCGAAGCCTACAATATACTTAAAATAAGCGATGGTACATCTACCTGTAATAATTAATAATCCAGCTTTTCAGCTTCAAAGCAAAGTGAGAAGCAGGGTCTTGTTGAACTACTGGAGCGGCAAGGTGCCTACATCTTGACATACCATCCTACTGCAAACCGAACATGCATCAAAGAGTATATACGTTCCAAAAATTATCTTAACACTCTAAGCAAGCGTGAAAAAATTTAAAACGCATAAGCAGGAAATGGTAGGGCATTCAATCCCAGATTATTGCTAGTGTTACGCTCCAACATGTCGAGGAAATTCGAATTTTCGAAAAATGGTATATATCGATATATTTCAAGGCTTAATATCCTTGTTATTCCTTATATATATAAATATTAAAGCTTAAATAATCTTGATACTCTTACGAGCACTCTTATAAACCATTTCTGTGCGTAGGCGTACTATATTGTAACTGAAATACACGCTACTAAATTATGAAAATATGAAAAACTCGAAATATGGAAAAAGTCAAAAAAGTCAGGCCAGCGAAGGGAAAAACGTGGAATGGCGAGAAATTACTGAAATCTCACTCGGTGACAGATAAAATGACCCCTGTTCTGGTTATTTATTTTCCTTAATCTCGGAGGCCGATTTCGATGTTTGTTTAAGACATATGGTCATTCAGTATATAAAAACTAACTTTCAGAATGTCAACTTTTATTACTACATCAGAAAGATACTGAAAATATCCCACCGAGCTGTGCAATTTTTAAAATGTGACCAAAATGATCCAAAAATGCTCGATGTAAGACACAACACATACGTGGTATACGTGCCTTAATTAAAGTGAATTTCAGTAATCTACCTCTCTCTGTGTGTTTCTTGAAAGCGCACTTGCAGATTACTCGCGCGTTGACTGTTTTACACCTGTTTTCGATTTATGCTCGTCTGACGGTTTTTTCGTTCGATGCGATTCTAAAGTGTTTTCTAGTTCAAGGTACAATGTGCTCCAAAGTCCACATACAAATCCCCTCTACCACGGTTATTCATTAAACGTGAGGGACTCTGAGGTCATGTGCACAATTTTACCCTTCTTGGATATTCAGAGCAGAAACTATAGATCAACAAACGTGCTAGCTCAATGGTGATGGACAAATGGGTTTGGACATATACTTAGCCCACTGGCATTAATTTTAAACGATTTAGCCAGTATATTTCGCCGTTCTGTCACTCATTGACAGACGCTTCTGCCATCCTACGTTAAGTATCACGTTAGAAGTGGCCTAATCCTACCTGGTTTTTCTCCATATCATTCTGACCTTCCCACGCTACGCACGAAGCCTTGTAAATTCGTATTCCCATGATAGGTTAACTTAATTGCTAAAATAAGCTTTCCAGTAAGAAAGCAACACATAAGTTGAGCTGTAATATTATGCAACATACTACATTAGCCTCAGTTATTTCGGATCCGCCAAGACGTTGGCCTTTGAACGGGCTTCTTTTCGTTGCCAACAAGATCTGCACAATGTCAAAAAGGTCCACTAAAATAGTATAATCTGTTCCATTTATTTTAGACGCACCTATTTATAGGAGCCATGCCATAAGGTATTAGTTCCTGTAATCAGCTGGTAAAAACTCGTGTCTTCCTTTAATTTCGTATCTGATGAAAGGGCATTTTTCTAAAAAGGGAAGTTCTTAAGTACGATGTGCTGCAAGGAAGTGGAATGAACATTCAATTACTATCCATGTAATAACATCGCCTGTAAATTATACCATGCATGGAAATAATGTTATGAACCTTATTTGATTTATTTTAGTAACTTTCAGAAATTTATAATTTTCCTTAAACTAAAGCAGCTTTAAGATTCAAAAACTGGAATGCACGTCAGGTAGAAAAATGGTACGAAATCAAAAACATTATTCTTTAGCTCTAATCATTCATTTTTTCGCAGATAAACACAAAGAAGCATACTTATCCACGAAAAGAATGCCAAAATAACATCCTCATGTATATTTTATATGCAATATACCAAAAGTAAAAAACCGTAATTTTTACAGGCTCGTTCAAAATTTGACCTGCAGACGTAATTGTAATATTAACCACTTTTGCTACACGAAAATTAATGGAACGGCGCCGCGTTAATAATCCTGTCTAATTGAGAAACTAATGAAACTTTCCGTCAAAATGCTAGGAGATAGCACGTCAACTGTATAGTAAGGAGGTTAATGTTAATGCTGCATTTTGTTAAAATAGCCTCCGGGAGCGGATAACATCTTAGGAAGTTCAGATATCTTGCAGAGCGGGAGATTAGAAGATCGACAGGCTTTGGGAATATCTATGAGGTTTATCTTAATCGAAATTAGAAAAGAAGGAAAAAACCAATCAGTTAGGAGCACAAAAATGCCCTGGGTATTTGAAGAATAAGCTATGTATCTAAATTTACACAGGCAGGAGGCTTGTCTGTTTCTGGTTGTTACGGTTTTGTCCTATGTGTAAAGGTGCCCGATATGCTCAGGCGTTTCCTTGCTAGAATATTCGACCGGGGACCAAAGCCGCGAGTTGCTCTCGGGCATAGAATCAGTCAACAAGCGTGACAACCTGCCGGTCCCGTACTCCGTCCTTGTGCATATATAAGATCGAGGACCAGTCATGCGGGTAGGGCCAGAGCCAACAACATCCTCGACAACAGCGAATACAACTTTCGCCTATTATCCAACGCGCTCCCAACACGCATGACGGAATTGCTGCAATTAATTACTCGAAACCCGCTCTTCCAACATATCAGTGCGCCAAGCATAACCCCCAGCGGTAGTTACTAAAGCCGATAATCATACAGTAGATTCACTATCTCATGAAATCGCACCCAGAATTCTTCAATGACTTTTCGATTGAAACACATTAATTGCGGATGGTTGTAAAAGAGACGATCGTACAGCCTTATTTCAACATATTTTGGCCATTTCAGGTAATCGGCTTTCTAACAAGCTTCTTTGTGACCGCCAACAACAGTATGTACTATAAAAAGTGGCTACTTAAGTAGTATGCCTTTTTTCATTAATTTCGACTGCCTTGATAGATTCTCATATATTTTTTGGAAAGCGTACAAAAGAAAATATTCCTTGTACTCATTTGGTAGAAAATTGTGCCATCTTTTAATTTTATAGTGAAAGAAATGGTATCTTTCGGTTTTAAAATGTTTCTTAGTTGCCGAAATATTTTGAAAGCTAGTGGCTGCTTCACTGGAGTTCAAGGATTTAAAACTGTGCACTGTGTAGATCCTGTTTAAGGAAAAGTACGTTTTTGCCTACAGCCTGAGGAAGACCTCAAATAATTATCAATAATTTTAACATTAGACGTGGAGCATGCTATACAAAGTAAAGGCAGCATTAACAAATAAACGATTCCGATATTCTATGAATGAACACCTGGAAATTGTAAAAAGGGTCATAATTAGATTTTTTAAACCAAAAGACGCAATTTTCTACCAAATGAGTACAAGAAATATTTTTTTGTGCATGCCCTGCAAAAATATATTTAAATCTATAAAGTCAGTCTAACTTAATGACAAAAAGGCATGTCACTTAAGTAGTCACTTTTTATAGTACATACTGTTTTTGGCGGTCACACAGAAGCTCTTTAGAAAGCCAATTTACTGAAGTGTCCAAGCTATGTTGAAATTAGGCTGTACGATCGTCTCGTTTCCAACCATCCGCAATTAGTAAGTTCCAATCGAAAAGTCATTTCAGAATTCCGGGTGCCATTGCATGGGAAAGTGAATTTACTGTGGTACACATGCGTACCCGTGGCCACTACAGACCATTTATACTGTGTAATTTGCGCATGTCACCCTAATCTATGCATTTACGGCATTATTCTGCAGTAAACAATGATAAACGATTCTCGACAGAATCCGTAAGTTCAGGCAAACAAACTTCGTACTCCAGCTATCGCATCTTCTACTGCTGAGCTGTTACTCTAGTCTGCTGCTTAATCGCAACTTATTGAATACTTTTTGGTCCTTTTTGTATTTCTTGTCTCTTATCTAGTATTTTCCCTCTCTGAGTAAACACACAAATATAAGCCAGCTTCTCTTTGCATATTGCGTGCTATTAACTAATCGCACTACATATCTTACGCACGGAGAAAAATTGTTTTTCTTTACGGTTCAGCGGAACTTTTATGCAGATAGCTGCTATTTTAGGTGGGAAATATTTGAACAGTTATTTTGAAAATGCTGGAATTTTCCTTCTTCAAAACTGAAAATGCACGTCTGTTAATTTTCAAGGATTCCTCGCTTCCAGGGTAGCAGATAGAATTTATCGTTTTTTCTGAAGTATGTCACCTCAATTAGACAACCGATAGTAGACTGGAAATATTTGGGGTGACGTACTGGTGAACGGAAACCCTCTTAGCCGTGTAATGCAGTGAAATAAAGTCGTTATGATATGCGTCTGGATTTCTATCAGTTACCTTTTCTGTCAGTGGGCGAAATGATTCCGGTGACATCAAAACACAAATTCCACACTTATCAACGACCAAGGGATCGCTATTTTTCACAAATCGCTTAGAACTACCTCCATTTACCTAAGCAAAAATAACTATTTAAGTTTAGCAAGAGAGCCACCTTGGTAAAATCGCCCTCTCAGAAGCTCATCTTACTATGCAAATTTGATGCGTAAGTACCCTGACAGTTTGCTTCAAGGTACTTTACTGCAGCTATATATGCACAAGTACGGGAGAGCCGCTCCTTTAAGGCACACTGTTGCGATTTAGAATTCTTCGTGAATGTGGATCACGCTTTTCAAAGTCAAGTAAATGGTAATGGGATGGCAAGATTTCTCGCCTGCTATGTGAAACTTCCAGGGAACAAACGAAGGAAACAACAGATGCAGTGAAAAGAGCGCAAGTTTTGTGAGTTAACGAAAGGAAATACTTTGAAACCAAAATAAGCTATTCAAAGATTGCATTTGTTTTACCTCCCGGAGTGTCATTAAAACAAACACCGGTGAGAACGATAGTAATTCAGGTAGAAACTGGAAAATGCAGGGTTCCAAAACACACATGGCCGATCTTTGTGGCTAAGTGATTGAGCTGGGAATGCGACAAACCTGGCGTAAATAGCGATTGATTTAGATTAGAAAAGCTGGGAACTATCCTGAAACCTACTGAAATTCTGCTAAGTTCCCAATGCCAACTTATTTGCTTGTATCGCTTCCACTTATCTCCGAAACGCTGATTACTGGCCACATACGCTTACACATATTTTAATTGAAGTTGTTCATTCACAGCTGCTGAAGGTATTTCGTTCCAAGTAAAATTAGAATGTACCCGAATTTTGTGGGCATCAGTATATGGCGTAAATTGAAGGCTAGTATTGTCATTTGGCCCTGCTTTTCTTATTTTATAATGAGAGAAAGGCCTGCCTTTGACCCAACAAAGTGGTTCTATTCAAGAAAATTGCCTTCTTGAATGTGCCAAATTAAATTGTTTACCACATTAAGTAGTTTTTTTGTATGGCGCTGTTTCTTTGCCTTCAAAACCACCACTTCGAAAGCCAGAAAAATGTTTATTTTATTTAGCTTTACAAAACAGATTGAATGGAAAACTTATTCTGATTTCTGAAAATTTAAAATGACACCCTGAGATTGGGCGTCGGTGTAAATCAGTTGGATTAAAGTTGGTTTTTCATACGCACCAAATTATACCCTACATTGAGATGCGTCTGCCAGAACTGTGTGAAGTTAAATGCAAAAAAACGATCGTGTGGCCTACTCATGACTGGGCATGTTCCTTTTTGTAGTAAAGCTCAAAATGTACTCGGGGGGTAGCATAACCGTTCATTCTACTGCGTGGCTGGCGGCACAGGTGTTTTATGCCTAACGGGCTTTGCGGCGCCGAGCTCTACAATTTGTTTGACTGCTCTTCTTACAGGTTCAGACAGACATTAGAGTCACCAGTTCGCAAAATTTAACATCTGCATTCAGACAGTCATTCAGGCAAATTACTTTCAAAATTTAGGGAAATGAAAAGGCAGAAGGCAAAGACTTGCTTATTTGCTCCGGCGTTTATACAGAGAATTCCAATTTCTCCGAAAAAGTCCCCAACTCCGAGCCGTTTGATAACAATTCCGGACTTACTGAAAGAAAATGTGAAATAACATTTCATTGAAGCATATTCTGCTCAATAATTAAATCTAAAATACGGCAGCGAAACAAATAAAAGCCATCGCAACGACTGTGGAAAAGAAATTAATAGTTCTCAAGGTCCCCTTTCATGATGATGCGACAAGTGAACACTTGAAAAGACGCCTTCACGAAGCCGTGGCTGGAATCTTCGCAGTAGCGAGAGTTTAGGTAATATCCTCAATCAACCCTGTCTTATAGGGGAAATTGGGGGATGGGTTACAAGTTCGGAGCCAACGAAGACTTCCGGATGATTTATAAGGTCCCACCAAATAACCTTTTGTCCCCGGGGTCAGCGGAAGCAACCGCTATCCCGTTGAGGGGGCCGGTGTTGTGCCCGCAAAGCTCCGAGCTTGGCTACCTGGATTGTTCGATGCTTTCTCTCTCTCTCCTCCCCCTATCTCTGGTCGGCCTTCAACAAACGCTCAGTCGCCCACTAACCAGCCACCTCTTATCGACTCCCAACGCCCCCAGTTCTCCTAAGACTCCCACGACTCATTTCTATGATAAGCCGAACCTGATTGACCACTTGTATGACTTCAACCCTGTTCCCATATAAGCTTCCGTATGCTCGCCAACTGCAACTCTGAATTTCATGATGAAAATTTTTGGAAATGAAAAAGAGCCGTATGGCTGTTGAGTCAAAGTTTTATTTTACGTTGACCCAATTGTGAAAAAAAACTCTAGGCGTGCGGCGAGCTTTAAAACAGCGTATTAGAAAATGCCTTTACTGGAAGCCAATGCTCTTACCGCTAAGCTAAAAATGCCACACATCGCGCTACGAATATAATGACACTTGGGTCGATATTACCCGCCCAACTTTACCGCTCGTATGGAACCCACCAATCTAAAGTAAGCAAATCCGCCAGACCTCCGAATAAATTTTTATCTATATATCCCCCAACAAGTAAGTTATATGTACGTTTTCTTATAAATTCCCACGTTTGACGTCATAACGGTGATGGCAAAGAGTGTTTTTAATCGTGCGGGGGAAGTTAAGTTCTGTAAAGAGTTATCTCATATGGACATCAGGTGAAGTGTGTTCGTTTAAACTAGGTTAAGAGCTCTGATGTGGCATTTATCATAACGCTATCGGTGAAGGACCTTCTACCATTGTTAATATATCCAATCGCAGCTGAGAGGATAATGGGTGCGTGGCTCAATGGCAGGATTTCATGCTATCGCAGTAGTCTAAGCTAATGAGAAAACCTTTGCCGCTGCGATTTTCAGGCCCGGTACTGGATGGGAAGAGAAGACGTAGGATGACAAGTGCGACGAAAATTATATTCTGTAATGGAGAAACTGACAGTCGGACAGGTGTACGACCAGGCGGCAGTCGTCAGAAGTCTCTGCATGAGTCCGCCTTGAAGATGATTGGCCAGCCCGAACTGGCAGTGCGTAGTGCGTAGATACTAGCTGTTACAAGAGGCGAGAGATTGAGCATTCGATTTTCAGGAATTGGCTGGCTGACGAGGGTTCATAAGCCTGAAATGGGCATTCCTGTCACCATTTTCTTCGCCAAGATCGTTCTTCTGCTTGTAATACTATTCGTTGTGTGTTTACTCAAGGCACAACCCTGACGTGTATGACCCGTAGTGCGATTTATTAGCAACGTACTAACACGTTTTGATCATAATTTTTGATGAACATTTTGTTGAGTGGCCAAGTGGACCAGGAGAAGGGTGGCCACGATGAGGATAAAATCAATGTTTTTCGCCTGTCACAATGCACTCAATTCACCAGGGACTTACTCTGTAGAGACGTGAATTTCATATGCCACCGAAATGTAAGCAGGTTAAAACTGAGTTTCTAGTTGCCGTGATTGTGCTGATGATGGGATCGAAATTGTGCGGTGATTTCGATCTGTGCACTGAGCAGTGCCTCCCTCTTAGTTTCAGCTTCTCTGTGCAATGGCATCTTTGACTTGTGAAATGCTTCCTAGAACTATCCTGTGCGCTTCTGTCAGCAATCGTTACACTTCGTGAACACTTACTTGCTAAGTCAAGGAATTCGTCATGACTCTTGAGGTGAATTTCATTCATGCTAATCCTGAACAGGTCACCCTCTGGCCCCATGTTTATATTCCATTTGCAGCAGTGAGGAAATGTTTTAAAATTTTGATGCAAATGTACGCTGATTGGGGAAAACCAGATGATTGCCAAGATGCATCAGATGCTGTTCAACTCTCCTTCAGATGTACTTGTACTTGTTACGGCTGTTATCATGCCTAATCTAGCCGGCCTCAATGATGTCACGAACGGTACCTCTCTATGCGTGGCGATTGGCGGCAGCGGATTCGGAAAGCCTCACCAAATCCCTTTTCCAGCGACGAAGACCGAAGATAGAAGTTCCAACAACTGCTTCCATGTCTTGACGGACGGCGTCTAGCCAGGTCTTCAGTTGCCCTCCCCTTCGACGTTTCCAGGTGGGCTGCGGTGCCGGGTCGAGGGCAGCATAGGTAAGCTCGTGGGGCGGACGACGACGAACGTGTCCAAACCACCTCAGTCGCTTTTCTTGAATGGCTTGAGATATCCTCGTGATACGATCGCAGCGGATGCGGACTGTCTCATTTGAGATAAAGTCGCTATACTCAACTCGCAGGATCGTCCTCAGGTACCGGTGGTCAAAGTCCTCCAATCTTCGCTCATCCTTCAGATGGGCTACTAATGTGTATTACTAGACTTCCTTGCGGTCTGTATCCATCAACTGGATAGAAAACAGGAGATTGTGGAGGATACGAGGAAGTATGCTGAGTTTCTTTAAGCGAAATACTTTCGAGAGTGTCCCAATGTGATATTATCCTAATGAAACGCTGCCAACCCCAGAATTCCAACATAACTTACCAGATTTAATTGCAGTTGAATAAATCAATGATATTTATTGAAGTTACGAACGAAATGTTGTAACTCATTTTAATTTCTTGACAAAATTTAATGTAGTTTACTAACAATTAAGATCATATGGATGGTTCTGCGGCTCCTTAGAAATTCGGATTGACAATTTGTCACGAATTGAGGCAAATATTCGCATCCCAGGTACGTGTGTAGATAGAGAAGTAGAAGGCGCAGGTATAACCAGAATCATACTTTTACTTATCTAAGCTTTCAGACATAAAAGGTGTACACGAAAGACAAGCAACAGTTTTAGGACGCAGGGACCAATCAACCGTTATGAGGGGGAAGGGGGAAACCGTCAACCAATAGTGCCATCATTCCGGAGATGCCTGCGCAGCGCGATGTACGCCGGCGCAAGATCAATAAATTGATCGACCGAGTTCTCATCCGAGGCAGTTGTGAAATTAAACTCGAGACCGGTCTCGTAGTTATGGGCGGCCACTTGCGATGGTCCGTCACCCCGCTTAACCGCTCGCTTATGTTCGCCTATGCGCGAACCAAGAATACGCCCTGTTTGTCCTGTGTAATTTCGAGGACAATTTGAGATGGTATGCGATACACGATGCCTGATTGCTCACTGGGATTTAAATGGTCCTTGATTCGCATAATCCGGCTGCGCATGGTTGCCTTGGGACAGTGTGCAATTCCGACACCTAGTCCCGCAGCAATGCGCTCGGTTGCATCAAATACATTCTTGATGTATGGCAGCGCATGTAATATCGTACGGGTTGGTCCAGGTTGGGTTTTCGGAGGGCTAGCTCGTAGGCATCGGCTTATGAAAGCCTTCGTATAGTCATTTCGCATAAACTGGTCGCGGAGATGTCGGGCCTCACGGGCCTTTTCTTCTGGATTACTGCAATGACTCTGGATTCTCTTAAAGAGTGCTTTTACGCAGCTTCTTTTGTGAGCCACCGAGTGGTTGCTGTGGAAATTGAGAAGCTGTGTTGTATTCGTTGCCGTCCTGTAGACCGATATTTCGATTTTGCCGTCGGAAGTTCGCATGACGAGTACATAAAGGAAGAGCAGCTGCTGATCCCTTTCTTCTGAGTGAACGTACAAACTCTTGAGTTGGACATGGATGAAGATTTTGCCTACAACTATGAGAAGGAAGATACCCGTGTGGAGTCCTGTAAGTTCTGAGGAAGTTGTACTCGTCTCCAACACTCACGGAATGGCGAGTTTATTTGTTCCATGAGATCAAGATGAAATGACCGCTGGTGGTTTGTGACCCAGCATCTGTTGTACAGCATAGCTGATACCCTGCAGAGAAGGCCATCAGTCGAAGTCTGCCTGTTTTTTCATGTAACGGACGCTACCTTTTGCACCAAACGAATACTGTGAATGGCCGATGGCGATCACCTTTGAAGAGCTTAGTCTAGCGATCTAGAATATGCTATTTTTTCCCTTCAAGAGGCTCTATACCCTGAAAATTAATAGCCACGAAGTTCACTTGATTCGGGAGACGACAACAGTCTTGGCGGACATGAACTTTTACAGTAGACGCCGCGGATCACGCAACATTTTGACATAGGCGAAAGACTGATACTCCTTCACTAATCGGTATTGACTCATATTGTGATACTGATTATCGTGTAGTCTATTCTGAAGTTTATTCCGTTATGATATGATGCGGGCTTTTTAACGAGCTCCGTTTTGGCTATCAGCAAAAAGTGTCAAGTGTAAAAACTGGCTACTTAAATAGTATGCCTTTTTATCATTGATTTTGACTGCCTTTATAAATTCAAATATACTTTATGGAAAACATGCACGAAAAAATTATTTATTCTACTTGTTTGATAGCAAATTACGCCTTCTTTAAATTTTGTAGTCAAAGTAAGGGTAACTTTCGGCTTTAAAAAAAGTTGTTAATTATGAGCTTTTTAAAATTGTTAGGTGTTTATTCATAAAACCTCGTATCCGCTAACTTATTAGTGCTGCCGATACTGCATAAAAAATGTTCCACGTATATTTCAATATTTTATGAAAACTATGTAACTTCTTTCTCAAACAGGAGGCGAAAACGTACTTTTCTTAAACAGGATTTACACAGTACGCAGTGTTAAAACCTCGAAATCGAGTGCAGTCACTAGGTTAGACAATTATACGGCTATTGAGCTTCTGTTTTTATAACAAGAAGCTACCATTTCTTAGAGGACAAAATTAAAATAAGGCGTAATTTCATAGCAAACAAGCATAAGAAATAATTTTTTCGTGCATGTTTTTCAATAAAATAGATTTGAATTTATAAAGGCAGTAAAAAGGCATACTACATAAGTAGCCAGTTATTACAATTGATACAGGATAGATTGACCCGATGGATCCACGCTCGTTAGTGTCGGAACGTTATTCGGTTCCTGATCACAGCTTCGCTTTTGATGACGCTGAAATCCTAGCCCGAGGTAGTGACTGGACAACCAGAGAAACACTTGAAGCATGGCACACTGCACCAAATTCCATCAACCACTGTACAATTCTCCCGGCGGCTTACTAGGCGTTGCGCGTGCGGCTCAGTCAACGAAATCGCCGGCAGGAAGTCAGACGGGTCGCAACGACTAGCAACCCCACACCGGGCCAGAATACAGGTGTCCTGGAACCTACCCCAGACACCAATGCAGCCGTCAGCGATGCCGCGGGCAACGTGAACCAATAAAACCTCCTGTCGGTCTTGATGCAGTTGCACATAACAACGGTCTCGGCATAAACACTGATGGCGGAGTTCGATATTACGCCGGCGGAAAGAACATGGGAAAGCGTCAACGGGGAAGCTAGCGGGACATGCGGCACCGACGCGATCGATGCAGACGCGAGCAATGATCGCTGGCAGGCGAACACTGCCCTCCCCCTCCGACGAGGTGACGGCGAGAAACCCTGGTCAGCAGGACGATGACGGAGCTCCAGCCCCGCTCCCGCACGGGATCTAGCGCCAATAGATGGAGAGCGAACGAAAAGTCAGTTGTAACACCTATAAAACACTATGAGGCGTGTACAAACACCAACCTCCGACGATGCAAGCCTGTACGCTTTCGAAACGTCAGGATATTATACCCATCATTCCCGAGATCACCTCTTTTTCTCATTTATGTCCGGGGACACGCATTTTCACTTCAATCAACATAAACGTAAAGATTCTTGTTATGCCGATTAACCTGCCTTTGAATCACATACTATTTCGGGCCTATCAAAATATGGACTAGTAAATGTAGCCTGTTCAGCTACCTCAAAAAAGCATGATCAAAATTAAAACGACCACTTGATAAGTATCCAGCATTTATCTCGATTTTCTTTGTACTTATAAACTGACTTATGGTTAATGGAATAAACGCACAGTTATGTTACATCTTGCATTCAGTTGTCAGCAAATTACGTCATCTTTGGATCTTATATTCAGAGAAATGCTTAATTTCGATTAAAAACCTTTCTTATTATGAGATTATTAAGACCCTATGATGTCGACGCAAATAGTATCGTGGGTGTCCGTTGTTAGTGCTTTCCATGAAATTTACCCTCTTGCTCATATTCATTGAAATATTTATAAGCACTAGATTATATTTTCTGAATGGAATAAAGGCATTCTCGCTTTGCTTTAACTGAAACGAAGACAGCATGTAGACGGGAACCTTAAACACAAATGTTCAGGTTAATTGGACTTCAAAATACCCACGCATTCGAAAACCCTTTTTAAACTCACATACATCCTTCGTGTGGGTATAAAATGTATAGGAGACATGATTTGTTACCAGATGAGTAAAAGAAATAATAAATTTGTCCATTTTTATATAAGCTATAGTTCAACATATACGGGCATTGAAAATCAATAGAAACAAATCCAGCTAATTATGTAGTAATCTGTTACCAGGTGTAATAGTTTCTGCCAGCCGACAAGACGTGCATTACAAAATCTTGAATCTTGGCCTGTCCGAAATTTTTTCGCATTAGACCGTACATTAGCTAAACTTCCAATCACATTTAAATAACCATTTTTTATCATAGACGCATTTCAGAATTTAGTTTTACTTGATAAGAGGTTCTGGAACTGAATGTATATATAACTTCGGATGCCTGTCTTCCAGTATGGCTTAAGTAGGTGCTGAAACTCATTTATTAGGTCATGGGACATGATCGTCTAGTTTTGCCTCATGATGCAATGTAGAGATCTTGAAGGTATGCGCCTGGCGCACGGTGTCCTCTGCTGAAATTGGGTGGTGACAAAAAACGATTGAAAGCCCACTGCAAGTTCATAAACCATCATCAGCCAGCCACATTACCACGATAATTACTTCCTATCCCAAACGATGTTAGAGCGCGTCTGCGGATTAATATTATAGCATTAAGAAAAATGACTCAAAATCCCAGATTTGAAAAACAAGTGTTCCACGCTTGGATCTGGGTATGAGGATTGATGGCATCTAGTATTCAGAATTGTCCATTCCATGTCTCGATTGTCCTTGTTGGTAATCACAGCATACCCAAATTTCTAGTCGCCAAGCCAAACATTGCAAGCACACTTAAGTTAGACGCAAAACACGACGGGAAAGTGGGTCGGTTAACCCGATTGGTGAGTTTTCATTCCACGAAATGCATATGCATAAATTAATTTAGTCTCATTTTGCCATTTAAAAATCAGTAAGTTGGTTTAGCCGACTTAGTTATTTTAGTTAACCAAATTGTGAAGAAACTCGCGGCATTCGGCGAATTTCGAACCCGCATAGGAGGGAGGCCTTTTACGCAAGCCAACGCTGTACCCACTTGATTTACGAATGTCGCGCTTCACACCATGAGTTTGATCACACTGGGATCGATATTACCCGCCCAACTTTGCCGCTCGTATAAAATTCCCCGATACGGGGCATCAAGTTGAGTGCCCAAGCAGGATTTCCTAAGCAATCATCTACAATCCACCAAAATGACTACTAGGCTGAATTAGTTATTCAGTTGTTTTGGCAAATTTGGTTACTTCCGTTGACCCAATTGTGAAAAACTCGAGGCAATCGGCGATCGAAGTGTGATTCAACTCACGGTGTGAAGTGCGACATTCGTAGCTCTAGTAGGTAGAGCGTTGGCTTGCGTAAAAGGCCTCCCTCCTATGCGGGTTTGAATCCCGCCGAAAGCCGCGAGGTTTTTGACAATTGGGTCAACTAAATTAAACATTTAAAAATCCACTTTATTGTGAATGACTTCGTTTGAATAAGACTTATTGCTTTAAGAATTTGAACTTAAGATATTCCATTAAATTTTGGGCATGGTGACCGTCAGCTCGATAGCTGTACTTTATATAATATTGGTTTATACTATCAAACGCAACAGAATTATGCTTACGCATGCGTCTATTACGAGACTTCAGGTATAATTTAAGCTTACCAAAAGATTAAATTTATAGGTAAACGAAATGATAAAAAGGGATACTTTCAAAGTATAAAGCCATAGGCAACATAAATGTTTGTATGTTGATTGAAAAAGTCGACAAATAACCTACCCAATGACTTCCAGCACGCCGTCTGCAACGATGAACATCTCTCTCGCAACTTCACCGTTTCGGCATATCAAGTCACCGGGTGTGAAAATGTAGGGCTTCATTTTCAAAACAAGATCATGCAGAAACTCTGGCCGACACTCGTGAAAGATTGTCACCTAAAAGTGCAATTTTACATCAAGCAGGATAATTCAATCAACTTCTTATATACTTTAGTACCTACTGACACTAGAAAACAGCCAGAAGACAGGGTCGAAACTATGTAATACATAAGCTTGTGATGAGGCGCATCTAACAGCGTGGTTTGGGTCTGTTTCAATGCCATCAAGTGTAATTGTCCCATTTTAATTAGCAAACAAAAAGACCTTTCGATTGTCTGGTGGGGAGTATTTATTAAGTTAGCCTTACATGCAATTTATTAGGGTTACATCTATAGTTGTTGCCCACCAATATAGAATACCCTGTGCGATATAATAACGACTTGCCAAAAATATTGGAGGAAAAGCAACGATCCTTTAAAATAAGATAGCATTATAAAAGAAATGCTGTTCATATGGAATGAATGTTTCTGCAATGTAGCCATCAGAATGTATTTAAATTTTTTGGTAAAAGTTAAGTTGAATGCCCATCTTAGCTGCTCATAATCCCTAATCCTGTGGTTACTTTATGTCCCATTAGTTTTACTTTTAGTTTTAGTCCAGTTTATTTTTTAGATTATTTTTTTATTTTATTTGTTTCGCTTTAGTTTTAATCTATTTAAGGTTTACATTTAATGAGATACAGCCAAATTTATAAAAATATACTTGAATGACTACCTTAGACTAAATTTAACTAACTGAACGTAAATAAACTTAACAAAACTAATTAGGAAAGCTAAATTAAAACTGAAATTAATGTAATAAACAAACTAATAAATTAAAAGATAATCGAAACCCATAAGACCGGTCCCGTAAGACCAGATTCCGAGGATGGGGGATCTAAGGTTAGCAGCTAACATAATTGTCAGCAGAGGCTTTACCGTAGGTGTGGAGATTGCATTTACACGGACCATTAACCATTTGTTTTTGAAGCTTTCATAAAGATAGTTAAATAGGATTCGTATAAACTGGAAGGCAGGCATCCGAAAAAATGAAATTTCAAGGAAAATCGTCCTTTCGAAAAATTTGTTTATGCGTTGTCTTTACACAGGACACACCTTTACATGGGAAAAAACATGCATCGTCGGGGTTTGCCCCTCCAAAAGAGGCGGAGAATTTTTGAGGCCATGCACTCCGATGATTTATGCATCAGTTGGCCGATCGAGTTGGCTGGAGTGTACAAACACCACACAGAAAGGTGGACGAGACTACGGCTGACAACCACGAACTACTATGAACCGCAAGTAGCATGAGTCTAGATGATCTGAACTGACTCCGAACCTATTCAAATTACAGTTGCCAAATTAGCTATTACGCCATTGCGACTGCTATTTATGTCCACGACGATGTGACACAAATTGTTTCTACCAATTAGTGCCTACACTCGACGACTATATAACGGCACTTTGAAATGTTACTCATTCTTTGCACATTTTTCTGAAGTCTGACGAAAACCTGGAGATCCAGGGTCAAAAAATTACCGAATAAATTTATTCTTTTTCCCGAAGGACACCTTTCCTTGAAGATGTCAAATATCCTAATCAAGCGAGTCTTGGAGGCTGCGTTTATTCATTTATGTGCACCTTTCAAGCTTTATCATTCTACTAAGTGCTTACCTTGACACATGGATTTGGAACCTATAGGCTGAATTCTGGGAGACAAAAGGGCACTCGACCTCAAATAGGACAACTGTTTCAGCTGTATCACGCGTTTAATAGTGAAAATGCAGGATAAGGACACCACTCCATTTCTGAAAGTAATTAATTTCTGAACGAATAATAGGGTTTCTGAGCAAGCCCCTATTACAGTGTGCTGGCTTTATTTTATTTAAATGTAGGAATAAAATTCGCCTTTTGTGTTTACCGCTTTGTAGGTGTGCATTAAGAAAACCAAATCCTAGCCTCGAAATGCTTTCCCTGTTTAGCGATAAAACAAGGAATGCGTTAAAGCATAAATACTGTTTGTTACTTTTTGCCTAGGCTTCTGAATGTACTCTCTGAATTAATTTACCTTTTTAAGGGTCTCTAAGTGAACGTGTAGCGCCAGTTCTGTTTTCAATTTGTCCGGAAGAAGGCCAAGTGAACTGAGGTCATTTTCGCCGAAGAGCTGTCGCCTAAAAAGATAAGTTCATCTGATATGTAGTCAGAAGTATTTGCCGAAATTTATGGGGTTTCGAAAGGCGAAGAAGAAGGAGAGTTGAAACTTAAGCAAAAGCTCGAAAAGTGACGATTGTGTGCGTAAGTGTGCGATTCAAAATTGCCTTAAGATCAAAAGGTACTCCTGCTTAATTAAGCCAATTAATTAATACTGGATAGACCCTGGGTGCAAAATTAGGTGAAGAGGTTATTTCGTGTTCTCTGTTAAAGGTGAAAAAAGACCGGCCAAATCCATGAACAACTTATTCGTTTCTGGGCACAGACAAAACTTTCTTCAGTATCACCTTCTGTCATAAAAATTATTGACATGGTATGATATATACATAGTCACAAGTAATTTTGGCAAACAGTGGCTTCTAATCCCTTATGATCGGGCCTTTACTTTGACATGACAAATAATGTAGGCAAGTCTGCACTCGCCGCAGCTTTTTTTATTCCTTCACTATCCCCTTTGTATCAGGATATATTGACTGAACAACGAGAATTCTGGACAAGTAGAAACGCAAATTCATACCGTCCTGGTTAATGAAGGGAGAAAAGCAATCTATTTCAAGTTCAATTCTTGCACGCTTTAGAACCACCAAATTGAAATGATATGATATATCAGGCACAAACAAGCTATTCCAAAGGCCTAAGCAAACGAGTGCTAGCCACAGCGGAGGCAGTGGCCAACCGCTTAGAGAAAACCAGCACTCTGTTGAAACAGGTGGCTCGTCTGCCCTGGCCGACTACAGGGGAGATCGCACGCTGCCTCACGCCACCGAAAAGCCTCACACGCAGGCCGTGTGTTTGATATACAGAACTTAAACGCAGTCTACAATGAGCACGCCCGCCTTCCTAGCATTCCACACTCCAAGGTCCTCAACATGTCAACTCCGTCAAGGAAGAGACGAAGGGATAATAAGATGAATAATCACTCCCTTCCCAACTCCATAAATCATATCAGCCCTGTAAATACTTGACTAGCTTATTTGCCATGTCAATGTAGAGGCCTGATTATGAGTGACAGAAAACAGCTGCTTGCAAAAATAGCTTTTAAATTGTAAAATGGGAATAAAGTAGAAGTACAAATATGCACTTTGGGCTAATATGAACGTTTAATTTCATCTTTAATGGCATTTTTTTGAAGAAAGCCAGATTTCATATCACGGCATGATATGCCCCCATACAATGGCTGGTGAAACTCAAGAACGCGGCTTCCAAAAAGGCAGAAGTAACTGGGGCTTATTTTTCAAAGTTTGCCAAAAACAGAGGCTCAGTTTGATGCAAATTACTTTTACGGCCTCCGTAACAGAACAAGAAAACGGGTACCGCCTATAACACGGATGAATTTTTGCTAAATTCCAAGGAATTTGGGATAAGAGATAGTGCACGGTCATCTGTGTTGTGAACGGGAAACAAAGTTTTCCTTATCCCCTTCCCTACTTAGTACAGCCCGATTACAAATAATACACAGGACTCTGTTGCCAGGGCCAAGTCAGAACCAATATAAGCCTGGAATTTATAGAAACCTGGATCTCTGACGGGAACTCATTCAATCGATTTGTCGACCTGCAGCCGACATACAGAGTCCTGCGCAGTCACCTCTGCACTGGCGATACTGTTTTTTCATTAGCTCCTGCTCCCTATGACTATCGTTTGCGTTTTTGCCGCTGACGATGGACTTCAGTAAGGGTTTGAAAGCTGAAGTAAATGAAACCATAATTCCAGTGGTCAAGGAGCCTTCTTTTTATCTACGTATTCCAAAATCGATCGTCAGAAAGTGACTTTCAGGCCTCCAAGGCTTTTAGTTGAACACCTAAGCATGTATTGGGCGCAAATAATTGTAAAATACGTTAAATCTTGCTGACAGGGTTTGTGAGATTACTTAGTGCCAATGGTGCTAAACTGTATGCTTTATTATGGAACATCTTGAGGGTTTTTAAATGTAGCATGGATGTTAGCAATAAAAAAAGGCCGACTTCCAAAATATTTTGCATTCTTTTACTAAGGTCTTTAACCAAAAACGTAACTTTTACCTCGAGGCCGTGAGGTTGGGTTTTATATGCTTTCTACATTTTACAAGGCTTGTGTTTACCTCACGTCTAATCGATTCATAATATTACAGCATGTCATTGCTTTTGATATCGTCTATACTGCAAACGAGTAAATGTATAATTTTGCTATATTAGATTACGACATATAGTATGTAACTACTTCGGACGTTCGGAGCCAAGGAATTATCACAAATTTCACGTTTTTTGTTGTCTATTATTGACCTATTAAAATGTGAACTTAATTTCATAAGTATACATGTTAAACAAAAGTTAACACCCAATATTATGGAATGTCCCGAGATTTTTTGCAACCTAATAACAGTCACAGGGTCTAATTTAATATCTATTTTACCATTTACTTTACTGGAAATTGTCCTTTGACCTTTAGGACAGCCTTTAGCCTCCTTGACATCAAATAAATGATATCCTGGATCTTTCTCCAGGCATCTAGGGGATATCTCTCCAAAACAGCAACAGTAGTAGGAAAGACCAATTTCACGTCAACTATATTACCAAAATTCAAGTCAAAACTACTTGCTTGCCACATGTCTTTCTCTCATAAATTTGGAAAGTTCACTCGCAACTACCTCTGCGTCTCCAGAGCTTTAAGAGCTGTGGCCCCGGCCTGCAGAGTATTCACTTCTGACATGTTCAGAACAAGTTAACTGCCTAATTTTGACCTGCTTGTAAGATTTTTAAACGGGTTTTGTTTAAGTAACTCCTCTATATAATATTCACCATTCACTCGTTGGCCCTGCGGTATAATGTGGAGCTCAGAGTGCTCTCTTACGGAAATTGCTTCTCACACCGTGACTGTAGGGTTAAAGTTTAACACTTCAGAATTCTCAACGATGTTATGAGTTGGAGCTCAGAAAACGTCATTTCTGTGTTTGGCGAATATAACGGTTCATACGGCGATTCATCGACGAATACGACTTGTTTCATTCGTTGCAATCCACCTCCTAAACATTTTACGGAAGGCCTTCCTACCTTTGATCTTTTTTTCTGTAAGTTTATGGCTATTTCTTTTCTGATGGACGGTAGCACCCAAACTTTTACGTAAACAGTGATGCCTACGGGATGAAGAATCCTTCGGGTCTTTAGAATTCAAGTCTCGTTGCGAGTTTCTTTTTGCTTTGCTTTGGTTTACCAATGCATTTTGCAATAAAAGTCTTTTCAGTTCTCCCAAAATTTTTTAGTCTTCCAGAGTTCTGCTGCTCTGTAAGGGAACCTGTCCGCTTGTATTCTGACCACTAGTACTTCACCATTCTCAAAGATATAATTTCAGATTTAGCAACCTCCATTCGCTTTAACCCAGCCCAAATCCTACATATAGTTTAAGCTCTGTCCTTTGAGAGTCGCACCACCAAAACCTCAGCATCTCTGGTGCTGCACTGTACAGTAAACATGGTTTACAAAATGTACTTAAAAATAAATCAGCAAGGTTGAGTAATGCATGAGTATAATTACTGAATAATTAATTTTAAAGACATTATCGAACATCTAAAAGGAACACATAATTTTGGGACACCTTATATATTCCGTAGTTTTAATTTTTCAGCAACTGTAAAGATAGAAGGCTGATCCAGCATACCATTTGCTGTAATGCATTAGGTCTTTAATACAAACATAACTTATTTTCCATTAAAGTCCGACATTAGTTCAACGGTCACTTCGGAATTTTAAACGGTAAATGCTTCAGAACACGTACGCCAGTTACTACGCCTTTTGCACCCAAAAATCTAAAAAGCTTTGGCCATTTTATCTTCGCTTACCAATAGTGCAAGCTCTCAGCTAAGACTCCATAGCCGTAATCAGTTACTGGGTATGACATCTGGCGAATTTCACTTTAAACTGAACCTCCTACACTGTGCATTAAGAAGATGAGCTGACATAGGCAGCAGTGCAGGGAGTTTGATTCCGCAAAAGAGTAAATGGCTAAAACTGAGGTTCAAATAAGTACTAACCTTTGCCATGCATAGTCGTACCAACGGAGAACGCGGGTTCGGAGACCTTTCGGAACTCTATGAGAGTTCATGTAGCATTTTGCGTTATCCTGTATAAAAGAAAGACAATGAAGAAAATCAGAAATCATTCCATAACGCTCAGTTTCTTCAACGTATACGGCGATCTATTCAAGGAAATATTAAAGGTGGTCGAACTTTTGAAATGTAAAAAATAACTTTTAATGCCACAGTACGAAAAAGAGTTGCGGCTGTTATCTTTTGTGTTGATTTGTGGCCTAGAGAGCTGCCTTGAAAAGGAGTTAATTTCAATTATTCCTATCGAAACAATTTCCAGCGCTATTAAAGTGTACAGATCAAAATCTCATTGATGAACGTTCACCGACCGCGAACGGCAGTCACTTGACTTGCTCCGCTATTTCTCGGGCCTAAATAAAAACGGTAGTCTCTAGTAGTATAGGCAGATATTATTGCCGGCAGCGACAAGCGATACTGGAATGGCCATTTATGTTTTGTCAACCGTCGTCAGCAATTCATAACCAGTCCCTTTTTCCTTACCCGCAATATTATCTGCCTTAACTACTACATCAAAACCTCTTGGTTTGTTGTGTGGTGCTATAAACGACTGTTACCTTAGACAGGAAATACGTTTAATGCACTCAAGCTGACAACCGAAAATATTTACTTTCACCTTTCTTACTTTTCTATGTTTTCATCCATTATCACCCTTAGCAACCTTTACAGAAAGAATTATTTTAGTGTTTTTTAGTATAATCGGAACCCGAAAGTTGCGTTTTCAACAAAAAATATAGTTATATTTATTTAAGCAAATGGTAATTAATAAAAAAGCTATGGATTTTTCCCTAAAATCGGTCGATCCTTTACTATCGTAAGACTCGAGAAAGGTAGCATAGGTGGATATGCTTTACAAGGATTAAATGCATTTGCTACTTCAAATTTCATCGAAATTTCTGCCGAAAACATAATAATTAGGATGGCTACGTTGATTTGAATAAATCAATTAACCTTACTGTGAAACATTTGCGGACTCGGTGGCAGTCCCAAAAACCTTCTTATTTTCAGATAGTGTGAAAGACTTAGGTCGGAATTGCTTAGATTCCTTCTGAGTGAAAATACTTAGAGGTGCGGGTTGACTGAACAATTTGTGAATACAGGTCATTGGTGAGGATTCAGGCACTTTTTTGATTGATTCAAAATTACTATATCTTTAATTATAAACTAATTAACAAAGCAAGCATACATACTTGGGGTGGGTTTGCTTCAAGCCAAAAAAGCATACTTTATCAAATTATTTAAAATCACTGAAAAATTGTGCGACATGGCTAGCATGTGTTAGTCGCTGTAACTTCGTCGCAACATAGGCAAGCATTAAAAGCTCATTTAGAATTTAAAAGGGGGTTTGGCACATTTCATTGATTTGAGTGAACCGAACTGTGAAAAAATCGAGGCATTCTGCGGGATTTGAACCCAAGTATCAGAGTCAGTTTATTGAGAGAAAGATAGGCGAACGCTTTTGAGCTTCCCATTGGTAACATTTGGTACGCATTTCGTGAACTTACCGTTCTTTCGATACTTGGCCCGCGCGAATTACGAAGTAACAAGTTAACCTAAAGTTTCATTTGGTAATGAAAGGGTGCGATCGTCAGCTAAGTGCGTAAGCTGCCCCGCTCGATTGAAATTCCTATACAGCTGACGCATTCTCACAAAAAGTCCATTTTTATTGGCTTGGGGATTAATCATGATAACACCGGTGATTAGTTAAGCTATGAAAAAGGAAACATATTGAGTAGCCTTATGGTCATGACCGTGCAAATTGTATGTATGCCTACGAGCCTTTCTCATTGTCAGTGATCTAAAGTTCAGTATCAAATTAAACAAAATGATTGACGAAGAACTTACCAGGATCTGTTCAAAGGACAGTCGGGCGGCATTTCTGTTATTAATTATGTTGCCCACCTGACCTAAAACAGAAAGTTCAGTTATGGACCGGCAGTGATTATGAATGCAAAAGTTCATGCAATTTTCCCCCATGTCTCTTAACGAGGATAGAAACACGCACAAATTCCTCTGACGAAATTGAAACCGCAAGCAAATCCAAAGTTTACTGTGACATCACCAAAGAATTTTGCGGACGCTTTCCCATATAGAATAATAAAGTATCCGTAGAATTGCAGATTGGTCTTTGGGGCCCTCGCCACTCGTTAAGCAGCAGTCTGTCCGATCTGTTGGCACGACTAAAAGCTATCTGCGAAGACGTTTGAGTAAGCGCGCAGGGAAAGAGGTAATATGAACCATTTGTGCCGATCTGAGACAAATGTTCACATTCCAGCTGTATGTATGGAAGAGAAAAAAAGAAGGTTTTTCCACCACTCAAACGATTTTTTTATTTACTTCCGCTTTTCAACCCGTAGAGGAGTTCAACGTCCGAGATAGGAATCCGATAATTAATATGCTGGAATCGTGTATACGCGAAACCGAGCTGGATGAATGGAGTATCACGTGTGGTCCCGAACTTACAAAACGGGTTGCAAATTTAACTGTACAGCCAAGGCAATAAGTGGTTCCGCTAGAAGGAAGTCAAGTCGGGGGAATGGGCAAAACCTGGGCCACCAATGAGGAGTATATCAATTGACATATTGATGTGGCGCTGGCATACATAGTCCTGACCAGTCACATTCGAACTGACACCACTTTTTATAGCTGTGGCGTGTTTTATGCTCCTTTTATCTCTCAAAATGGACCGCTATATGAGGCGAAGATCTTTTTTTCCCTTCTGCTCTAATTGAAACCTTTGTTTCGAGTGGTCAACCTGTATCTCGGCAGAATCTGCTTTCTTCGATGAAAATTTTGAAATAACTAACATCAGATTTGTTGCATTACCCAGATGCCAAGCGTGGCATTCATGCATCTTATAATGACTGTCCCTGGAGGATGCAATATTTTCTTTCGGGGAGGTATGAAGACGCCAGTGACAACGAACCCCTGAAAATGGATATCGGTGGTTTCATATAGCTAACTCTCCAATTCTATATGCGAATGCAAACAAGACTTCGCATAAAGTCGTGAAGATTGAGTCGCCGTATTCACGGAAATGAAGCAAACGGCCCTCTCCAAGAGGCTTTTCATCGCAGGGTACCAACATTTCGGACAGTATAAACCGCGATTTGAGCACCTAATTCACTGAAAAAGTATCCTGTAACGCAAAAGTGAAGAACAAAAATGCATCGATAGTAAAGGAACCCTTTCCTTGAAGACGAAAAAGTTTCTAGCCGGGTTACTGTGAACTGATTTCCTTCAGCGTTTGATAGTCTCTAGGGCCTATAGGTACCCTTATCTCCGCTGGCTGTCTAAAAATAGTGCATGGTACGTCCACCGCAAACTTTTCTCATAGCGGAAGAACTAGCGGTACGCGTAACTAGCTGATTGTAGGCTGTTTACCCGTCTTCATCGGCGGGAATTCAGCGTCCTATTGAAACGGTTGATCTGTTGCGCAAAGTCTGTGCGGCCCCAAACGACCAGGAATTACCCTGCTCAATTTTCTAGTTCTTTCGTATACCCCTAACAAGAAATAAGGAAACGCCTTCATTAGGGAAAACCAAGTGTGGATGCTGATTCTATCAACGGCAGGATTTTTTTTAACCTAGATATACCAAATGGTTAACAGCTATCCATCTTGGATCTATCCCTTTGATATCTGTCTGATCAGGACTCCACTTAACTGACATAAATTAAACTTTCCATGCTACGTTCATGCACATGGTTGAAATAATCTTCCAACACAATGGACCTAGATGTACCAATGAATGAACTTAAAGTTTGCTTGTTTTCTTAAAATTGATATGGTTGCTGTTTTTGTTTACACATGTTGTACGCAGAAAATAAAATAAAAACTTTTACCTCTAAGGTAAATTTTGTGGATGATTTTAATTAACTTTTTGTGTCAGTTTTGCGCACTTCGAATGTATTTTTAAGTTACTTATCCTTCTAGTGAACTACTTAGGTCATAAAAGGCATTCAAAACCAAACACTAGAACTAACAGATGAGTAGGCACGTTGCCAGTGAATTATAGGCAATGCAGTGCCCACATAGTTACCGTACACACAACACCCCTAGGACCACCTACTGAAATTTTGCGAGGTGAATTAATTTACTGTCTGGTTTATACAAAGTTAAGGAGGCTAGACGGCCTCTTACACAAAAAAATAATTTGGCAATTGCATAAGCTCCTATGCTAATGTCAAGTTTATAAATGCATGTCCTATGCAAATTCTTACCCACTATAGTTGCAAACACGAAGACGCCGATAAGGTAGGTGGCTGTTGTGAAGGCAAACCTTAATGGAAATTATAAAGCTTTTTTTAAAGCGTTTTTTGACAAAGAAAAGAGCAAACCAGCAAAATGCAACTTGCCATGCAGATGCACGCGCAGGTCTCGCATTCCATTTGTCGTCTGCTTCTGCTTTCTGTTTCGGCATCTGTTTAAAATGATAATTCGACAACTGTTGCATGCGGTACTGAAACAGAGGCTCGAAAGAATTGTCTGACAAACGAGAAACGGCTTTGTTACGTAGGCGACTTTCTGGTTATGCAGCTTTTCGCATCTCCATTAAACGATTCGCTAAAATTCACTTCTATGCCCCCTACCTGGCAGAGCAATCATAAACCACTCTCCTGTTACTTAAATATACCCGTGTAATCCTTGGCGTAACTTAAATCCCGACCCTTACACCAACCGAATCCCAGCAGCAACGCTCCACTCAATTCTGGCCGTATATTCCCAGGAGTTTAGCATAAATCAACTTGAATTACGGAAAGCTCCTGATTCTATACCCTGCGGGGGCGGCAGGGTAAGCAACTCCCACGAATGATTTGCTTTGTTTAGTTTACCACTTGCAAAATTATTCCTTTAATTGATAAATATTTTTAATTATTCAGCTACCTCCTTATTTATAAAGTAAACCCTGCGGTTAATTTATAAAACAAAGTGAACGAACATTACTTCATTTCAAATCGAAAACTTGTCAATTAGCAAATTCAACTTAAGAATAAGACGAAGCGTACAATACGATGTGCATGGAAAGTGTATTTCTGAACGATAAATCTGGAAAATAAGTCTGCATGCCTGGTTGCATCATCTTCGTAAGACTTCAGCAGATGTTCTATTCCGTTCAATGTTGACTGAAATGCTGGAAGGTGCCTTCGATTATTAAAGATTAGTTAGAGATGGTTGTCATATTAGACGTGGTTGGATCAGGGTGCCAGCCCTTAGAAGAGCTTCATGCCGGCCGCCCATGAAAAAACTGTACAAATTCTCAACTGACTGATTAATAAATTTCCCACGCTGTTTAATGCTTTTATAAATTCAAATATAATTTATGGGGAAATTGCATAGAAATGGTCTTCCTTATACTCCTTGTGTAGGAGTAACTTTCTACGTAAACAAGTTTATTTTCGGGGTTGAAAGACTTTCACAAGTCCCGAATACTTTTCATCGAAATATAACGTTTAATCCAGGGTTTCTTAATTACACATTTTTCGCCATGCAGGAAAAATCAAAACTTTTATTACGTGTTTAGAAATACTTCATGTAAAGCCGATGACTATTGCGAAGAATGTGTCTCATTTATATACTCTAGAAGGAGAATTGATGAAAGAACAAAAAGCAAGCCCTATTAAGGGACATTTCTGTGCCTCAAACAATACTGTTCTCGGAAATATGTAGGCAAAAGCAGCCCATTCTACAACCAAAATCTTTAGAGAAGACACCATTAGCTACCAACTAAGTACGAGGTGGAAAATTTCAGGCACACACTTTTTAAGAAAATATTCATTTTTACCAATTTTATATTCGCAGGTGGCTGTGAGAAAGGTTGCTCAAAAGCAAGCTCCTGAACTGACGAAATTTCCTTGGGTTTATGCTGCACAATAATATTTGTGACAACTATTCGTCACCAATCGTTGCTAATCGAAAACCTTTTTTGAATCGGTTAAGGTTTCATGGATAAAACAACTACTGTGCCGGAATGTCTGAAATACCCGCAAACGTGGATAAAAGTTTTCTAAAAATAAGGCATAGAGCTTCAGTGAAATGACCGAATCTATATACAACTTCCTAGGAAGTGGTTTCAGTCAATCTAAATCAGCAGTTAGGTGACTCTTAAATTATTGCGCCTCACCTTCCAGATAGCTTCGGCAGTTAAAAGTCCCCGTATGAGGAAAATGATCTCATGGTTGCGTGTCATAAAGCAATTCAGGCAGAACGCATGTTGATAGACAATAGCGCTACATAAGAAATAGACGCAGAAGCAGAGGCGAGGTATGCCAATACTAAGAATCGATTACCCTTTTAATATTCAAGGGTGGGAGAAGTCCTGCTAACAAATGTTCGCTACTCATTCGTTCGTGCTATAGTTATTTGAAACACGCAACTTATAGTAAGTAAACCCTGACTTAGCAATTTTTTGCTAAATTCCTCAAGCAGTTGGTTCTTGTTTTCGTGAAAACCTGCAACCTCTCATTTTAAACTCAATTAAGACCCTAGAAAATAATGCCATGAGTAAGTACTTTAAACCATATCGAATTGCTTTCAAAAAGAGTGAGCAACTTGTTAAACATAGCCACGGTCGGGCATGTGACAATATATTTTTTCTGTTGTGTAAGTCGGTCTAGGGCAATCACACAGATAGTAAGATCAAATGCCGGTATTTAAAAGATAAGCAGACTAAAATGTGGCACCTTAAATGAATTAACACAGTAAAGTCAGAAATTGGACAGGCCTCTAAGGAATGGGTATGCAAAAATTTGATAATCTCATATGACATGAATACCGCAAAGTGTCAATCCTGAAAATTAATGTATATTATGTAGGTTTTTTACGACTAAATCAAACGCACCCTAAGGTTTTTCAACGGAAACTGAACGTGCATTTAAATGGAAACCAGCTTCGACTTCAAACTACTGAGAAAATGCATGCAAGGTGGTCTTTGCGTGCAGATGTGCATCCAAATAGAAACGGGAGTGCACTGCGAACAGTAGTAACAATAACACAAGGAACATCGATCCCCTTCGATTTTCCCATTTGTTTTGGTCTAGGAGAAGAATTCTATGTATATTTTCAATAATGCAAAAATAAACCACTTTTAAAAATATGGTCAGTAAGCAGACAGTAGGATAGTTGTTTCAATATTTAAATACTTTATATTTTCTTCATTGATTTTAGAGGTATGATACAAGATCATATGAAATCAGCATCAGAAAACTAAAACTTAACCCTCGAGACAGCTTTCAAAAAATTCATGTTCTTGAAATATTTGTGCTTGAAAGGAACAGATGGAGTTAAAGAAGCGCTCGTAAATGGAAACAGTTCAAGAATCGTTCGCTTTAACAAACTTATTTTCTAAGGTCTGCCAAGTAAGTGGTCAAGATTTTAACTCGTGGGAGATGTTCAGTAGTTATGCGGAGAATATTTGACATTCGCTAAGCATATTCATTCACAAATTAGAATGGTTAGTGGAGGGTCCTCGCGCATATTGTAAGATATACTCCATGCATATAAACGTTATGTTTCTAACTTGAAAGATCTGGGGATTCGTTTAAAATAAAGAACGAGTCAGACGCATGATCTAGTACTTACAACGCTGGAGGAGGCGGAATATTTCAAACCAACGCTAGTGAATTGTTGCTACCAGTACCTTAGAAGTAAACCTCTAGGCATCGGACACATCACGGAACTGCACTGAAGAAACTCAAATTTTGCGCCAGAACACTAAAATATTCATCACTAAACCGTAAAAAGGTTCTGGTCTCATTCTTATGAATAAAAGTTTTTGCGTCTCCATGATCGAATCAATCCTAGCTGACGACACAAAGTTCAAAAGGGAAAGACAGAATAAGGACCAAACCGAGAGCATAGAATCTCAACTCACAACTTGCCTTCGTTAACTCAAAACGAAGGTTTATTTAGAAAAAACGAGTAAGAAGCGATCAAACCCACAGGCGCAGTCCCCCTGAGGCTATATGGTTTGCCTAACATTCACAAACCAGATGTTCCAATACGGCCAATAATTGATATGTGCGATTCGCCCTATCATGCAATTGCAAAGTGGTTGGCAGAAAAGCTGAAACCGATTCGGCCCCAAATAGTACCGTACGGCCTACGGGACACCTTTAAATTCGTCGAGTCCATAAGCAACACAAATATCAAGGGGAAAACTATGTTATCCTTAGATGTCGCATCTCTGTTCATTAACATTGCCCTCTCGGAAACCATCGAATATTTGTGTGAAGAGATTTTTAAACAGGATTTTCCAATCGGCATGCCACTCGAAGACCTAAAAGAACTACTCTTCCGCTGTATATTAAGCGTGAAATTCAACTTTAATGGACAATGTTCCCGCCAAATCGATGGTGTAGTGATGAGATCAGCACTGGGACCTCTTTTAGCTGATGCTTGAAAGCAAGGATAGACTCCCGTTCCAGGCATCATCAATGTGCATCTACAACTGAACATGCTCCTGTGAGGCAACTTACATTGGTCGAACAACTAGGCAGCTATCCAAACGCATGCAGGAACACCATCCTGCCTGGCTAAACAAAGACGAGCTAAAGTCAATATATAGTGCGATTTTGGCTCACTTTGTTGACAGTTGTCACCGGGTAGACGTAAATCAAGCGTTTCGAATCATGTATAAAATACTAGCGGAACACTCCAAATTCCTGTGTCAACGGATACTTGCGATGGCAGAAGCCGTGGCCATAGGACTCAAAAACCCGATCTTATGTGCACAGAAGGCCTTCGTAGTGGCCCTACGGCTCCCGTGTCCGAAAACAAACTCAAACTCAACATGCTTCAACACACCTTCTAGCATGCCGCGAAATGATGAGCAGGCAGTGACATCTGGTTTCAAGACGCCGCGACTAATCATGAGACACTTCCCCCTGTCCCCCCCCCCCCTTGATCTCTTAACAACTCCCCCTCCCCCTCAAATACCGCTGATTCGTTGCTTAAACTTTTGCTAACTCTACCCCCTTTATATTATTGTACACGCCTGATGATGAATAAATTGAAAACGTCCGTTCGCTTATCTTAACTTCTTGAATGTCTACTTTGTTCGCCAAAAAGGGGACAGAAGTATGCAGTATTGAAGCTGTGTATACGTGCAATATGATATGGTTATCGATTTGGTGCCACAATTGCGAAGTGTTATACGGAAACTCAAAAGCATGTGCCGCGTTACCCAAAAGGGTTATACATCGAGTTATATATTGACGACATGAAGGCACAGTTGTGGATATCCGTCTACGCTTTATTCTTGAAACAATCGTTTGTATGAGATGCTTGCACGAGCGATAAATACTTCCGCCTGTACAAGTTAAATCGATTTAAAAAGGTATCTTGTGGAACTGAGTTAGGGCTACCATTGCACCATTTTGGGTTAATATATTGGCTTCTGTAAGAGTGAAATATATAAATGCCTATATTAACATGCATAGTTAAAATGTATTTTCCACTTTATTTTCGGTATGTACCAGACAGTCGCTTTTTAAACTAATTATGCCGATAGAATATCAGTTTCTGTCGCTTTTGAGTGACAGTTTAAATAATGATGCCGATATCACTAGGATGATAGAGTAGTGATGTGCGTCCATGCTTCTTCAGACATAAGGCTTATCGCATTCATTCATCTGGCACCTACCGAGTAAATCGGCTAACTGGCAATCTCATACATTTCTGATAAACCATTTTCTGTCATAGATTTTTGTTCCTGGTAAGGAACTAACTGCGCCTGCATTAGGTCATGATGGCAGTCTATACACTTGTACCTCAGACTATTTCGATGAATATATCCTTCTAGCGAGTCGCAAGCACCGTAAATTCTACAACTGCCGACTTTACTTCTCTTTGGACATTAAAGTCATCCTTTAGTCTGCGGTGTCTTTACTCGTGGGAAACTCTCTCCATCGACTCACGGGGTTTAAAACATCAGGAAAGTTTGGATCATTTAGGAAGCGCCACCGAAGAATCTGATGCATTTTTGCGGACTTGGACTAGTTAAAGTGTTTCTTTAGGGAGAATCACTGGCTTTTCAATCTAGTTTTCGTACAGCGTTATTAAATGATGAATACCTATCCTGTTATTCGTAAAGTTCTAAAGTCTATATTAAGAGTTAATAAAAGGGCAGTTGTAAATTTTATAGAAAATGTATTTGTCCCATACGTCGTCCGAGACGGGACGCTTAGAAGTAGTTATTTGGTCTAGTTAATATCCAAACATGCACTCGTCTATCTGAAGTTAAGTTTTTAAAATCTACGGCTTTTACAACATTACATATAATAACTGGTCAGATTTTCAGCAAAATTGATGAATAACAACTTGTACAAAATCTTACAACTTGCTTCCTTTTGAAAATATTATCTACATTGGGTGTTATTACTGCGTAGAATTAAAATTTTGCCCTAAATAAATCTAAAAATATCAATTTGAATTTTTAGAACCATTCTTACGCGTACAATGCAAATATATGCGAGCAAAGAATGCTATTTTTGGGTTTCAGATCTATCCACATACGCAATTTTTCTGGTATTCCCCTCCTCTCCTCGATCCCGTGTGAAGAACAAGTCAAGAAAACTGAGGGCGCAGACGGCTAGCGCGACCGGAGCCGACCATAGGTGTGCGACCAAACCTGGCTCGGATCAAGAGGAGTGAGGGCCGTGGAAGTCACGCTAAGAAGCAAGCATTGCTCGCAAATTATGCACAATTACATGTTCAGGATGGGTTCTTCTCTGATTGAAGACGAAGCCTTCCGGCTTTTGTCAGTGCACCGATTTTCAGGCGTTCTCTCTGCTCCAATCATCTTTTATGTCACATAAGTATCTCTGTCTAACCAAAGCTGGCCATGATGTCGGCGTTTTAAAAAAGCGATTCGAAGTGGCTTATGGTGTCTGTAAATTTAGATTCTGTGATGAGTAACGAGGTTGACAAATTTCGTTGAATACGAACAGTTCTCAAACTGATGTTGTAACTTACCATACTAACAGCCTAGGCACTTGCTAAAAGGGTCTTTTAGCAAGTACCTAGGCTGTTAGTACGGTAAATTACTACGTCAATTTATACTATTAACGACTGTCTGATGGCAGCATGTGTATATTTCAAAGGGGTTGACGAGTTTCAACACGAATATACACAAACAACTTCGGTCTACGCCTATAAATCTTATATATACTGATATATACCGCGATCAGAAATTAATTTCTCTGGAGATTAAAAAGCTGAAGTTCTCTTACTTTTGCATAACTGTCTACCGAGGTGACATCGCAAGTGCTAGCAATTGTTGAACCTCTGCAGAACCAATTAATCATAATCATATAAAGTGCCCCAGTCCGACTCTCATTCTAAATTTCTAGTTTTAACAAGGTATTGTGTTTTCATAACTTCATAACTGACCTCTAAAAATGTTGTTCCAAATGCAAAAAGGTAAACAGGAAGAATTTAGTGAATATTTCTTCGTGATAGAGATTAATCTAATAAATTCCAACTATAGTTTGTCTGCCAGTGTGCATGCATTAATCTGATGTTAAATCGCCAAATCTCTTTGCTTGCAGTATATGTGCATATGGCTGTGTAGGTCTCCCACTGCCATCGATATCGCTTCATCGGGGATATAACTTGCTGCATCACAAAACGAAGCATCCAAAATGCATGCATAAAACTCTTTTAACACCCATTTCCGCGAACTCAACTGCATATGCAACGTTAAGTTTAGGAATTAACCATTCAATTACCACTTCCTGGAAGGAGTACTTCGTGAGCAGTTGAAACTGAAAAACCAAAAATATAATGAATGTACTGCTTACCGTTTAGTCCATATGGATCTAATCAATTTTGTTGGCTACATTTATCTTTAGCTAGCAATAATTTAACATAATGAATGCAGGATCTGCTAATTTGATCGGGCACGTGCTGGCATGACAACTGTGCCTTATATCTACTGCCCTCCCGTGGCGTTCGCGTCAAACGTATCTGCCACAGTATGTGATGATGGGTTTAAACGAGAATTCGAAACGCCATGTTTATAAACGTCATGCTTTAGCGATCGCACCATCGCCTTCTGGGGGCCTGGAGCCATCTCTCCTCCCTGACTGTGACTCCGAATATTTTTTGCAGATTATAAGGAGGTTTGGTAGATTTGCTTTATTCGAGTTGACCCAATTGTGAGGAAACTCGAGGCATTCGGCGGGATTTGAACCCGCGTAGTAGAGAAGGCCTTTACCAGAAGCCAACGCTCTAACCAATTGAACTACAGAGGCCCCAACTCTCGCCATGAATTTAATCACACTTGGGTCGATTTTACCCGCCCAACTGTACCGCTCGTATGGAATCCACCAGTACGGACTAGTAAGCTGACTGCCCAACCAGGATTTCGTAAGCAATAATCGAAAATCCAACAGAATGACTACAAGGCTGACTTGATTATTAGGAGGTTTGGTAGATTAGCTTAATTGAGTTGACCCAATTGCGAAAAACGCGAGGCTTTTGGCGGGATTTGAACCTGCATAGTAGAGAAAGCATTTACTGGAAGCCGAAGCTCTAACCAATTGAGCTACAAACGCCCCACCTCGCACCATGAATGTAATTACACTTGCGGATGTATTTTAGACGCAACGGAATGTCTTGCCTTATGAACAGTTCCGTTAAATCAACTGCGCACACATCCATGTGATCTTCGCTTCGTTTAAACAAACCCTGGGAGAGGGTGATAACTTTCGCCGTCGACGAACCGGGGATCCAGTGTCGAAAATTTACTCAATAAACTTACTTATTTCCCAAAGGATGTCTTTCCATGAAAACAAATGTTCTGAACCCCATCCTTTTTTTCAATGCGATCACATATTCAGCTGTGGGCATTCGATGTGATTTGTGGCGTAAACCTCTACATGAAACGTATGTGTGTGTCCTGATATGTCACAGGACTGTGACCCTTAATGCAAAGTTTCGCGGTGAACTTGTTGCAATGTTTTCTTTAATTCGCCGCCTCCTTGCCTGTTGGAACAAAATCGAAAGTGTAGCTGAATTAAAAGTTTGGACGTACAGTTTGTGTGATTACTATGTGACTGTCTGAAGTCATCAGATGGATACTTGGTAGGTAAAAGTTTAGTATCACTTTTTTTCGTGAACAAAAAGCTATGAAGGAGAATGTTTACATTGACTTCGTTGGGGCATTTTTAGGTCTGAAAATTGGCAGACGCTTTAACATGTATCTTGACACGTAGAACGTTTAGAAAACTGTGAACACATGTTTCCGAATGTCAAAATAGGCCTAATTTTCAGACAAGGTTACGCTAAGCATGGAGCTTAGGCTCCGACAAATAAAAGCAGTGATCTGTTCAGATTTGCTTGATGACTAGCCTAGGCACGTCTGTTTAGCACGCTTTGGAGCGTCTTGCAAACTATTCATTAGTTCATTCATTCAGAACGGAAAGTGTAATGTCTTTTTCCAACAAATACTGCTTTCAGTGCAAATAGTAAAGCACCATTGTCCGCTTAAATGCAAGGGGCTTTGATTTAAGTTATAAGAAAAAGCAAAATGCTTTTTTCTCTAAACTTCACTTAATATTTGCATTATATCCTATAACCATTGGTGATTTTCTACGTATAACTAAAAGAGAAAGCAAGGAACTCCTAATAGATAAACGTTTTCAGCTATTTTCCATGCAACTAAATTGCGTGCATCAACATGCTCTGCATACTCAGCCACTGGAATATTTTTTTCGATTCAAAGCTGCTGGCAACGAAGCACAGGAATTTGGTTCACACTATTAACGAATAGGATACTTTTCATTACCTAACTCGACGAACCTACTTTTGGAATGACCAAAAGCGATAAAATCTTTTTTATTTTCTGTACGAGGTAAGTGTTGAATTGTGTAGATATCGCATGTCCATAGAACGCCCCAAACCCAAGTAAAGCCGAAATGTTTAATTAATTCTGCGTGAGTCGCATTGCGGCCCCTACTGATTTCGTATGAATGTTTTTTACCAATCTAGGTTACCGTGTGCGAAGTTATGTTTCATATCACTGTTAGGTTGCTATTGCTTCACGTTCACTTTCAAGCTATCGCCAAAGGTTGCTTATGTAGTCCCACTCATATACACCTAGTCCCAACTTTTTTTCCTACGAAAATGGTGGTTATAGGGTTTCGGGGGATGAGGAAAAAAAATAGGCAGAGAAGGAATTTTTTAGATGTAAGTGTAAATTGGAAAAATGCAGTCGAAGTTGTTTCCGACGGCCGCTGGGAGTAAGTTATTCTGTATGTAATTTGAAGGTAAGCGCGGCGCTCTGCGCCGCGGGCTATACTAATCTAACTTCAGAACGGAAAGTTGGACCTCAGGTGAATTGAAGTAGACGACCTCTCAAGCGTTATTTCTATTTTTAGGGAATTTCAAGAAACCTGCAACTTGATAATCGGGTTTTTCCGCAATAAGTTAAACGATAAAACAGATTAGGAAAATCTACAGTTATAAATCAACAACACTTTCAAATACAATAAAAGTAAAAGTCATATAGCAGTTATTAAAGTATATTTCACTGCGTATCCTACTTCCCCACTCATAAAAACCTTATAAACACCGTTTTTTAGGACATCCTGCTGGAAATAGAGATTAAAGAGTAGGACTACATAAGATACGTTTGCCAAGCCGTCTTAAAAAGTAATGTGGAGTAATATGGAGTAAAGCATTCCGAAATAAGTTTTATAGACTGGTATGACACGCTGATGTCATTACTTGAGCCGAATGGTATCGGCTTTACCTATTTAACTGCGTAACGTTCATAAATTACCAACAGGCAACCAAGAGAATAAACGCATGTACTTTGCAAAAATTGTTATCAGAAACATATGGTCTCCTTGCAGACTGTCGTTTATAAACTCCGTAATTGAAACTGGGGCCACATGCGGCACGAGACGTTATTCCATACTTTGAAACTTTACAACAGCATGTACCTTAGGTGGCGTACATCAAGAATCATAACCCATAATTCTCTAAGGTTCGGTTAGAAAAGATCACTTAGTTGGGTGGCACTATCCCAAAATATTAAGTTCCCGTCAGTAAGGTGGGTTTTTAGTAAAAGTTCTCGTTGATGAGCGCTCACTTATCGCTTTCGATGCTCACTCGTGTGGCTCTGCCTTGAGATTAATTCTCGAGCCTCGGCAACAGCCGCACAGTGGCCAGTAGTTTACGTAGATGAACACTGCTTGCAAGGACAAGGGAGACCGGAATGGTCGTTTCTGGCTCATCAACCCTCATCGGCCGGTCACACACAATCTCAAGTGGTGCACCGCCCGACACTAGAACCCGTTCCGCGGCTACTGATGGGACTCGAGTGTGATCTTCAGGACAGAACAGGATGAAGAAACAGGGCCGCAACGCAACGAACCTGTTGCGCTGTGGTTAGAGCATCTAACCTCTAGCGAATGGCTTTTGGGTTAAAGCATCGAATGGTGTACCACATGAGGGTAAGCTTGGGCTGGCTGATGATGCCTAGTGATCCAGAAATAGCTATTCCAGTCTCTTTTTTCTCTGTCAGCCATGCTCCTCTTCTTAACGAGTCTTTCTTGTGTGGCGCAAATTACACGGATCAAGAGTGACTACATATGTAATCCATTTTCGTCTCCAGCTATTTCCGGTATGCGTATATATCCAAACACACTTCACATGAAGCATTCGGAAAAAAATCATTTCTTGTGTTCGGTTGGTGGAACATTTGGTCTGTTTATAGTCTCCAACTTGACTAAAGTATATATTTTAGGTTACTAAATGTTCCTTTATGATCCATTAGTTTATGCATTTGTCAAAATACATAGTCGACACGTGCTTATTAAATGAACCACAAATTTATATTTAGCGTTAAAGGCTTCTCATGCATACTTCATAAAACTTTTCTGTGAATATGACCCGCGTTTTTACTTCGCACGGCGTTTTAAGCATCATTTGCAATGGTTATCCTCTGTCCTAAAATGCCCAGCATGACAAAGGTCTTTTAAAACGAACATACCGATTTTTTGACCGTTAAATTTTAGAAAGGTTGAATTTCCTTCAAAATGAATACAAAAAATAAACTGTTATAATACCTTGATGAAAATGGTTTATATGTCAAGCGAATTTGATTTTTAAGTAGAGGAAGCCGACTGGGGACAAATAGGAATTCAGCTGGTAATGCGATATTCTGGAGCTAAAGGGCGCGATACTTAATATTACCACCCGTACTAAATAGAACCCTCTTCCCGAAACTAAATGAAAAATTTGATTTATGTTTTATGAGCTAAGCCAGGGCACAGTATTGACATCTGTCAATACTTCATGGAGTTCTTTCAGTTTTTTCTTTGTCCATTTTATCAAGAACGTGCTAGGAAAGCATGAGGCCGACCTAAATGCAACTATCTTCCCTACGTTATGATATCACGTTTCCCTATTTTCTAAAAACGTATGCGGTGTTCCTCATTTGGAAATGGTCGTCGTGTCTTTAGCCGTCCCTGTTTAAAAGAAGCACTAGTTGAAGATTTGTGCGACAAACCTAAACAGATACGGATGAGAAGGCCACAAACTACTTCTGATCGAATTTGATGTCTACCATTTTCCTTATCCGAGTACACTTAACTCTGCTTCAAATGTGTAGATGGCAAAAACAGAAGAATTTATTGGATCCATGACCATGCCCTGTGTTTGTTTTGACCTTTCTTTACCATTTCAATTTTGAATTTTCGCATTCATAACTCTTATCATGCATTGAGAGGAGGCAGCTGAATAGCCCTCCTGAAATTTTATAGATCCAATAAATCCTGCTGTTTTTTCCATCTACAAATTTACACCTGAAAACTTTAAATTTCTGTTTCAAGTCTTGATTGCTTCTCGATAAGAGCTGATAACTCATGCTGTGACCTCATGCGTCTGTTAGCTGTTTCTTTATACCTCAAATAGTAATCGATAAAATTAATAAGTACTTTAATACCCACGTCATAACCGGCGTACGTAGCAGTTGTTGATGTCTGTTTATCTAGACCACCGGGCAACTGGGGCCTAGCGCTCCGCACTACAATTGCCTTTATTTGGAACACCTGAGTAAAACGTGAGTGTCTTTATATGCAAAAAAGCTGATGCCGATTGGCAAGCAAATGCCCTGGGAGGGGGAGGGGCGACTGACTTACTGATTTTTCTGTGATGGTGCATTAATATCACCGATGGTTGTTAGTGTCAGGGTGGCCCAGTAGAAGGACTGCAGGTATTTCATACTCAGGGACCTCAGCACGGGGGTGTTTGGAGCGGGGTAACCCCAGTCCTCCTCAAATCCGTCATACTCAGAAATGAGATAGTAGAAGGACGCAAACCAGTGGCAACCCAGAAAGAGGATATGTATCAGGGTAAACACCCGCCAGGCATTGGGGTAGGAGGTGCGATTTTCCACCATCACTTTCCAGTCCCAAGCACGCCCACATTTCAGGAAGCGAGGAAATCGCAACAGCGGCTGTACACCGATGAACAGCTGTATAAGATCCAATGGCAGTAGAGCCAAAAAGTCCAGAAAGAAGGCTTTTGTCCACACGTAGTGTTGAGCAATTTTGTGTGAATTCTTCACAACCAGACCCTTTTCCAGGTAACTGGTTCTAAACTGAACCACAATGTCCAACACGTAGATCAAATCAGCCAGGCCGTCCATAATGATCCACACCAGGGCTCGGCCGACTTGAACTTCTTCCGCAAAGGCCTGACGCAGTATAGTTGACCAGAGGTTGTACACCGTCGCCAGCGTTACAATACCAAGCCACATGAAAAGGAAACTGCCCTGGGGACTGATGATACAGTCTGTGAAAAAACGGTTCTTGATAGTCGGTCGTTTGGATGTTGTATCATATCTTTTGTCGCCAATTGGAAGGCAGAGGCACCGGGCTGGAAGGTAACAGAGCACACGAAAGACCCAAATGAGTGCTCGCTGGGCAAAATTTTGTTCTGTATTTTGACTTGTGCTGGGTGCTGACGTGCTGAGTTCGTTTCGCTTTCGTGTTATGACTACATTCTCGGAGCTCGGTGCCAAGGACACCTGCTCAGTGTAAACAAAGTGTTCATTGGGGAGGGATGATCGGTTAGGGTGCTTTCGTTTGTCCATCAGAAGTATATCTGTCCGCTGGCCATCAGGCTGATGGCGTATTACAGGAATGGCTGGCACCTGCGGGGTCCCAGGCACCACGGTACCCCTGATGAATGGGACTCCCGCAGCGGAGGATGTCAAGGAGGTCTGGTGGTTGGGGGGAAAACTCACTGTGTGGTGATGCTTGTTGGCGGACAGCAAACGTCGGGTGGAGAAGTACTCCAAAAAGGCCGTATCGTTGGCCGTGTCTCGAGCTTTCTGTCGTCGAGCCATTGATGATGCAACGGAGCTTACTAGGAGCACATTTCGCATCTTCCTCCAGGATCTTCTACCATGACTGTGTGCCGAACTTACACCAGCGTCGGAAGCATGTCCTTGTAATTCGCCCTTATTGTAGCTGTCTGAATTCGAATATTTGCCGCCCAGGCGATCTTGTGTAGTTTCTACTTTGAATTCGGTCTGAATACCGGGGACTTCACTGGGGGCTGGAGTGACACCGGATGAGGGTGCAAAGGTAAGCTGTCGCGTTTCGTGTGCCTTGCTGGAGTAAAAGGGATAGACCTTTGGCTCAAGGGTCATTTTTCTCGTCTCTGTCTCATCCTCCTCCTCGTTTTCAGTCATACTTTGCAGTTTAAAGGTGTTGCTTTTTTCCACTCCTCAATTACTCTTTTATACAAATGTCGCCTAAGCCTGCTCGATATTAGCGTATCAGATGGTGCGTGCGTCTTGCAGTGCAGAACTCGTGCAACTCGTGAATGATTCGTTCTTGCTCTGATGTTCAAGTAATTGTTAAAGTAGGCAGTCTGATTGGCCGAGTGTCGCACACTATAACCGAATAGTCTTTGGTGAGAATTTGCGCCCTCCTTAGCGGTTTAAAGGTCGCCGTCGCCGTCCTCGTGTTAGGGCACATTAACCAACAGGCATGCACATTCGCGCTCTGCAGTGTTGCTAGTTGGGGCTGAGTTTAAGCGCCTGCACTTTGTGTGTGCCGCTGGCGTTCAAGCGTCAAATGCTCGGCTAACTCCAATAGCTAAATATCGACTGAGGGGGAAGCTGCTACAAGTCCCACAGGCATCTGGCTTTGTAAGTGCAATAAATTGTCTGAAAACAAACTGGGGGGAGGCGGCCTGAAAATGCAAACACTGGCCTTCGTTTCTGCACCTACCGTAACGCTACCAGTTGAAAGTTGTTGCGTATTTTTGCGTCAAAACTGTTTTTCTGAGTGATTTAGCGTGCGCAAAGTGAGCTAGATCTTTCTCGTTATGTACTTACATACATTTTCTTACTGCGTCTTCGGCCGGCAAGATTGTATTGTTATTAAAAAGTAAGGTGCACCTTAAGATCATTTTAGCCGAAAGTTATAAACTGTAACATTGTTGCCTACGAATAAATTTAAACAACGTAAAAAATACGAAGTTTGTAGAATTTAATGATGTCACACAATGGTGTGGCCTTTTATTCTAAGACCAACCGCTTATGCTCTATTAACCTAGTAATCTTCAAGCTTCTAGGTAGATAGTTAATTGGACCGTTTGTTTATCTTATTAACGAGCAATGATCATATGCACTTGAATAAAAGGGCGTGAAATTGTATGATGTCGTGTAAGTCTAAAAACCACGTTGTCTTTGTCTTGTTCGAAATTTATAATCTGTTAAGGAATAAGTTTGTTATAAAATTTCTTTAAATCCCGTAATATAATGATCTAAATGCAATGAATGCGTTGCTTATGCTTGCGTGAAGGAGTTGCGACCTATCTTGATCATGCAGCATAAAACCTTCTACGAAAGGCATAGCATGGATTTAAGAGTTGGAAGAACAAGGATCCTAGTAGAAATTGCTTAATTGTGGAAGAACGAGAAGTTTTCCAGAGAATTAAATTTCACAAAATGCATTTTAAATAATTAAATGCAGTTGGGTTGAATCAAGTATGTACCAAGTTGCAGAGTGTTGCAAAGAAAAGATGGAACTAATAAGGAAATTCAGCTAATCAGTACCAGTCAAAAGCTTTTACGTACAGTAAAATTTTGTAATAGATTACGATGACAATACTTATAGTTTTATTGAACATGGAGGTATTGTAGTGCCAAATTTAGACAATTTAAACAATTTTGACATTTGCAGTGATTAATTAGTGTTCATACGAGGTAGGCATTGTATTGGAAATATGCTTGTGAAACAGCACAGCCCTTCGGGTGAGAGCATATAAAGTTCAAAACACTTCTCCTTGACGTAGAAATTCTAAATCGGATGACACTGCGTGCTGTAGATGTGCTCCTGGGGGGCCAGGAGGAACCTGTCACGCTTGTCCACAGTCCGGTTAGTTTCGAAGCGAGTAGAACTTGCCTAAGGTTGCAGGGATCAATGAAGCCCGATTACATGCGGCCGTGATACTTCTTCGCGGACCAAACAAGCCACCAGCGAAGTGGCTAATCAGAGGAAACCACCGTATTTCCCACCGGAGCTCTTAGAGTCCAAACAAGAAGGAAGATAATCGCTAGAGGAGATAATATCCGGGGATTTAGCAACCACTTAACATCACAAAGAGTCGTTAAAATTATTTGGATTTCCAGCCGAACAATTTAATCATTTAAAATATATAGCTTGAACATTTCAGGAGGACACTTCCATATACCAGAATTTTAGCATTGGAAATGAAAAAGAAAATAGTTGCTTTATAAGTTTTATGCAATAAGTTTTCACACAATACTCTAGGTGACAATCTACATCTAACTGAAAGATATTGATCAAAATAAGCCATATTTGGATGCAAAAAACGGCAAAATGTTGAGCGTAAAGCAAAGAAGAGGCAGGATGTCTATGAAGGAATTAAGCATAATACAAGATAGATCCGCCGGATTGGTAGGAGAACACGTGAGCAGTTTTAGTTATAGTCAATGTCAAGAAGGATGCGAAGGTCGACTTTGAGTTTTCTTCCCCACAGAAACTTAATTTGTTAATTGATGTGTTGCTGTATATCAAACAGTTGATCCGGTCCAAGAATGGAGTGTGAAATTAAAAATGCCGTCGAAATTTTGAGTTTTAATACATAGCAGACATTCGTTAAACCGAAGAAATGACAGCAATATACGAGGGTGGGAAAGATAAACAGCAAAAGTAAAAAATTTCTCCCACTTTAGACTCGTTCCTTGACCCTGGTCCTGTAGTTTCCTTTAGTTCAAGTTTATGTTGGATTTTAGTTTGTTATTTAGGCTATTAGTTTACGTTTTGGTATACATTGGTTTAGTTTTTAGTTTACTTAGCTATCGTCAACGTTTGAAAAATATACTTCAATCACTATTGTATATTAAAATGTACCAACTAAACTAAGCTGAACAAAAAAAACTTGCTAAATATAAACTTAACTAAAACCAACCCTAAACTAATAGACTAAATAAGAAACTAAAAAGAAATTAATGACACCGGTCCCTCAAGGCAAATTTCTGGGACAAGGGGTATCTAATGTGTGCGACCAAGATGCGGTTTCTTCGTGGCTTTGTTTTTATGGGAGAAAATGCACGTGATTGTAACCTACACATTTGTGTGGCCTTTGCACAAATTTTATTTGCATAATGTGATAAAGCAAGCCATTTCGTAGGATTTAGGCGTACGTCCTTTGTGGTAGATCCTAGTAACAGATAAAAGGAGCCGAAAGCTTTGGCCGACTGTGTAGGGATGACTGGTAACAGGACACGGGACTATAAAACACTCACAATGCATAGGGCCGTGCGGCGAATTCCGGGGAGATTCGGTTTAGGTTAAGGTCAAGCTTAGAGTGAAGTTTACAAGTAGATTAAGGTCACCGTTGGAGTGAGGGTCAGGATAACGTTCAAATCTGGGGTTTGGGTTCATGTTAGCTATAGATTTTAGGTTTACAACAGGACTAGAGTTAAGATTTAAGTTACATTGTAGCTGTATGTTAGTGTTAGGATGCTGGAATATTTACCTCTACTGAAATGTTTCGCAAGGCCACTTGTGCTAGGTGGGCGAGGCGCGTCCTGTTCCTAAACGGCTAAACCCCAAGTTATCATCAAAGCATAAAATTTGGTCTGCAACTTTGAAGGTGGTCAGTATGAGACAAAGGAGGACAATGCATATGTTATCCTAGATTATGTCCTTCCAGATGCCGCAAACTCGAGCTCTCTACGAACACCGTCAAGGCGATCTGTCTGTAGGACACATTTATCTTCAAGATATTCGAGAAGGTAATCTTTTATTCATTAATTTTGCACATTCTGAATGAATGCAATGGGCCAGCCCTTCACCTATGAAGCCCCGACTGGCCGGATGTGAGCTCACAAAAACTCAGATTATTTAGGCTTAGAATGACTGCTATGGCCGCCTTAAGAGGACAAGGTGCCAGAAACCGCCCATAATGTGTGCGACTTTGCGAAAATTCCGCAGAAATTAGGTGTGTGCTTAAGACGACAATTATGGTTAAGTTTAGAATAAGCCTTTAGGTTGGGGTTAAAGTCGCAGTGGTGTTAGGATCAGCATTATTTTATGGGTTAACGGTTCCGTTCGTGTAAATCACAGGGTTTAGGCTTAGGGCAGGGTTGAGATTAAGGTTACAGTTTACTTTCCTGATAGGGAAATAGGAATATCTTTCCCTGTTTTAATTTATCTCAGGCTTGCCTATTTTTATTGGGAAGGGGCGTTTTTGGCGCTGTTTCCTTTTTTAGGCGGCTACACAAGTCCTCCTTTTCCCTAAATTACATATAGTAGCGTATGATTATACGGACAATGTTATATTTTAAATCGATTCAGGACTTATTAGGAAGGGTACACCTTACCAATGTGCCCATTATTATGTGAGGATATCATTGTTGTGACGTGGGATAGGGGTGTTTCTGCTGATACCGTATTCCACAGTGGAGTTAGAGGGGGGTTGGAGGTCGCTCTGTGCAAGGTAGACAATAAGGTAGGTTAAAGATACGGTAGTAATTACCCTTCGAGAAATTTACGTCAAATATATCTATTTTTAGTATGAGAGACACTCCTATTCTAGTGTCCAGTTTAGGCGACCAGATAAATCATTTTACGACCCACTGATTCGCACAAAAACTACACTTGCAGAAGAGAAATACATCTGCCAATTTCAGTTTCCTTTCCACAGGCAAAGTAGATCAACATCACTTTTTTCAACTCAAACGTTTCCTTTCTCCTTCGAATGTGAATAACCAGCATTAACTTTAAAAGGAGATGGAGCGTTCACTGGAAGGGTTTTATTGTGCGCTTGATGTTTCGAGTAATGATTTTGTCTGTTCACCTTCAGAGACTGGACATTAAGACTCACTATGGAATATGTAAACGTCAAGTCATTGCTCTTGGTGATGGACTACAGACCTGAGAACCCCGAATCGAGTAGCTCACGGCTCCCGCGGTCGTCATCTCGTGCGAGGATTGTGATCGGGTCCTGTCGAGGTTGTTCATCGAGGGAGAGCTTCATTTTGTTTCTGACTTTTCGGATCTTCAGGCTTCGGAGAAGGGAAGGCTCAGGCTCGCAGCTCTTTCATATGCCGTCTTCTGCCTTGCTCGTAGCCTGTCAATACCGTCTCTGGCACCGCGACTGACCCACTGTCACATGTGTGATTGGCCGCCAATCACCGCCGTCTCCCCCTCCGCTGACCAACGAGGGCGAGAGTGACACAAGAAATAGCTGGACGGGGGTAAACACAGCACCGCGGGCGGTCAAGGGGGAGCATGGCTGTGACGTCACAAGTGACAAAGGGATGCGAGCCATACACAGCGGCTTAGGCGGTGGTTGGCGCGGCCGGAGTCTCTAGTTCGCTCCGCGACCAATGAGGGTGGGTGTGAAACGAGCTATAGTGAGCCGTGGGCTTACGTGGCCTCACAGGCGACAGGGAGATGTGAGTGAGAGGCAGCGCGCAGCCCGTATTAACAGGCTACATAAAGGGCCAAGGACGCAATATGATGAGAGATGTGAGTCTGGATGTACAGCCTCTGAAGGGAGGTAGGTGAAACCACTACCCGAAACGTCAGACACGCAATAAAACTCTCCCCTTCTTCAATGGAAATTAGGTGTGTTTGTCCACAGTCCAAGGACAAAGGAAATGTTTGCGCTGAAGAAGATGAACTTCGATCTTCACTGCCCGTCAAAATAGAATTTGTCTCGGCCACGCCGCCACGGGACGATGACACTTTGCGTCTTTAGGCCTCTCAACAAAACGCGAGATAAGGACAACGGGGAAAGGTTAACTAATTATCGGACCCCTTTCCCCTCTCTGGCCCCTAATTATGATTAGAATCAGACCCTTTTGATCTTTTAACACCTCTCCTCCTCTCCCCCTAGTTACTACTGAGTGGTTGTTTAATCTTTTTGTAAATTACCTAACTCCCCAACTTTTGCCAAATCCACCCCCTTATATTACTGTATTTGCCTGATGATGAAGCAATCGAAAACGTTCGTTCGCCTAACTTGACTTCCCGAAATTAAGTTTGATTTGTCCAAGTGTACTCTCATGCGGTTCAATCTGCGATCAGGTTGATTGTATGACCACCGCACTGATGTACTATGGACCTGCAATTCATAACTAAAACAACTCACGGCACACGCGATTGTCACCTTATGCGAGGATTTTGGCCGCCTTAAACTTTGACATACGGTCGGTTCCTGGCCCAGTGCATTGCAAACATATGCAATGATTTGATAAAAAAAGAAGATCTTCGGAAAATCAAGTTGTACTCGTGAATTTTCGAACAAGTATCACGTGTTCGTCGTCAGACTAAATTGAAAGTGAGGGCTGAGAATGTCGCACTAGAGGTTTTGGAGGCAGAGGTTACAACGGACGGGGGAGGGAAGGGGGGATCGGGTGGAAGGGTTATGGTGACGTGGCACCCGCGGCGATAGGTTGTGCAAGTGAGGGGAGGGGGATGTTAGCGTTTGGACTATGGGCCACGTGTTCGGGGGAGGAGGGGGGGGCTGGTTGAGAGTCAGAGAAATTCCACTGGATTCCACAATGATTTGTCTTTTCTTTTTTTAGTGAGCTAGGAGAAGGATCAATCATTGAGAGTACAAGCCACCAACCATTTCGATGACAACGAGCCAAATCGTCGCATAATTTTCATGCCAACATCCAGCACGGATGATAAATTCGCTGCGATCAGGCACATCAATGATGACTGCCAATACAAGCGAACACGCGTGTCCTAGGAAGAAATTGAGAAGAGGAGGAAGATGCGATCGCTGGGACAACACTTTTATGCGCCCGACGTTTTGACCTCCGTCGTGGACTCGTCATCAGGGATATCAGGAGAAAACAGTAGCGAAAACGGGCGAAACATGCACAGGACGTTGTACTATTTATAGGATACAGTCATCACTGCGCACTTATAAAAACGACCATTGAAGATAATTGCTCTCAGGTGGGTTACTTGCAGGTGGTGACCTGCCAACTTTGCATCAATACCATGGCAAGAAACCTTTGGAATCGTCTATAGTATCTGGTGCAGTTGCGGACAAAGTAACTACGTCGGAGAAACCGGCAGGCTTCACAAGATGCGAATTGCCAAACATACGGCAGCAGTGCGCGGAATGATGCCAATTCTCAAGTGGTGGCTCATTCGACGGGACCCGGCCACTCATTTACATTTAATTAGGCCGAAATTCTCGCAAGAGGTGGTAATCACGCGAGCCAAGAATTACTTCAATCACGGTTCACGAGCACCCAGTCCATTCGGTGCTGATGCTCAATTTAGCCAAAGCACGTTGCCAATTGATGGATGCGTGGGCCACCACGAAATCTTACGCCAGCACCGGGGAACCAAATGGCCGAGCAATCATCACGTCCAATTCCACCGCGCGTGATGCAAGTCCAGTAGGCCACGGCCCACATGTCGGTTAACAAACTATCAGCGCACAAGAGGGCAATTATCGTTAATTGCCGTATGCATAAGTGCGCAGTAATGACTGTATTGTATAAAAAGTGCAAATTCCTGTGCATTTATCGCTCACTTTAGCTACTGTTTTGTATTGATATTTCTGATGAAGAATCCACGACGGATGTCGAAACGTCAGGCGAATAAAATTGCTATCCAGGCGATCGATTCTTCTTCTTTATTATTTTTCCCAGCAACGATTGCAAGAGCTACTAATTGCTGTACACATGTGGTCGCATGATCAATATGGACTATAAATACTACTTATCTATTTTCTCCTAGCATTCTGATCTGCGACTATGTCTTGCATAACGAGTTGCATTGGACAAAATTACGCCGTTTTTCTCCGATTTTTTTCGATCCCCTGTAATTTGCATATAAGGTTAGGCGTAGTACATTAAAAGTGGTTGCTCTGGTAGTCCATTCTGCTCTAAGAGACTAAAATAAGTTCTGCCGTGCATACACATGTACGTATCTTGACTACTCCTCAGCCTTTACGACGATCCCGTGCCATTTTCTTCTGCATAACATTTCTGCATGCGGCTCTCCCGGCTGGGCTGTCTCTTGCACTCTGGACTATTTCACTCCCCGCACTCAATTCGTTCGGTGTGGCAAGCGAAAATGTTACGGTCCTTCCCAGCAACTGTGGAGTTCTACAAGGATCTCGATCATTCCCTCATCTCTTCTCTCTCCTCACTGATGACCTATAAATGTGCTGTTAAATGTTTAATGTGCTGATGATATGGTTGTTGGCCGTCCTCCCAAAATTCAGATACATCTTCAAGTACTGAAAAATAGTCTGGACCGTATCTCAGAATGGTCGTCAGCAAATAGGCTTCTATTTACGACCAGAAGTCAGTTCAATGTGCTGTTCGATTGCGGTCCTCTCCTAGTCCTGAATCATTGACATTCTGCTCAATGAGTTATCCGCTTCCCGGTATCTTGGTGTTAGTCGAACATCTAGCCTCTTACTTACGGCCATATTGAAGGCCTTTTTTATGACAATCCGTAAAAATGTATATCACATCCGCCGTTTGCGTTCATATCGCACACCACAAGCCGTAATCTGGCGATTTATAGATGTCTGCATTCTCCTCCTCATTCTTAACTCCTCTCCAGTTACTTTTCCAGTTTTGGATTGTCTTAAATTTGCAAAAATTCCCATTGAAAAATTCAGAAGATGAATTGGCGAATTGACATATGTTCGCCAATTCATCTTCTGAATTTTCCAGCTTTATTTAAGAAAGATCTAACCATTTTTTAAAGTATCCTCCGAATGCTGTCTTCAGCTTCCGTGGTATCCTTTGTCTTTTTAGCTGACATTATAATGCAGTGACACTTTAAAACGGTCAAGCAATTTGCTGCTGGCATAACTTGTGAAGTCACTCACCCTTTCCACTCTGAAGAAATGGCTGCGAAGTCTTCCTGTACTGTGCGACGAAATTTCCGTCAAATGTCTTGCCATGCATCGGCATATCAGCACTCCATACTCGCATTCCTAGCACGCTGCCTCACGTGTAAAGAAGCGGAAATTGAGAAGTTGAAAGCTGACCTGTCTCCATATCTGATGTAGATATCGTGTAAACCTTTAATTTTGAGTATTCTATGACCTTTCCTGTACTTTTTTTGCTTTGCCTAATCCCTTGCTTTTCGGGAATGGAGCCATTTTTGCTGTAAGTTTGGATATAACCTTCAAAAAAGCATTTCTGTTAGGATTTAAGCCTAACCAAATGCTAACAACATTGTAGGCTCTCCCAAGGCGTCATGCCTGTCGCAATTTCTTTGTGTCTTTGCTCAAACCGCCCTCATGCGATGACCTTAAGGCTAAACCGGACACATGCACAAGCGAACGCGCTTGATAATCACTTTTAAGCCACTGTCACCTCTCAGACCGTCATATTATACACGGACTGTAATGACACCTTAAGTCCGCTCCCGAGGTTGGGCTAGTCCCAAAACGGGACAAAGAACACGCTGGAGATCAACCAGCGGCTACAGCCACCCGAGCAAGCAACTCCGGGTTTTGTACACAATAAACCCTCCTCCGGAAGGATTCCAAAGTTATGCCCTTCTCATTGTGTTCCTCCTTGGAGATTTCAACAGGGCGTAATTAGACAGTGACACACGTCAGATGTCACCGTTACAACAATTTCTCTCTGTGTCTGATGATGGGTTCGAGCGAGAAGCCGGAACATCAGGCCAATCAACTTATTGTCCTGATTTGTAGTTAATACCTATGCTGCCAGTTGGCATTTGGTGAATATTACATGGTTATCACTCGCAACGGGTGATGGACTTTAGCCCAAATATATGCATGAATTTTGGGGTCTAAACCCTGAATAAACTAATATACTTAAGGCAGAGTTTCTTTGGTACAAATTTTTTGTAGCAAATACTACAAAATTGATTTGATCCATAACATTTCGGGAGCGCTCATCAGCGCTCCTAATCACTAATACCTTATCGTCCATAATGAACAAGCTGTATCCGAAGATTAAATTTACTATGGAACTAGAACGAGATAACCAACTTTCCTTTCTCGAAGTCCACTTGTCCAGGCTGACAGATGGCTCCATTTCACGGAGAGTCTTCCACAAAAATACCTGGAAATGTCAGTACTTACATTTTCTAAATTTTGTTCCCATTCAATGGAAACGTGAATTGGCATGTAACCTTTTCCAGAGGACTAGAAAAATCTGTTCTGGATACTTTTGACGCAGGATTAGACTGTTTCAAAGATACTTACTCAAGCATGGATTTCCACCTCAGTTTAACGACAAATAAATTAAACCCTGGTGACCGAAAATGAGTGAACGTTTAGCTCCAAAAACACCAGTATTTGGATCCTTGCCCTTTAAAGGTGATACAATTTTATACACTATCGAAAGACGCCTGCTCAAGGCCATAGAAAGAACTTATTACGCAGCTGAGCTCATATACTGATCTCCAACTGAGCCCCTTCCAATTCCTTGTGCGAAGGATGCCTCACCATTGCACGCCACCTCCAATTGTGTGTGTGTGAATTCACATGTACTTGCGGATGCAAATACATAGGGCGAGCGTAAAGGCAGCCAGAGCCAAGGAACACCTGCGTTGTTGGTTATTCAAGCAGGAAAACCGATCCCCTCGTTCCTCCATTACGGATAACTTGGTGAACATGGGTCATTCTGTGGACCCTGTAACCTCAACCCAAGTTATTTTTCGAGCACAACATCTCAAATCTTGCGCTACCTGGAGGCAGCCTATATATGACGCTCTAAATCGCAGCTATGCAAACCGTTGGAGCATGTGGTTAACCTAGCCTTGCCTTGGTAACAACAGGCTCCCAGATTTACACATCCCCTGTCCCCTTTTTCCCGTTACTCTTTTCTCTGTTTCTCCTTCCACCTTGTTTTAACCTTCTTACTTTACCAATCAGCCTTAGTGAATATGGCCTGTGACCTTTTTTTACAAATTCAATTTCGTATTTTTCTTATTCGTTACTCTTCAACGCATTTAAGTGGTTGCAACTGATGAGCGCTCACGAAATGTTATGGATCCAATAAATTTTGCAGCATTCGCAACATATCAAAACTAATATAAATTAAATTCTAAGAAAATTAAGAGGCTGACATTCAAAGACTGGTACATCTACTAGAAAACACTTAGGGAAAAATTGGGGACTCACTTAATAGCCGGACCCCTCGCAGTTATGTCAAGCAGCGGCAGAATACTGGCGAAATCTGTGTCTTTTAGCTAGTACCTGTTCTGCCAGGATGGTAAGTTATAACATTAATATATAACACTTTAGTCAACCCGTTGGCAGCGAGTGCATATTTTGCTGTAGTTGACGGGTATCATCTTAAATATATACATTAAATGTGGATCTATGCCTATAGGTCTACATATAGACCTCGAATAAACTATAATGGAGCGAGTATATAAATTCATTTCTAAGGAAATTAAAAAGCTGAAATTTCAAAACCGGCATATCATCCAGAAAACTGGGGGACTCACAACTGAGCCATGGCCATCGCAGCTGTGTCAAGCAGCGGCAGAATACCGGTGAATCACGTACCAATGCTTTCAGCTGCTGCCCGTGCTATCACTATGCTAAATAACATTATACAACTGCACTTTTGTCTACCTGCCCATTGGCAGCATGCGTATATCATGCCGTTAGCCAGCAGAGGTTGATGGACTTCGCTCCAAATATATGCATACAGTTGCAGTCTATGCCCACAGAACTTGAATGCACTGATATCTATCGAGATACAAAAATCAATTTCCAAAGGAAGTAAAAAACGGAGAATTCTTATTCAAGCGATCACACCTTCCCATCTGATTCTTGGAACTCGTCTTTTCGCTTCTATTAGCAGGGTTCAGAAGATCCTTCAAATAAAAATCTGTGCTCAGCAGAACTGGCTTATCAGATAGTTTGACAGGTCAATCTAAACGCGAAAGCGAAATGAAGGAACTTATTTAGGCATCATATTCAGTTTTTTGGTGACTAGGGCACTAAAAAACTCCGCCTGGTCAATATGATCGGTGAGGAAGTTCTATTCGTCATTTGAAAATGCTGGAATTTCGTGACCATGCGTCTAGAGAGACCGATGAAGAAAGGTTTGAGTGACGGACCACTTACTTAAAGTGTTCTCTTCTGTCTGTCTTGCGCTTGACACATATTGAAGATAAATTACAAAATCCCAGTGCTCCCTAGATGTGGTTATAAATAAACAGTGGACACAACCTCCAGCTGCCTTCGCCATCTTTTAGTCAATAAGAAAGGAAGAGTTAGATTTTAAACACCGACAGGGACATATATTCGAAGATGTGTCTGAAACTAACCGACAGCACCGGGAGAAATTAATCCAAGAGTGTAGTCCTTTGTCAATGGTATGAATGTTTTGTTGCGGACTTTCTCTAGGAGGACTACGTCTTAATAATTACATCAGCATTTGAAAGAAAATTGAACGTTTTAAAACGTTACCGCTTCCTGTGTAGATAATGTTGCCAGCAAAGACAGAGGAGCCTGGAATGACCATTGCGGGCTTGTTGACTGTTGTCAGCCAGTCGCACCCAGATCAAAGTGGCGCCCCAACCCGAGCCTCGAACTCGCGACCTTTTCAGAATCAGGGTCAAATGCCTAACCATTGAGCCACGAGCTCGTTTTCGAGTCTGGGTATGACTGGCTGACGACGGCTAACAAGCCCGCACTAGTCATTCCAGTCTTTGCCGGCAATAATATCTACACAGGAAGTTGTAAAGTACTAAAATGTTCAATTTTCGTTTAATCGATGAAGTAGTTATCACGACGTAACTGACGATGGCTAATACGGCAGAAATGGCCGTTCAAGTCTCCCTTGTCTTGGCCGGCAATACTCTCTGCCTATACTATGAACTGCTACGGCTATCAGCGCCTCTGGCGAGACCGAAGGCAGAGCGGAGCAGAGGAGTCCCGTTAGCGGTTAGGTGAACCTTCATCAACGGACTTATCGTGTTTTGTGCAAACAATTGTAAAGGATGGTAATTATTGGTCATCTTGTGTCCTCCGAAGTCATGATTTTGACTGAGCTTGTTGGTTCTCTGTTATATTGTGTGGCACAAGCAGAAAAGTGTCCGTTTCTTACGAAGAAAAAAAACGTTTCGCGTGCAAATTTGGTGTGAAAGGGGTATAATGGGCACTGCTTAGGTTCAAAAGTGTTGTGTGCAATGCTTGCAGGTAAGCATTCAGGAAGTCAAATTTGGTGAACGTACTTTTTAGATTATTGATCATCTAGAAATTACAATAGTATAAGAGAAGGTAGGGCGCAAATATTTAAGTATCCAATTAAGTCAGAAGAAGAAAGAAGAACAATGATCGCTGGAAAAACCCCTCTATTAGGCTGATGCTTCGAAATCCGTCATGGATCCTTCATCAGAGACATCAACAGAAACAGTAGCCGTATTTATTGGACATCATCCCTACGCTGCTGTACACCTATGACAATAAACGACTTCCTATATCGGGGGATAATTGCTCGCATGTGCGCTAATTCCTTCAACACCAGCGTGCGGCCCGTGACCTGCTGAAATTTCATAATTCTCGGTGTAATTTCATATGATTATTCGTATAAACTGAAACACGCGCAGCCCGAGAAATTTAAATTTGAAGAAGATGGTCCTTTGGGATAAAAGAACTTTAATGAGTGAATTTTCGAGTTTGGCACCCCAACTCGTCTTCGGACTAACAAGACTAACAAGAA
>JAYGXS010000001.1:10514148-10605441 GCA_036362985.1 Ligula intestinalis | reverse complement strand
GTTGTTCATTGCACTTTTCTTGTTAGTCTTGTTAGTCCGAAGACGAGTTGTGTTGCCAAACTCCAAAATTCACTCATTTAAGTTATTTTATCACAAAGGAACATCTTCTTCAAATATATGATGATTGCTCGACCATCTGGCGTTAGACGACGCGTTGGAGTGTGCGTTCCCCATGCGGCGACTCAATTACTTCCTGGGACTCGCATGTTCGCTTGTATCGGCTATAAAATAAACAGTTAGTAAGGGGAAGAGGTACTCAGAGGTCACGAGGTCAGATTCTAGTCAAGTCGAGCAGCCGGGTATGGAGGAAGTGGAGAAAGTAAAGGCGTCCGACAATTAGTTCATGTTTTCGCGTCGTCGCCGTCTCGCTAAGTAGTATGAGGCGTGAATGCACATGTTGTCGCTGTTTTATCGCTGCCTCGCGACGTTTTAAGAGGCGTGAGGGCGCATGCTGAATTAGTCTTCAAGTAAGAGGGCCTTAGTGCCTGTGTAAACGCCTTGGCAGTGACTCCTCAAACTGTCTGTCTAACCAGCTTCTGAGTTCTACTATGCAATGGTTGTTAGCTGAAAGATCTTTGAATCCTGCTACTAAGCCTTTCATAATACTATCCGATCAGCTGATAGAAGTGAACAGGCGAGTTCCAGAATTTAGTTCAGAAGGAGAAGGTGCGATTGCCAAACCAAGACCTTTCAGCTTTTTATTCTCCTTATATCAGTATATTCAAGGTCTATGGACACAGACCGAAAGCAGATGGGAATATTTGGACCGAAGTCCATCTGCCACTGTGGGAAGACCACGTAATATACACAGACAGACAGTAGTAAAAATCTTTAATGTCAGTTAGCATACTAGCTGCAACCTTGCTAGCCAAAGCCAGACCAGGAAGTTTATTGGCCTGCGGTGTCGGATTCTCACATGAAGAGCCAGACTGTAACATTTGCTCAAGGCTAGATACAAGGTGTCTCTAATAAACGTCAAAACTTGAAGCAGGTTGCGATTGGTTAATTTTTCATCGATAAAACCACTTCATGAAAGAGCAGTCAGCATATCTTCCACGAGGAACATTAATATTGCGAAAAATTGTCTACTGCAAAATTTTCCTCTTCAAAATCATGAACAAAAAAATATATAATCCACTGCAAAAAGTTCATTTTCATTAAAATTCTCCCGAATTAACAAACTGCTGCGTAAGTGACATACACTGACGTTGATCGCTAAAGTGTGTGCACCACCCTGGCCAAACCTCTTGTCTACTTAGTAAGTGTGACAGGATCCCCGCTCTAACAGCCGTCTTGCCAGTCTCCTGCTCAAGTCCCATATACGTTGGTGGTTGATTGCCTGAAGAGTTAGGGGACGATCGCACGATCGCAAAGAGTGCGCGATTCGTACTCTTGCCGAAAAATTGACCAAGATACTACGCAGTAAAATTAAAATTCTATCTCAGAATACTAGGAGTGCATCATTGGGATCAAAAGACGAATCCAACTAACAGCTCAGGTGCAAGCACGTGTTTCACCAGTTGTCTGCCGCTGCATGGAACAGCTACAGTTTACGCAGATAAACAAATTCGGTAAATAAAAGGGAAACTGCAATACCCATTGCTGGCTCATTAACAGCCAGCCAGAAGTTCAGCTTTCTAACCATTAAAACACGGGCTCGTTGTCTTGCCGGCTCAGATCGAGAGCTATATTGACATTGGTAGCTAAACGTTCACAGTCATCTTGTCTTTTGAATGGGCAGAGACCGTACGCAGTTGAAGGAAAGGTTACAAAATGCTATGACGTCATTATATTCTGCAAATCTTTTAGTCTTTGCATTGTTAAACTTTTGCCTTTTCGTGTTTTCTTTCAACCAACTTATGTGGTCTCCATATCATCGGGGTATAATGTTTCTAATGTATGTAAACCTTTTTGAACAGTATATGCATATATGGTAGGTAGGCGTACACCGATCAGTTAGAGGACACAGTCGTCCGTCCATGGTGTCCTTTGGAGTTCACACTCGAGCCTACGCTGCATGGCGACTAATCATATAGGCAGGAGGACATTACCTACAAAGACAAGGGACACCCATTTCTGGGACAGCACTTGAGTTAGGGATGACTGGCTGACGATGGCTTTTAAGCCAGAAATGGCCATCCTAGTCTCCCCTGACCTTATTGGTAATGTTTTTCTGTCTAGATACAATTGTATATATTGACTTCGGATACTACTAACTCTTCAACCAAGTGTCTTAAAATAAGTAGTACAACCTTCAACCATAACTTTATAATAAATATGTTGTCATTTTGAGCAGCCTGAAAGCATTCCAGGAGTCATGTTTGGTGAACGTACGTTTTCGAATATTAATCACCAGACAATTACTATGATATAATAGAGGGTAGAGGGCCAATTTTCAAGTATCCAATCAACAGTAAGTAAGAGGGGAGTCGCTCAGAAGCCATGGGGTCAGATTCTGGTCATTTCAAGGGGACAAGGGGTCCGAAAATTATTTTGCAGATGAAATAGGTGCAAAAACAAGTGTTGCTAATCTCTTTGATGATGAATCCGTGAAAGATTTCGAAACGTCAGGTGAATAAACGTATTGTCCCAGCGATCGAGTCGTCTTCTTCTCGATGACATAAGGTTTGGTTCACTGATGATACCCAGGTAAGCATTCAGAAAGTCAAGTTTGGCAAACGCACGCTTTCGATTATTTATTATCAGGAATTACAGTAGTATGGGGGAAGACGGAGTGACAACAGTTCAAGCCTCAGTAAGAAGGGGGGAAAGTTGGGTGCTAAGAGGTCACGTGGTCAGATTCTAGTCATGTCAAGGGTCCAAGGAGGGGGAAAGTGTCCGTCAATTAGTTTATGTCGCCGCGTCACTGTAGTCCCGCCAGGTAGTATAAGGCGTGAGGCTACATGTTGTCTTTGTCTCATCGCTGTCTCGCGACGTGCTAGGAAGCGTGCGGACACATGTTGAGTTTATTTTAGGCTAAGAGAGTCTTTCTTCTCGACTGTCAACACTTCCGATTTTAGGAGACGTTTCTGCATTGCATTTATTTATAAACTTCTCAGGAAAGCTATTTTGTCGCAGTGTTGTAAATAAGGTGAGTTTAATATCGAGGACTTTATAAATAACTTAATTCCCCCAAAATCAAACGTTTTGACGGCTGAGAAGAAAGTGTTGTGTTAGGACCAGCTACGGTACTTCTAATTAACACGAACGCCGAGCCAAAGAGTCCGTACGAGAGAGATAGACAAAAGACCAGTCGGCCAGAGAGAGAGTGCGTTTACTAAAACAAGTACTTTAAGCAAGTCAGCAAAAGTCTTTTAGTGTAAAAGATACAACATATTTAGGTCAACAAACGAGGGTAGGCTAGGCTCATCGAGCCAATCAGCAACTGTTCTGGCTTATCTACCGTAAAGATTGGCTGTGACTCAGCGGCTGAATGGCAGTTTAAATGTTGTATTATTGATTGCTTGATTGCTTGTATGCGTTTGCCTCGTGTAGGACGATCGATAGCTTGTGGTGTGTGCGGCTGCTTGCTGCATGCACCCAACACCTTGTTTCTCCAATTACCTTTTCAAGCGTTAATTAGCCGTATGGCAAGGGCCTCTGCCGTTGTAAGTATACGCTTATGCAGCAACTTGGAGTGTTTCTTTGGCACTATATAAATCACCCGGAACGCTCTCTTGAGTTCTACCCGGGGCAACTGTTAACCACTTGGGTAGATGCCTGGCTGTTCGACCAATATAACCTGTCACACGGGAGCAAGTAAAAACTTAGATGCATATTGAAGAGATCTTAAGAGGGAATGTATCCTTGTCTTCAAGGCGAGGAAGTGAAGTGCTTGAAAAGACAAATCTCATCTTAGCAGCTGGATACGTGTGCGAGAATGCAGCGTTTAAGCGAAGATATAGAAGCTCGCTTGCCGGTAATGTAAGAAACAAGGCTTTCTTCTCAGCTGTTGAAACTTTTGATTTTGACACACATTTTTCCACCTTAAACTTGCCCTTATTCATAATACTGCGTGATTTTGGTTCACATGGTTGACAGTGGTCATCGGGAAAACATAAGGCAAACGTTCACAGTCATTTATAAACTGCTCAAGCAACAATACAATTTCCTGCACCAGCGAATACTCGCAACAGCTGAGGCAGTAACCATACGACTAACTAACCTGATGGTGTGTGCGCAGAAGGCGTTTATACAGCTACTAAGACTCTCTCAGCCTAAACGCAATTCGCCATGCCTCCTCACGCCTCATAACACGTCACCAGACAGCGATGTCACAGATACGACATGTGCCCTCACGCCTCCAACTAAGTCGCCCGACAGTGACAACTCGGCAACGTGAACTAATTGTCGGACCTTCCTGCCCCATTGGCCCGTTGAAATGACCAGAATCTGACCGCGCGACCTCTGAAAACCCCCTCCTTTCTTACTGTTGATTGGAGGCATGCACTCTTGTCACTCAATCCCCCATTAGTATTATTTTAATTATTGTATTCTTGTAATTATCTGATAATGAATATTCGACAACATACTTTCATAAAATATGACTGCTTGAATGCCTTCAGGTGACTCAAAACGTCAATACAAGTACTATAAAATAATGATTGAATGCCGTACTATTTCGTTTATGATATTTGGTTAAAAAGGTAGAAGTATCCGAGGTCTGTATATATGTCTATACTGTTGGGAAACCCTTAAACACCTGAAAATTATCAAAAAAACCGAACATTTCGGTGCTGCGTGAAATGGCTGAAAAAGAAAATTAGGAGAGTCTAAATCTTAGCAAGGCAAAGATGACGATATTTGCAGAATTTCGTGACGTCGTCGATTTTTCTACCTCCCATTAAACTGTGTACGGTCTTTGCCCATTCATAAGACAAGATGAACTACCTAATTCAATAAAGGCCTGGGCAGATGCTGAAATTTAGTAGGCAACTAAAGCGTGAGGTGGGAAGAAGCAGCTTTTATCACTGGGAAAATGAATTTTCCGCTCCTGACGTTTCGAAATCCGTCGCAGATCCATCATCAGAGACAATAGCAGAAGAAGCATGAGCTGCTGGTCTAAGGTGGGGATGCGCGTGGTGAAGGGACAGTTGCAGTTAGGTTACAATGACAGACTTTCAAGCGTGATTAATACTGTACAGTAGTCAGTTGTGCAGGAAATTGGAGGGCGAGTGAGAGGACGGAGGAATGAATGACAGTTAGGTACTTACCTTATCAACCCTTACCACAGTAATGTGGGGTTGATCAAATAATCCAGCTGCTTAAAGAGTTATGGTGTTCTTCTCTGTATTGCAGCGGGCCCCGAGTATCGCAGAAGACTTCCGGTCGTCGTCAGAAGCACGAATTTAAGCTCAGTCATTGGGCCCAATGCCTGACTAGTATCCATCAGATGTTTTCTGATTGAACCCCGGGGTGTCTTGATTTCCGCCTTAAACAGCCACTTCGTAATATGCTTGGCTGGCTGAATTGTCTAGGCAGATAAAAGACAACTGGTCGCTGTGCTACGGCTGTCAGGGCCCGCGGAATGAGACCTAAGACAGAGGGGGGCGAGTGAGAGCCGCTAGCGGTCTGTTAACGTTCAGCAACCAATGACGGTATTCGTTGAGGAATGTTCACCCAATCGCTAACGAACCTCATCCGTCCCGCTCTGTCTCGGGCTTCGGTAAAGGCCCTGACAGTCGTCGCAGCTGGTAGTGCAGACAGATTTTATATCCAGCAAATGCAAGGGAGACTGGAATTGCAATTTCCGACCTATTAGCCGTAGTCAGCCCGTCATACCCAGCCGATCTAAACCCGCAAGACAACAAGCCAGTGGCTCAGTGGTTAGAGTGTTCGATTTCTGGCTGACTGATGACAGTTAATGAACAATAAATGGCTTTTCAACTTTCTCTTTTATTTACCGGCACCGTTACTCTGCCTAGACTATAGCCGTTTAATGCAGCGGCAGTCAACCGGTGAAGCGAGTGCTTGAGCTTTTAGCTAGAAGCTGAGCTGTCAGTGTGATTCATTTTTTGAGCCCAGAGGTGCACTCCTAGTACTCTTAGATAGCGTTTTCAGTTAAGAACGTAGTATCGTGGTCGACTTGTCGGCAAGAGTGCGCAGTGCGCCCTCTTAGCGATATTTCGATCGTCCCCAATTCCTCAGTCAATCAACCACCGACTACCGCAGGAGACCGCAACCTGGCTATTAGAGCGAGGATCCTCTCACACTAACAAACTAGATTAGAGTTTTGCCCTTTGACATCAACGCCAGAGCGGTGCACACGCTTTAGCGATTGACATTCGCGTATGGTAGTTACGCAAGAGTTTATAACTTTGAGCAAATTTCAATGAAAATGAGCCTGTTGCGGTTGACTATACAATTTTTGTCCATGATTTTGAAGAAAAATATTTTGTAGTAGAAGATTTTGGCACAATATTAAAGTTCCTGATGGAGGATATGTTGACTGCTTGTTCACTGAGAGGTTTTATCGATGAAAAATTAACTGAGTACAACTTGTTCCAAATTTTGGCGTTTAGTAGGGACATCCTGTATCCAGCCTTGGCTAAATGTCTCAGCGAGATGAAGACTACTTTGGCAAACGTATGTATACTTTTGATAAATCTCGTCAGGCCAATATATTTAGATGGGAAGGGGGTGCATGTTAAAAAGTGTTCTTCTGTTCGAACAAGTGAATTTTGGAAATAGGGAGGGTGGTCGATAAGAGATGATTGGGTATTAGGGCAGGGTTTGATGGAGCGGTCTATGGGGGGGGAGGGAAGCGAAGAGGATGGAGACCAACAGAGCGCGGACTAGTTCATGCCGCAAGGTGACTGTGGACTACGCCAGATGCGGAGCTTGTAGGAAGTTCTTCTGTGCACATAACGCCGGCTTCATCAACCTGATAGCGGTCGCTTTTGCTGTTGCTAGCAAGTGCTGACCTGGGGACCTTGTAAATAACTCGGAAAGCTTCTTTGGGCTCCACCCGATGTCCGGAATCAACAAAACGCTCCAGGGTAAAGCTGCTATGCTCTTGACTTCACCTTTCCTTAGCCATACCGGGAGTTGTTCCTTTATACTTTTGGATAAGCGCTGACTCGTGCGACCAATATAGCCTGCTCCACAGTAGCAAGTAGAGGACAAGATGCACAAGATCCTTACCTTCCCCATGTAAGGCCAGGTTGGTTGCGAATAATGCCCAAACTCTGGCTGCTGGGAAGTTTTTAAAAACGGCTTCGCCAAGGCGTCTTTTTAGCACTTCACTTGTCGCGTTCCCTCGAAAAAGGGAATTTGAGGAATGAAGTTTCCTTTTCCGCAGTAAGTACGGTGTATTTCATTTTTTCTCGCAGCTTTATACCTTGTGAATTCATGCTGGCAAGCGTATGTTTTCGGCAATTCATCATCGGGCCATTAAAATGCAAAGATACCCCTTCTCGCGAAGTAGGTCCCAAATTTTTTTGAGGTGTTCAAGAGTCCTGCTAAAATCCATGCGCTGAGCGACACCAACAATAATTAAGCAATTTTGGAAGAGTATTTGACGAGCATACGTAGGTTTTTGATGCATTTTCGTCGGACCAGTACATTTAAATGGGAACGTAGTACAAACTAAAATGTGTTCGTTTTTTCGTGCAAGTGAGTCGTGGGTATAGGGGGAGGGGTCGATGAGAGAAGGCTGATTAAGAGGAAGGAAGAGAGAGGTATTACTAGAAATCTGGATGCGAAACAAATGAAACCCACCCCACTTACTTTAAAAAAGAAGACACTATTTCTCAAAGTTCCCTACTGACGGAATGCGGCAAGTGAACTCCTGAAAAAGATGCCTTGACAAAGCCGTGTCACGAACCATCCCAGCAGCGAGAGTTCAGATATTATTCTCAACCGACCCGGTCTTACATGGGGGAGGTAAGCATAGGTTGCCAGTCCAGACTAACTCCATGTGCATCTACTCCTTAACTTGCTCCAGTGAAGCAGGTTTTATTGGTCGCACGAGTTGGCGCCTATCCTACAATATAAAGGAATACCTGTCAGCATGGCTCAGAAAAGGTGAAGTCAGGAGCCAAAACAATTCTATTCTGGCACACACGTTTGATTCCATATATCGTGTGGACTCCCACGAAGCCTTCCGGGTGATCTTTAAGGTCTCAGCAAACTATCCATAGTCCCTGGGTGATCGCCTGCTAGCAACAACGGGAGCGACCGCTATACGGTTGATGAAGTTGGCGTTGTGTGAACAAAAGAATCTCCTACAAGCTCCGCATCTGGTGTGGCCCACATTCATGTACTCGCCCACACTCTGTTTGTCTCCCCCCTCCCCTAGCCTGGCTTCACAACAGCTCGTCTTCTTAACCAGCCTACTCTCATCGACCCCCCCCTCCCCCTATACCCACGACTCACTTGTACGAAAAACGAAAACGTTTCATCTTCCAACCCCTTTCCCATATAAATGTACTGGCCTGATGAGAATTTATCGAAATTCTACCTGCGCTCATCAACTGCTCTTCTGAATTCTTAAATGGGAATGTTCGTAACTTTAAACTAATTAACTTCCAATAGAATTGAATATGCGAGTTCCAGGAAGCAGTTCAGAAGCAGAAAAAGCGATCACTGGAACAGGAGGTTTATTGTCCTGACGTTTCGGAGTCCCTCGGGAATCCTTAAGCATAGGTAAGGAAAGAACAGTCTTAGACATGCGCAAATAAGGGTGATGCATACACAGAGCATGCATGGAGCACCAGACAAGACAAACCCAGTGCATGTCAGCGCTACACCCCATGTTTCGACACACTCAGTCCCTCACCCGTAACCGATCGGTGTGTGCCCTCTACCGTTGTGTTCATTCTCCCATCGAGACCGGCGGGGCTAACGAGCCTGTGGCGCAGTGGCGCGGGTTCGAACCTCAGGGGTCACCACCCCCGGGGATTGGGTGTGGCTAACTGATGCAGCCATAGTTATGAAGGCAGCCATCTGATAGAATAACTCGCTCCTCTTGCCTACACAGGGGTTCAGACTATAGTGGCCACTCGGGTAGGATTCGATACGTTCCTTCTTTGTTTGAATGGGATCGAAACCTATTGCATGTGTGGACTACGTGTATTTGGCCCGCGCAGATGGGCGGCTTAGCTTTGACACATATTGCGTCAGATCCCGTATTTCGCCTCCGGTTTCATTGACTTGTGGGACACGATGTGGTCCAGCCAGATAGTAGACGAGAGAATGTATCCCAAGATGTGTAAGCTAGTGGAATAGGATAAGGCGTGGAAGGCCATAGTGCCAGGGAGAATTTACTAAGGTAGGAACAAGTGTAGTATGTAAGCAATAGGAGAGGTGACTCCCAGACGAGTGCAGTCGAGAGTTGCATTCCGGCAAGTCGATCACCGGATCTGGAGGTCTGCAACCGAACAGTGAGTCGTCGGCTCTGGAAGTGAATGAGCGTAAACAGATAGTCCGAATCTTGCGCACTGGCCTGACCTTGAGAAGTGGTTGTCTAGTGAGACGGAGTGAACGGAGGCCTTGACTATGGTGTCTTGTGGACGCGTGGTGGTAACGCCAGACATGACCTAGTCCGAGCGGCGTCCAAGGAAAGCATGACTAAGAAAGTGGGTCGCTACAGACTCTGCCTTCACAGTGGGAATAGGAGTATAAGAGAAGAGAGAGCACGAAAAACGTAGCGCAAGCCTATTTTCCATGATATTAGGCACACAGTGGAAATATTCAGTAAAAAGCTGTCATGTGTATACAACGAACAAACCCGGTAGATGCGTTAGACGAACACGGAAGCTGGGAATACGCACCCATAAAAATGTCGAGGGTGTGTTTGCACACTTAGGCGCGGAGTCCCGCCGAGCAAGCCACCTGCGCCAGTATCGTCATGAAACTGGAGTCAGAAGGGTAAGAAGGAGAGATTGTAATAAGCGCTGCGCAAGTCTATAACACGAAGCACGCGCACATCACCATCTCCGCGCCCACCCCGCTCTGAGGTCCATGGCGGAAACGGCGATCTAACTGTGGTGTGTGTGTGTGTTCCACCTTAGGTGACCGATCAGCTAAGCGCTGGCCTGTTGTTGGCAGTGGAGGAGAGAGGACGGTTGACCCTCAGCGCACTTCTTTACTCATTACAAACAACCTGACGCACTTAAACCTATTGCGATGCGCTAGAAGCCGTGGCTTTGAGGGTTGCCCACTGACGGGGTAGCTTGGACACCGTAGTCGGCCCAGTTTGTATCTGATTGTGTGGACTGGCCGACTGCGGGCTGAGAGTCAGTCTCAATGGCTCCCTCTTAATGTGGCGTTTATGGCGCTCCCAGGTGGAAGTCTACCCAGCAGGGTGTGTTTTTGCTCGCGCCAGCCGCCTGCGCCCACCCATATATGCGGTCTCCTTGACTTTTGCCTTTACATCGGGTCCGGTGTGGGAATGCTGATAGAATGGGTTAGATTCTCCGCAAGTCTACTTTTACTATAATCTAACGGAAGTCACCGTGTTTGCGATCAGCCTGTTGAGGCTCATGGTGGACGTCGTCGGAATAGACGGGCCGATTGTCGTGTGTTTGTGTGTGTGTGTTTCAGCCAACCACGGTCCCTGCGGCCTGGAAGGCACTGGAACTTTCTCTCACTCCTGATTCCCTGTTGGTGACTGCGCTCGTGCTCCCACTGGGTTTCAGGCCCCACTGCGGGTGCCCGAAAAGCTAGGCGGTCACTATGCGGTGGGGGAGAGAGTGAGGTCGACCTCGGCGCGTTTCTTCCCTCACTATAATAAATCTGAATGCGTCTGAATCTATCACGGTGCGCTAAAAGCCGTGGCTTGGAGGGTCTGCCAACTGACGGGAAAACTCGGGCCCCCACGTAGCTGCTCCTTCTGTACGCGTGTCTCTGTGTGTGTGCGTACGGGAGGAGAGGGAGGACTGAGAGTCAGGCTGCAATGGCTCCCTCTTAATGTGGCCTTTATGGCGCTCCCGCTCTGTCGGGAGCATACCTAGCGAGATGGCTGTGTCAAGTGTGCGCGTGCTGAGTGTTTATCGCGCCAGCCATCTACACCCTCCCTCATCCCCGGTCTTATTGACTTTGTCTTTACACCGGAAACGGAGGTGGGAGTTGCGAGCGAGTGGGTAGATTCTGCGCAAGTCTGCCTAAACTCCTGTTTTCCCTCGCGCCAGTTCTCTGCGTTGCTCCTGCTTGCTGTCGCTTGCGTATTGCTTGCCCAGCTTGCTTCTGTGTCAGTTGCGGCTTGCTTCAGCGCTTGCTGCGGCTTTTTGGAGCGCGTGGTGCCCATCGTCGAAATCGACGGGGGAACTGTCGTCGTGTGTGTGTGTGTATGCTCTGTCTCAAGCGAAAAATCCAACAACCATGAGCTTTCTGCCAGTCAGGCTTCCTCTTTTCAGCGGAAAACGCTGGGATTCTGAACCCAGGCAATGGCTTCCTCTATGTGACCGATTCCCTTGGTTGACTAAAATGTATTTTTAATGACCACTGCCTAGTGCCTATGCTAAAGGGAAGCAAAATATCGGCCACACGAGAGCCAATTAACCTAAATTACCGAGCTTAATGCCCCCTTGATAAGGTTGGTTCGCCAATTAATTCAAAGTGGTTCTTTTCCCACATGTGCACCAAGCTGGGAAACACGAAGGTCTAACGTATGCGACGGCAGCCACCGCGTGAATTAGAGGACAAACGTTTACTGGATTAAATAGTTAACGAGAGAGAGAGAGAATAACGTGAAAGCCATAAAATACGTTAAGGTTTTGTGCGAGGTAAACGGTTGACCTGGATCATTACCTTTCGTGCAATATAGGTTAAGGCACGCGTCCTAAAAAGTTATCAGTACAACGCGGATTCTCCCATGGTTGTTCGATAGTTCAGTAATATGGAAGAGTTGTTTTTGAATGGCCAGGCAAATGTTACATTCTTCCTAAAAAGGTCTTATAACTTAGAAAAGTTATGACTAAAACAGAGTTTTATATCGGCTTTTACACTGTAAATGAACCTTTCTTTCTAGAAATCTTCACTCATTTAACGCATCATTCCATAATTATTGGAATTTGGCTGCGAATTGCAGTCTTTTAATTAATAGGTGCCTTGTTCTTATTGACTTAATGCCATTCTGTAAAATATTTTTCTTTCATATGAATTGAAGGCAGGCATCCCAATAAATATAACTTGAAGGCAACGACGTTCTTTGGGAAAAAAATTATCTTTATTCGGTACATTTTTAACGTCGGTCCCTCAGGTCGCCTTCAGACGTGCAAAAAACAATTAAAATTTCAAAATTGCTGCAAAACTCAGCATTCTTCCGATGAGAATGCTAATTAGCGTCTAATCGTCTCTCGTCTCTTCCATCTTTCTTAGAGACTTTTTTAAGGAATTTGGTTTGCGTAATTCTGTCCGAGTAAAATATACAAATTGAAATAGAACTCGACGTGGCCTAGTCCCGTTAAGCCTGCTTTACTCAACATGAGCCCAATCTAAAGGGAATAACCACCAAACAACTTGCTACCCTTTGAAAATTGTTTGCCCTGTATACATTTTACGAAACTAGATTGAAATGAGAAAGCTTTTTAGGAAAACCGATATTCCCCTTTTTTTAAGTACTTTGATTTGTAAGCCTGTGCTAGTTGTTTCGTTAAAATTTAGTAACATAACCTTCCTATGATCTTTAGTTTTAAACTTTTCACATTCCTCTTAGTATTCTCATCTATTCCTCGGTAATTTTTAAACGACTCACCATCAAGTAGCCATTTAATCCTTAAGCAAAGTAGTAAGATAGTCGTTCTCCGCAGGATAGTTTCCCTGAATGAGCCCTTAGAGATGGGACAGGAAAGATCAGCCGTTTGAGCAGTATTTTAATATTCATTTTGCCACTTGGTGGTGTAATTATAGGCTCAAACCAACCGTCGCCAAAAGGAATATATCAATTTTAGGAAACTTAACTCGATTTTTTTTAGCGAGGGGAAGTAGAATTCTCTTTCTCCTAACCCGCAAGCTGTTCCACTATAATACGCACACTTCATGCATTGCGTAACTTCTGGATCGTACATGACCATATCGAGTGTCGGAATTCTGGTTCGTTTCTGACGGAACCATGCCAATTCATTAAGTAATAAGCTTGCACATGACAGGTTTTAGTTGAGCGATGATACCCATGTGAGCATCGAAGAAGTCAAGTTTGGCGAACGTACGTTTCCATTGATTCTTCGTCAGGCAAGGAAAGTGAGCGTGGAGTGACAAAGGTTTAAGCATTTAATCAACAGTAAGTAGTGGGGAGAGGGCGTTCAGAAATCAAGGGGTCAGATTCTAGTCGTAGCAAAAGGCCAGCGAGGGGGGGGCGGGGCTCCGATAAGTAGTTCATGTCGCCGTGTCATCGTTGGCTCGCAATGTGGTAGGATCTGACCTTTTGATCTCCAATCTCCTTACTACTTATTGGATACTTACGTCTTTGTCACTCATTATTGTACTTCCCTGATGATGAATCATCGAATACGTACTTTCGCCAAAATTGACTTCTTGAATAAATAAGCGTTTACGAAAACACACAGGTAGGTCAATATGTCACAACTACGCGACCAACAAACTGGACACAACCGACAAATTCCATAACCATGAGATTTGTAAAGTAAACTTAAAAAGTAGGACAACTTCCATAGGCGAAAATCGCGTCGCTGAGGGGTGGAGGGAAAAAGCAGCCAATTATTGGTTTGTGCGCCACCTGAGTTTGGTATTCAATCAATTGTCTTTCGAGGAGTGCAGATTTATTTTAAAGTCAATGAAGAATTCTTCAAGTACTGGACCTAGAGAAGCATGTACCCTGGACAGCAGGCATACTAACGCATGATAACATGCCTTCGCTTCAACCAAATACCGAGTTTTAGTCAGGCCACGTACCAAATTTAAGCATGCATCAGTTGGCATATTTATTTGGGTGTCGCGTGCAAAATCTCTAGGAGAAATGATAAAACTAGCGAAAAACGGAACAGAGGGAAGCAAATTGCGGCCGCTTTCTGGCGCAAACCCTGATAAGTATTTATTTTTTAAGCTTGGTAAAAATCTTACCCGTTTTTGGCAATTTTTCTGTGCGTCTGACGATGATCTTGAGAACCGGCGTTTAAAATGAAGCTTCTTAGTTTATCAATGAATAACTGATAAAAACGAAATGGTTCCGCCGAAACGTTCACGTGTACACGTGAAGCTTTAAACTGATGAAGTCATCCCGTTGCCAGACGAGATGAATATGAACGGACATGATCATCTGGTAGGACTGTCTGACGAGAATTTATCGAAAACAAACGTATGTTTGCCAATTAATCTTCTAAAATTTTCAATGGAAACTTTCGCAAATTCGAGATTGTTTTTTATTTAAATTCTGCCAATATAAAATTAAATTTCCATTAATGGGCATCAATTACCTGAGCAACAGGAGTAAATATTGATGGAGTTTATAATATTTAGCGCATCGCAACAACTATAAGTGGATTTAATTAAGTCTTATTTGATCACTTTAAAAACAACTGTATGCACATTTACATTCCCTTACCAAGACTTAAATGCTTAACCATCAATTACGTGAGACAGTTGGGTAGAGAATATATATTTAGGCGGCCCTACAAAAACCTTTGACCGATTATCGTGCCAGACCGTTTGCCCGAGCTTAGACCAAGAGCTGAGATCCACTGGCTGGTGTTTAGCATACCCACACGATGGTGTCATAAGAGTAGATTGTGGCTCACCCTTCCCAAGCACGATGCGATACTACATAATTCGGATTGGAACTTGACGAATAAGAAGTGGCGGCAGACAAATAGATTCACACCTACGAGAATAATTTATATTTGCCTGTTCCTTAATTACTAGGTGTGACCCAAGAACTCCGAGCTGAATTTTTGTTGGTCTTGAAGGGCGAAAATCTCAGCGGTAGAAAAGGCTATTTACACTCGAAACAAGAAAGAGAGAATGTGGCGCAAATGCTGCAAAAAGAGTCTTACTTACTGAAAGATGCATACGAAAACGCAATGAGACGATTAAAACACACCGGCCCTAAATCCAGACGAGCACTTCCGTAGTCCAGAAGTTCACAGAAGCGGGCAGCCATCTCCTCACAACCTTTGGATTTGAAATTGCACACAAAACGGATGTATCCATCAGGCATTACATCATGAGGCCAAAAACCTTATTAACCGGGGCAGGACACATCTGGGGTTGCTTACTGGATATGGTGCCGTTTTATGAATAACAAATACATCACAGGGACTAGATGATTTCTCACCTGCTTCCCGGAACTGGTCGCTTCGTACCTTTTAGCATTTTATTGAGAATTTCAAGGAGATGAGAGAATAAGCTAACAAAGCTCAACATTATGCGGCATCCTGCTCAAATTGGTATGAGGAGGACATGCCTCTTGTACTGAATGGAAACGAAAGTGATTTAGACCTATTCTATTACATTAATAATTGTCACTAGCTCAAGCGATATCATGCTGAACTGTAAGCGTGGAAAATCATTTGAAGACGGAATTTAAGAAGCTTTTGTTTTCCAACCAATTTCTACTGAAACGCGACTATTTCAACCCAACAGATTTGCAAAAAAATCGCGGCCTAGTAAAAGACATCGTCAAGATCCGAATATTCTTGAGACCTTCAAAGGCTGAGTCGTTCCCCAATATTGAATATATTTTAACAAATAAATTTAAAGTGCTTATTAACGAAGAGCTACAGTATTTGTTAAGTTAACTCTGATTATTTTTCGTAATTCATAGTCTGAAAATCAGATAAACTGGTTTCTTCTGAACGTCATAATTAATACAGTTTGTTTAACAATTTTTAAGGGTTTAAACAAACAACTGCAGTAAAATCCTATAGGCTGAGTTTTTCTAGACCTTCTCACATTTAAATCATATTTCCATCAAATTATGAGAACAAAAATTGCAGCTCATCGTAGGATATCTGCCCCCAGACCCAAGCGGTGCCTGACCACACCTACTAGCCAATGCCTTGATATCAACATGAAGCCCATTGTCAAGGCTAAGCACATTGATTTATCTGCCTTACAGAACTGTAATGACTTCATGCTGAAGTTTTGATGTGTTTTTCCAATACTAGGGAACCCCTTTGAAGGTCAGTTATACGATGTACATTCCCAAGAATGCAAAAAGCTAGACTTCCTTGTCCATTTAATAACCACGGAAGCCTTTGGTAGACGAAAGCATAATTATCACTTTTTACTTCAAAACGACTCCACACTTAGTCACTTTTTGATATTGCAAGAGTATTTCTATGCTCGGGCGGGTTCAACTACAAAATTGCGGAAGCAAAGCACCTCCAATCGCGTAGCAAGAATCTGCCCATACTAGTTAAATTGTTTTCACCGATCGAGGTGGACTCAATCTTTGCAAAACAAGGTCGCATTTCTCGATATTTGGAAATGACTAAAAGTTTCCGCTGCCGAGATCTTACACCAATGGAGCGAAGAAATGCGGCTCTCCCGTCAAATAAACCAATTAATTCTCCACCTACTGTTCATAAGTCTGGTCGTAGTTCCGATGGGGTCAATGCACACGCAAATCCTCCACCCCGGATATCTGGTAGTACACCCGCTAACGTCAGCACACCCGTTATCCCTGCCCCCGGATGTGTAGTCATAGTCCCGTTACCATCATTACACCTACTATCCCTGCCTCCCGAATGTCTAGTCATAGGCCCATAAATATCAGTGCACCAGTAAGCCTATCCCTCTCGATGTCGGGACCTGCAAGCGCCGCCGCTCAACCATCTACTGCGATTGCAACTAGTCTAAATACGTTCTCTGTCCAACGATCGATCAATTCCGTTGCCTTTAACTGTGCAACAAGCTCATCAATAATGTCGCCAAAACCATCGAAAGCGTTTAGGCTGACCGCTTCCCCACCACAACCTACTTCCTCCCTTGACCGTGCGAGTCATATTATTCCCCCGCATAATGCGTTATCGAACACGTTGGGCCGGAACCACGAAACATTTGATTTGCACAGCGGTTACCCAAACTGGTATATTTTTAAACCTAATCGGACCTGCCGTACAGGAGATTCACTGATAAGGACCACAAGTCCTTACGCAAATGGCCCCAGCACTAATTTTGTATCACCGTTTCCCTTATCAGTTCCTTTACCCACCCTCATCCACCCAGACCCGCAAACTTCAGCATGCCTTCTAGCCTCCCCCCATTCCTCCCAAATGGCCCAGAAGCTTATTTTGGTCAATCCTCTCCTCATTTTCCCATGCCAGAAAGTGAGGTTCCTAGATATATCAGGCCTTATTAGCCATCCATTATTGGCTACCCATATACAAATAGCTCCGAACCCATCAGTAATTTTTCCCCAAAAAAACAATGGCCTACAGTTTGCCTATCTACCTTCAATTTTTTTATGAATAACGATAGCCATAGTCCTGCAACTCGAAACACACTAGATGTCACAGTGCTTAATGCCAGGTCCGTTATAAATAAAATGGCTCAACTTCGAGCTATTGCTTTCGAGATAATGCTTGATTTTATATGCATTTCAGAACCTTGGACCCATCAAATAATTGCTGACTCCTCCTTAGACTCCTCATAGACGAGTATGATCTCCATCATCATGATCGCATAAATAAGTGTGCTGGTGGTTGTCTTCTCTATATTAGAACGTTATTTAGGCACTTTCCGTTTTATTTAAATAGCACATCCTTCTCTGGAAATTACTGTTTGGCTTCCATTATCCTGTCGCCCCGGCAAAAGGCGATTATCGGATGCGTATATAATCCTCCTAACTCTTCATCTGAAAAAGATGCAAATTTATGTGAAATATTAAAGTTTATTTCAGAATCCTCTTTTGAAGTTAAAATTATTGCTGAAGATTTTAATTTTCCTGAAATCGACTGGCTTTCAAACTATTGTCCACATAGCTTTCAGCCTGTCCTAGATACCATTAATTTTTCTAACTGGTCTCAACTGGATAGTTCCCCAACAAGACAGAATCATATCCTAGATCTGATTTTCACAAATGGTATGCCCTTCTCTTCGTTGATTTTAAGCAGGACATCTTCCAAAGTGATCACACCTTTCATTCACTGTTGCCTTCCGCTTCCTTCTACGGAAAAGGCTAGTGCTATTCGTACCTATCATGCGTATGACCTCGCACATATTAGCTCAATTAACAATTTTCTTGACTCATTAGATTGGCAGAGCCTCTCTTCCATTAACGACGCTGCATATCTTTTTGAATTCATGTCGGTCGTTTCTTATAAAATGCTGGGATTTGTGCCCACTAAGATTGCGAAACCCTACGCACCAGAATCGACCGTCCCTCATTTATTTTGCCCCGACTAAAGAAATTGAGGAAGCAGCTGAAAGTTCGCTCCAGTAGTTCGCTGTCTGTGCATCTAAGGATCGCAGAGATCTTCGAATTAGCGTCAAAGATTCGTCTTGCACGCGACCAGCACAGGGAATCTTGCGCCCTGAGCGAGTCAAACTCTGCGAAGTCGGCTGTACAACTGTTTCGTCGTAGGTCCTCCGCAAAACGAGGAATTTAAATACCCACATTGCTTAATGAAAATAAAAAACACTTGCACTCGATGAGTCTGACAAGGCTGAATAGTTAAATGCTTTCTTTGCAAAGCATTTTACGACAGAATCCTTACCGGTCCCGTCGTTTCAACCTTACTCAGACAATACTCTTGGGAGCATTGATTTCTCCATAGAATTAATTCGAAAGTATATACTTCGTCGACTAAACTCGCACTCTTCGGGAATTGACGGTATCCCAACTCAGTCATCAAAAGAGTGTCGACCTTTCTCAAATTACTTAGCCATATATTTTCAGGCTATCTCTCAAATGGTTTCTTTCCTGACACTTGGAAGACATCCATTATTCTTCCAGTCTTTAGGTCAACATCTCGTTCGGACATAAATAACTACCGTGGTGTTCATAAACCCCGGCACTAGCCAAACTTCTGAAAAAGATAATTTTTAGTCAAATTCTCGATTTTTGCCTAGAAAACAAGTTTTTAAGCGACTCGCAGCATGGTTTTCTACCCGGACGATCATGCGAGACGTGTTACTTAGCTTTTCTTAACCACGTCACTTCCCTTCGTAACGAGTGACAATCAGTAGTTGTTATCTGCTTTGACCTGAGCAAAGCCTTTGAAAAGGTACCGCACAGATGGCTTCTGGTAAAATTGGAAGCCATTGGCATCCGTCCCCCTCTCCTTGACTTCATCGGTTCCTACTTGTCTAACCGCAGCCAGAAGGTCCTAGTAGGTGATAGTTACTCCACTGCTCAGCTAATCACGAGTGGCGTTTTTCATGGCACTCTATTAGGTCCTTTACTCTTCATTCTATATTTATAAATGAAATGTCGACTGCTCTGAAAAATTCACACGATCTCATTTATGCAGATGACCTCAAAGATTATATATATATGCATATACTCATTTTCTAAGGACACAGCCAATATATGCGTTGATAAAATAAACGCGGACCTGCTTACACTCTCAAGTTGGGGTGCTACCTGGCAGATAAAGTTCTCTCCATCCAAGTGTAGTTTAATGTGTTTCGGTCCCGCCAAGCTTCCTCGTCCACTAGAAGCGGGCCTCTGCTTCCTTTTTCGCGTGAACTCTACCCCTAACCTCCCACGAATCGACGCTCTTATTCCCGCAGATAGACTTTTTACCACTCGTAATTCATCCAGGATTATTGCACCCCTATTGAACTCCACCTCAAACAATTCTGGCTTCTTTGCCTCCAAATATGCCTACCTCTGGAATAATGTTCCCCTCGAAATTAGGCTGTTGTCTAAATTCGCAGTTTTTAAAGTCAAATTACGTAAACACTTAACTTCGGAAGATATAAAGTCCTTGCTATCCGTCTCCTTCCCAAACACACAACTTTTGGACTTTGGTCTCTTATCGTGCTCACGGCAGTTCTGCTATTTTCGCCAGCTCGTCGCTGGACTCCGCAGTCCACAATGTCGCATCTCCGGCGTTTCGGTGATGATCACGTGACCTCTGCCGTTCCCTCATCTTGTCGACCCTGTTGTCAGCGATGGCCTCCTCCGGTCTCATTTCCTAAATGTTCGATCATGAAGCCAGTCGGGCGGTTTTACAGTGATGAACGACAGCCTCTGCTGCTATATGATTTCTCCAATTGACAAGAAACATTTCCAACCCTCATACGTTCTCATCAACAGTCCTGTCTCATTGAACTACAATCAATCCTATCAACCAACCTCCTTAATTTTGCAGAAGGAGTTTTTTCTCGTACGTTTTGTTTTCTTTTTAAGCGTGGGTATGCTGAACTCTGCTCCCGTTTTAATGGTAGGAGTTTATTCACTGCTTCCTCCTTAGTTCACCATGCGTTTTCAGAGAGTGTTGACTACTATTTTAAAATGACTATATGTTGGATCGTCTCAGTTTGGCAAAAATTCCCATTTCGTTAACGATTGAAAAGTTTTGTTGGCCAACACGACTTTTCAATCGTAAACGAAATGACTATGTGTTGGTGGTATTAATTTTATCTGCCGACGGTACTAAATGCCTCGCTGCCTATGTGGTTGTTCACGGAGAGCAGCATTTATCAACTTTGTATTTATTTTTCCGCAGCACTAAGTTTGCAATGACGAGGCCGTTCGGGCTTTAAATATAAAATTTATTGATATATTTTTTTAAGCCGTGATCTAAATGGTTCGCATTCGTACGGGGCAATTCAGTCCTCAAACCTGTGTTTTCGAATTAAGCTCAGTATTTAGAAAAATTAAGTTATTCAGTTAGACCCGTGTAGGAACAAACTCCGCTGCAATGACAGTTTGACCATCAATTTCGAGGCTGTCCACCGTATGCTTCAAACAGGTTGGTACAGCGACGATGACTTGCGTGTGGATTATTTTTAAGAGCTATGAGACTTGCGCTGTGTTAGAGTGGACATCACCCAGACGTCAGACAGTACGAGGTAACGTGAGGCCAGTTCGACGCATACACAAAGGTCCAGGTCATGTGACCTTCAAAGGGCCGACTAGACTAGGACAAAGGAGTCAGGCGGCCACTGGAGGCGGACTGCTACCGGAGCCGGCCGGGAGCCGAGTGAGGTCACGCGAGGACAGACGCATGCACGTGCATAGCGAGCATGCGCACTGGGAGAGCCAATGGGGAGCAACGACGACTGCCCCTTAAATAGCGTGGCTGCCAGTAGAAGGGGACTCTGTTGTGGACACGCTTCTTAAAGGAGACTGCGGACTAGACGAGACCGACCACAGACAGCTCCTGCTGAACACACGGACCAGAGTTCATGTACTTGTACCAGTGACAGTAAAGTACTAGTTGTTATTCCATTTTGTCTTCTCTTCCTAACGCGCACTGGGGGAACATAACCGGAGTTGACACAGGAACAGACGCAATTACAACACGCTGCATCTACAGCACTGTCTTTCTTGCAGGATCGTGTGCAGGTGGCTAGCGCGGCCGCCACACCTGGCTCAGATGCAAGCTGCGTGGGAATGCCAAAAGCGCAAAGCATGCATTTAAACATCATTTCTTGTACTGAGCCTATCATAAAGTATGCCTTCTTCGAAGTACGTGCTCGAAGAATCGCTATTGCTGGATGGAAAAAGTTTATGAGGTGAAAATTTTTAAGACTGTGAGATATCTTTTAGGAGAGAATAAATACTACAGTAGTCGCTGAAGACCGCCCAACGCTAATTTTGAAATTTTCCTGGACACTTTGGCATATATTTGAAAAAATATTGCGATTCATTCAGTTTATTGCATTCTGCAAAAGCCTTTTACTTAGATAAATCGTCATTTAAGTTAGGTTTATTAAAAGAAGTAAACGTTAGGTTTGGGGAAATTGGAAGAAGGCTCATATAGAAAGAATTTCCTATCCTATTACGAAAGAGCGAACCAAAACGCAGGTTAAAGTTGGTAATACTACGAAGAAACGCCAAAATAAGTAAAATAGGTACAGAAGAGATCCCTTCCAGAACTGGAACAGTTTATACAAAATTGTTCAGATTGAAGTGAAGCCAATTTAAAGGAACCAAATTTGTTTGAAATAACATTGAACAAATGTGTTAAAGAAATTATGTTTAGCTATCTGGTTAAGTTTCTTTGTAAGAAATGCATTAACAGAAGAGTTTCTGTTTAAATGCAAGAATGAATCTAAAATTTCCTTGAATAAAAACCAAATCTCTAGCATGTTTTAGTAGATTTAACACAAATAATGCTTAATTAAATGTAAGTCGTGACTAAAAATAGTTTTTTGTATATTTTAAAATCCCCTTTTTCTTTATTTCGAAGCGGAACAGACGAAAAAATAATAAGTACTTCAAAAAATGGCAATGTACATGGCCAGTTTTTTAATTCGCCAGTATATATCTGAAAGTGGAATTAATCTACTCATGCGCAAGGTAAACCACTATGAAGAGCAAAAAAATTTTTCTAATTTCCAGGCAAACTGAATCGTCTATCTTTAGAAAACTACAAGAAATTCTCAAACTTATCAAATTTCATTGTGATATTACGTTGGAGAAATTTAATATACACAGAAGTTCGTCAGCTAAATATCTAATCAAAGCATTTTCTAATAGAAGTCACCTTTTATGAAAAGTTTTTTTATTAATCTTAGGAATATTAGTTGCAGATTTATACTGCTGACATGATTTACTCTTGACAATGTGTTTTGCTGTTTCGAGGCATTTTTACAAAGAAGCAACATGGTCATCATTCTAAGAACGTTTATCCAAAAACACTTTCTTTCGGTTAATATTCTTAACCTTTACCTTATTTAAAAGGTTAAGGTGTAAACGTAGAACAGATGCGCAAATTATGAATTGATCAGTAAAGATAGTAAAAACAAGCAATTTGATGACACACTTTTTTCAATGACATTCAATAAATGCGTATCCGATAACAACAGACTTTACAGAATATTTTGACCAAAGAAAAATTTTTCGTTTATATAGAAATTGGTTGCTTCAAGTCTTCAACTTAACACAATATCTAAATTTGTTGTTCGAATTTAGAGCCTTTTCTTTTATCTCTAGAACCATGGCCTTATCGAGAAAATTTTATATTCCTTTACGAACCCTTAGTAATTCATATAGTTATTTTAAGAACTAAATTGGCCTCATGCCGTTCATTATTATTTTCATTTTTTTCTAAATAAATTTACACTTTTATTGGAGTGATGATCAAACTTATACAAATTAAGGAAATTTACGTGGTCAACGGCAACCACTGTACTGTTCGTTTATGCTCGTTGTCGATTTTTACAACGTGCGCAACATCTACTAAATTCGTTGGTGATTTGTAAAGGGTGCATTTCTGATTGTATGTCTAAAGAAATGAGCTTCCTTAAGGGATTCAGGAATAAGAAAACTGGTTTAAATTGGAAGATGTTGCTTCATCAGATATGCATTTGGAAGATGTGATTCGCTTCATCGAACCGACAGGACATATCAAGACGAACTATGTAGTTCTATTTATTGCACGCGATTTTCACATGTGGTCAAAAGAATTTAAAAGCAAGTATTCCGGCGAACGTAAACCATGTTTTGAAATATCTTATAGGATAAGCACTATAACACTGTTGTAAGTAAACGTAGGTTTTCTTCAGAATTTCGGTTTCCATTCAATATTGTATGGCACGAAGTGCACAACCGACCCAAGGTGGCAAGGTCTTGCGGGTTTAATTTGCAACAAAATGCATGGCTTTTAATGCTGGCGCCATCAGCCAGTATTTCCGCTCAGAATTATGTTAAAACGGTCAGTAAACGACTTAATTAAATGTGAACCGAAATTTGCAAATGCGTTTTCGATAAATAAGGATCGCTTAGATACCGTAATAATAGCATAAGTCCATGATATTTGTGAGTGCACTTCGGTTCCGCTGCCTGTTAAAATTTACTGGGTAGAAAAAGAGTAAAAACGTAGTACATGCGCATGTACAATGTAAACGAAATCTGTTATGAACTCTCTTCCAAAAAGCGAGGAATATTTACTTTAGTGAGACTCTACCTGCAGAGATATTCTGCACCAAGCAGCCTTACTTAATCATGGCTGTCTTGCACGTTTCATCCAAAAGTATAGCAATCCCTTACGGCCAAAAGTAACGAAACTATCGGTTCCAAAAAAGCTTGTCATCATATCAATATCCTCTTAGGGTGATTGCATTTCAATTAAAATCAAGTAACGGCTGCGTTGTACAATTGAGAGGACACAAAACGTGGCTGAACTTGTCTTAATCAGTCTTATTTAGAACTTTCCGGTAAAGGGGCAAATAATGCTTTGCCATTACACGCCACCCCAAACGGTTTCAATGAATTTACGTGCACTTTCGGATGCAAGTACATTGGGCGTACGCAAACGCAAGTGGCAGCCAGGGCCGCTGAACACTTGCCTATTTGGCCTTTCAAACAAGAAGACAGAGTACCACGATCTTCAAGTATTAAACATCTGCTAGACAGTGGTCACTCCATCGACCTCAGAGTAGCTTTCCGAGTACTTGTTTGGGCACGAACAAATCGGAGCCTGTGATACGTGGAAGCGGCCTATACACGGCGGGAGAAACCCCACCTGTGTAAGCAGCTAGACCATGTGATCTACCTCAAATTACCTTGGTAATTGGGTAGTTAGTTCAATCGTTACTTGGTTTGTGCCAACTTCCTCTTCCGCTTTAATGCAATGTCGTTCAGTTGATAATCATATACCCTGAACTATGACCCTGCTGTAAAACGTTGACACTCTGTGAAATTCAACCTGCCGTATGCTTCTATCCGCTACTTGACCCATGTGACGACGGACGCATTGAGAAACTGTCGCGAAATTTATTGAATTCAATCAATGCTTTGGTTAAAACTTGTTTTAAATTCTTTCCGGGCAATAAATACTTGAAAGGCGTAGTAGGCGTTGGTATATGGATTTGTGATGCCGCTATAAATTTAGATCTAGTTTATGTCAAGTAGGCGCAAGAATATGTTATTTCGATTTCTTCTTAAAGCCATTTGCGTGTTTTCAAATTTTATACTCGCAGGCAATGTATTTTTTTTGGTTTTGGGAACGTTTCATAGAGCGTGATTTTTTAGGACCGAAGCATTTCAGTTCAAACTAAATCTATAAGTGTGCCGGCATCGATTGTAAAATTTAATGGGCACTACATTGTATCTCCTTCATAAAAAGTGGGATCGTGTTTTTTTCAATTACACTGAAAGTTACCAAATTGTTGACGGAAAACTGTAAATATCTATGCAAGGATAGATCGGGTTAAAAATCAAGTAGGCATTAGAAAATTCTTTTAAACTTCAAAATACCCTCCCTTTCACAGTAGAAATTGAAAACAATATGTGATCTACTACGAAAGCAGCACAGAATAGCATATTTTGGAGCATACTTTCTGCGAACTATATTTGGATGTATCCGGTTATTGAAAATCAAAAAAATGGTGACACATTACCTTTGCATTTTTACAGACTAAAGTCCTTTGTATGCGTTCGATTGGTAGTGCATTAGGCAACAAGCGTTTTTTTTAGTGCACCTCATTAGTCCCTTAGTGTGCCTATAGGGTTTTGTAGGGAGGGAGTTAGGAAAGGCACTGCTATATTCAATTTTATTTTCTTGTATTAAGAAATACTTCAGTATAGTTTAGTATATTAAGGGTAGTAGGAGATGCCTTTGAAGACCCTATTTAAAACAGTATGGATGGAATATCCAACATAGCATCTGTCACTATATACAGTGAGTAATGTATATACATGTACAAATTTTAACGTGTGCGTGTAAGCAGTCAGAATAGTCTCTTGTGTACATAATATATCCAACATAAAATGTGTTACTGTAAAATAGTGAGTAGCATATACAAATGTAAAGTTTTATTGGATGGGTATTTCCGGGGCGTAAATTATTCCTGCTTCCTTGTATATATGAACAGTAAGTGTTAAGTAGATGTTCATCCAGGTTCCGTTTAAACGCATTTGTGGGGTTCGCCATTACGACCTCCTTGGGCAGTCCATTCCAGACACCGAAGACTCGTTGTGAGAATGACTGCTTGCAGACCTCTAGATGGGATAGGGTTCCCTGCAGTTTGAGGGAATTCCCACGGAGGTTGGTTGAAGTGGCGAAGGCGAAGAAGTCATCAAACTTTAGGGCACACTCCCGATTTCTCACGAGGCAGTACGTCTGTGTGAGGTCGCCTCGGATTTGCCTTTACTCAAGGGGGGAAATGTTAAGTGCTTATAGTCTACATTTATAAGACGAAGACTTTAAGCCCTTCACAATTTTCGTTGCCCTTCGCTGAATTCTTTTTAGAATCTGGTTAGCTTTTTGCATCCATGGTCGCCACACCTGAACGCCATACTCCAAATGTGAGCGAATAAATTTTCCATCGATTTTGCCGAATAGTTTTTTGTCTATGTCGACAAAAGTTCGCTTAATGGCAAACAGAAAACTGTTCGCCCTCTTGGCAGCCCTAGCACACTGTAAAGACGGCTTCAGGGATGGCACAATAGCCATACCCAGATCTTTTTGTTCATTGACAGTCGCAGGCACCTTCCATCGAGTACGTAGTTGTGTGAGTCATCCGTCGCGCTCACTTTCTTCGTCTTGAGCCACAATGTGACACACTTCTCAAGGTTAAACCGCATTAACCATTTTTGGACCATTCACCTAGGCGGTCAAGTCCTTCTTGCATTTTGTTTATCATAAGCGTTTCTGATGGGTTGCCATATCTTAATATCATCTGCAGACAAGACTCCATTACTGACTGTAGAGTCGTTGACGTAGATAAGAAACAATAGTGGCCCAAGAACGGAGCCCTGAGGCACTCCACTCGCAACTGGCACTGAAGAGGATTTTGCGTTTTCGACGCACACGGACTGCGATCGGCCTATGAGAAAGTCTCCTACCCGATTTAGTAAATTGCCCCTTATCCCGGATTCACCAACCTAGTAGAGTTGCCTTTGGTGAGGGACACTATCGAAGGCTTTTTTAAAGTCTATGTAAACAACATCTACGGAGCTATTTTTGTCTAATGACTTGGACCACTGCTACATCGAATAAAGCATCTTGGTTAGGCAGGAGTTGTTTTCTTTGAAACCCGTTTCGGGCACCATCAAAGAAGTCTTTTTCTTCAAGGAACTTCATAGTGGCCTTTTTGATGATCCTTTCAATAACTTTACAACAGATGAAAGTTAGGCTCACTGTTCGATAGTTGTTCGCGCTGGTTCTGGATCCAACCTTGTGAATAGGGTATATGTTCGCAACTTTCCAATCGGATGGGAGGAGGCCCCGATAAAAGGACAACTGAAAAATGTGCGTAAGCGGTCTGGAAAGTTCCGAAGCTAGCTCTTGCAGTATCTTTGCTGGTATTTTGTCTGGACCCGGAGACTAAGCTTCATTAAGCGCAAGACGTTCATTCCTTACATCTTCTTCTGTGAAACGGAGGTCCTCCATGATTCTGCCATTACTCTCTGCATGGAAGTCTGTCAGATTAAAATGCAGTTCCTCAGTGAAAACAGACGCAAAAAACTTGCTAAGGTTTTCTGCCTTTTCGAGATTGTCTATAATTTCCTCATTATTTTCACCTTTTATAACTGCAACTGTGTCTTTGTTTTTTAGCCTGCTGTTGATGTAACTGTAGAGCACATTTGGCTTCGTTACGGCCCGCTCGATAATTTTCACTTCGTAGTCTTTCCGCGCTTTTTGAATGTTTGATCTAACTTCGTTCCACTTTTGGTGGAATTCTTCGTAGTGTGAAGGCTGGCGTGTTGAAGCGTACCTTCTCCAGAGTTTGTTCTTGTGGTTTATTTGGCTCTTCAGATCTTGCGTTAACCAGGGGGGTCTGCTCGCCTTTTGTCCTTTTTTTCAGCGGACAGTTTCGACGCATAACTTCGCTCATAAGATCCCTGACAGTGCTTCAGTCGGCATCTGGACTTCCGGTTAGAAGGTCATATCAATTTATTGTTGCTATTTCATTGCTCATTGCGTTGTAATTTTCGCGCCAGTAGTCTAACCGAACCTCCGTATTTCTCGGTTGATTGGTGTTTGAAGCATATTCCCACAGGATCATGATATGATCACTCTTTCCAAGAGGCGTGATTGACCTAATTTCGCTTGTATCAATCGGGTCTTTCGATAATACGAGGTCCAAACAGTTCGCTGTTTGTGCTTCTTTTATTCTCGTTGGGAATCCAACATTTTGCACGAAAATCTGGAACTAAAAGACTCATGAGAACCCTTAACTGATAGCTTATCCCAGTTAATCAGTGGGGCGTTAAAATCTCCAGTGATCAGCGCATTTTCATTTTGAGCCAGTTCACGCATTAGTCCAAACAAAGTCTCGCCACCCTCTAGAGATTGATTTGGCGGTCTATAGACAGTCATGAAATGTATAGTGGGTGCACCACGCGTTTTCAGTTTCAGCCATAGTGCTTCAAAATCATGAGAAGAACTAATGTTGTGTTCTGACGCAATGATACCCTTCTTGACAAACACTGTAATTCCTCCTCCCCTCCTATGTATCCGGTCCCGACGAAAAAACTGGTACTCTCCGGGTACAATTTCGGCATCCATAACGTTGGCCTGTAGCCAGGTCTCTGTAATGGATATGACATCCGGCTGTAGGTCAGCTATACAAACTTTGAGCTCGTCAATCTTCTGAAGCAAACTTTGTGCGTTCGTATAAAGAAAGTGCAGCTTCGCCGGCATAGAGTTATTTGCGGTTCGAGGGAGCCGAAATGTCGCTGCCAATTAGCTACTTTATTGCCTGAGTTTTGGTCTGCTTTTTGTCTGTAAAACTCAGCGTTATTGGCTGTCTTCAGAGGAAGACCTCTAAACGGTGATGATTTCCCCGTTCATTATTCGCAGGTTCCTATGGCCCACATTGGATCTCCTGTGGAGTTCGGTTTTCAGAGCCCTCCACTTCTCCTTCTCGGCCGGCGAGTACTCCCGCTGAAAAAAAACCGTTGGGTACTTGTTCCGTAGTTGCGATTTCCTGTTCAACAGTAGCTTCGCTTGTTCTTCGTGCCTGAGTATAAATTTTATTGGTCTGGGTTGGCCCCAGTCCGTATATGGACCCTTCTTCAGGCCCATCCAAAATGCTTTTAAGACGGGGACCACCATTTCTTCATTTTCATGTAGGAGAAGTTTAATGTATCCGCGGAATAAATGTAACTGATTTATATCTGTAGAATATCCTCACCTATATTATCGCTTAACCTATTGCAGGAAAACGAGATTAAAAAAAGTAAAGGTTTCTTAAAATTCCTGCGAAAATAGAAATCATGGTTGGGAGTTTATCTACTTCAACTTATTTGAGGTCCAACTTATCGTTCTGGAGTTAGACTAGTATATTCCGTGGTGCGAAACCCACGCACAACTTCAATTTACATGCGGAACAACTAACTTCCGGCGGCCTTGGGAAGAAAATTCGACTACATTTTTTCTACCTTACACTAACTTCTAAAAATTTATTTTACTGCCTATACTATTTCCCTGCCTCTACATACCACATAACTACCGTTTCCGTAGGACAAAATGCCAGGATTAAGGGTATATGAGGTGTTCATCATAAAATACTTTTATCACTCCTTCAAAAGCTAATATTTTGACGCGTCTGAAATATTATGGGATAATGCCGCATTCTAATCAATCCCACCACCGCATATAAGTAATTATTCTTATTCAAAAACCCATTTAAAAATGTTGGCTGCCAATTCAGGTGACCTACTTCTGCATATAACCAGGCATAACACACTTTGCTGTAACTGGATGTTAGAAAGAGCCATAAAGTAAAGAGCCGGTGCTAAAATCCGGCGATTTTAGACCTTTTACTGTAGTCACTAAAGACCGTGCAACTTTCATGATGAAATATGCCTTGGTACTTAAGCATATACTTGGCAACGCTCTTGTGATTCATTGAGTTCATTTAATTCTGTGAAAGATTTCTTGTTAGGAAAATCACCATTTTAGTTAGGTTTATGAAAAGAAATGGGTATTAATTTTCGCGAAAATGGAAGTAGTCTCATATTGAAGGAATTTCCTATGCTATTACGTATGACAGAACCAAAAGTTTAATAAGTTGCAGTAAACTATGGAGAAACTCCAAAATAAGTAAAGAAGGTGTGAAAATGTTGGCCGAAATTGTTCAAACGGAAGTGAGTTCAGGCTGAAGGAATCATCTTTATTTTGTGGAAACAAGGAATAATTCCATTTGTAAAAATTACTTTTTGCTATTCTATAAAGTTTTGTGCTACAAAATGCAGTAATAATTTTTATGACGACGTTTTTTTTACCGTACCGATAACTAGGAGTGTGAACTTGATATAAAAACGGGAACGTGCGATATACGTCCACTTTTTATTTTGGGCTATGCCGTGGAGCTGTCAAGTCATTTCCTATGTGAAGCTGACTTTGTCCGCTTACGAAAGTTGGCAACCGAAAGGCTGTCACGCAATTTCTTAGCCAATATGTTTGATATAAGCAACGCCACCGTATCCAAAAGTATTAACTCTAAAACAGTGCCCAGAAGGAAGAATCCTGGACGAAAACGGTCTAGAACAAAACAGGATGACGAGTTTATTCGTCGAACACTAAAACATATCATCATATGTCCGTAATGGCTATTCACAGGGAACATTTGTCAATGTTCTCTTAGACCCTAGTTAGTACAGGATGTGGGAATTTGGCCTTCACCAGCCTACATCTTTGAGAAGCATTTCTTTCTGTGATGAAGCACTTTTATTAGGCAAGTCGACGAAGTCGGCACATGCGGTCATATGTGCAAAGAATTTTCCCAAATAATAGATTGCTTCGATATCAACCTCCAAGAACTGTCAACGTATCATGGTTTGGATGACAATCAAGTTCGGTGAGCGACCAATCTAGCGGTCGACGAAAGATACCATTAATAGTTACGTTCATGTCACTATTGTCAAATATGTATTTGGTTATAATGACATTTGCAGGCGTCAAATGCATGCCATCATACTACAAGACAATGCTCCTGCTCACCGACCAAAGGAGGTATGGTTATAATTAATCTTACGACATTAATCTAATTTTTATACTACAGCCAGCCTTCCTGCATGCAGCCTGCGAATAATTTTTATCCCGCCCAATAGTCTCGACCTCAATCCACTTGAAAATACATTCGCTTTAATCAAGTGAAAGTGGTGCAAGCCTCCAAAAGATCTTTCGATGGAAAATAAATTGGAGTTCGTTCTTCATATGTCAAGTCAAGTCAAGTAAAATTTATTAAAGGAAATATAGGCAAACGCCTTTGAACTCCCTCTTGGTACATAGGATTTAAGAAATGCATCGGCAAAGCCGAACATTCCAAAGAAGTCGTTGACACAATTTCAAACGACTACTCGCTTGTTTCAAGTAATAAACTCACACTCAGTTTACACGAGCCAGCAGTGTAACTGAGAAAGAAGAGCAGACAGTGAAAAAAACTCTTAAGGCTGGCTCATAATTCAAGCTGGAATGTCATTTTTGGTTTTTAGGAGAAAAACTGTCGCTCGTGGGGAAGTATGTGAATGATAGGGGCATGATGCTTCTGTGAATGTTGACGGTAGCCATGGCGACCATGGCGAGTAATATCTACATCCGAAGGACCATACGAGGAGGAGACCTCGGAGTCACGAGAACGTCCTGAAGAACTGGAGATGCGACCATGATACGCCTTTGCTGTGCCAAGAGCCGAGGAACCCCCCACGTCGTCAGCAGTCAGTCGATACAAGAAAGGGTGTGCCGGCCGCGTAGCCTAGGACCATAGGTGCGGTAGATGCGTCCTCAGACACGATCGGCGCAGATCGCATAATGAGCAGAGACGTCATAGCTAGATAATGTCTGATGTATACAGACCAAACCACAATGAACAACATTGTTGTCCCAATGCCCACCCGAATTGCTACTGTTATAAACGATAAAGGACACTTAACAAAATATTAGTTTGTTACATATTTATTACTTTTCCCCATTTTTTTCTTTTATCCTATTTTCTGACACTTTTTGGCATTGATATAATGACTTTTCATCCCTGTCCTCTCCTACAGTCCTTTTCTGGGTTTGACAGTTTTCGGTAAAACTTATTATTTCCTCGATAACAAATGATATTCTTTACTCCTTGATACTCCTTTTAAGGATTAATTTTTCTTTCGTGCAGTATAACTAACGAGTCCGTTAGGTAAACGCTTTGCGAGCTACAACGGCTTTAATGCAGACTTGACGGTGTTGCGCGATTTTTGGCGACTGCTGTAGATTTCAGAGCTTATCGGACTTTTGAATGAACAACGGCAGCAATGGGATCTTACGTGACAATTTTAAGCAAACTTTTGGGGATGCTTAATCACCTGCCCCTTTACTAAAATCTGCATGATTGCCTGTTTCATATCAGAATACCAGAAAACATTTGAGAACGTCCTGAAGAGGTCATTACTCGGCAACCGCCTTAAGCACTAAGGTATGACTGTAGTGGTGCCCTTATTGTGTAGTTACATGCAAATAATAATCCTGAACGAAAATTAGCAATGGCAGTGGATAAAAGATGCCCATTGGCTGCTCCTTAGTCATCATCATCAGCCATTCTTAAACACCCATATTTTTGGGTAACCCAGGATCCCTACTGGGATTCGTTTGGCGCTGTGCACTTTTAAGTCCAACGCCCTACCTTAGAGCAATGGGTGCGTTGCCATGGGAAATATTAAGTAACATTAGAAGGGGCGTTTACCAATCACGATTTGGGACAGGCTCACTTCGTTGCATCTTGAAAATCAGTCTAGAGGGCACTGCGTTAGCTAACAGACGACCGCGCATTCTTAAAGGAGTACCGACCAAGAGAAGGGAGACTGAAATTACCATTGTTGACTTCTCAGCCGCCATTAGAAATTCATAGAAAACTCCAGGTCTGAAGCACCTGGGCGTCGAACCTGGAATTTTATGTTAGTGCTCCAAGCTCTCTGCAACCGAGCTGAGCGTCCCTTGCACACTCAGTTGCGATCGTGCTTATTTACTGTGTTAAAGTTGCATAAAGTGATTGGATTACGTGAAATGCTCGTCTGTGGCTCAGTGCTGGAGTGTTTGACTCAGTAGCCAAGGACTCACTGTTGTACTGCTGGATGCAGCGAAACCCGGGTTTGGGCGTGGAAAGCTAATGACCGTTAATAGGTCAGAAACGGTCATTCCAGCCTCCTTTGCCTTTGTCAGTACCCCTTTTAGTAGATATCTTTTCAAGTTAGAATGGCGTCATGCCAATTTATTGGCTCCCCGAAGGAAACAAGCTTCGTATGTCTGTATAATTTGCAGAACAAGCAACAACCTGGCATCTTTTCCACAGCTTAATCATTATAGAATGGAGGTTAATTGACGAAGATCTTATTCCAGCCTACAAATACTGAACTATGTACCAGTGCCATTATTTACCATATCTTTAGCATGGGAGCAGATTAAATCCCAGACAGGCTTCTGTGCTGACGATGTGTCAGCGCATGAGGTAGTTACGAGGAATTTGACTCTTTTTAATATATAATCCAGTTTCAATATTGCTGTTTTTACCATCCTTCGAAACTGATGCACGAACTTGCAGTAAATATTTTGGAACAAAGTTTTTTTTATGTTCGGTACGAATTTTCTTTGCGTATTGCATTTGGTATCCAACAGCAGCTGCAAATAACCATGTAATATTTGCGGGTGGGCAACATACCATCAGTAGTATAAAAATTGCTCAATTAGATAACCATGCTAAGAGGATGAGTAGTGATAAGGAAGATGACATGTCGAGCACCGGATCAATTGATTCATTGTCCTGAGCTTTCGAACTCTTACAGGAGTTCAGCCTCGGAGATAAGAAGCAACACCCAAAAGGAGGGTAATTAGAGTGGCCAAAAGCCAATCAACTGTCATCAGTCGTCAAGGGGAAATAACATCAACCAAAAGGATGGAAGTCGGGGGGGCAATTATAGTGCTTAACGTTAATTAACTGTCAGTGAAAACGGCTGTCGTTCGGGGTCATGAACAGTAATTAGCGTAATGAATTTTCCCCAGGGTAGAGGAGCCCGGTGATCCTGCCTCCCCTTCTGGCCGGTTCGTAGTGGGTTCCCCTTCGTTTCCAATTCTGACCTTAAGATTGGCCTTGTTCCGTCCTTTGCTGATATACTGGCGTAAAACTCTGTAGGCCGCGGGGAGCTCTAGATGACTGCTGACGGAGTTGGCATCCGAGTACCATGCCTCAAGCGTCGGCTTTTCGGCTTTTGAGTTTCCTTGGTCTATGATGGTTGCTCCTTGAACGTCGAAGCCGTGGCCAGTTTCTTGAATGTGTGCTGCAAGCTGTGATTTTGGAACTTGGCTCTGAGCCGCTCATTTGTGATCGTGTAAGTGGGTCTGCAATTTTTGGCCTGTTTCTCCTACGTAATTACAGTCTCCGTCGTTGCAACATATCTTGTAGACAACTCCAAACGTTTCAGTATGGGGCAGTCTGTCTTTGGGTTGCATCACACAGTGGCGTATTTTAGCCTCAGGTCGATGTGCTATGCCTGCTCTAGCGGGTTGTAGCTTCAGAGACTCCTTTTATGTAGGGACTGGCCCTTCAGACTTCGGGCTATTGTTGCATCGACCCTCGTCTGTTTACTCGGCACCTGCTTCGTTTGATAAATGAGATCGGGTATCCATTGGCTTGGAAGAGTTCATAAAGGTATTGTTGTTCAACTCTTTTGTCAGCAGGAGTACTGCAATGCATTTCAACTCTTTTGAAAAGATAACGAACGCAACTGCGTTTGTGACACATCGGGTGATTGTTGTTGAAGTGTAGCACTTGGTTCGTGTCGGTTGCCTTTCTGAATACTGTGGTTTGCAATATTCCAGTTAAACACCATCGCACAAGGACATCCAGGAAGGGTAGTTGGTTGTTTCTCTCAGCTTCCATCTTGAATTAGATGTCTGGATCAACCGAGGTCAGTAAATCTTTGAGGTGCTCGATGTCAGATGTTTCGACGACGACAAAAGTGTCATCAACATAACTAGCCCAAAACTTCGGTTGATACTTGGCGAAGACCAAGCGTTCTATCCGTTGGAGGACCACTTCAGCAATCAGGCCTGATAGGGGAGAGCCCATGGGAGTACTTTTTATTTGATCATACACTTGCCCACCAAATGTAAAGTAGGTTTTAAGGCAATGTCGTAGAAGTTCGAGCAAATGTTCACACTTCAGAGATTTGTCGCTCTCGTCGTAGCGTTCATTTGGAAGTTGCCCCACAACATCAATCGCTAGTTGCTGTGGGATAGAAGTGAAGAGTGAAACAACGTCGAAAAAATACCATGGATTCGTCTGGCTCCAACTATAGATGCTTTATCCATTCAAGGAACTGTTTGGCAGAAGCTACGGTTGTTGTTGAGCCTACTGCCAGCAACTTCAGATGAGTAAGCATCCACTTTGCCAAACCTTATGTAGGGGTGCCACAAAGAGAGACGATTCGACTAAGTAGTATGCTTTCTTTGTGGATTTTCGGCAGACCATAACATCATGCTGGAGCCGTGTCGATTGGTTTCATGGAATACCAATCGGTGGGCGTGATTGCACCGTTTGCTTTGAGTTTCGCCAGACTCTTGCTCATTTGGGTAAGTAAATGTTTCATTTCGCTGGCTGGACATGTCCTGTACGAAGTTTGGTCGTCAAGTAGGCTCCGAGCTTTCGCTTGGTAATCGGACTTGTTGAGCACTACTGTGGAACGACCTTTGTCAGCCGGCAGAATGATTATTACTTCATCGGCTTTCGACTTTTTAATGCTCTCTGTTCCTTATACAGCTGGGTGACTTTACTCAATAAATATGCCCATATTGATGAAAGATCCCCGACTAGTACGAGGCCAATGCAAAGCCGGTAAGCAAAATCCAAAAACAGGTGACCAAGGCCATCAGGAGAATTAAAACAGGAGGTAAGTATTGCAGTTGCTATTTCCTTGAGTAGCACAGTGGGATGATCGAAAATCGAAAATTCACGTTACTTGAGTGCATACTGGTCGTACACGCAATTAAGTGGTTAAATAAGGCAGGAATTGAGCAGTTGAGTTTCAATATTTTTTTCTGCAACAAACATATAGTGTTCCGTATTGGCGGATTTCATATGAGCGGTAAAGTTGTGCGGGTAATATCGACCCAAGTGTGCTGAAATTCATGGCGCGGGGTGGGACGTTTGTAGCTTAGCGGTTTGAATGTAGGCTTTCGGTAAATGCCTTCCCTAATAAGCGGGTTCATATCCCGTCGAACGCCTCGAGTTTTTTCCCATTTGGGTCAACTCAAATTAAGAAAATCTGCCAGGCCTCCTCATAATATAGTGTGCTAGCAATACAATTATTTACTTACTCTCATTAAAGGGCCTTCAACAATTAGTTGGCCAAAGTCAAGTGCGTACTGTCCGGTCACGAATCTAATAATTTTGTTAACCGACGTCGGTGTAATTTTGCTGTTTTCTTTTAAGTTTAATAGATATGGCAGATAAAAAAAGTTCGCTAATAGACGCAACATGGGAATGAAAGATTCCATAAAGTCTCATTTTGAAGGGCTGGTCAGTAATTATTAAAATGCATCAAATTAGCAAACGCAATCATGGGCATATCATCTCCCATAAATTTCAAGAAATTTTCCTTTGCCAATTTCATGTGTGATATTTACTGTGGGAGGAATCGTGGAGTTTCAGCGTAAGCAGCCACTCTACCCGTGAAGAAATTTAAAGAAGCAAGAACAAAAATGGAGTTAAAAACGCCAGCGACTCTCTGAGGAATGTAATAAGTACCTGTTGTACCAACTAGTGAAGGGTGTCATTGATGCTCTGCCGATACTTACGTTATCGTTTAAAATTGTCTGAATTAATCGTATCAGGCAGCTAGAGTTCATTGCTGCAAGTGCTTTTCTCTAAAAATGGTCGGAGGTCATTAAGAGGTCTGATGACGTGTACTAGTTTATTCCCGCATAGGGACTCGCAAATCTAATTAGAAATACCACGTAGTCTACTAGAGGTAAACTGCCTGTAGTTGGGTCTTAGGTTTATGACCTACCTATGTTTGTTTTTTGAGCGAATTAATTTTGTTAAATCTGGAAGGTTCCTGTACTCCATATCGGGACGTGTGCAGGCTTCCAAATAATGGAATCTTTTCGTGGTCGTTGTGCCTATAAATGTATTCCAATGTTTCTGGACCAGCTAATCGGGGTGTCTGAAGGACGAGACACCCTGAAACCGCAACTCAGTGTGGACGCGAATTTACCCATCGAACCTACATTCTTTGGGCAATAGTTAAATCGGAGTTCATATACTAGAAAGCACACAGGGAATGCAGGGATAATCATTAACGAATTAGATCTTTCACAAGTTCGTAAATGGCTACTTTGATATAATTTTTCTGTGGCCTTCAATCAGCATCTTTTGCATCGAATTTTCTTTGATGTTATTTGGTATGTGATATGTCTGCCTCATATTTTCAGGATATTTCGCGTAAAGTATGCAAGTTGCAAATCATTTTCCCAGGTGAACTATAGCCAGTCCAGGATTCACTTGAACCATTACATTTCTGGATTTAATTCAATCTTTATTTTAGAAGTCGCTGGTATTGAGCAAATAGTACAAACCCAGCGCGGATCGGAGGGGAATTAACCTTTGTAAACTCTGAAGAATGAAGTTAATGACCTTTTTCATGAAATATACCTAAATTAACGAAAGATCCCCGGCCAGCATGAGACCGGTGCGAACGCTCGTTCATTCAAATCCAAAATGGAGGAGAAAGGACCGCCAGGAAAAGGAAAACGAAAACTTTTTCAAATATCGATGTCGGCCAACGTTGCCCACATGTATAGATTTTTTCCATCTGATTTATCTTGTGTTGCGCCAGATCAAGAAAACAGTTCGCTGATAGGGACCACACGGGAATGAAAGTCTTCATCAAACCTAATTTTGATAGGCTGGTTAGTAATTATTCAGTATGACTCAACTAAGCAGACTGGCATAGTCCACAGTTGCCAATTGGTGCTTACGGCAGATAGTTATTGATTTTTCTGCGCGGTTAATGTTTCAATTGTTTTTTGCAAATTTTCTCAGGGCTGAAGACGAACTGGGAAACCAGCCTGAAAAATTTACGCATCAACGTTTCAACTTTCCAAAAGATGCCTTTCTCTTCTTAATTTAGACGAATATTCTCTTGTCATCTGCATGCGCGTTGTTTGCCGTGGGAGGAGTCATTGATTTTCACTTTCAGTGGCCACTTAACGTCCACGGAAACTGGAAAAACTGAAAACGAGAATAACTTTAAACGCAAGCGATTTCCTGAGAAATGGAATAAGCTCTGAACAGCTTCATGGATTTCCGGCATATACTAACCTCATGGATTCTGACTTGTCTGAATTAATCTTAAAATACAGTTAGAATTCATTGGTGCTAGTGCGTTTCCTTAAGAATATCAGGATCTGATGATGGCTGCTAGTTTATCCTTGATAAGGGGCTCGTAACTCTAATCGGAAATACCGGTTATTCTACTAGGAGTGAACCGCCTGCAGTTAGGCTCTATATTTAGGACTATCAGTGGTTATATGTTGAGGGAATTAGTTTTGTTTAAAGTTCTCATAGGTCACAGTATCCCATATCTGAATGCACATATGGTTCCGAAGGACGGAGTCTTTTCATGTTTCATATGAGTATAAACGTCTTCAGATGTTTCTGGATAGGCTTAGCAGTATGTTTAAAGAATGAGACCCCATAAAAACGGAACTCATTGCGGGGGCGGATGTATCCATCGAATTTTTATTCTTTGGCTAACTACACCACTGGCTTCCTTTTTTCTTAATTATCACATGGGCCTCCGTCGTGAATAACAGAGGTAGATTTTTCTACTTTGAAAATTGTCAATATCCGCAGTTGTGACTATCACTTCACCACTGCGTGAGTTCCAAAGCACAATATAACACTAACGTTCCATAGTCCACCGGAGGGTTTATAATGATGCATTCTTAATTCCTTCTTGTTAAAACTCTGTTATAGAATAACTTCTCGGATAAACTGCACATGCACTTGGTGGCGGCGAATTTGCATTCAGATAAAAGCTGACTTTCTTTGACTATTCTGGCATGGTGTCACTCCTAGTTTCAGTTCTGATGGACTAGTTAAGGTATTGTCTTGCTAAAAGTTAATCATTTATTTCATTCCTGAATGTTAAAAGGATTGAAAAGTTGTGGAGCTGGATCCTTGAGCGGCCGACGGGATTCATCTTTGCTGAGTCCTCTTTGAGAATCCTTTGTTGGAATCACTTTGGATGTGATTATTTATCGACAATCGCAAAATATGATATAAAATAATTGTCTTCAACATCTTCAAGATTGTTTCCACGAGGCTTATTTGTCCAAAATAGTCAACTGAGGTAGAAGACCTGTTTTTACAGAGCCAGGTGTGTGATTCATTCAAAGACGACTGGGAAAATTTATCATTCAAAAGCCATGATGAGCCATTTCTATCAGATTTTGAAATTTTGACTGGAACGACATTTGCAGTTAGGCTTTTGAATAATCGAAAGTAGCAAATCCATTTGTGCACGCTATAGAAATGAAATTACATACCGCAGAAATGGCATCGATTAGAATATCTCGGTCTAAAAATGAGCTGTGGGTCTTCTGTTAATCTTCTGGGTAAATTACTAATATGAATCAGTGGTCACCTTCGCATGCTTCACTGAGTTGCAATTTACCTCTTAATAGAAGTGGTATTGAGAATTCCTAAAAGTCATCATCCTATGATAAGATATTCGTTGCCCTTCATGGGTTTATTCGTGCATTTATCTCCCCGAAATGAAAATTTAAGTAGATTTCCAAAGCGATAAATAGACGGTTGGTTTAACTTTCTACCGCCTCAAAACCCCCTCATTTCATTGCTAACTCATCTGGCTACTTTGACCTTGCAGCCGCAACGATTGTCCTGATTAACTGCGACACATGCATGTACACACCCAGAAAATCGGAGCCGCATATATCTTGCGTGCTTGATACATGCAAAAGAGGTCACAAGGCACAGGAACTGATCACTGCTAAGGTATAAGTTCACAACACTATTCAGAGGCCCTTTTCTCGAGCGCAAGACTTAACATCTTCTGTGCACATCCTGGTATCACTAACGTTCATTGTTGCCCCTGTCTCATCCTCAAACAGGTGTTTTATTTTCCTTTTTATCCTGCCGAGTACTGCTTGGCCGAGTATCGCGCAACTCAGGATTTTCTCGTTACGTTCTAGCCGCTGCATATCTTTATTCTGACAGAAGCATACCTTACAGGAGAAGCTGCCATCAAAACTTCAAACCATGAAAAAATTGGCTGACAATTTTTAAATACCTAAATCCCATGAGAGGATATGAAAGAACAGTTAGCGCTTATGCGGGTGCGTTCGATAAATTATAATTGGGCCGGTCAACTCATATGAGGACAAGACACAAACTAGAATATTTAAGCGGGAACGTTCGTCTTTTATTTATTTACTGCCAATTTACGAGCAAGATCAAAAGATATGCAGTAAATTGACTCTTCATCATACTTGATAGTGTTTTTCAGGAGAAAACGTGCAGGTTATTGAATGATTGAAGTTCGGGACGGGGAAACGTTGACACAGTCAGGTGTTCAAAGCGATTCAAGGACAAGCAGGGCAACTGTCTATTTGTACATATCTGTAAAATTGACTGATATATTTGAATAGGTGCGTAACTCAACCGCTAGTATTCGAAAAGAAATAAGACAAAATTAAAAAATTAAAAATTCACATTCGGTTAGAACTGATAACATTCCAAACTCTTTTGTTAAACAATTAAGAGATTTTCCATCTTTATTGAGTATATTATCTTCAGTATTTCTCGAGAATGGTTTCTCACCTGACTACTGGAAAACATCTATTATAATTCCTGTTTCTAAATTTGGTTCCCATTCGGGTATTCATAAATATCGGTGGTCACAAAACGCCCTCTCTGGCCAGTGACTTGGAAAAATTAATTCCAAAAAAATTACAGACTTTTGCATGAACAATAAAATTCTCAGCTCCTCACAACAGGACTTTTTACAGGACCAATCTTGTGAACCATGTCACATGTCTTTTATAAACCTACTTACTCCTTTTCACAATGATAATTTATCTGCTCTAGTTATCTATTTTGATCTTAGTCAAGCATTTTAGAAAGTACCCCATAGGCGGTTTTTAGCCAAACTAGAGGCTATAGGGTTTCGTGGTCTTCTTACTGACTTTATCAGATTTCCTAGTGCCAGCATTGTTAACATTTTTTCTGGCTCTAGACTGTTTTCATACTGTTCCGTGACAATTCATTCGAAAGTCTGTCATGGTAACACATGTCTTCCTACAACTTCATATTAACTGTAAGAATAATATGGTTTGCTTTACATTAATAGGGCCCTCAAGGGCATTATTTCTGTAACCCTTCAATAAACACATGCATATAACGAAAAAATCAATAAAATCCAAAACAATAGGCCTTCGTGGGGTGCTCATGCTCTACTGCTACCGCAATATCGAGTGGTTTGCTTCAGGGTCCTCTGCAAGGTTCTCTTTTGTTCCAACTTTACATAAATTACATTTTATTGTGTATAAAACATTTCAATCTTTTATTCATGTGGATGATCTTAAGTCTGCTTACTCCTTCTCTAACTCTACGAATTTATTCGGACTTGGACACTCTTTCTGCTTGGAGCTCAACATGGTAGATGGAGTTCTCACCTTCTGAGTGCCGATACATGAGCTTTTCGTCTAAAAGGCTGCCACATATTTTTATTTTTCAGGTTTACCCAATGAATGAATGTTCTTACATCACTGACTTATGTTAAATTTACACCAATAAATTAGATCTTCCGCCTCAGGTCCATAGAATAACGGCCAAAGCTGCACAGATTTGCTGCTTAATTTCTTATGACTTCGATCTTCCTGAAAGGAAATTAAGACTTGATAGTATGTTTGTACTTCCCATCCTAGAATAATTTTGCCAATTCTTTGGTCGGATGAACGAATTTAGCCGTTCAAACTTGAAGGTGTCGAAAGGCATTTCGCAAGAAAACTGCCTTATCCGACGAAGGTCTGACGATTCTTGACCTCGGCGACATCAGAAGTCGAATTGAGACTTCATGTCACGATTAGGTTCACCAATATTGACAGGTGTGAAGGAAAAGAAGGTTTAACCCTAACAGCTACGATCTTCCAGGCCTATGGTTCCTGTAAATGACGAGGTAAGACGGTGAGAAAGCTAAATTGTTAGGAATAGTGTATTCTTTATGAGGATAGGAGTATAGATGGAAAGATATTTGACGCTCGGATGACCACAGTCCGGCTGCCAGGGCGACAATTCCGGAGTGAAGATAGCAGCAGGCATCGCTGCAGTGTCGGTGCATACATTTTAACGGCGGCCAATGGCGTAGCTAATGTTTAGACTAGCGTGGGCGCCCAAAATGGAGGTGGGCTCACGCGGCTATGCCGGCTTAAGGCGCCATGTGTCAACGTCTGAACTGGGGTTCCAAATGGCTGCAGGAGGCAACTACAGATCATCGGGAATTTAGGAGATCCTCTTGAAGATAACTTTCTCTTTTTCATATTCACCAGGAAAACTAGATGTCTCCATAAGCCAGCAGTCGTTCAAACGATGGAGGCCATATGGACTTATTAAGTCTAACTGCTCCCATTTCGTTGGCTAATAACCATCATCAGAATTCTATTTTTGACCCTGTGATGTCGGAGCCCTACATTAACTGATACTTTTCGCGAGAAATCATGTTATGCAAATTAGCGAACTACACAAATATTTAATTTTCACTTTCGGAACGGCTATTGTTCTTCTCTGTCCTATTTTCCTAAGCAGCTTTTTCTCCTGCACACTTTTTGAAAATGAAGGCTTGCTAAACTCTGCCTACATTTTCACTATGGGAGTTTTTTTAACTCCCCTTTTTCTATTGAACAATTAATTGCTAAACATCGCTAAATATTGCACTTAAAGGACATTTCGTCGGAAATTATTGCAACGTTGTAAACTTATCTGCGCAAATTTCCAAAGTTGCTTTGTTTTCTTTAAGAAAATAATGTTGTATAGATGAGACCTTCCTCGTGCTAATTCCTAAATTCCTAACCAACGCAACTGTTGGATTCTTTATGTTATCAGGACCCACGCTGACAAAGTCCCTGTAAAGATGTAGCTTAACCCTGGAGATAGGTCATTAACATATTCTGATACTTATATTGCAATAAAGGCATATTGATATAACTGCAAAGGAAAGAATATCATAATAAACAATCTAAAAATCTTTGCAGTGTTCATCACTAACTTGTGATTCTTGAAAAGTGAAAAGCATTGTGATTTTAAGGTTTTTGGCTGATCATGTCACATTTGGTATATCGGTTATTCATCTTCGTTAACCCTTCCAATGTATATGTAAGGTTTATGGACTCCAAAGAAAATAGTCAAGTTTTTAACTGGAAAATAGTACAGTCCCCTTCTGGTAAAACGGCTGTTTCATCAGAGTTCAAGTTTCTGCGAAAAGGAGTAAGCCTACTATTTTATTTTATTTGCAGAAACCTACATCTGCGCATTTAAGTTTGGACCTCCCCGACCTTCAACGTCTCAATTCAGCCTTCGATGCAATTCAAGAAGAACTACAAGTCATTAGCAAAAATGATTTATGATTGTTAGCTATCTTGGCACTGTAATGGCTGAATCCTCCCTTGAACCCCTCGACTTTTACCACTTACTTGATGAACTTGAATCTGACAATAGCGGTTCCTGCGCTAATGTCATTCGTAAACTACGAGAACATGAAGTTGCCGCATACCAAGCCGGTGTTGGTGGCCCAACAGGTGGATTGATAGCTAATTTCATCGCCGTTCTCGACGAAAGAGTTGCGGATAAGGAGTTGGAAATTGAAAAAGCCTGTAGCCATAATTATCAAAGTTTCGTCGACTCAGTTAAAGAGTTAATGCGTGTAGAGGAAGAGGCTGAAAAACTTCAAAGTACGCTCAGTGAGATACGTTCCAGTATGTTGGACGAAGTCCAAAAGGTACAGCATTTTTATGCGACCCGAATGCCTTTACGGTTTCGTCTAGTGGCTTTTATACATAACTGTCAAAATTGGTACCTTAAGCTTAAGTGCAGCAGATATGTGCAAATATTTTGCTACCGAATAACCCTAACCCCTTCTCTTTGCGAAGTGTTTGCCCTTTCCTCTGTCTTTTAGATCCAGAAATTGTATATTTAGTCAGCAAGCAACTGCTAAATCCCAACTCGTTGTCTTTAGTAAGATTTACACCCTTTTGCTCTTCATGTCTTGAAGCTAGGTGACTGCTCCAATATGTGCGTGTTGCTTTGATTTCTTCTAAAAACTTTCTATATTATACTTTTATCTGGTCAGTAACACTAACTCGCTTATTTAGTAACCCTTCTAATTGTCAGTGCTCTGTCCAATTATCGGACATGTAATCGTTTAGCTTTCCTGCCACACCTTTCTTTATTTAATTGAATCATCACCCAATTATATTTTTAGTTGAACGAATCCTTCATGGCCTTGTCTGCTTCCCAAAGTACTTTGGAGCAGGTTGACCAGTGCATAGCTGCTCTTCAAAATAGTTTGCCCGTTCTTGACCAGTATGAACGTATCGAAAAAAGCATTTCAGATGGACGCTATTACCACGCACTCAAGACACTGGAGCATTTGGAAAATTACCAAATAAAGTCAATTCAATCCTACACCTTCTCAGCGTGTCTTCAGAAGCGTATTCCCGAACTGCGAGCGGAAATAAAGGTAATGCTGCGCACATTTCTTTTTTCAATAGCTATGGTTGGTAAACTTAGCTTTCTATCGAATCCTCGGCTTCTTGTAGTACATTTGTTTTCTTACGTACACGCTTGGAAACCGGCTCAGCCCTTCGAACCTAAAGTGACCTTCATTGACTTACTAAGTAGACTACCAACAACATATAATCATTTGCGCTTAATATCAACACAAGGTCCTTTTATCGCTATTCTATGATAAGATTGCGCAAGGTTGCCCCAACAGTAAGCAACTAACCAATCTCTGAGGATTGGGGCTAACAGATTTTTACCATTTTCCGTTTCCTTTTGGACTCCTTATGCACATACTGCCGCAGGCCACCTCTAAGTTTGTTTCATAAAGCAATGCTATAACCGAACCGATATATCCGGACGTAACTATAACAAGTAAAGGTAGATGACATTACTACGTCATCGGTTTTTCACTTTTTACCTTTGGTTTTTTATGGTAGTGAACGTCCATGTGAATAGCGTCGGACCTTTTCGGTTTTTTAATGCCCCTTACGAATTAACCAACATGGCGAATATACCTTTCTGCATTTTATGTACCCTCTATGGACTAGAGTAATGTATTATTCTCTTAAAGTTGAAAACATACAGCTTATAGTTAGAAAAACGCAAATGCAACGGCTGTTGGAATTCAAATGTAGTCACACATTTTGAAAAAGGTTTTATAACTGGTAGGTACAGCTTTTTAAGTCGATATCTTGAAGGCGTAATTTACGATCAATGGGCTAAATGAAGGCTTATGTCGCGTGTATTTAGTTATATCGGTGGAAAAAGGTTTAATTTCCTAAGTTTTTATGTTTACTCATTCTAGTTTATACAAAGGACCGCGTAGCTGTGCATCTAAAAGTGTTTTACAAACCCACCTAAGTCGTTTCTCATCAAAAAAAAACATTCAAAATTTGTGGTTAACATTTAAAAATATGCCATCTACTGTAGACTGTCGTTTTCCAGACTTCGGAATCTAACATGATCGTAAGATTAAATAGTGGTTTTCTTTTTCGATTAGTTTCTGATATAAGGAATGCGCATTGTACTTAAGGAATGTATTTCATAATTTTAGTCTGCCAGCTTAGCTCAATTGACTGATTTCCTCGAAGAGATACGAAAGCACTCCGTCCGCCTGGGAGCAATAACTATGCACCGAATTGCAGAAAAAATAGGAATGAAGGACGACTGCATCGCCGACGGCGCGAAAAGACCGCTTTCGGAGCGTAAAATTGATAACGGATCAAATTCCGATGTGGATGAGTCGCCTAGCAAGGAACCAAGATCAAGAAAAAACAGTTAGTTCTTATACCACATTTTTATAGCTTGCTTGCAAATATGTTCTTTTAATTGCTTCTAAGGATGTAAATGATTGACTTTGGTTTCTATCATGGTCTTCTGCTCATCCTAAGGTTTTTTAATGCTTTATTTATGTTGAGTGCACGCTACTGATGAGGAAAATGTAGATTATAAGCATTTTTGAGTTCAGTTCATCAGACAAACGGTGGTCCTGAGTAAGTTCCATTCAAAAAAAGTGTCAAGAAATCGCGAAAATACACTCAAATGTGTTTCGTAAGTTCTGTCAAGCTTATTTTGATTTTATAATAAAGGCGCACTATTATATTGTCACTTCTATCTATTCTTGTTTATCCAATCCTTCTGTTTTTTGCTCTTGGTATAAGCTTGGCAATATTCTTAAAACAAAAAACTCCAAAGTCTTTGGTTGTTATTCGACTAATCTGCTGCCTTTGCGAACGATATCTGGCCAGTTTACCTTTTGCTGTACTGCATAGCCTCGTAGAAGAACCTAAAATTAAAAATAGAAATGGTTGCTTAAGTCCCAGACCCCCAACATGCCTAGTCAACTGCCATGCATAAATCATCGCGTTCACATACATAACCTGGCAGCTCTGTCCTTCAAAACAGACTTTGTATCTTCTTTGTATCCATGGCATTTCGTTTAGAGAACTCTTCCTGTGCGTTCGAAACCGAAGTTTACTGTCTAATAGCTCTAGACTGAGGTAACAACTGCTGAAATACTTGGCTGCATTCGAATGTTTTGCATGCAGGACTGATTTTCGTAGCCATATAAATGCAAATACTCACTGTCAAGTGGACGACCGGCTGAAAAGTTGCTTGACAGAAAGGCATAACGGTGTACTCATGTCTTTTTCTCAAATCACTTCGTCTGTGTGCCCGTGTTCTCTTTAAGTATGACATTTATCTTCGCCAAAGAAGGTAAAAGTAAAAATCACTTTCCAAAATATACTTTCTGGCTAACGGAAGTTTTATCGTGGTTTTTTGCCACTCCCTACTGTCTACCTACTACCTTCTCTACTTATAAAGCTGACCAAGAGGCAAACCGTGTTTTCCTCGTAAATGCTTTCAACTCTCTGCCGCTTTCAGCTCTCCCCGACTCTGGACAAGATGTTCGTTATTTTGGTTGGTCAAATCCAAGTAATGCTGATGCTGCCTTTTGTTTTTGCAGTTTTTGCTTACCCACTATTATTTTAAAAGAAGTCTACAGTTCTTCATTCCATCTGGTTTAAGTATTTGTTTTATGTAATACTTTGTCCCGTGATTTTTTGTCCTTATCTAACCTGTCCTGTGGTTGTATTTTGTGTGCGTGTGTGTGTGTCTACTCTGACTGCTCCTTAATCCAAACGTTTTGTTTGAAGACGTTCTTCGAAGGCTGCTCGGAGTCGGTTCCGTCTGGCGAGCTGCTCCTCAGCCCTGTCGAACTGCATTTTATTTATTTTCTGGCATTCAACCCCTTTCAGCCCGCTGTCAATCGCATTCAATTCAACTGACTCTGATGCGTTTGCGGCTGTTGGTTGACTTCTACAAACTCCTTCACGCTGTTTGTGGAATTAATTTGCAGACAGAGGTGGTGCGACAATTTTTGCTTGAGCAATCCTTCGAAATTTGCTTGCGTTTAATGTGCTGTCTAAATACTTTTGTTACTGTCCCACGTTTACTGAAGTCGCGTCGATGTTTCTATTTTTTCGTTTGGAAGCAAGTTTTTTCTCATATCGCTTCCTGGAGAGGTCTATGTTCATGACACCAATTATGCAGTGCTATACTCGAAATTTTAAAGGCTAATGGCTTTCTGCAACTGTCGATTTTCGGTGCCAATAGAGGTACTCTTCACTGCAGTGCGCCACTTCAGGTAAGTCTTTTTTGTCAAGCTGCCTTAAGATAAAGCATCATGGTATGCCTGTACTTGATGCAGCTGTAATACTGCCATGTTTAGCCGGCCTCGTTAGGGTCGTGAATTGTGGCAACGAATCTGGAGAACTGGACTCGTCGAAAAAGGCTGGATACAGAAGGTCCAAGTGACATGTGGCACGTCAAGTTTTGCATAAACCTCTTCTGTGATACTTCCTGATAGACAGTGGCTTCGAATCGCGTTACCATTTCCTTATCGGCTGTTTTCATCTCTATTATTTTCCTGCACGTTAGTGGCCCATATTTTAACTCCTATCCGCATTTGCAACTGCAAACAGAAGTAGAGGGTGGCGGCTGCGTGTCGTTGTCACCCATACAGAGTCTACACTCTGAAAAAAAACTTGCCGTAGGTGATTCACGACGAATTATCTGTCAATCTACAGTTCAGGCGGATTTCTATCTGAGAAACCTTCTTTTTTTTAAATCTGCGCCTGAGTTACTGAAGCCGAGGGCGTCTTGAAGTGGTATGCTTGCACTTTCGCCGTTTATTGACACGGTGTCGAATTGTGTGATTTTCTAAAAAATGCACATTAACGTTTCTTCCACAAAAAGGAAAGTTAGCCAAGGGCCTCTGATAAATGCTGCTACCTCCAACTGTGACGTGGTAGATGTAATAGAAGTCGCTCTCTTTTGTTTTGCCAGTAACACTTTTCACCAATTCTAACCGTGTCCCGCCCAGTAAAACATCCTCAATTATTTTCACAAAATATAGCCATTTTGGCTAGAAGCTGCAATTCCCATGGGAAAACGATCTTTCCTCAAGTTTCCGTAGTTTTCCTTCGTGTGTATCTGTTACTTTGAGTTTGTGGGGAATGCCAGTTTTGCAGTACGAAGGGACAACTGACTTAGCTGTGGCTGCTGTACACTGAATTGGAAAACGTGTCTTACGGGCCCAATTGGTGAGCATTCGTTTTTTCGCCTCTTCCTGGGTGGCCACTTCAGCTGAAAACTGTTCAGAAGACGGAATGTAATTGTGAAGGTGGAGGGAGTAGACCACAGAGTCTTCTTTGTTAGAATTTTTGCGCAGATGTCTAGGAGTTACATTTAGTCGGCTGGCCTTTTACTATCCCCACTGTTGCCATCACTGTTCTCTCTACCCCTAGGGCTATTGCTGATAATAATGCTACAACTATTACCCTTATCTCTACTCCCTTTGCTGCTGTAGGATCTGAGCAGCGTTTATGCGCAAATCACTTCAATCATCAGGCTAAATCCCGGGTTATAGGTAAAAGACAAGAGGCACAAGAATGAGGGCTCTATTGTGCACAGGACTCGGCATAGCTGTCTCGGGCTGCAATGGTTCAGTCATGCCTGAGAGGGGGGAGTGATAGCTGCCTTCTGCATGATTGTGGAGCAAGTTCATGTGCTGTGGTAAATTGTCCGAGGGTATGTCGTGTGCAGTGGCCCATGTTACGTCGGCCGAGGGGTGGCCTTTTGAAATGGCCCTTTGGCAGCCGCAACTATCTGCATGTGCGTGTGTGCGCAAGTCTGCAGGTCAGCGAGTCGCTGGAAACAGCTGTCTGCGAAGTTGCCTGACGTTGGGGCAGTGCGCATTGAACGAGGAAACAGGTCAGCCATATTGGCTGCCTCTCACAGTTCCCCGCCAGATGGAGAGCCAACTGAATGCGTCGATTTTGAGGCAAATTATAAAGTGAGAGAGGTAATCCAGTGCATATGCCGGTCGAGAAGCCTTTGTCGCGTGTGACAGTAGTTGGTCGTACCGGAAGCTAGAGTGATGCCTCCGACCAGTGCAATTGTGGCATCAGTCGCAGCATATGCCATCGTGATCTTGACAGCATTTGCCGGCAACTTAGCACGTTGGTATGAGGAAAGGACATCTCGGACACGAGAAACTCTGGTGGAGGCTGAGTCGGACGAATACATCAATGAAATAGGCTCACTATCGTCCAGACGCAAGATTCGGATAGAATGCAGTGTCAAACGTTTGACCATCGATGCATATTTACCTGCTAGTGTTGATGCCAGTATTATTACTACTACCACTGCCTACACTCCTTCTACAACATCCACCACCCCTACTGCTGGTGCCAGCATGGGTTTTTATTTTGAATTTTATCAGTCAGTTTTCGTCTTTTGTAGTGTTTGATTTCGAATACTAACACTGCTGATGCTATTGATGATGATGAGAACTTTATTTTGATGATAATATAAAACTTTCAGCAAATAAATGGCTCCATTCACGGAGAGCAAGAACTAAAGTAATTTAAAGGGTCCAAAAAACTCAAGAGTAAACGGTCAAAGATCACAGAAAACTCAAAGCAAGAATTAGACATGGTTACCACATCAGTTATGGAGTCAGGTCGGCCTTCAGCTTCTCAATTTCCGTTTCTTCACACGTGAGGAAGCGTGCTAAGAATGGGAGTATCGAGTTCTGGTAGGCTGATGTATGACATGTCATATGTCGGAAGTTTCGGCGCGTCGTACGAGAAGACTTCGCAGGCATTAGTTCGGAGTGGAGAGGGTGAGCGTCATCACTAAGAATACGGTCCACGAAATTCTTGACCGATTTGAAATGTCGCTGAATTATAAGGTCGGTTAAAAAAGCATAGGAATAGCCGGCAGCTGAAGAGCGCATCCGGAGAATACGTTTAATGATAATAAAGTCTTTTTTGAGTAGTGCTGGAAAGGTTACTGGAGAGCAGTAAAGAATGAGAGGGAGGATACAAGCGTCTATAAAACGCCAGATGAGGGCTTGCAGGGTTTGATAAGAACGCAAGCGGCGGATATAATATAAAAGTTTGCGGATTTTAATAAAATGGTCTTCAATATGAAGATTAAATGAGAGGTTGGAAGCTATTGTTTCACAAAGGTATCGGAAGGAGGATACCTTGTTGGGCAGAAGGTCGATGGTTTCAGGCCTGGAGGAGGGTCGCAGCCTGAAGGTACTCTGGACTGACTTCCGCTCATTAAGTAAAAAGCCATTTTCTGAAGACCATGCTGTGACATGGTCCAAACTATCCTTCAGTTTTTGAAGATGGGTCTGGCTTTCGAGAGGATAGCCGACAACCATGTCGTCAGCATATTTTACAAACAAACATGCTTTTGGAGATCGTAGGTCATCAGTATGGAGGGAAAAAGTTGAGGGGATAAAATAGACCCCTGCAGAACTCCACAATTATTGGAAAGGATCGTGGATTTTCGCTTCTCGCTCTGAACGAATTGGGTGCGGAAAGTAAAATAGTCCGCAAGCCAAGAGACGGCCCAGCCAGGAGAGCCGCATGCAGAGGTTTTATTAAGAAGATTTCGCGGGACCGTGTTGAAGGCTGAGGAGTAGTCAAGAAAGGCACATGCGTATGAACGGCATCCCTTGTCCAAGTCTCAAAGAGCAGAGTGGACTACGAGAGCAACAGCATCTAGTGTACTACGCCTAGTCTTATACGCAAACTGCAAGGGATCAGAAAAATTGGATGAAAACGCCTTAATGATGTCCAAAGCTGCTCGTTCTGTAAGTTTGAGGAGTGCAGAAAAGCAGGCAGTTGGGCGAAAGGATTTAGGACCCGTTGAAGTGGTTTTTTACGGGATAGGACTGATTTTGACCGAACGCCAGCCGTCAGGAATCTTGGACTCCATAAAAGACAAATGATTAAGATGTGCCAAGACAGGAGCTAATTTAAAAGAGCAAGATTTAAGGAGAAATGGGGAAACGCTCTCTGGTCCGGCAGCTGTTGTACCTTTAACCTTGTTTAGGTGTTTTATGACTGTTGCCACGGACACTGGAGAGAAATCACTTGGTGGTGAGGACATATCATTTGTCGGGAGATTGGAGTCGGTGGGAGTGTGGATGAAGTTTTAGTTTAAGCTGTCTAGTTCAGCATCAACATGTGCCAGTGTATTGCATTGACCAGTGAGACGTTTGAGACTCTTCCATATTTCGGAAGATGTAAAAGTAAAAAGCTGACTGACAAAAAGGTCCTTCAGTCTGGAAATCTCACGCTTTATCTGGGCGTTCAGATCCTTTAGTCTATCTCACAGACCTAGTTTATAGAGCAATTCCTTTTGACGTCTCAAAGTTTTTAGGTGGAGAGAAGATTTCCTGTCAGGTCTAACCATGTCAGTTTCAAGAGGACAGCAGACGTTAAAAATGTTGTTTAAAAAAGTAGTGAGATGTCTACAGCGTGATTCGACATCCGAGTTCTCTAGAAGGGTAGAAATATTGCCAGCTATGATGGTCTGGAGCAAAGAAATATTATGCGGGGAGGTGTCTCGAACGCTTAGTTTCCTCTCGAGAATTCCTAAGAGCCCTTTGTTAGAGCTACAATAGATGGTTGGCAAGCCCAATAACAGAATGATCTGAGCCTGCCAACGGTGCTCTATTTTTGACGACAAAAAGTTTGGGATGGTTGGTCAATCTGTGATCCAGAGGGGCGTCGGCACGAGTGTTGAAGGAAACTAAATCGTCTAAACCTAACAATGTAAGGGGGCGAAGATTTAAACGGTTGAAATCACCGCTTAAAATTATGACATGCTCGCAAGACAGTGCAGCAAGTTTTTTGGAAAGAAAATCAAAAAAGGTGCCTAAAGCACGTTGGCATGTAGAGGGAGGAATGTAAATACTGACAAAAATGATGCCTTTAAAATTGCCTAAAAATCTGGGCTTGCATACTACAGCAATGGCGTCTATTAAGTCGTCTGAATAAGAAAATAAGGACTTACAATTTGTGCACCATTGCTGGTTCACAAAGACAGCCACCTCTGCCGCTGGTTAAGGATTTTCTGTCCGAACGATAGGCGTAAAAATATTGTTGGGTGATTAGTTCCCACTTATTGTCGCTGTTTTGCCAAGTTTCTTGCTGACAGATGACTGCAGAGTTTTTATTTTCTCTTTTCAACATGAGTTCCGATAATTCGACACCTTTGTTAAAAAGGGATCTGCAATTTGTCGAAAATTCTTGTAGAGGCTTACGTTTGTTGCCAACCTGATCTGTGTGTTCTTTTCCGTGTGGTGCGGAGAATTGTCGAAGATATTAAATTGCAAATGCGACAGATTGGCCTCATTTGAAAAATATTGGAATGTTGATAAAATAACTTGTTTTCGTGCATTTAAAAAGGTAGCAGTGTACTGTAGAAATTATCTCATGATCACAAATGCAGACAAAAAAGCAGATGGTATAGGATGATAAATTCCCGCGTGAATGCAGAGCAAAAAATGGGTGGCTCAAACTCGAAAGCCGCGCCATTTGTTAATAATACTACTGCTGGTAATATTAACACTGTTAATACTACTATTGCTACTAAAATAACTGCGAATAGTACTTCTATTAATACTTCTCCCGCCAATACCGCTATTACTGATGACGATAGTACGGGCTCTTATTTTTGTTTGCTCTTTCGGTTTTCAACTTTTTCCTGCAGTGCCTGGTCTCTTTTGAGTGCGTGTGTCTTTCCAAAACTACCTGTTACTTGCTAAATCAATCCGTTCTCTCTCTACCTCCCTCTACAACGTAGGAGTCCTCGAGGCCGAGCTGGAGGAGCTTGCTGCTGCAGCTTCGCTGCCCGCGGACCCTGACGATTCCACCTCCACCGGCACCAACAACAGCACCTCACCGTGGCCACACGGGAGAACGAACATCGAGGATGTGGTCAACTTCGGACCGGTCTACCGCTGTCTCCACATCTACGCTGTGTCCGGCGAGCGTGCAGAGTTTGAGCACTACTACTTCACGCAACGCAAGAAGCAGTGTCAACTCATTCTCAGTCTTTCTCCGTCACAACAGGTATGCCGCGGGAGGCAATCACTTGAATGCTCATTGTGTGCTGCTTATCAAAGATACAGTAGGTTTACATTCGTTGATTACCATTCATTAATCAATAAAGGAAATCAGTCGACTCACTCTGACCTTGACCTTATTCTCGAGCCTCGCCAGTAGCTGCTAGTAGTCTAGGCAGATAGCATTGTTGGCAAAGACAAGGGAGACTGAAATAATCAATGGTTAGAGCGTTAGACTTCTGAGTCTCGGTTGGGGCACTATTTGGGGTTTGGTATGACCGGCTGATGACGGCTAGTAAGCCAGAAATGGCCATTCCCGTGTCTCTTGTCTTTGCCGGCAATGTTTCACGCCTATACAGTAGATTTTCTATTTCATTAACTGTAAACCGAAATTTTCTAATGTTTTCGATGCGAAAGAATAAGTTACCTAAGTAGGTTTCTAATACAGATTAGCGTACGGCCTTCTCCCGGCTTTTCAATGAATTATTTTCTAACCAACTACAAAACGTACTCTTTGTAGGAAATATTCACCTAAGTAGCATGCATTTTTCTAATTGATTTTCGCTACCGATATAAATTCATATACAGGGTGCCCCACAAAAAACCCCTAAGTTTGTGATTGTTACGGCGGCTGGACCGCCCATGCCGTCACGATCGATGGCGGAGAAAACAGAACACCTGGGCCACATCCGAAGTGAAGCCACCCCCGTTGGTTCACACCCGCATTCATGTCGCCCACGCCATGTTCCGCTCAGTGGTGAGGAGCACCCACACAACGTGGGTGGTGGTCGCAGAGGAGAAGGTTTTAAAATGCCTACCTGCGCACCATATGCCAGGAATATTCTGGAAAGACGTGTAGACCCATGCCACAGCTAAGCAATTTCCAGCGCGAGGTCATCGTCCTATTCCGGAAAGAACATCCAACATGGGGGTTGCAGAAATGTCGGAACATTTTGCCTAAATTTTTTGGTGCCATTACAACTGACCAGTTTAGAGGTGTCGCGGCTGCATTCAAACAAGATGGATCACCTGTAGCAAAGGTGCGTAAGCCTGGTAGTGGCACTTCTTGCAGGCACTATTCCTCAACAAGGCGAGCAGTCTTGGAACTTGCCGTAACTCCACCAGATCATCACAGAAGACATTCAAGTCAACGTGAAATTTGTAAAGAACTGGGATTGTCAAAAGGGTATGTGCACAGAACAATTGCAAAATCCAATTTAAAATGTTTTCGACGTATTCAATGCCATGTTTTAACTGAAGCACACCAGCAAGCTCGAAAGACAAAGTGTGATGCCATACTTCAGCGCTTCGGTGAAGGAGAAAAATGGAAACAAGTGTGGTTCTCAGATGAATCATCATTCTGCTTGTCTGCACCACTGAATAGGCAAATTGAACGCATATATCGTGCAGTGGAAGTCAAAAGTGAAATTCCTGATGAAGATTTGCTGGTGAAGATAGACAAGCAGCAAAAATCTATCATGTGCTATGGTGCTGTTTCCTGGCAAAGCAAAACAGACCACTATTTTATTGAAGGAGATGCTGCTGGGCAGGAAGGTGTTGCACGGAGTCGGAAAACGAAAAAAAACTGTAAATCAAGTTGTTTACCGAGAGGAGATGTGCCCGCAGATGTTTACAGATATTGATCAAGTAATGCAGGGAGAACCCTGGACGTGGCAGCAAGATGGTGCAAAGCCACACACTGCCAATGACACTGTCGCCTGGCTCCGAGTTAACACTCCAGATTTCATCACACCCCAGCAATGGCCATCCAAGAGCCCTGACCTGAATGTAATGGACTTTTGCATTTGGAGTGTACTCTTACAGGAGGTTCAGAGACGAAGAATAGGAATCACTGATATTGAGTCAATAAAACATGAGTTGATGGACACATGGAACAACATCCCTCTTGATGTCATTCGTCGAGCAGCTCAGAGCTGGATGGATCGCTTACGTCACTGTTCTGCAGTTAATGGACAGCATTTTGAGCGGTATCTGTAACTTGTTAGTAGGTAGCAGTTTGTTAATTACACAATAAAGTTGTTAATTATAATTGTAATCAATAATTTTTATTTTTATAACAGTATAAACATTATCATAAATTTAGGGGTTTTTCGTGGGGCACCCTGTATATTTTATGTAGAAAACATGCCAAATATTATTTTTAATTTGCACTTATTTCGTAGAAAATTAGGCTTTCTTCATATTTCATATTCGGGAGAAGGATATCTTCGGTTTTTTAAGATTTTCTAATTTTGCGACTCAGATCCGTCAATTTCGTAATGTTTCCTGTAAACTATACAGCATGATCCGCATGCATTACGAAGGTTTATGATGACTATTTGAACTCTTTCTCATAGTGTAGTTAAATGCGTGCTTTCTTTAGACGGAATTTATACAACATTTAATTTGGAAACATTGAATTAAGGCGTATCAGCTGGCAAGGTTCAAAAGTACTCGGCAATGTATAAAGTTTTTTAAAACCGAAATATGCCCTTTTGGCAAGTATTAACTTTTAAGAAGGCGCCATGTTCTAGTAAACGAGTACAAGCAAGAATATTTTTAATTAAATTTTCGGTAAACTATACTTGAATGATAAGGGCAGTGAAAGTCAATTATAAAGATGCAAGCCACTTAGGAAGCCATTTTTATCAAGCATACTTTTTCAAACTGTCAGACAAAAGCTTGTTTAAAAGCCGGCATCCTGATGTGACTGAACATCTTGAGATTAGAATCGACACCTTATCAGTTTCATAATCCTAGTTAAGTACTTTTTTTCGAATCGAAAACCTATTTGAAAATTTTGGTTGACATTTAATGAGATATGCTGTAGTATTCCAGTAAAAATGTCTGCCTACGGCCTTTGGCTTCGAAGAGATCTTATCAAAAAATTAGCTGGCCCCCTTGAAGAACACTGCCTCAGTCTCTGTTCTTTAAGGATGATGAAAAATCAAGCTATTATCTGGTACACAAAAATATACATGGTGGACCAAATAGTAGATGGCAGACTGATAGCAGTTGGTTGTGAATACATTCATATCCTCATTCGCTCGCTAAAAGCTGTTCCGGGATGAAATCTAGCACTTATGGGTTGACAGGGCAGTATGCGCTTGGCAATCGTAGATGCAGGCTATATGCCTGGCGAGCCATAACTGACAGGCCCATTTTCGATCTACCCAGCCTTGTCTTCGTAGCTTGGTGGGTATGGGAGGAGCTAATGAAGTTACTACGCCGCGTGTACTGGCCTAATGCAGTTGCTACGATCCCCACCTCTCCTCTGTAGTAGTCTTTACCCTTGACGAGTTTTTTTTAAATTTTTAATGTGACTTTCTGTATAATATCGGCCTCAATCTCCACAACCCTGTTCTGACCTGATGGTTAAACTGTAATACTATTGCTATCGATCAAGTTGACTGTCTAACCCAGCATAAAGCCCCTTCTTTTTGCGTTCCGAAAACCAAGTTCCAGCAACAAATTCACTAAGCTGAGGATCGACTACTCTCAGCTGGCTTCCCTCGTCAGTTGAAACGAATGGGGTCGCTGCAGTGAGTATCTATTTTTCGAATGATGTCAAGTGAGGATTGAGCGCCGTTATCGAGGCATTTAGCAAAACATTAAAGCCCACTCAGGGGGTTCCCGTGCCCTGAAACGAACAATAAGGTGGAACGAAACACCTCAAAAGGGTGTTGCCTGTCGAAAACAGCTGAAGTGTCGCTGCACTTCATCGACTTTGAGACATCGGAAATTTCACACACAGTGACGAAATCGCTGCTAATTGTACCAAAGGGAAAAGCTTAAGCGCCTGCCCTATTTAAAAATACTCTTATGTTGAGCCTATAAAAGGAGAAAGAGGAGAAGCTTTGTCGGTATTTTCTTCTGTGTCACTATCTATCACAGTGCACTTCCTAAAGGGGATCTAGCTTGGGCTCCAGGGCAAAACTACCCACAACAGTATATAAAAACCTGTTATGAGCATTTCTGACCGACTCACTTGCACGCCGACCTGATGACTCGTCCCATGCCGCGCTATCGATCGTGCGCATAACTATATCGCACAGGCTGCCGATGGGATTAGTACTTTGCCCAACCAATCGGGTGAACCGTAAAGCCAGTCGATCTGCTAACCCCTCAAGGACATTATTTGATTGGTTCGATTGCATTCCGATCTTTTAAATACGCTTATGCTCTTTGTTTGGCTTTCAATACATTGTACTATGCACGTCGCTTAACTTCCTTTCTTCCGTCCTTGCTGTCCGGTCCCCCTTTGGGGATTTGGCCGAGGTGTTGTTGGATAGGTGACTATCGAGGCTTCTGGCAAGGTTATACCTAAACCAAGACACACACAGACGTTGTACGTCGTCCCTCCCGCTTGACTCCAGTTCGACTGTCAATGCCGTCGGTCAATGTGCACAGCACAGCTGTCAACAGAAAGTATGTGTACCTAAGGCACAAATGTGCAGCAGCTGCTGCCCTGACCGATAAATCATCGAGGTTGACTCACAGTTTCAAGTTATTTGGGTGCGTGGGTGATGGTAAATTCCAACTGACTCACACCCAGAAAGTACAACAGATGTCATTTCAATGCTGTCTGGAATTCAATAATGCCATTTTTTATTGGAGAAGCGTATTTGAGTAGAGTCTTAAGCTTGATTTTCCTGCAGCCTAATCCCCAGACACTTCAGTCACGTCAGGGTGCCGGCTGCTTGCAAAAACTAAACCCTCCAAAAGAATGACTGTTATTTTCCCTGTACTTTAATAAATTTAATATTATTTTTTTAAAAGCATGCACTCAACGATTCTCCATTCTACTCTTTTGGTAATCTATTATGTCTTCTTACAGTGTTATACCTGCAGAAAGGGGTGTCCTAAAAAGCTTCTACCTATGAAATTTTGAGGCCAACAAATGTCGATTCGTGTAGCATCGTTTCTGTCTATTCATAAATTATGCTTGCAAAAAATCCACCGTCTACGGCCACTGCAAAATTTAATGAGCCCTATGTGGCCTCTTTTTAATAGCATAACTTGTGGTTTAGAAACTTTGAAGTCAGGTTTTAACAACAGGTTGCCTTCAAACACATTCAGCAATTTAAAAAAGATTAAAAGTAAAATATACCCTTTTTAGGGTATCAACTTTGAAAAAAAGTGTAATTTACTAACAAGTGAGTACATGAAAGCATATTTGCATGCATATTTTCTGTTAAATCTATTTTAAGTTATAAGGGCATAAACGATAATTGATAAAAAATTATTGCTAATTAAGCGTTCCTTTTAACCGCGTGTAGTTTTTACAGGTGGCCGGGAAGAAGCGCGTTCAAAAGCCGACTGAAATATCTTGAAATTCTCTTGCACGATTCTGCATAGTATAGCCCTACTTTAACGGTCCTTTCCAACAGAAAACACATTTAACAATTTGTATAAATAGTAAATCAGGCATCCTAAGAAATTTAATTTAAAGAGGGCTTAACTGAGAAAAAAGAGGTAAATTTTATTACTAAATATTCGAGACTGATTCCCCAGCTCGTCTTCGGATAAGCGAGACTATGCAACTGAACAGTTAACATTTCAAGCGTGCAGAAAAAATCAGTACTGGGAACTGAATGGTAGCTGGGGTTTCTGTCAGTCTGTTCGATGGAAGAGACGATGGCCGCACAATGCAGACTGGCAGAAAGTCCAGCTACCAATCAGCTCTCACGCCCTATGGCTATTGATTTTTTCCTGCACGTTTGAATTTTTCATTGTTCGTTTGCACATTCTCGCTAGTCCGAAGACGAGCTAAGAAACCAGTTTCCAAATTTACAAATTAAATTTTCCTTTTTTCCCAGTTAACACCTTCTCTTCAAATAATATTTAACAATTTCGGTTTACATCTACTCCACTTGCATATGACTTAATTATCAAACTAGCACGCTAGTCCTTGCTGTGAAGCGGTCTAATTGAGTAAGATGACTGTTGTACGCCGCCTGTTGTCTTCGTGGTGATCGATTTGCTCCCGCATTTCCATTGGTCCACTTTCTCCAGGCCTACTTATTATGCACGATCTCCCGTCGATATGTACTGCATGTTTTATGGTGTCTTGGACTGTAACCTGAAGCACACATGAAGGGCAGATGTGCGTGTCTTTGTGTGTTTGCACTGCCTTCTGTCCAACCTTATTAACATTAGTTTTCACCGACATGTGTTGTCTTCCACAGAACTCAGCCCCCCCCCCCCCTCCCCACGATCACGTGATACTGAGGTATGGTGCGTGTGTATGTGTGTGCGCTGTAGGGTCAACCACCCTTCAGCGGTGATGACGTCGGCGTTGAGTGGACTTGAGTTTTCTTAGGCTCACACTCCGGTACTCACACAGAGAGCTGTAGTTTTTACCGTTATAACCCACGTAAGGCTGAATGTCGTCTCTCAGAGGTAGACCTGTTGTTTTGTTGTGTGCGCAGCCTAACCAACAGTTTGCATCGCTCTTCTTCACGGCAGGTGACTTATATTTTCGTTTAGTCATGCATAAGAGAAAGACTAATTCAATTGCATTGACTCGAACAGAAAACCGAGTAGACCATTTGACCCTCTCTGTCTCTTTTTCTATCTCCCCCTCTTTTCTTTTTCTTTCCCTCTATCCTCCCTTTTCTCTGTCTATCTCAATCGCATTCTATGTCTTCTTTTTCCATTCTATATATATATATATATATATATATATTCACTCAGAAATGTGCGAACACCGATCGAATAGGCTTTCGAACAAAACAAAGTTCATGTGGTGGTCAGAGGTCCCCAACGGGTGACCGCCTGCCAGGCCGATTCCGGACAAGTCATAAAAGAAGTAAGGGGGGTATGACAGCATTTGGGGGTTACTTGATACAGAAATGTTTAGGGCTTATTAGCCTTCATCAGCCAAGCATAACCCTGAACACCAGCTGGTCGGACAACACAAACAAACGAACTCACAGATGGTGCAGTTGGTCCACCACTGGTGTCTATCGATTTTTTATTACGTAGTTCCTCTTAACATTGAGTAGGCCGAAGAAAATCTTATAGGTGGCTGAAAGTTGTCTCAATTAAAAATCGATTCTTATGCCCTAGAAAATCAAGAAAGATCACAAGCCGTGCTTATTAATGCAACGGGCTAAATAAGTACTTGCTAGTTGCATCTTAACCAGCAAATATTATGCAGTCTATAGATGATGAAGGTTAATAAGCCCGAAACAGTTCTGTGTCAAGTTACCCCCAAATGCTGTCATACCCCCCTTACTGCTATTATGACTTGGCCGGAATCGGCCTGGCAGGCGGTCACCCGTTGGGGACCTCTGACCACCACATAAACTTTGTTTAGTTCGGAAGCCTATTCGATCGGTGTTCGCACATTCCTGAGTGAATATATACCCGATCAGCAATGACAGCAAATGGCAGGTGGCGAGGCGCTGATGAACTGCGGTTCGATGAAGTGCTTATGACCCATCTGATAGACTCCAGTGGTGGACCAACTGCGCCGTCTGTGAGTGCGTTTGTTTGTGTTGTCCGACCAGCTGGTTTTCAGGGTTATGCTTGGCTGATGAAGGCTAATAAGCCCGAAACAGTTCTGTATCAGGTTACCCCCAGATGCTGTCATACCCCCATGTGGTGAGGATCTTGCTTGATCCCATTCGGTCTGCTCCTCAGCTAGCTGCTGGCAATAACCAACGTGGCTGCAACAGCTCTCTGCGTCTGGCCTGTTGCAGGAACTATTATGGCGGCCTAAAAACAGCCTTCGCAAGCAGTAGTTTGCAAACCATAGCCACGTCCTTAATAGGCCATCTAGGGACTGGGAGTTTGCAGCAGCCAGTAGCATACATAAAAAAATAACCCGACCGGGATATCTAGAGTCCGGAAAATGCACACGTTGGATGCAGCATTTAAATGAGCCACACATCATCAGTTGTTAACATAATGCGATTGGTATCATGCATCATCTTCAGACCCACCTTGATGTCGGCACGAGTGAATTCCTTAGTTTGCTCCATTACGAAATTGGTCACCTCGGTGACCGAAAGTTGCTCAACACGACGCTCCTGGAAAGCACGGCTGACTAGAGTGGAATCAATCGATAATTTTAATTTCTAGTTGCATTCACTCAATAAGCCAAACAGCCAATGGGACTGGCCACTACGTCAGGAGATAATCTTATTGGCTCAAGGGACATCGTTGACATACGCTTGTTTCCTTGAATTTTTTGTACATAGAATACTCAATGACTTCCGCTTCTGCACTTTTCCTGTCGTGTTCTCTCTTTGGGAGCTCACATGAGGCGTAGTTAGACGGCGAATATTTGGCCTGGGCCTCCGTTACAACAATTTGGTGAGGTGATATCTCGGCCTAGGCCTCCGTTATAACAGGAACTACGACACTCTGAGAAGGTTTCCGAATCGTCGGTCTGAACAGAGCTAGGTCCGCGAACTTGCCTCTTCTGGACGTTGTAGCTTACCATACTAACAGCTTAGGTACTAGCTACAAAGCCCAGACACGTGTTTCACCGGTATTCTGCTGCTGCTGCTTTACACAGCTCCGAGGGGTCCGGCTCACCAGTGGCTCCCCAGCTTTCGCGGTTTGTTTTCTGGTTAATGTACCGAGTTTTAAGGCTCAGCTTTGAAATTTCTTTAAAAGTTAATTTCTGTTCGCGGTATACATCAGTATATTTAAGGTCCAAGGGCAAAAGTTTTATTTCGGATCTCTGTGCAAAGCTATTGAACCCACTGCACATAGTGGAGGAGGTCGCTTTTTCTCGCCTTGCATACTTGTTTACTCGGCTGCAAGAATTTGACTCCTTTCCCATCCCCGTGTAATGATTTACGTCCTAATTTATCCTTACCCAAAATGTCAAAACTCCGCTCAGTTTATTGCGCGAAACAAAAGTTTACCCTAATATCACGAACTCAGCAGCCAGACGAGAGGTATTTCCCCTGTTGGATTTTTTCGAGAAATATTATTGAGAATTCTTATTATTTGAACAGACAAGCACACCGTCTATCAAGCTCCCTCTCACACACCCTCACTGCGCACGCAGTTTTTGTAACCATTGGGTCATGGTAGTTATTCGACGGACGGGTGACGAATTGCATTCGAGTTTGAGTCTAATGAAGTGCAGTTGCACGTTGTTGACTCAACTTCAAAATGTTAGCGTGCCTGACTCAAGAAACTTACTAACGCATTGACTAGAGAGAATTTCCACCTAAGTCTTACACACATACCACACAGACATGTGGGCCACTCCAAACCGCCGATGGCGTAAGACTTTGCTTGAACATACCCACCTGGTACAACTTACGCGCTTCTAGCTTTGCTGTTGACGAAACCATTGTCATTTTGCTGTGGTCGGTGCGCTTCCTCGCGTCAACTTACTTTTTATCGTTGTAGGAGAATGTGTACATTTAGTGGAAGTGATCATTGTAATTTCAGTTGATTCCCTTTCCATAACTCTGAGCTACGGACGACGACAGTTCAACCTTTTCGAGCGACGCCACCCGCCCCATATAACCGGCGGAGTGGTCACAGTACTGGTACCTTGCGCGTGAAGTATTTTATAGTAAAAAGAATAAGGCTTAGCAGACTGTCTACGCACACCATATACAAAACCTAGTTCTAATTTAATTTAACTGGGTACAGTAGGACCAAAAAAGTTAAATAAACCGGCTACGCTTGCAATACACAAGACCGTTTTTTCTCGTTTGATGTGACTAGATACTGTAAACGCGACAAAGTTAAACAGACAGGCTACGCGGCCCACACGTGTGACTTTGTTGTCTGTTAGTGTGATTAGGTCCTCTTAGGGCAGTCCAGCTTTCACGTGGATGAGGTCCCATTGGAAAGCAGTCATTGCAACGTCAGTCTCAGTCCTGAGAAGAATCGAGTTTTACCGCTCGTTAGTAACCTCCCAATTCACGATTCATTGTGCATTTTGATAGGTTTAAACGTGTCAGTTCAATTCTAGTGAAAAGTGCGATAATTTACCATGGGGACGGCCTCCGCCTCAGTATCTTTCCCCTCTCGCATGCACTATTCAAACCTGTCAACCATTCGCTAGTGGGATTGGTTACAGGATCTGATGTAGCATAAAGGGCTTGTCTGCGATGTGCCGCACATGAGCATGTCCAGTAGAAGTTATAGACTTGCGCGGACTCGACGCTGTGTGACAAACGCGTGTTGTGAGCCATTCGGGCTGCCGATTTGGTACAGCACAGCTGCAGTGCAACTGTTTGTGATTGTGGTGGCAGTAATAGTTGAAGCAAGCGTAGTAGTCTCAGTGCAATGCAAACACGCCAGGGAGTTCTTGACTGATCTCATCATCGCTGTCCTCCTATGTCTGCCTTGTTACTATAGGCTAGCCTCCGCAACTATAGCGAATTCTTCAGCACTCTTGTCGGCTTCTTCCTTATCGATGACTACCTCTGCCATACGATGCCTGGCGCCGGGTCCAGCTACCAGACCTACCTCAACGACCTATGGGCCAACGTGGTGCCCAAGCTGGTGCAGTTTGCCACGAAGAACGCCGAGGGCTGCAAAACTAACAGCGAGCTGCTCTGTCTCAAGCACTACAGTGTCCTCTTTGAGTACACAATGGCCAACCTGGGATTCCACACTGCCGGCCTAGCTGAAATGCTGGAGCTCATTCGGAAACAGTATAGTGCCCTGCTCATTGGTCAATGGCGCGACAAGTGAGTTCCTTTGATGCTACTGCACGTGCGTGTGATTCTTCTGTTTTAATCCGCAAACAGACTTCAAGCTTGTCTTACCGGTGGTAATAATAGATTATAGGTAGCACTACAGCTCCATTTACCTTTTATAACTACCTATTTATTTCGTAGTAGTGGGCACGTTTGGTTTTACTATTTTGGACGTCGGCTATGTAAACACAAAGGCTGGACATCGTCTAACTTCGGCAACTCCTTGCTTCTATCACCAGTACCACCACTAATAATAATTTTGTTTCCCACACCATTACTGTTGCTTTTCCTACCATTTCTGTCAATACTACTGCTACTAATAGTAGTAATATTGGTAGTAGTTTTACGGCGAAGTTTCGAACTTTAAGTTAAGTGATTAAAATGGTGTCCCGAATTGCTTTGGTCGCTCAACGTGATCGATACCCCTCTGATGAACGCAAGTTTTGCATAGGTATGATAAACCTTTCAACTGGCACACCTTTAAAACATGCTTCTAGCGTTCAAAATAATTTTATTTTCTTTTTGATGGTTCTAAGGCGTCGGCCTATAGGGGACAATGCATTCCTGATAGCCGAACTAATTGGTCGTAAATCGTGAAAAGCGTCGACTGTAGAATGTCTTACCTGATGCTGTTCCACCCAAATTAGGGTTTCTTCATGTAACCCAGCGTGGTTTTTAGATAGACTGAAGGCAGACTGAAGGCATACCGGTGAGCGTTCATGTCAGTGTATAATTTCCCAATTTTAGCAGTGGTATCTCAATTTGGAGTCTGCACAAAAGCTTATATTATCGTGCTCACACGTGCTCTATCTGACCGGAACTGCCTCGGCAGCAATTGCTCAAAACATTCTGGTTCGGCAGTCATAACTACTTAATTCAAAATAAGTAAAATCTTTTTCCATATGCGTGTTACGGGGGCAGCGACATACTACATTTTTACCAAATTAGGCGTTGGATGATAGGTTTACTGCCATATTTATCCCTCTGTTTTGCTGCCTGTGTTGCCTATTGCCTTGCGTTTTATTTCGCCCTTTAGAATCAAGGCGATCGTGGTTGATGATAACTACACAGCCATCACACTGAACAGCTCCAAAGACCTCGTTCCCCCACTGAGTACCTACCTCGCCTGCTGCAGTCCCGAATTCTCTGCTCGGGCCTATCCGCGGACTCTCGCCTTTTCCCCCATGGTACCTAAACTTTTCATGGCCATCCGCGACTACATCGATGCCAGCCTCCTCTTTGTGGAGAATGTTGACTTGTCCTGGACGGAACTGGAGGATACGCTTAGTCGGTCCACAAATTCCCTCTTTACGGACTGTCTGGATGGCGTCATCAACCGGCTGATCACGGACGCCGAAAAAGACCTGATCCGTCTAATTCAGCTGACCATTAATCTCACTGAGCTGGAGTCGGCCTGCGAACATTTGCAGGCTTACCTGCACGAGCACGCCCGTCCACGATTCTGCGCTGAGCAGACTGCAAAGGACCTAGACAATGGTGTTGATGGGGTCAGTGTCTCTCATTCAAATCACCCCCTCTCCCCCCCCCCCTTACTTTCGTTGCGGCTGTGATCTCTATTTTGACGCTCTTTTAAAAGAAAGCTAAGACCTGTTCTTAAAGATGAGTACAGGAGAGATTATTTGTGTGCAAGGAAACAGAACTCTTGGTCAATTTAGCAGTGGAGTATTTAACTGGCGCTTTCGAACTCGCGCGGAAGCATATAATTTGAGACTACGTTATTGCAATGATGCGTGAAAGTACCTCTTTCACCTTCAGTGACAGAATATAGAGCGGATTAATGGAACACTAATGGGTTCCCCAATAGCCAGCTAAACTGCACAGTGTGTCGAGCAAAGGCTGGAAAGGGTAGTTTTACGCCTCCACAAGCCGGCATCTTGACAGTGATTCTTAGACGACACCTTCACTTTAGTCGAAAAAGATGAACTATCAGGCTTTCAGAATCCGCTTAAGGGTATCTTACCCGACAAAACCTAGAGGGAGAGACGCTGATAGTAGCGAACAGATAAATGCCAGAAAGCAGTTCAGAAGAAGAAAATATGGTGCCTGGAACAAGTTTATTAGCCTAACGTTTCGGATTCTAGCTCCAACCCATTACCAGAGACAATGGCAGATAAGGGTGATAGGGTCACAGTGTCCGCAGTATTTATGGTCAGTAGTGGATGCATGATCACATACTACAATTAGCAGCTTTCATGTTCATCGCTGGGTGTCGTAATTGATACGGTGATGGCTTGGCAGTCTGCGTCTGAGTCCTAAATTGCTGCGATTCCATCATCTGTGTTGGAAGTTGGTGCGATAATTACGGGGCAATTTGGCTCGCTGCTATTGCATTTGTTAGTCACCCGCGCCCTTCCTGTTACTGATTCTTCAGCTCAGACAAAGGCTCAGTGCATAATATGTGAACGGCAGGTCATCGCGTTTGTTAATGGACTTTGAATCGGAGAACCAAGGGTCGAGCAGTTCGCGGTTGTCATCCCTTGCGAGAATTTCGGCTTCTATATACGTGAAAACACGGGCGGGTCGTTTTGAGTAAACTGCGACCTGAGAACTAGTGTCTCTCTCGTCACCGCTGCTGCTTGCTCGGCCATTCGCGTCCGGAGTTGTCTCTCGGTTTTTCCGGTATTTGGGTTTGCCCACAACTGCACCGAATCAGGTAAATGACTCCGGACATTTCCTGTTGTGGCAGTGGATCTTTCGATCTGATGTTTGACTCCAGCCTGTCTGCAACTCCATTAACTTCCTTTTTCCAGTATCTTCTTCTAAACTGTTTCCCGTAATTCGCGTGTTTGCTTCTTTTACCCGTCACAGGGTAACATGTATACTTGGGAGATGCTGCTGAGAAAGAAAAGGAAGATTAGACTGACTATGCGTGACTTTTTTCCGTCGTCAGTAAACTAGATCTATCCCTGGCAGTAGAAGACCTGGCCCTAACCCCTCTCATTATACCTCCCGTACTAATAGAAGATGCACCTCAATGACCTTGCCTGGGGTCAGGGCACACCCCCCCCCCCCGGCATACACGCGCTCGCCGTTAGTCCGGTGGGGGGGGGGGGGTTAGCGATAATATTAAAGCGTACTTCAGTGTCCTCGCCCAAGGTTGGAGTACGCGCCCCATCTTGCCTTCGTAACGTCTTTTTTTAATTTTACAGGATCATTGTGCACTTATATGTTCATTGACACGTCCAACCGTCCTATATTCTAAAATCAGGAGCCCGTAAGACCGAGGGGCGTGCTTCGTGCGTGCCCCAGGCGGCCCCACAAGGTACTCCTACCATTGTTTTTCTTTATGACAGCAAAAACTTTTTCTAACAACATGCACTTAATACTTATTATTTCAGCTGGAAGACTTTAAGGCGGGGCAACCTGAAGATCCCTCCATGGTGCACCCCTCGCGTTCGCATCTCTACGGCGTTTCACTCTTTAAGGACGCGAGGGCACGCTCCGAGACGCAGATCTACACCATCCTAAATGCGCGCATCGAAGAGTTCTGCAGCCTAGCCTCCTACGAGGGAATCTTTGGTGGCCGAGGCGAGGGCAGCCTCTCCTTTGACGAACTCGTCAGCCGTTCCACGCCCCTGCCTGCCCCAACGACAGCCAGTGACTACATGAAGGATCTGACTGCCTGGCTCGGCAGCACATTTTCAGCCTTCACGAATCTTCCCCCGAAAGTCGCTCAGACTGCCTGTATTTCTTCTAGCAAGCACATTGTCCGTCTTCTGCAGAATATTCTAATGGGACCGAGTGTAAGAATCTGTTTTTGGAGTTTGCTTCCCTCATGAAAAACAGTGTCCTCTTCTCCCATAGCTATCACCACCGCTCCATTCCCGACAGTTCGAACGTTGATTTTGATGCTGTCCACAACAGGACGGCGCAGGGACAGTGACTTATGCTTAAATTAGTTCAAAATGATAGAAGACTTGCACAGCATCTACCGCATTCTCTCTCTTTCTTCACCTACCTGCGGGATCGGGCGCAGGTGGCTGGCGCGACTGAAGCCGCCCCGTGTGCGTGCCACAACGCCTCCTTCATGTGCAGCATTTGTTATCAGCGTGCAACCCGAATAACACTTACCCTATCCTGATCTGGCCCCCGTGTTAGTCCAGTGCATCTATCATGCGGCCCGTTTAGGGGGCGCACCGCCGCTCCATTACCTGTTAGATCGCAGACTCCTCCTCATTATGATCTGAGCCAGTAACTTGAGATCATTTTGCCTGGAATTCGTCAAACTGGCCTGGTTTCAGAATATAATAGGGCGGTTTGGACCATAGGGGTGCGCGTGGACGATGAACGGAAGCTGAAAGTCTTTGACCACTACTGAGCATCCTTCGTTTAAAGTACACCGACTTCGTCTCAAATGAGACAGTCCGCACTCGCTGCGACAAAATCACAAGGATATCCCAGACCATTCAGGAAAGACGGCTGAGGTGGTTTGGACACGTTCTTCGTCATCAACCTCAGGAGCTCAGTGCTACTGCCCTCGACTTGAAACCGTTGCCTAATTGGAAGCGTCAAAGAGGGGGGGGGGGGGGTTCAACTCAAAACCTGGGTCGACTCAGTCCGTCAAGACATGAAGGTGGTTCTTGGACCTTCGGTATTCGGTCTCTGACGCTGGCAAAGAGAACGAGTCGAGCTGTCCAGGTCTGCGGCCACGGATCGTCGCGCTTGGAGAAGCACCATTCGGGACATGATTGAGGCCGACTAGGTCAGTCATGATCGCAGCCGTTACGAGTACAAGGAAGCTAGCGCGACCGAAGCCGTCCCTCTGTGTGCCATGGCGACTCCGCCGTGTGCGGCATTTCTTATCAGCGCACAACCCGAATAACGCTATCCATACCTTGATCTTGTCTAATGCATCTACCATGTGGCCCGATTAGGGAGCACACCACCCCTCCATTAGTTGTTCGGTCTCAAACTCCTTTTCTTTATTATGAACTTGACCAGTTACTTGAGATCATTTTCCTGTGCGTTTTTTCGAGATAGCCTGGTTTCAGGACAGTATAGGGAGGTTTTGGCAGTATGGTCCCCAGCTGGTCACATGTTAATAAAGAATCAGTATTCGTTGATAAGCGCTCACAGATCGCTAAAACAGCTCACTAGTCCCGACCATCCTTGGGCTTCCCTTTCAAACCCAGCCAGTAGCGCACAGTGGAAAGTAGTGTAGACAGGTAAACATTGTCGGCACCGCACCTAGGCTTATGAGGGAGAAATGGCCATAACAGTCCACCTTTTCTTTTCCGGCAATGTTCATTCTTTACTGATCTCCAGTTAGTTTTCCAGCTTTACTTTAAAAAGACCCGGTCATTTTAAAACGTATCGTCCGAATACTCTCTTCAGCTGCCGGTGTTTCCTATGTTTTTTAGCTGACATTATAATACAGCGACACCTTAAAATAGTCAAGCAATTTGCTGATCGCGTACTTACTGAGGTCGCTCACACTCTCCACTCTGCATTAATGACTGAGAAGTCTTCCCGTGCTATGCGCTGAGGCTTCCGTCATATATCTTGCCGTACATCGGCATCTCAGCACTCTGCTATCCCATTCCTAGCACGCTACCTCACGTGTAGAGAAGCTGAAAGCCCACTAGCCTCCGTGATATATGTCGATATCGTGTTAACTTTTAATTTTGAGTATGCTATGGCCTTTGACCTTTTACCATGACCCCTTACTTACCTTATTCGTTGCTCTCCGTGAATGGAGCCATTTTTTGCCAATAGTTTTCTGGGTATTCTCTTCAAAATAAAGCATTCTCTCTCTAAACAACCGGTAACCAGACAGCCACTGTGAAAAATGGAATGGCTATTTGGTAATTGTTTGACACCATAAGCATTCACAGTAGGCGACATAACTGACCGCATGGATAACGAAAAATATCCAATTCATTTCGAACCAACCCGAATACTTTGATCAAAACTCCCAATTAGTAGTGACTGACCTTAAGTTAAATGGAAACAGAGCAATTAGACTCAGCATTATGGCTCGATACTCTTCCCGAAAATTTGCATAATGTCATCTGTAATATTACGCGTGGGGGGAATCCCATTCAAGTGCCCTACCGGGATGCGTGGTTTAGGATTCCTCTTTACTCTGTCTACGTTGTCTTACTGCCCCTTTCCACCGCAGGTGAGAATGGTTACCGAACCGGCGTTAACACAATTTGCCCTCGATTTGGCTGAATGCGATAAGTTTGCCAAATCTGAGCCCGTTCCCGGCATTGACAAGTCCATCCTGGTGCTAATCTTCCAGGAGTTGAGCCAGCTGTTGGACCTCATCAAGAAGGAGGACTGGGCTGTCTACTTCGCCAATCATAACAAACCCACTGGTGAGTTATTGTACACTACGATTACTCTCACCGTTTATCATCTTGTGAATTTGGCTGTATATCTATTTTACTTCAGTTCCAACCGTCTCGTATTCATCCCTAGTTTTTGTCCTTGCTAAGAGAATTTTCTGTAGACCACGGAGGCAGGTGGTTTTAGTTAGTTACTTTTGCTTACTTGATCCAGTAAGCTCCTGATGTTGGATGAATCAGCTTCAAAAATGTCATGGATAGTGGCGGCCCATTGGCGGCGATCGGAAGCGAGCTCCTCGCAACTGTTAACTTATTGTTTTTTTTCCAGCGTTGCAAGTCGAAATGGTTACGAGGTCCATGCGTTCGACGTCCGACTTGACAATTTTGAGCCATGTCGATATCTTGAGGTTGCTTTTCGAAAGGGGTTCACGACCAAACTGTATCTGCGATATAGCTTAACATTGGAAATTCGATCCTGCCAGCCGACTTTTAAAAGGTGTCGAAGACACCAACGGTCAACGACTTCGAGCGATAGGATGTCTGCCTTTTGTATTGGCCATGTTTCGTAGGCATATACTAACACCAGTCTGATTTATGCTTTGTATATCAGCAGCTTAGTGCGTAAGCTGACGTATGAACGAGACCAAATGCAGCCCAAATGCATTTCTGGCCTGCGCGATTCGGTTCTCGATTTTATCGTTGGCCCATTTGTTACCAAAGACAATCAATTATTTGAGGACATCCAGGCGAATGTTTAAAGCTTCTAGGCTTGAAACAATTGTGGGGCCATTTAAAATCGATAGATAGGTTTACTTCTGATAAATCTTCTCAAGAAATCCGATCAATCTTACGAGTCGCTGCTTTCTACCCAAAAGGGGCAGCGTCCGAATTGTATGTGCGTTGTCAGTCGTCATACCGGGGTCCTGTGAGAGTTAGCCATGAAGGTGATTGGCCACACCGGATTGGGGTAGGCAACTGCTGGTGCCTGTTCACTTGCTAGCAGCCGCGAGAGGTTGAGCGTTGTACACTTACTTGTACGATAGGCGAGGACAGGGAAAGTTGACCCTCTGATATGTCACCGTTTCTTAACCAGTGTCCAGCAAGTCACGATCTAACGGAGATCTGGGTCGTCCGAATGATCACAGGCTGGACCCAGTATTTTCACTTGTACTTGATCTAGCCGGCCTCGATGATGTCACGGACGGTACCTCTCCATGCGTGACCATTGGCGGCAGCGTATCTGGAGAGTTCTACCCAGTCTCTTCTCCTGCGCCGGAGACCGAAGGTCCAAGAACCACTTCCATGTCCTGACGGACTGAATGGAGCCAGGTTTTTAGTTGACCGCCATTTCGATGTTTCCAATTAGCTAACAGTTTCAAGTCAAGGGCAGTGGCACTGAGCATTGCACACGGAGTTGAGTGTTTAAAATGGTAGGAGGGTGTTCGCCGAGCAGATTTCGGAACCTGCTCGTCCTTTGGCGCTTTGCGGATTAATCCTGAGCCCTTGCGACATTCATATAGCGGTCAGTAAGGGTTCAGGAAGGAGTGTGCGTATGCGTTGTTAATGGCCGTCCAAACAAGACGGGAGAATAAGAACCGCCTGTCGTACATGCGGCTTTACTTCAAGTCCTGGTGAAATTTGACTTGAGATTAAATTGAAGCTTAGAGTTAGGACTATGTAAAGGACTAGGGTTTGGGTTCGTGTTAACTGGAGTACTTCGGTTTAGAATAGGGCTAGAGTTAAGATCTTATGTTAAGATGTCTTATTTTGTACATGGTTCGTCTGTCACGCCGGAGGTGGAGAGTGGCGTAGATCTCCCTACATCTCAATTACCGACACCACATAACAACCGGGGATCTGACGGAGGGGCGAATGTTCTCCACTAAAACGATGACTGCTAAACACCCTGCTCCCTTTTCGGAAGCAATTTTTCTACAGTTTGCACTGAATGACTTTAGTAGGGGGGGGGGCTGATGGTAGCCGTCATCTCACACGGTTATCTCCTTCGTCGAATGAGCCTCATGGAAAGCAAGCGTTACTTGTTATGATTTCTACTTTGGCCATCTCCTATCTGTGCAGATGTGCGCGCTAAAAGCCGTGGCTTGGAGGGTTTTCTAACTGACGGGAAATCTCGGGCCCCCTACGTTGCTGCTCCTCCTGTACGCGAGTGTTTGTGTGTGCGTATGGAAGGAGAGGGAGGACTGAGAGTCAGGCTGCAATGGCTCCCTCTTAATGTGGCCTTTATGGCACTCCCGCGAAGGCGGGAGCATACCTAGCGAGTTGGCTTTGTGGAGTGAGCGTGTTGAGTGATTACCGCGGCAGCCATCTACACCGTCTCTCATCCCCGGTCTTATTGACTTTGTCTTAACACCGGAAACGGAGGTTGGAGTGGCGAGCGAGTGTTTAGATTCTCTGCGAGTCTGCGTAAACTCCTGTTTTTTTCTCTCGCGGTAGTTCTCTACGTTGCTCCTGCTTGCTGTGGCCTTCGTGTCGCTTGCCCAGCTCGCCTCAGTGTCTGTTGCGGCTTGCTTCAGCGTTTGCTGCGGCTGTTGGAGCACGCCTTGCCCATTGTCGAAATCGACGGGGGAACTGTCGTGCTTCGTTCTTAGTGCCCCCTAAACCGGCTGCCCGGTAGATGCGCTGGACCAACACGGAGGCCAGATTGGGGTACGGCAGGCGTTATTCGCGTAGCACTCCCATAAAAAATCACGAACATGGGGGCGGCATCGGCCGCGCCAGCCACCTGCGCCTAATCCCGCCTCTGGTCTTGAGTCTGTCTTGACACTGGTCACAGGTGGGTGGGTGAGCGAGGAGAAAGTGTGGTAGATGCAGTGGAAGTCTGCTTCCATTCCAAACTAACTCACGCACTTTGTCCTCTTAATGTCCCAATAACGACTTCTTGTGAATTATACAGGCAATCCCTACGACCGGGTGACTCCGGGATCTGCGATCTGCCTGCTCGAACGCATGCGGGAGGCTGAAAAGAGGAAGTCTACCTTCCTAGGCTCAAGAAAGAAGGAGGAACGCGAGCGCAGGAAGAACCTGGACAAAGTCATTTCCCAGCTGAAAGACCTATCTGGTAGAAGATGAATTTCCTCACCACCATCAACGCTCATTTCCCCTGTTTGTTACTGCCCCTCGAGCCTCTTCCAACTTGCCCATTCCATGGATGACTTCTTTTGTCTTTGCAGATTCTTTCCTATCATCCTGTTCGCTGACTTTTATAGAGGAAACCCTCTTTCATGCCCCTTTTTCGATTTCTTTACTCAAGGTGGGGGGAGGGGTGATGACAAGTTGGATAAATAGGGAAATATTGCTAAATGTTGTTGCGTAATATTCGCATAAATTCAAGCGAAATTGTGATTATAGAAGGGAGAGGAGGGTAGGCAGACGCTGCGACAGTCTTTTTATCAAACTCAATTTATTGGCTCTTCAGTTTCTCTTAGAGTGAGACTTCCAAGTGGAAATTCTGACAATTTTAAGTTAATGGAGGAGAATATCCAAGTTCCAGGAAGCAGTTCGGAAGAAGAAGAAGAAGAGTAGAAGGAAGATGAAGCAGACGAAAAAGAGGAAGAACAAGAAGAAGAAGTGATCACTGAAACAAGAGGTTTATTGTCCGGACGTTTCGGATTCCCTCGGGAATCCTTAATCATAGGTAATAGAAGAAAATTCTGAGGCATGCGCAGATCTGGACAATAAACCTCTTGTTCCTGTGATAGCTTCTTCTTCGCAGATGGGTTAAGGAAGTTAAACCCCAGTAACTACGATCTTCAGGCCCGGTTCCTTAGAAAAAAAATCATGCAAGACTAGAATGGTAGGAGTTTCTTCTGTACAAGAGGGAGTTGACTGTCAGACGACCGCATAACCACAAGCCAGCGGACGGCGTCTGAACTAAAGTCTACTCGGCAGTCGTCACAGAAGGTCCTGTACGAGTCGGCCTGTGATTGGCTGTACTGGAGGTCGGAAACAATAAGTGTTTAAAATTGCACTTGGACTCGAGCTGGTCACGACAAGCGTTCACAAATGCACTTCGAGTGGAGTTAGTCGCTATACTCTCCTCCGAACAGGTTTCGATTCTTGTTGGCGTTTTAGGGAGGTTGACTGGCGTCCATTTTCAATATCGGCCATTGTTTTCAGTAACTACGAAATTACTGGCCAAGCTCTGCACAATGTCAGCAAGAATCCAAACCTATTCCGAGGGGAGAGCAACTTGAAGTCCTCAGAATTTACACTCCAAACGCTCAGAAACTGAAGTGACAGTAAGTTGAGTTAGATAAAACGACAATAATCCAAACTTGCTCTGTTTTAACAGTAATAAACACTTTCCATCATAATTGCCTAGTCTATCTCTAATATTCCTACAAAGTCGTTCGTTTTTGTAGTGACTCATAAGTCATGAGTCGCTTGCATGCCTCATGTTAACTGAATGTCAAATATGTCACTTTTTTGCCCAACCAATGAACAGCAGGCTTCTGCAAAGTACTTAGACAGTTGGCGCATTAATCACGCCAACCGCAAGGTCAGCCTACGTCACATCTGCACAGTTAGCCAATTCATCAACTAGGCTTCGTTACAGCCGGGGTAGAGGGCATGCTGTAGTGACTAACATGAGAAGACTTCTTTTGGTGTGCTAAGCAGGCATTTCAACCTTGGCATGTTTCATTCGCACGCCAAAGTTTTGTGACTGAGTTGTTTCTTCTCGTCTGAATTGCATTAACAGCACCAGGGGTGCTTATTGACTTTGTTTAACGTCGGAGTCACCAGTGTGGAGCATGCACAGGATTATCCTCCGACTACGGACCTATTATTTCCGTGCTATTGATACTAGTCAAGGGCTATGGGACAAATAAGCAACGAAGCCGTGACCTGAGTAAAAACTTGTAGTCATGCCTGCGTCAAGGTTAACAGGCGTGTTTGGCACACCAAAAGGCTTTGTGTCACTGAGGAAGTTTAAAGATAACACGTCAGCAATTTTCACCCATGGGGCATAAAAGGTTAGGTAAAATGGCGAGGATGGACGAGGAAAATGGCGTGTGTACATATTTCTTAGAAGGAACTTGCAGTCCCTTAATATTGTTTTTGTATACTCGGCCTGGCCGTGCGTACATAAACAAGAAGGCCTAGACAGGTGTCTCATTAACTTGGGTTTCCAAGAGAGTTTCATTTGCTGATTCGCAGCGGCTTAATCAAACTCTCAGGGATTAGCGGGTTCAATGCTCCCAAAACTCTAGGATCTGCTTCGGGAGAACGGATATCCGGACAGATTCATCATAGAAAATAAGATGGAGACAAAAACAAGGCCCACCACGCCCACCGTGGAAAAGAAGACCTTATTCCTCAAACTGCCCTTTCAAGGGGATGCAGTAAGCGAACTATTAAGCGGATGCGTCAACCAAGCCGTAGCATAAAAACCTTACAAGCAGCGAAAGTTCGGGTGTTATTCTCAATCAACCCGGTCTTGCACGGCGACGGTAAGGACAGGCTGCCAGCGCAGACCACTTTTATGTATATCTATTCATTTACCTGCTCTTGTGGAGCAGTTTATATCGGTCGCATGATTCGACGCTTATCCAAAAGAATACGGGAACAACTCCCGGCATGACTAGCCAAAGGTGAAATCAAAAGCATCAACAGCTCTATCCTTGCCCATATGGTTGACTCCTGACATCATGTGGACCCTAGCGAAGCCTTTAAGGTAATTTACAAGGTCCCACCAAGCTACCCAAAGTCCCTGGGTCAACGTTTGTAAGCAACAGCAGAAGCAACCGCGATCCGGTTGAGGAAGCCGGTTTTGTGCGCGCAAAGGAATTTTGTGCAAAGATCAACATGTTTTAACTTTTACCCCGTTCCCATATAAATGCACTAGCCTCGTGAGGATTTATCGAATGCTTGCCAATGCTCGCCAACTGCCCTTCTAAAATCTGAACACTAACTAATTCCGCTAGTCGTTACCGAATTTTCATTGTGAAGGATAATAAGCTACAAAAATGTGTCAAGGACCAATGTCTTGGGGGCAGTGGTGCAACAAATTCGAGTTAAACTGCGAAACTACATGATGACCTCAGAGAACCGCATTTTCAGTATGCTTTCCTTCCAGACTTTCTGTCATACGAAACCATAAAAACACTAGGAGTAAAATTACTCAGACTACCGCTGGTTTGTTGCATGCAAGGTGTGGATTGAGAACCTTGAATCTGACTTTTTCGATGACTCTCACACGACAATCATAGACCGTCGACGACGAGCGATGACCCTGTAAGCAATCTGTGAAGATTATTTGATTGAACCACGGGTTTTCGGAGTATAAATTATCCGGGAAATGAAGACAATCACTTCATGAAAGCTCAATTCTTTCTGACGCATAACTTTATCAGAAAAGACAAACCTTACAACATGAAAAGCCACCGTATTTAGCCCCCGAAAACCAAGCCAGTAAGCCCAGCTTGTGGCTCACAGTCGGGAACTCCAGTTTCTAGCAGGAACATGCCTACTGTTCAAAGGATCCAAAGAGTTCAGAGGAGAAAGAAAACAGTCGAGTCACACTCTATTTAGTTTAGTAACAATGAGCAATCGCAGAGTTTGATCGAAAGCCACACACACAGCCAAACCCATCTTATCCCTACACCAGTCTAGACTGGCAATGGGTTGTGTCGACAAGGTGATATTTTGCAGCAGCGAAAGACTACCAGCCATACCCTCGGCCACCTCGGTCGCCGGTTGACCCTCCACCGTGGGAGTCATCTTAACCATCTTTCGGCGCTTCGCTGGATAATTGTACTTCCAAAGGCACAAGGATCCGTTGCCGCCAGTCGTCATGAAGATGTCCCTCTGCTGCGGCAGATGTCGGACTTGCCAAACAGTCGAAGAGTGGGCTTTCTCAGTGTGGCAGGCGAATCCCTTCTCCGGATGCTGAGTGCGCATATCAAAGACGTGGATCTTCGACTCGAGCGTGGTTGCCACCAATTTGTTCATATCTATGTCCTTCCGATCAAATTCTAACGAACAGACACCGTTTCGGACGTTCTTCTCCCAGCGCAGTTTCATGGCCCGCAGGTCGAACAATTTGATGTCACCATTGTCATAGCCTGCAGCTAGACAGCGATCGTGAGCATTGTAAGCGTGTCCGAAGGCAACAGTCCAGCAGTCTCTGGTTGATCCAGTTGCGGGATTGTCACCTGCGCTGGGCTGACTGTCGTCCTGAGATGGTTCCATAGTGACCACGGGTGTTTTAGGCTGTCGGGGATCCCAGACCTTGACAGTTCCGTCTCGACTGCCTGTTGCAATCTCTGGAGCTCCCTCACCCACACCCAGTCCACCAACGCCATCGATGCAGTTTATGATTTCGGAATGTGCCTGAACTGCATAGATTGGCGCATCTAGGCGTCCGCCCTCAGCTAAATCCCAAATGGCCATGCGTCCGTTGAAGGCACCCGTTGCAAGGTGAGCATAGGGAAGACGAGATGCGCCAAATGTGCAGCATTTGTAGGAATTTGATTTTTCCACCTAAATAGTGGGAAAAGTATAGAAACAAAACATGCTTACTACTGCGAAATAAGTAGGCAGTGGGAAAAGTATAGAAACAAAACATGATTAGGAGAGGGGGGAAAAGAACGCGTGGAAAATGCTGGCAGTTCTGCGGCCGTTGGCCATGCTAGGCTTGGGGCCTGAAGAAAGTTCTTCAGCGCGCACAACACCGGCTTCATCAGGCGAATGGCCGTGGCCTCCGCTGTTGCCAGCAGCCGTTGACCCAGGGACTTCGGGTAATCTGGTGAGACCTTGTAGATCACCTTAAAGGCTTCGTTCGGGTCAACACGGCGAAGGTAAGGATAAGCTGCCAGCCCAGAAAACTTCCATGTGCATCTACTCATTTACTTGTTCCTGTGGAGCAGGTTACATAGGTCGCACGAGCCGGCGCTTATCCAAGAGGATACGGGAGCATCTGCCAGCATGGCTTAACAAAGGCGAAGTCAGGAACATCAACAGTTCCATTCTTGCTCATATGGTGGACTCTGGACACCGTGTTGACCCGAACGAAGCCTTTAAGGTGATCTACAAGGTCTCACCAGATTACCCGAAGTCCCTGGGTCAACGGCTGCTGGCAACAGCGGAGGTCACGGCCATTCGCCTGATGAAGCCGGTGTTGTGCGCGCTGAAGAACTTTCTTCAGGCCCCAAGCCTAGCATGGCCAACGGCCGCAGAACTTCCAGCATTTTCCACGCGTTCTTTTCCCCCTCTCCTAATTACCCTGTCACTACCCCCTTTTTATCAACCCAAACCCCAAGCCCCCATTCCCAAGACTAAGTTGATTAGAACGATAATTAATTGATTGCTTGTCACCCTGTACCTTCCCCTTCCATATAAATGTAATGGCCCGAAGAGAATTTATCGAAAGCATACGTATGCTCGCCAACTGTCCTTCTGAATTATCGAATGGGGATTTTCATAACGTTAAAACATGATTACTACTGCGAAATAAGTAGGCAGTTATGCAAAGAAAACAAAGCTGCTTTTACCGTGAATTACACTGGAGAGGTACAGAAAACACCCAATATGACGGAATAAATTAAGCAGAGGACAGGAGTGAAAACCAGTGAAATCAAAATGCATACAGGTGTGTGCATTACGCATCTTACCACTATGTTACTTTTCTGGGACACGTTAAGCTCGTAATCGTCAAAAATACCAAAGCGGAAAAACATCAAGTGTGTTACAACAAATACTAACTGGTAGACGCTGGGTAGCAGCGTGCAAGTCAGAAGCTGAAGGCGAACCAATAAACCCTTTGAAGTCCATTTGTAAGAGGCATTGACGAGGATAACATGACATGAACAGTTCCAGCTTAAAGGAGCAAAAAAGCTGTTTGTATTACAGCAACTAACAATGGTAGACACATAGGGGCTTAGTGGGAGGCAAGTTCAAGATGTGAATTAGAGAAGGTAGTTAGCCAACAATTTCTAAAACACTTTCCGATGCAATACATCTAAGAAGAATTTGACAAGTCGATTGAAATATGCGTACCAAGCATAAACAAGTACCTGCCTGCTTGACATCAGTTATCTATCGAATTGACAACGGATATATTGATGCCCTGAACTAATATTACTCACCCTAACGTAAATATAAGTCAACATTGACATGTTTAAGCTATTAGGGCACACCTCTTCAACTGCAATATCGCAAAGTAGAAACTCAGGTTCCATCAGATCGGTCAAAGAGCACTATATATGCAAGACTGAAAACTTTAGTAGCGAAGTCCGAAACGAGAACTCCAAATAGTCGAAATGAGCGCTGATCAGTCATTGGAGATTGTACGAAAGTTTCTTCTATACCGCCTTGATCAAAATAATAAGCATGTTGAAGCCGGATATGCGGATTTGGGCCATACATATGTATATAAACTAACTACTGAACACTGAAAACTTTAGTAGCGAAGTCCGAAACGAGAACTCCGAATAGTCGAAATGAGCGCTGATCAGTCATTGGAGATTGTACTACAGTTTCTTCTATACCGCCTTGATCAAAATAATAAGCATGTTGAAGCCGGATATGCGGATTTGGGCCATACATATGTATATAAACTAACTACTGAACACGTGTAAGTAGGATCTTTTAATATTGCCGATCAGGGCGGCGAGGGTAGATAGCCTTCGAAGTCATAGCGACTGCGCTCATCACTATACGGTTAACGCGCGCGGACAATCCACTGGTGCAGAAAAGCGGGAAGAAGGGACTACAGTAACATAGAATAATCCGGTCTCACGACAAATCATCGCAGTCCTCACTATAACAAGTCTGGCACACTTGAATTCATCAAAAGACGGCATCGGTCGTGTATTAGCTGACTGCCACACAAGACTAGGAGTTAGACTGCAATGGCTCCACCTTAATGTGGCCTTTATGGAATTATCACTTAATTACGAACGAAGAACCAACAAATTTAACCTGGTACACATGGAGTAAGGACAGACCCACTAGACGGGCTGGTTACTTCAGTCCGCTACCGTGCTCCCGCCCAAATCCGATCGTGTGGATTTTGCCTCGTCATCGGAGTTACGTTGAGAGAGGGGAGGGATTTCGTGAGATTCAGCGCGGACTGCTTTACAGTAGTAAAAAGATACAGGTGAACTTCACCTCCGCATCCGTCTCGAGGTGCGAAGGTGGACATCGTCCCCCGTGACGGTTGAAATATCAGGCACAGAAATTTGCCTCGAAAATAATACGATGGTAATAGATATTTTCAAATTATAGCAAATCGCTTTAAAGAGGACGCCAGTGATACAATAAAGCCATAGAATACTCAACGACTTTAGGAGTGACGTGGCACAGGTGCCTTAATCAGAAAACTCATCAGTGCTACGTCCCAATAAACTCGCAAACACCAGTAAAAGTCCAAGCAAAGTCGTGATCTTGTTAACTATGTGTTTTTTTTCCTTAGAGCTAGGAAATAAACACCGTTTCTGACAACGATCGAACGCGATTATTCTGGACTAAACAGCTGCTTTTGATAGGATGGCCGAATATAAATTTGCGGAAATACCTTCTAACAAAATCGGTAACTAAAAGGTAATTTGAGATTCTATAATCTGTTCAAACGGATTTAAAGCAGAAACTTGATCAGACAGGGAAGACTTTGTGATTGCTGTGATTAGTGATTGTTAGCACTCACCGAGGCTACACTGTTTTCCTATCTTTATCTGCAGCTGTCATGCAGAACGAGGCAACATGGGAATTCGACAGTTGTAAAATCATCGTGAGTAAATATTTGAGAAGCAAGAGGCTAGCGTCCGAGTATATTAAGGAGGCCTGTGAACACTGAAAAAAAGTCCCAAATCTTCCAATTTCGGAGTGAGTTCATGAATGCTCCAAACTTATGTTTTGAAGTTCAAAGGTATTTACCATAGGGAGTTCAAAGGTATTTACCATAGGAGTTCAAAGGTATTTACCTTTATTTCCCTCAATAAAACCTGACCTGAATTGACCTGAAACATGTTGTGAACCACATTTATTATAAGTACAATCATCACTAAAACATTTGCCAAAAGTATCGCAGCTAGTATCATCGTAATCATCGTTATTATTATCATCAGCGATGGTGGAATCGACAGTAGCATCGTCATCATCCATCTCCCTTTACATTTTTACTTCATCTTTATTTGTACAATTGCTTGACTGCTGCATAGAAGAAAACGCTGATGCTACCGATTGCACGGCGACTTTGCAAGGCCAGTGGCGCAATACGAAGATTCTTCGTGACTGCAGTACATCAAAGTATCACGTTAAGGACGATTAAGCTGCGAGTTTCGCCCAAATATTTTAATAAAATAAAATTTTTCACTCTGCTAAAACACGGCGCCGGCCCTCGACAAGGTTAAATGTCAAGTAACGCTCGACAAAAACACAATGGAAACTGAAAACTGTCAGCCGGGTATGTGACACAATTGGTATGACAAACTGATGATCGAAGGTCCCGGATTCGAATCCCGGGTGATCCACACCTGGGATTGGGTACGACCGGCTGATGACGGCTATTGAGTCAGAAGTGGTCAATTCAGTCTCCATCGTCTATGCCGGCAACGTTCATCTATCTACAATACTAGCCGCTTTGCGACTGGTGGCTGGACTTGAGAGTTACTCCTAGAGGCAGAACGGGAAGAATGCATTTTGATAGACGTTCATCAAGGAAGGGCCCTAACCGATTTAAAGCTTCTTCGGCTGCTCACATAATACATTTTCGCATGCCTCAACACTGTCAAGCTGGCCTTTAATCTCTTCATGAGTGTGGTTCGAGGAAAGGGATTTACAATACTAATGGTCATGGGAGATTGTTCACTTTGGTTGGACAGGTTTTCTGTTAGGGTTATCATATGGCGTGTGAAGTTTCTTCTGCTAACTATTAAATAACAAAAACTACGTTTAAGAAATTCCCGCGGGCCAGTGTTTCGACCTACGAGTTTGAAAGAGGCGAAAAAAGCTATTAGAAAACCCGTTATCTGCTTAGTATCATTGCGTGTGCGTTGAGGTGGTTGGTTAAGTAACCGAAAACTCTAACTTGAGGCTAATGATGAGGAGCAGGAAAAAAGGAAAAACAAAAGAACCCGAAATATATACCCTTTTAACGATTAATGACACAAGCGCAGACATATTTTTTATCAATTCTGGGCGAATCGATGTTGTGAAGCATTGAAGGCAGATCATGTCAGAGGTACTGCCTAACTCGACCTTGCAATGCGTTTGAGTAAGCGTCACACGCAACATCGCAATTGTAAACCACGTCTCAATTCATTAACCGAGAGTATCTTCCTCGACTGTCGTTGTCCTAAATAACCTGATATAACCAGGTGGAAGGGAAGACTAAAGTTTACAAATAAGAAGACACTTCGATCCTTTCAAACACACATGCGTAAAATCCAACCCCACCTCCAAGCTAGTGCGCGCCGGAAACTTGCTTTTGCTTGGCTAACGGGGCTCTGGTAGGGGAGCAAGACCGGGGACCTAGCGCCAATCCCCTTTTCTCCACGAAACACGGAATTGACTTTCTTGACTTTCTACACTTTCATGAATCACAACTATACGCAACATACGATCTCTGCTACGGCGTCCGCGGGAACCGACGCGCCCCATCCTCTTGGCATCGCGGGACGGGTGTTAAATCTGCGAGCTGATGCCGGATTGCGAATTGCAGGCTGGAATGTTCAAACTTTGAGGGATGACGGCGCCCAACTGTTAACAGCCAAATCCCTTTCTGAATACCGTGTTGGTGTGGCGTGTCTCTCTGAGGTCCGCCTACCTGGCACTGGCCACAAACTGCTGCAAGTACCAAGAACTGACTCTGCGTACCATCTCTACCACAGTGCTGTGTCCGACAACTCTGGACTGTATGGTGTCGCTATAGCTTTGGCCGATGAATTTCACTCGAGTCTGCTAGAGTGGGAGGCTGTCTCACCGCGGATCGCTTGGGTCCGTTTGAAAAGTGCCCCAGTCAACGTTTCCATCATCTCGGTATATGCGCCTACTCTGGCTGCTGATGACAGCATAAAAGATGACTTCTACGGTGACCTCCAGCGAACAGTTGACCGCATCGCAAGAAGCGATCTACTCGTCATTGCCGGTGACTGGAACGCCCGACCAGGTGTGTGTGACGCTGGAACCCGTCATGTGCTAGGCAAATTTGCTGTCGGAGCGCAGTGTGCCAACGGTGAGCGCCTTGTCAACTTCGCATCGTCTAACCGCCTCGTTGTGTCAAGCACCCGTTTTGATCATCCGCGCCACCACCTTGTCACTTGGTACTCAAATGACGGGCATACCCAGGCCCAAATAGATCACATCCTTGTCCGAGCACGCTGGGCCAGCTCGGTCTTGGATTGTCGAGCCTACCGCGGTGCTGATACAGGAAACGCTCATGCATCGGACCATGTCCTACAGCGGGCAACCCTTCGCTTGCGTTTGAGAGCTATTCACAGACCCTCCCGACCACAGCGGATCGATGTTACAAAGCTGAAGTCCTCTGCTGGCGACGCCTTCCACTTAGCACTCCAAAACCGTTTCGACGGCCTGTACCCTGACGCCCGAGCGGACCCAGAGCCCGCGTGGCAGTCTCTGAAGGCCGCGATGTCAGAGCTGGCATACACCCATCTGGGCAAAACCCGACGGCGACATCGCGACTGGATCACTAGACCCACGCTTGAGTTAGCTGAGGAGGCCGGCCGAGCCAGACGCACTGGCTCCCCCACTTACAGAGAGCTGCGGCGCCAAACGACAAGGGCCATCCGAGCCGATAGGAACGCCTACTGGAGCGACTTTGCCACAGAAACGGAGCGAGCAGCTACCCGAGGTGACACCCACAAGCTCTACCGACTCTTAAAGCAGGCCAGCAGAGGTTCGGGGAACACCACCGAGACTTTACTGGATCGCAACGGTGCTGTAATCACTAAGATCGATGACCGGTTAGAGAGATGGCGCGAGCATTTCTGTGACCACCTTAACCATGATCCCCCTGTGATGTCTGACCTGTCGCCCAATGCGGACGATCCCCACCATCTATATGAGTGCAACACAGAGCCACCCAGTGTAGAGGAAGTTGTCTCCATTCTCTTGAGGCTACGCAACAACAAGGCACCTGGTGAGGATGACCTCCCACCGGAGCTCTTTAAATGTGCACCCGAGGTTATTGGGCCCTGGCTACAACAAATATTTGCCAAGATATGGGACAGCAAAGTTGTGCCCTCTGACTGGAGAAAAGCAGTGATCCTCCCCTTGTTTAAAAAAGGCGACAGACGAGCGTGCAGAAATTACAGAGGCATTAGCCTTATCGATTTAGCGGCGAAAACATTCACGTCTCTTCTTCTCAAACGTTTCCAAACTGCGAGAGACCAGCGCACCCGCCCAAACCAGAGTGGATTTCGACCAGGTCGTGGCTGCACCGACCAGATCTTCAATCTCCGCCGTGTACTGGAACTGAGATGGGGTCACCAACAACCCACTGTTCTATGCTTCATCGACTTTGCTGCCGCATTCGACTCTGTTGATCGCAGTTCGCTGTGGAACATAATGAGGACGGACGGCCTACCACCTAAGCTACTCAATCTCATGCAGGCATACTATCGTGGCACTTCCACACGGGTGAGGACGCAGAACGGTGACACGAAAGCCTTTAGCGTCAGGACGGGCGTCCGCCAAGGTTGTGCCCTTTTACCAACCCTGTTCAACTATGCGGTGGACTGGACCATGACCAAAGCACTGGATGACTTCCCGGGAGTGCAGTTTGATCGCTCAAAATGGGTGACTGACTTGGCGTATGCTGATGACGTCGTCCTCTTTGGCAACAACTGTAATGCAGTTCAGCAGGCATTGGACAAGGTAAATGAGCGTGCCCGATCCATCGGATTACGCCTAAACGCGACTAAGACCCAAGTCATGCTCTCCTGTGTGCCCCCTACATCTGTCACTCCTATTGTTCTCGACGGCGCTCCTCTCGAAAAGGTCGACTCGTTTAGATACTTAGGCTCTTTGGTCACGGAAACGGGTCAAGGTGTCGACGAGGTTGTATCACGCGTCAACCGTGCCCGATCTGCCTTCTATCGACTGTGCGCTCCTCTATGGAATAGAAGGGAAATATCACTACGCACAAAGTCCCGTGTTTACCAAGCAGTGGTTCGATCTATCCTGTTCTATGGCGGAGAGACATGGCCTATGCGTGTTGAGGACATGAGGCGCCTTGAGGTGTTTGACAATGACTGCCTATGCCGCATCCTTCGTCACCGACGCGTCGACCGAATTCGCTGCTCCGATCTCCGCCGACGCTGTCACCTGGACGCTCTCCCTCCACTCCTGCTTCAGAGACGACTTCGGTGGTTCGGGCATGCGTCCCGGCGTGATGATGGTGAGCTGATTCGTGACCTGCTTGTGGCGACGCCTCCCCCCACCTGGCGCAAACGTCGCGGCGGGCAGCTGAAAACTTGGACAGCAACGGTCAAGCAGGATCTGTCGTCAGTTTCCAGCCCATGCGTCTACGGCCTACGCCAGTGGAACCGTGAATGGATGGTGCTCTCGTGTGAACAGGCGCAAGATCGACGCGCCTGGACAGCTGTGATTCATGATGCAGTCAACGTCAAAACTGATGCCAGCTCAACCCGCCCGAGGTGAATGCCGTTACAAGTACATCCAAAAGATAACGATTGAAATTGTATGGTGGTCCTCCTGAAAAGCCATGATAGTTGAGGGGATGCAATATTTGTGGTTTGAATATAATAGTTAAGGGTCGTGTGATCCTATGAAATCAGCTGGGCAACTCGCTGAACTGTAGAAAAAGTTGTTTTATTTCCCCGGAACGTAAAGGAGATACAACAGGTTTACGCCCTTCAACGGCGTAAATAAAAGAATTACCGTGTATAGTACAAATTCGTACCTCATATACAAGCTTCACGTCGGTTGCAGTAACATCGTACACCTGAAGCTGGGCCGTACCACGAGGATTGGAACCGACGACCACAAATTTTGTACTGACAGGAACCCATTTGCAATCATAAAGTGTGTAGTTTAACGATTTATGTATGTGGCCGATGATCTGCGGTTTGTCCATGGCGTAGGACCGGTCTGAAAATAAAAAACGGAACAGTAGACAAGTTCTTTCACCTTACGCTTCTATGAAGACCTAACTGTTTGGACGGCCTAACGAATAGCCTTAGCAAGCAGTAGCTTGCAAGCCATAGCCGCACTCTAAGCAGGCTATTTATCGGCCTACACGGGCAAACGTACACAAGCCGTCAATCGATTGATAATTCAGAATTCAAACTACAGTCACTCACTGAGCCAACAGCCAATAGGACCGGCCACTATTTCCGTTACAACTCTAACCATAACGAAGACAGAAAGCAGCACAAAACATAACTATATCGAACGTATGGAGATTGTTTTCATCCCAAGTTTAATCGTAAAAGGTGTCAATAGAGCAGACACCAACAGACAGAACATGACATGACACTAAAATAGGCAAAACAGTTCACTTCTTCAACCTAAGAGTTGCTGGTCATCAGAACGGAAATCTTCTAGCTAGGGATGCAGCCCGACAATAATTCAGTTTTTGTGTGGTCCCACGACCCAGGTAGAAAAAAAATACTTCGAACCCGAAAATTCCCGACTACTCGTCAGCTACTACCTCGATCGAGAGTTTTGTTTCGACTGGTTTGCGTCTTTGAGCTGCGCTAACTTGAGGACGCCAAAGGATGAGGGAGCCAAAATTTTTTTCAGAAATGCTGAAAAAAGTGTGCCACGGCCGTTGTTGTCCCCTTTGTACATGGGCACGAGGGTAGTTAAATTTCAATCGCAAGAATGAGTTTGTCTAACCTTAATTCTCCAAGCATTACATGTATTCATTACCAGAAGCTCCGCCGCAAGAAATGTAAATAATAACGGGGCTTCGATGATCTCCAGTTGCCTTGTTATTGCTAAGGCACGATGTTTTATTGGTATTTTTAATTGACAAGCATAACTTTACACTACCTACGGCGAGAAAGGAGTAAAATGTTACACAGAAAGAGAACTAGTCGACCACCGATGTTGAGAAAATGATGGAAACAATCATTCCACTGCTCGGCCTTGACACAGCCGGTCAAGAGCAAGACCACCGAGCACTACCAGCAGTCACCCAGTGTAAGGTGTCTGTCGCCATGGTGAATAAATTAGTAGGTTCTGAGCATAACGAACGTTTCCAGTTGGCTCCATAGAAATCTCCATTTCTGCTGTGAAGTTCTTGTGGTTTTTGTCATGCCAGTTAGCCGTCGGTTTAAATGCGGTAGCGGAACAGATTAACGTTCAAGGTCTCCAGTTCGAGTTGTAGGTAGACAACTACTAAGTCGCAAAGATGATTCATGCTTTAGAGTACCAAGTTGCCTCATGCACTGATGGCTTAGACTACAAGGCTACAGTGACACTTTACTCGATAATGCGGGCTGAAGACCCTGAATGATGTTTTGATCTCAGTGAATCGGTAGCATTGGTTCCACAACTTTGGAAACCACAGGCTGTCGTATGGGGCATTTTTGAGTATGAACGTATATTGTACCTCGATGTGTGTTAGATACTATATGGGCTAATAAGTACTACACCCAGCTACGAAATACTGAATTGATTAGAATGTTGACAACCTCGCTATCCACATGACCACCACTGGAATCCCAGCTTGGGAAATGTAAACGGTGATGTTGGAAGTATGTATTGGAATCGGATGGTCTATATTGATCTTCGAAGCCCAAAAGCAAATACTTGGATTTATTAATCACATGACCGGTAACAGATGATGGTTTACAAATCCAGCTAAATCACATGACCGGCAACAGATGATGGTTTACAAATCCAGCTGAATATTGCGTACTACTCGACAGTTTGAATTGCAATATAAACGGATCGGACGGATGGAACTGGGCCATGACTAATCAATCAATATTTACAGCGATATTGGTAAAGTAACAGTTAGGGCTGCAAGTTAACTAATCACCACACATTTGTTGCACAAATAGTGTCTGGGTAATCCACTTCGAAATTATAGACGACGAATCGCTAAAGCGGCAGTTCTATGTAAAATCGAAGTCTAAATGGCTATTCAAAAGGTCAACAGTGTATGAAGTTTGTGACGGTCAAATTTTCGCTTCAATTCCTCTACTGTGTAAACTTGTTAAATTTAGATTGAACTGTTTTGTACTAAGTACATTCTGGGCATGCTGGTCGTGTAAACTTGATACTTTTTTGTCAATTAGTTGACGCGTCGCCGATTATATTCTGTAATTAAAGTAAAGCACTTGACGGGATGTCAACCTTCTTTTTCTCTTCCATGCTCATAAGTGAATATGAAAACAGCAGAACAATTTCCGCTAATATACGTGCATGCATCATACAACAGCAGGAGTTAGACGTCTAACTGGTTAACGAATCGATCACTAACAATTGCCCCCCCCCCCTGATAGCAATTTCATAGAGTACCTCGAGGGTTAATATTCTTGCCAACTCTCGTGCTATGAGGCCAATGTTTCTGGCTTGTATAGTGCACTGTATTGTGCATATGTATACAAAACAGAAGGACAAATTATTAACAAACCAACTTAATTGATTTGTATAACAAAGATGCAAAGCTAATGCGATAGTGAATTTAACAGAACATAAAACATTTATATTAATTGTCATGCTGTAGTACTACTAACTATTACAGCCTGGTTTTCCTGAGGTTGCTAAGTGCGCTTACCGCAAAACCAACGTAAACCGAACTGCAGCCCAAATCATATTATACGCCAAAAAGCAAAGCGTCGTTGAATCTATAGGCAACGCCCAGAAAAAGCGTTCGTTGCTAATCGGCCAACGGTAAAGTATATTCTACTTCGTAAGTACTCACAAGGCTCTTATACAAAAAATTGACGCAAATCGCGAAGACAGCCAAATACCTAGGTCGTTCAGTAGCTGCCACCTTTGAATTCAACAAGCTGTTTCATTCCGTACGTTATCTGTAACTATAACTTCATTGTAGAGCCCGAGCACGTAGGTTCCACCGTCGGGATAGTTTCCTCCGGTATAACAGCTATATTAACTTCTTCAGCTTTAACCACTGGCTTCTGTACGTCCTTGATCACACTAGAATCGTCATTAGTCATTGCTGTGTATAATTACTAGAAGACTATAATTATCTAAGTAAAGGCCACCTTATCATTTTATATCTTGCTTTTTTCAACCCAAATTATTACCGCTTGGCAACTATTAGCCAACACTTTCCTGGTGTATAATTGCTAGAAGACTTTATTTATATAATTAAAGGCCAACCTATCGTTTGTGTTTTTCTTGCGCCAATATACTTCCTGGTAGTAATTATTAGACTACACTATCTCGGTTGCTGCTACCTCTAGTCCGACCAACGCCGCAATAGTTTCTAAGTATAACCTTTTAGCTTAAAGTTTAAGCATAGAGAACGTAGAAGTCCACGAACAAACTGTGGGTGGAAAAAAAGCCCTTTCCGTAGTCGGCGTCGATCCCCCGACTCGCGATTTAGGAGGCAAACGTCTTAACCGCTCGACCACTGCGACCCAGCTATGTGACTCACAGAAAGTTAAGTGCATTGACAGGGTTGACACGATAAATTTTTTCAACGAACTCCACGACCAAACTGTCCCAGCCACTGCAACCCAGCTACGCGGCTCACAGAAAGTTAAGTGCATTGACAGGTTTGACACGATAAATTCCGCCAACGACCCAACTGTCCTGGGTGAAGAAAAAGTTCTTTTCGAAGTCAGCGTCGATCCCTCGACCTGCGATTTAGCAGGCAAACGTCTTGGCCGCTCAGCCACAGAAAGTTAGGTGTATTGACAGGGTTAACACGATGAATTCTGCCAACGAAGTCTACGACCAAACTGTCCCGTGTGACAAACAATGCGACATAAGAGACAAGGGTTTAAACCCTACGGCCACCGTGACCACGCAGAATTCACATAAAGGTAAGAACAGTCACACGGATGACACGCATTGCCCGACGGCATGCGATCATTGCAAACATTGCCCGAAAATATCAAAGTTTGAGTCACGTATAGATTTACTAGGGGATGTTATCACATGGTTTCGCAAGCATGGCACATTAAAGCCGCTAGATGAAACTAATGAAAATCAGCTGCTAGAATCCGCCTTGACGGAAGTCGCTACCAAAAACCAGCAAATCGGTCCAAGCGCGACTAAAACTGAAGCGAAGCAAACACAAACAAGCCCTAATCTACCGTCCCAAGAAAGTTCAGGTTATAGGATCATCAAAATGGCCAGGAAAAGAGGGAAGCGTCTACTTCACTAACCAGTCTCACCCTCTTTACAGATCAAAACTCGTGAAATCGCACGGAAGGGGATCGGAGAAGAGCTGGGAGAAGTAAAATAGACAGTATTTGCACCGAGACAACTGCGGTCCGATGCACACAAAGCGATGAAAGCGAAGGAATCTGCCAAAAAACAAACGAGGGAGCCGATACTTACAGCGCAGGCCCCCACAGTTGATCAATCAGCCACCGCTGAGGCGAGCTTAAACAATCGCGCCGTAGACAAC
>JAYGXS010000001.1:10477991-10511175 GCA_036362985.1 Ligula intestinalis | reverse complement strand
AGGGATTCTATCCGTTCCATATGATGTGGAATTGGACAGTTGGCGGATAGCTTTCTCTACAGTTTCTTCGTTAAACAATATCTCTTTTAATACTAGTGCCGTCATTTCTGTTGGTTGGGGGATTGGTTCTTCCTCGACTGAATAGTTGGTTGAGAAATACTCGCTAAAAAGATTTGCTATTTGGTTGTCATTTGTTATTACTATTCCTTGGTCATCAAGCATGATTTGGGGGCCTTGTTTTTGATGATTATTTATTTGTTTTCTGAAGATTTGGGCTGTCCCTTCTGGGGACTCGCTTGCCCGATGTTCTGCTACTATCGTCTTATTTGTTTCAATGTTCTGGGCTAACTCGTGAATCTCTGTAATGCGTCTGAGCGTAGATAGATAACTAATACATGGGTCGTGGAGTTGTTCTTGAAAAGTTTTTTTAGCCATTTGGAAAGGAAATTTGGGATTAGTGATTTCTTACATGGGGATCTCTCGTCAATTAGGGTATCTTGAATTAAAGTAAGGGTGGCATATAATATGTTTACAGCTTCTAGAGGGGATGCTGTTAGGAAAGAGCTCCAATCCAATGACCTAATGTAGTTATTCATAGATTCAATGTCAAGATTTTTGGGGTTTATAGAAGTGTAACTAGGATCAGGTCTTATTTTAATGTTAAGAGGGAGCACGGCTATTATTGTCTTATGATCACTATCAAAGGTTAAGCTGTCGTAGTGCGTATATAAGGGCCAGATATCATTGGTGAGAATAACATGGAGTATATTGTTTCCCCTGGTTGGTTTGCTTATTATTTGCGTCCAGTTATGAAACACAATTGATGATAATAATTCATCATGTCTGGGTGGGGCTGATAGTTCTGTCCAGTTTATTTCTGGACGGTTTAAGTCTCCTGCAATTATCTTATATTCGGTTTAGATATTCGATAGAATATCTAGTATATTTGTAAGACCAGTGTCATCATTACTATAGGACTAGGAAGCGTTCCGGAACACTGCACAGACTCATCGACAACCACTGTCCAATTTTGCAAAAAAACGTGAACACTAGACCACGATGGCTGGCGCAGGCCTTAGAAATAGAAGTGAACAAAAATCGGAAGCTGTGGAAAAAATGCTAGCAGACATGACTCCTGCATCTGTCAGTGCATACAAAACTCAGAGAAACCGGGTCAAAAGCCTTATTCTCAAAACAAGACGGGCTTTCGAAGCAGACTTGTTAAACCGGGCCACAGTGAACCCCAAACGGTTTTACAGTTACCTCAGGCAGATTAGTGGCGAGTGGCGTTTTACAAGGCACGGTTTTAGGTCCCCTCCTTTTCATTCTTTCCATAAATGAAATTTCAACCGTGCTAAATAATTCAGAAAATTTCATTTATGCTGATGACCTTAAGTGAATTTACTCATTTTCTAAGGACACGGCCAGTAGTTGTGTTGATAACGTTAACGCAGACTTGCGTACTCTCTCAAGTTGGAGCGCTACATGGCAGACGGAGTTTTCTCCATCAAAACGTAGTTTCATGAGTTTTGGTCCCGCAAGGCTTCCTGGACCCATTATCTTCCAAAATAGTCCACTGTAAGAAAGATCTACGATAAAGGATTTGGGTCTTACTTACACTAATAAGCTTGCATTATCACCTCATGCAGATCAAATTTCTGCCTACGCCGCACAGATGTGTGGGTTTATATCGCATAATTTTTTCCTTCCAGAAATGAAGTTAAAACTATACCGCATGTTTGTTCTCCCTATACTAGAATACTGCTGTCTGCTTTTTGGTCTCATGACCCAGCATGACCGTAGTAAGATTAAAATGTTCAGCGAGTTTTCATTCGTAAAATATTTTCTGTTTCAGGGTCTGGTATATGTTATACAGATAGATGTCAATTAGCAAACATTAAATTTCTTTGGGTAAGAAGACTCGAAGCTGGTTTATGCTTTCTATTCGCGTTAACAATAGTCCTTATCTCCCACAAATTAACGCTCTCCTTCCGGTAGACCGACCTTACGCCACTCGTAACTCTTCCATGATAATTTTACCACCCCGTAGCTCCACATCTAACCGTTCTCGCTTTTTTATCTCCAAATATGCTTTTATTTGGAACAAGCTTCCACTTGCTATTAGACTGTCTTCTACACTATCGATTTTTAAAGGCAAATTATAAAGGCATTTTAATTTAGAGGAAATAAGGTCGTTACTGTCTGTTTTTCTTTCCAAACACGCAAGTTGTAGATTTTGAAAAGGGTCCTCCTGGCATCTGAAGCTCTTCCCAGGATACTCAAATGATTTCTCAATATGTTAGCATTTTCCTCTGCAGAGTCAAGCATCACTTCCAAGGGCTGCGAACTCTTCTCCGTTTTTGCAACCTTCGCTGTGGTCTTCGAGATTGGCTCTGGAATCTGGTGGGTCGCAACTCGATGATGTTGCCTTGACTTCTACTGCCTTCTCCTGTTGTCCCGGATGACCCCTTCTTAACTCAACGATATATTATTTTTTCCCATGACCATAAATGTCCCGAACCCTTAATATCAGGTCCCAAACCAACCACATAAGTCACTTTAAGTCAGTCACTTAAAGTCACTTTATTAAGGGAAGAAGGCTTTAGCCCTTGAGCTCCCTATTCATAACCAAAATCGCATAATAGGTCCACCGTAACAATAGTACATAATAAAAATGTACAAATGTAGGCTTAACATCAGCGATAAGTGTGAGCCAGTTGCAAGGTGCTGCTACTGACACTTTGTTCATTATATCTGCCACAGTTTCTCAGCAAATGAGAATCAAGTTTGTGTTTAAAAATGTCAACAGTATCTGAGAGGACCACATCTTCCGGGAGTCCGTTCCACGCTCCAATAACCCTCTGCGAGAAGGCGTTTCGTCAAACGTCGATACGGGCCGGTTTCCTCTGTAGTTTAAAAGTATGACCTCGCAGATGGTCAGTCCGAGCCAATTCGAAGAAATCATCAAATTCTAGGGCGCAGTCTTGGCCTCTAACAATTCGGTAGGTTTGTATGAGGTCCCCGCGGAGTTGCCTATAATTGAGAGGGAAAAGATCAAGTTCGGTCAGTCTGTCTTCATAAGGAAGATGACCAAGATTCTTGACCATCTTCGTAGCCCTGGCCTGCACTCGTTCCAGGTGCAGGTAATCCTTCTTGAACCACGGACGCCAGGCCTGGACAGCATACTCCAAGTGGGACTGAACAAATGCTCCGTAGGTTTTCCTGAAGAGCTCTTTGTCAATGTTTACGAATCCCCGCCTTATCGCAAACAGCACCTGTGTCGCGCGTTTAGCTGCCTTTACACACTGAGTAGATGGTTTGAGTGAGGAATTTATTAGAACACCGAGATCCTTTTGTTCGTTCTTATTTGAAAGCGGGTGCCCATCGAGGAGGTATTGGAAGGAATCGTTCTCCTCATCAGTCCTTCTAGTACGGAGTCTTAAAACCACACACTTACTAATGTTGAAGTTTAAAAGCCAACGAGCAGACCAGCAGCTAAGTCGATTAAGGCTCTCCTGAAGCGCTTTCCTATCGGCGTCAGACCTGATGGCTCTCCAGAGTTTGACGTCGTCGGCAAACATGATAGCACTGCAACCCAGGTCGTTGACACAGTCGTTGATATAGATAAGGAAGAGCAGTGGCCCTAAGACAGAGCCTTGGGGGACGCCACTCAGAACATATGTAGGGCTTGACTTTGAGTCACCGATGCACACAATTTGCGATCGCCCTGTGAGAAAATCTGTGATCCACGCCAGCAGGTTTCCTCTTATGCCAATTTCTGACAATTTATACATAAGACGCTTATGTGGGACGCTGTCGAATGCCTTCTTGAAGTCCGTATAGATGACGTCAACCTTACCATCTTCATCTAGTGCGCGAGTCCACTGCTCAGTGGAGAGTAGAAGGCTGGGCAGGCAAGAATGGTTCTTTCTGAAGCCGTGTTGGAGCCCTGACAGTAGATTGTTCTCCTCCAAGAACTCCATTGTCGTCTTCTTAATTATCGTTTCCATCACCTTACAGCAAATGCAAGTTAGGCTGACGGGCCGGTAATTGTTAACCTTCGTTAACAATTACATCTTAAAGTTTTTTTGAACTCAGTGGCCCGCTGAACTTATCGACCGATTTAGGAGTTTTTTTTACTACCGATGACAATTATTTTTTAAGAGTTCACTGTTTATCATCATTACTTTTATTTTTACGACCACACTAAGTTTGTCATGACAGGGCCCCTTGGGCCTTAAATATACAAATTATTATTATTATAGTACCGAAAACAAGGATCCAATATCCCTGCTGAGGACCACTTAGGGAAGAGACTTGATAGATGATGAAGCAAAGGCTGATCATCTTTCGAAATTTTTCCGATCAGTCTGCACACAGGAAATGGCATACGATCACCCCACCGACGACACCGAAGCGGATACAATAGTTGAGACTGTCCAATTCCCCGAGGCTGTTGTTCTTAAGGAACTCTTAAGCTTAAATGAATCTAAGTCACCAGGTCCCGACAACGTACCAGCCAAGATTTTGGAGCAGTTCGCCAATGAGTTGGTCAAACCACTCTCTTTGCTCTTGCAAACCTCCTTCGAAACCGGATGCCTACCAGTTGATTGGAAATCCACGAGGATTACACCGCTATACAAGGGGGAAGCCAGGTCTCAGCGAATAACTACCGACCAGTCAGCCTTACTGCAATCTGTTGCAAAATATTGGAAAAAATTATCAAGCAACAACTTATGCAGTTCCTGGAACAAAACCATCTGCTATCGGATGCTCAGCATGGTTTTCGTAAAGGTAGGTCCTGCGTAACAAACTTGTTCTACTGTTTAGACCGGTGGACTGAGGCAGTCGATAGTGGAAACTCAGTGCATGCTGTCTACATTGACTTCAAAAGGCTTTTGATAGCGTTCCGCACCACTGCCTCCTTTATAAACTCAGCCGCATATGAGTAAGGGGCAGGCTCCGTACGTGGATAAAAAGCTTCCTAATCGGTCGCTCGCAAACTGTCCACATCAGCGACAAACAGTCAGCCAAGGTTGAGGTTGAGAGTAGTGTTCCCCAAGGCTCCGTTCTCGGCCCTATCTTGTTTGTTATCTACATCAACGACTGTGTCTGTGAACTGGATTGCGGTATAGCCACGTTTTCCGATGATATAAAACTCTTGAGCGTAATTCGAACTGCGTCTGACAAAGTGCACTTAGAGGAAAATTTAAATACACTTCAAAAATGGTCGGTGGACTGGCTCTTACCGTTCAATGAGAGCAAGTGCACCACCCTTTGAGTCGGCAAATCCGGTTCTTCAAACGGCACGGCTTACCGACTGAATGACATACTATTGAAGGAAGTGAATTCCCAGAAAGACTTAGGAGTCTGGATCACGCCTTCGCTTAAACCCTCCCTGCATTGCACAAAGGTAGCAAAATCCGCGATGTCGATCCTATACCTAATCAGACGAGCTTTTTCTACATTCAATGAAGAGTGCTTCACAAAAGTCTTCGGAACCTTCGTACGACCACACCTAGACTCGGCTATCCAAGCTTGGAGACCCTGGGTCATGAAAGACATCAACATCCTGGAAAAGGTAAAACGGCGCGTAACCAAACTTGTTATGGGGCAGGGCTCGCAGCCTTATGAAATATGGCTGTCGAATCTCAACCTCTTCCCATTGCGCTACAGGCAGCTTTGGGGGGACCTGATATAACATTCCGCGTATTACGTCTTCAAGACTGCTGTCTTATATCAGGGGAGTTTTTCGTATTAGCAACGACCACGAATCTGAGGTGTCATCCTCTCAAATTAAAGGTGACAGGGGCCAGGCTGGACGCTCGAAAACACTTCTTTTCAAAAAGGGTGGTTGGAGCGTGGAATGCGCTCCCACAGGATGTCGTTATGTCGGAATCGCTAGATGGTTTTAAGCGAAAACTGGATCGATATAGCAGTGCAGGAAGGACCGGAACTTACAATTTGCAATAATAATCATATTACTACCAATTCTTCAGTAGCATTAGTTTTTATATCCATTAACGTTTGCTATTTATAGCGCCCTCCCATGCATTGCCTCATGCGAAGGTCTCCGTTGTCTACAAATTTTCTGCTTCCACTGCACATGTGTACATATAGGGCATTCAAAGGAATTTTTCCTTCATATCCCTCAATATACTGATACTGATCACAAAGTAATAATCCGAGGTAGGTATAATGTATGAAGGTTCATTGTATAAGTACAGATGTTGTTAGGAATAATGTGTAAGGGCAATGCACAGATCAGAAAAACACTCAAGACTGGTGATCCGGGAAGGTGGAGTTGGAATCTACCACCGGGGGGAGAAGCACGTCCGTTGTTACTTGTACTAAAACAAAGACAGAACAAGGAGCCTTTGTTAGTATCTCTTCTCGAGGTCGGTCCTTTGTGTCCCACTCTGGTTAAACAAACCCAGAGTCAGCTCTGTTTGCTACAACTGCTCCCTCTTCAGTCGCAGCCATGTCCTCATGGCTTGTCAATGGGTGGTCGTGTATCGTTTCAACTTCTATCTCGGTTGCTGCGCGAGGCACGAGATGTGGAGGTAGCAATGTTAGGTTATCCGGTGTAGCAGTTGGAGGTTGTCTTGTGTATAGTTTGAGTTTATAATACTGTACAGAAAAGGAAAGCCAACTGCGTGTGTGTAAATCCCGGATGATGTATGTGTTGGGAAACCGTACGTCAGTTATCTCAAATGGTCCCTCCCATGGATAAAAATTTTTACGGGTATTCCGACCGGTGGGACTGATCGGTATCGCAGTACGAGGTCACCACGTTGCTACGGAAAACCGTGTGTGTGTCTGTCAAAGTAGTCTTTTTGTCGGGTATATGCCGTTTGTAGGTGTGTGCGTGCAAAGTTTTGGGTGAGGCGTAGTATCTCTTGCAGCTTGAGGACATGTTTGTTCAGTTTATATTCGTCTCCCGAAGGTGGGGGGAAGTGAGATTTTGTTGGTAGGCGAAGGTGGCGGCCAGTTAGCCTAAAAAATGGAGAGTATCCGGTGGAACTGTGAATCGAAGTGCGGTACGCCATCAATGCGTATGGCAATCGGATATCCCAGTCGAGAGGGTGATGGTCTTTTGCGAGGGCTTTTAACAGATTAGTTAGTTTTCGATTGGTGCATTCTACCTGTCCGTTGCCTTCGGGATGGAAAGGCGTTGTCCGCGTTTTCTGGATAATTAGCAAGTCACAAACATCTCTGATTAGCTTGCTCTCGAAGTTGGCTCCACAATCAGAATGTAGGGTGAGCGAAGCACCAAAGCGGCAAACCCAGTAATTAAGTAGGGTCATCGTCACCGAAGCTGCATCCTGTGTTTTCAGCGGTATAGCCTCTACCCACTGTAAAATACTCGACCATTACTAGAATGTATCTATTGCCTGTGGTTGCAAAATTTATTGGGCTTACTATATCAATGCCAACGCGTTGGAATGGGAATCCCGTAGGCATCGATTGTAATGGTGTCTTTGGTTTTTGATTAGGTCCTTTGAAAGAAGCACATGTTGAGCAGTTATTACAGAAGATAGTTATTTGTTCCCGTAAGTGAGGCCACCAATATCGTCGTCTAATTGCTGCTTCTGTTTTGAACTGTCCGACGTGGCCTAGTTCTCGGTGGATGTCGTCCATCACGGACCGCGTTAGAGAGCCTGGCACCACAAGACGGAGTCGGCCGTCTATTTTATCTTTGAGGAAGAGTATTTCGTTGTTTAAAAATAGATGTGGCCATTGCGTTCGGAGTGTGATGGTGTTTTCTGCTGAACCTTGAAGCTCCTCAGCGGTTGGATGATGTCGGCCTGTTAACTGATGGTCGTAGACGATAGCCAGGCACTTTTTAATGTTGCATATGGGTATCTTCTTCAAGCCCTTTCTCTGAGAAACGTTAGGCGTTCTATCGTGCACCTAGTTCTCCTTTTTCATAAAATTAATGATCGTACTTTATGAATTGGAAGTACGATGCTGCTTTTGTTGCCCTTAAACGTTCAGGATGCTCCACGTTCCAGTTCAGAGAACGTTTTTCGTTTTGTATTGAACATCTCCCTGGAGAATTTTTTCTGTTATGGATTCCAGATTCGTACAGAAATGTAATTTTTAAGAATGATAGCTTTTGTTGCTGTGACTAAATTCAGAGGCTGGGCCCAAGTGGTACTAAAGTAGATATCACGGTTCGGGACTTTTACCGCTATGCAGTTAATTATTCAGAAGACAGGTTGTGCTTAAAGGAGTGATTTTTATTCCTCAAATAGGTGTTGTGATGCCGGCTTGGCGCACTGCGCGGGCAAATCATTTGTTTCATTTGCATTGTGCAGGTGGATAATTTTGCTCTGTCAACACATAACTGGCACCAAATTCTCCTCTTTTGCTTGTCGTAACTACGCTTTGCCTAACGGTCACACACCGGTACCTGCTTCAACCAGTGAGCTAACCAGCATGAGGGTATCATTTGTCGTGTTCTCCACACTAGGCAGTCTTGCTTTCCTTGCCCATTCCCTCCTATCACTTTCAAATCTCCTATGGAGAACGCAATGATATTGCGGCCCAGACAAACCAAACCGTAAACCAAAGTTGAGTTCTGCAGCTGTCTATGCCGTTCTACTAAGCTATCCTTAATCAAAAGGTTTGAGTAATTAATCGGTTCTCGACTAGTCTCTTGACCGCAAGTGGCATTTTTCAAGGCATAGGCTTTGGTTCTCTTCTCTTCATTCTGTACATAAATGATATTTCAACAGTATTCAAAACTTCATGAAATTTCATTTTTTAAGGATATGGCTAACAGATGCGCTGGTAAACCCAACGTAGGTCTGATTATGCTCTCGCATTGGAGTTCAATTGGCATGTGAAATTTTCTCCATCCAATTATAATTCCAGAGGTTTAGACCACGAAGCTTTCTTGACCCCTAGTAAGCATATTCTCCCCATTTTGATCGAATTTCTGCAATGGATGCACAGCTTAGTGGTTTATTGTCACAAAAAATTATCCTTTCGGAAATCAGGGTGAAAGTGTACTTTATGCTTGCTCTTCCCATCCCAGAATATTGTTGTGCCCTGTTTGGTCTTACTAACGCATCCGACCACAATAAGAGACTTCAGACATTTTTTACTCGGGGACTATTTTCTCTTTCTGGATCCAGTATCTCCTGTACCAAGAGATGTCAGTTAGCGAACCCTACATTTCTGTGGTTTAGAAGACTGGAAGCCAGCCTTTGATTCTTATATCACGTAAATCCTAGTCTTGCTCTCTCATGACTTAATGTTGTCACTCTAGTAAATCGACCTAATGTCAATCATTATCTCTCCATTACCGTTTTCACTCTCTCTTTTCTTTCTGTCTAAACCTTCTCATTTTTGCCTGCAAATACCTAATTCTGTGGAATAATATCTAACTTTAAATTACATTGTCGTCTACAATAGACGAAGAACAATCCAACTTATTTAACTATTCAACTTCGGAAAGGATGAACTCGCTATTGTCCGTTTCATTCCCGTTCACAATTTTTTGTCTTTGAAAAGGGTCCCCTGATGTTGCTTGTAATCTAAATTGACTGATATTGTCCTCTGCAAAGAATATCTACGCAGCCGTTTTTGTCCCTTCTTCTTTTCAACCATCCTTACGGAATATTGACAGCCTTGATGGTTTCTACTGCTTTGTATTTCCCTGCCAGGCCTGGATTTGCAGGCCCAGACGATGGTGTGCAGGGTCTCTTCTATTTGACCACATGCAAACTGTGGCCAGTTTGTCAGCCGGTGCACCTTAAGCGCATAGTCTACACGACCTTTTAATGTTTTCTCGTATGAATATAATAATATACTATAATATAATATGTTTATTATGCCAGTTTACAGGCAATTGTAAAGAGTTGGTAATGCACCTCTTGGGCGCCTTCCAACACTTCGAAGACCGGAAAAACCTTAAAAAACTCCCTATGTTGCAGCCAGTATTGGTTTTGTTTCGGGTATTTTGTTTTCTAAATACTGGGCGAGATAAGGAGTTTGTTTCAAGTGAAAAAAACCTGCTTTCAAAGGTACGATACAAACGGAATAAATGTACAGTTGTAAGCTGAGTTGACTCATCAGCAGGAGAACTGTCTGCCATCAGCACGGAAAAATCAGGACGTGGCTTCCACACGGTGATGATCCTGGGAACCTTTGCAATGCCCCCCCCCCCCAGTGGGAACCCCCTTTTTTCTCCTAAATCCCACGCATTACCCCCACAAGGGCGACAGTTTTTCTCCTAAAAATCCCTGAGGAGTTTTTTTACTGTCTGCTCCTATTTTCATCCTATGACTCAGGACAACTGGCCTCGCCAACAGTCTAAGCAACAAATTTTTTGCTACCACTGCACATATGTACAAATAGGGCACTCAAAGGAATTTTCCTACATACCCTCAATGTACTGATACTGATACTGATACTGATATCGTTTCAGGACATTATTTCCAGACGGAGAGGGTTGGCACAAGAACACAGTGTTCTCAGTCTTCCTTCAATGGTTGTCTGCAAAAGTTGCGCGCTATCGGCTGAAGGGTTAGCAGACTACGGGCTGCTGCTTCAGCAGCATTATCTTCAACATGAAGCCTGGTGAGGTTCAAAGTCGACGAACGCCATCAGAGTGAAAGAGAGATTCCACCGAGTCAGCACCCAAAATTCGTGAAAGACATGCAACGGACTGGCAAACTTCGTGGCGGTTTATTCTGTTCTCGCTGCCTTGTTAGTAGACTCCGCAATTAGGAGGGTCTTAGCAAAGCCGCATCCTCGGCACTTTGCTGGTGATCTGGTAACCGCTGCTATCCCGATCCTCGTTTTAACCCTGAGCGTACTGATGGTGTCCGCGGTGGGCTCTTATTATCTAGCCTCTCTTATTTTTGCTCAGAAAGATGGCCTAGGGGCTATATGGTGGCGACCTGTAGACCTTGCAGTTATACGATTTTTCCCATGACAACAAGAATCCCGAACCTTCACATGCTCTCATCAGATAGCAGTCCCAGTTCATGCGTATATGCTCCTCCCATGAGTGATATTTTTTTCTCCTCAGAAACTCTCAAATCCGATTCAGCTTATAGATACTCCAAAACATAATTCATACCGTAAAGTATCGGTCTACTCCTCACCTCCATATCATTCCGTGGAGCATTTTGTTTCCTCTACATTCTTTGGAAACTGGAGACTCGCTGAAGTCTGCCCCTAATTTTATAATATGATTTTATCACTGTCTCTTTCTTACTTAATCCTTTTTTCCAAAGGTTTTTAACTTTCCTTTTAAAAAGCCCATTTGCTGGTGAGTGTGAAAGAATGCCCAATATACTATTTATTTTTGTTGTATATCTGGCTGCTCATACTGAGCAACATTGTTCACCTTATTCCTCGCTGAAGCGCCTACGCAGAAAAATGATCAGGCAGCCAGGGTGCTTGACGGAACCGATAGTCTGTCATGGACAGAGAAAACGGTCAACCCGCAGGCTTCTGAGAAAATGAAAGAGCGCTCTCGGACTCCCAAAAAAGACAACTTAAGCCACACGACTGGTATAAGTGAGCCGAGCCTAAGCACTATCCAAACAAAAAGAGCACCTTCGAAGGCTAAAATGGACATGAGCGCTTCAGTAAGGGTGGAATCTGGCAGCGAATCTGTCTTAACACATCAAGGCACAGATGGGAAAGTAAAATATTCGCCCATACACCGGGAGCGCAATATCTAGATAAAGTGCGTGTAGTGGCCGTAGCAGCCACTTGGAACCCAAGATCTGACAAATGTCGCCTTTGGCCTGCGCGCCCAGTGCCACCTGTGGTCAGGCGCTACTTGCCGGTACCCCCTGTTCGTTCTCGCTCAATGGTCTGAGCCACTTACGAACACACCAAGTCTCGCCTTGCCAACCTCGTGCAATGCACCCAATCACCACCAGTCTATCGAGACAAAGCATGTATTCGGCGGCCGGGAATGACTGCGGTGAGAAGACACTTCGCATTCCGCTCAAACGCATCGCGGCGGGCGACGCCGCTCTGTCCTACGGACGTTCTGCAAGACCTATTGACGAATTTCCCCTTAACTTTTCTGTAAGCAATACACTTTTTCGTCAACTCTGTCTTTAAGTCACTTTAAGTGCACGATAGAACGCCTAACGTTTCTCAGAGAAAGGGCTTGAAGAAGATACCCATATGCTACATAAAAAAGTGCCTGACGAGTCAGCAGAAAACTATAGACATAACACTGATTGACTGGCAGAGGATAAAACATAAGAACGCAGGGTTGGCGAGATTCTGTGGCATCAGCAAACCTTGCTTCCCAGATACGTAGACCCCTGTGCGTATGAACTTCTTTTAGTTGGACCCCATTCCTGCAGTACTGAAGTTTTTGGAGATGTGTTCGACCTGCCTCTACGCGTAGTACTACACGTTCGTGTAACTTAAACGTCAGAGGCCAATCTATACAAAATAATCAATTTACAAACCTTTTGGTAGCTTCTGCGCGTCCTAAGTGCAGATAATGGTTTTGTAGATTTTTATGTAATCTGCAAACAAGATGGTACCACAGTCAAGGTTCTGCTTCCAGTGGTTTATGTAGACTAGGAATGGAATGGAAATTAAGACTGAATCCTGTGGGGTACCACTTTTTACTGGTGGTCACGCGGATGCTGTGATCCCAAAAAGTACTCTTCGCAGCCTACATGACAAGAAGCGTTTTATCCACTTAAAAAGTTCCGTCAATGCCACAGTGCCAAATATGATGTAGAAAACAGAGCTGACCCTGGAATCGGATCTCAATTTCGTTTTACCTTATTCACGTGAGAAAATAATCTTTTTGGGTTTTTAGCTATTCCCTTTATTAGGACGGCCTAACGAACAGCCTTAGCGAGCAGTAGCTTGCAAGCTATTGCCACACTCCAAGCAGGTTTTCGATTGGCCTACACGAGTGAACATACACTAGCGGTCAATCGATCGAGAATTCAGAATTAAAACCACAGTCATCCGCTGAGCTAACAGCCAATGTGATTGGCCACTATTTCAGAAGAGAATCTGATTGGCTCAAGGGACATCGTTTACACATGTTTGTTTCACTAACTTTGCTGGTCCTCTGACACTTAAAGATTTCCGCTTTCTGCACACTTCCTGTTGTGTTCTCTCTTTGGGAGCTCACTTGAGGCGCAGTTAGACGGCAAATATTTTGTCCTTGGCATCCGTTTCAACAATTTGGCGAGGTGATATTTCAGCCTGGGCCTCTATTACAACATCCTTGTCTAGTTCTGTCTCAAAAGCCATTCGTTATTTTCGAAGTAGTCTTCAACATATATTTCATTGTTTCTTAAATTCTGAGAAGTGTTCGGGCTGTTGATATCGGACATATGTTTTTCATAGTCTTTTTTCTTCTTGAGGTTCATTTTTATGATTGGTGTCACCCATTCTGGCCGGAAGATGCGAAAACTATGATTAAGCGGGCAACAGTCCTCTAATAGTTGCTTATTTATGTTCCATAGGAAGCAGCAGGTGTCGTTCGGGTCGGGTACGCATGCAGGGCTTTAGTCAGTCACGTTAAGTTATCCTTTAATTTTATTATAATCTCATTTCCATACATTCCTCTCGCTTATTGCACGAGCGATGGGTAACGAGTAATGGCTTTATTCCCAGACAATAACACAGTGATCGCTTCGCCCAAAAGAGGTCTGAGTATCCAGTCCAAGGATACAGTTTTCATGCCTACTAATGACGAGATCCAGACAGCTAGACCGTTAGCCACCTCGAAACTACGTGTCCATTGTGACAAGCTGGGTAAGAAATTCGTCATTTATCAAATGAAGTGGTTTCTGTTCGAATGAGTTCTCTGATCGCGAGCTGTGCATTAAGTCCTAATCAATGTCTGGAGAGTTAAAATCTCCAAGTATTAGGGCATTTTGCTACGGCAGATCCCTTTTACCTCAGACATAAGTGCATCTTCCGCTTCTGTCTTTTGTCCTGGTGGTCTACGTACCATAGCAATATGGAGGCCGGGTTTATTAGGTACACTTAGTTTACAACTAAGGATTTCACAGTGGTTATTTCTGTGTGATGACAGACTATCTGGGACGTAGTTGATACCAGCTCATGTGAACATCAAGATTCCCCCATCCTTACGTCTGTTTTGGCCATTCTTCGTTCTAGTAGGAGGGCTGCCTGGGCGTCGTTATTCAAGACTACTTTAAGGAGTCTTGGGAATAAGTTTAAATCACGACTTGGCTCTGCTTTGCCAAGGCGGAATGTCTTCTGTACTTAAATGATCTCCCCATCCGGCAGGACGTCATCGATGTAGTCATTAATATGATTCATATCATGTGTCCACCTTTACTTTGAAGTGTTTGCTGTGTACTCGGGAACACCTTTTGGGCTTAAGGCTAAGATGGTTTACCCTAACACCTACAATCTTCCAGACCCTGGTTCCTTAGGAGATAGGAGAAGTCCTGGGAAGGCGAGAGTCGCAGAAAGGTGAGAACATTCGAGTATGACTACTCGATCGGAGGTCACCGATTCGGGCTAGTGAACGAACTAAGGGATCTAGGTGTATGCGTGATGCCCAACCTCAAACCATCAACGCACTGTGTTAAAACCGCAAAGAATTCTTTGGGCATCCTCAGAACGATCCGAAGGTCCTTCCTATATGTTAATGAGGAGATTTTGGGTGATTCTTCGGAACATTTGTTCGGCCGATGTTAGAGTATTGCATCCAGACGTGGTGCCCCTGGATGAAGACAGATTACGCAATGTTGGAGAAATTCCAAAGAAGGGTGACCAAGCTAGTCATCAGCTTAGGAGGTCTTCCGTATAAAGGTCTGCTAGATAGGCTCAAACATTTTCCTCTCTATTATAGGCAACGCAGAGGATATGTGATCATGGTGTTTAAACTCGTCAGGGGAGTGGACTGTGCCCTTCAGATGGCTGACTTCTTTGAATTCACTTGAACGATACATCTACGCAATCATCCGTACAAACTGAAGAAACACTGTGCCAAACTAGATGTGCATGCAAAATTCTTCTCCCACCGGGTCATTGAAGATTGGAATAAACTTCCTTCCTCAGTTGTTCTTGCTGAAAGCATCGACGCATTTAAAAGAAGGCTTGATCTTACCTTACTTGCTGGTCACATATTTGGTAGACGACAACGATTTACATAATGTATATGTGGCTTTGAACGACATGCATTATCTGACAGCATCTATCTGATAGTAGGGTTTCCAAAGGCTCTGCCTAACTCCCTTATATATTGAATTATACTGAATGATTCTATCGCTGTACAAAGTTTATTATGGCAGGGCCTTCTGAGCATCTCAATCGCTAAGTTTGTTTACTTAGTAATTGCAATTACCGCTTCCTGGTATGGAATGGGGCTTTAAAAGGCGACCTTATCAAATACTGGATCTCACTTTCTCATTGACCGTGGCTCGCCGACTGCATAATCGCTGTCAAAGCAATCAAAAAATCAACAAAGGTTCGTATCCATCGTCCCCTCCCCCTATCCTCCAGGTTGCTTTAAGGAGTCCGCTCATACTGGCTGCCTGGACTATTTGTTTCATTTAAGCTAATCTGAGGAACAAGCTGGTTAATCAGAGAACAGCACTATTCACTCGAGAGCTTGCGCTCAACAAGGTGATCATCACTGCTTTCAGTGATACCGGATTTTCTGGGCAGACTCAGCTCGTGGATGTGGATGCCAAGTACTGCATCCGCTGGAGTGGCCACCCGAAAGCATAGCGATGTGACGTTGGTGTCTACCTTGCCATTCGCGACGACATTGTGAATTGAGTGTCCTTTCTGCCGTAGAGTATATACAAGAAACTGATTACTTTATGCCTGCATCCTCGTGACCCGTACTCGTCACTATCATCAGTTCCTATGCCCCCTTCCCAAAGACGAGCTTTGATGTCAGGGAAGACAAATCCTACGAGGACTGGCACGCCCTTGTGGCATCTGTACCGATGTCGGACAAACTGGTTGTCCTTGGAAAATTCAACGCACGTACCGAAAGGGATCATGCTGCCTGGGAGGAAGTGCTGCCTCCCTTTGGTCTCCTTTTTATGCAAACCTGCGCAGAACATTGTCACCTACTGACGAAAAACTTCCTTCACCTTCCAATGCATACGAAGCCTACGTTGATGCACCTCTGCTCGCGGCGCTGGCATCTGCCGGACTATGTTCTCGTCCAGCGACGATGTCATTAGGAAATACTGGTGACCAAAGTGATTCGCGACGCAGATGACTTGCAGACCAGCGCCTCTTTATTTTGTATTTATGTGCCTAGAGTCGCATCTAGCGCTATCTGGAACTCATGATCAGCCACACGTGAATTTTAACTGCGTGCTGCCTCATCGAACCCCACTGCTGTTGACAGTGTGCCTTTGGGACCAGGCCTTAGCGTGCGCACCTTGCCTTCCCGTGGTGGCCTTAATCTGTCCAATGATATGCCCGCGTTCGTAGACTGGCCTCAACCTGTCTGGACAGTTTTCAAGGTGGCGGCTGCCGCTAGACATCACTTCGGACCTATTCCGCTTCACAGCTGGACATGCTCTACGCTAATCAAATCTCTAACAATCCATTCTCCTTTCCACTTGTACAGAATACACTCTTCCTACTCGTCTGGTTTGCCCATGACTTCTGTCGTCTCCTAAGAAACTGGGCCTGGAAGATTGCCGCCGTTAGAGCTCAACCTACTTAGCCTTAACGCTACCTCGATAACAGGTGAATTTCCCACGCGTCCCACATTCCTCGATATATCTCAGAGATAAGGCTCCATCTTAACTAACTTAGAAAGCCACACAGTTATCAAACCTCAGGTAGTTCACTTTTATTCTGTTAAATTTGCCTGCTAACTCTTTTGATTGTAGCAAATAGGTAGCTAGAGGTTAAAGGAGCTGCAGACTCAAGAACAACTAAAATGACTTCGACATCAACAACCTACTTAGCCAAGAAAACCATTGACAGGAAGCCTACATTGTCATGACCCGGCCATGGTTTTATGAATCACTTTAACCGTATGCTTGCCTGACTGTTGTCTATCAAAGCACCAAAATGAAAGAGGAAGAGTACACCATCAGTCACTAGAAAAATATCATTAAAAGGCAGAAGAACATTCTCTGGAACAAATATTTTATTTGCCTGACGTTTCGGACTCTCACTCGAGACCATTGACAAGGAATGAAAACGTACAAATCACTGCGTGATTAAATCAACTCTGCGGGGAGTGACCTTGAGTTCCCATTGTTCGCTCCGTCGTGAGTGACCTTGAGCCTTGCCAGTGCCTACGCAACGCGATATAGTCATCTGGGAGATCAATATGCCTATTAATAGAGCCCGCGTGCGAATGCCATGCTCCTTGCAGTAGGCGTGGGACTCGGTTGTCTGACTGGCCTAGCATTCGCACATGTTCGAAGTCGAAGTCGTGCTTTTCAGTGTTCGTAGTGCTTAGCTTTCTGTTTTGAGAGCACCTTGCATTTTTTGTGGGGCATCATTCGAGACGATATTCGCTGTCGTAGCAGGTTCTGGCATTCTTCGGGAATTGGAGATTCGCGAATGATAGATTCTGCAGCCGCGATGAAGTCAACTGGGTCAGCATCCGTGGTATTGAAGCAGGCGTCAAAGCCCAGGACTTTCGTCTGCTCTGCTGTCAGTTGTTTGGAGGACAGGTTATGGACGATATTGGTGTGAGAGAGGTTGGCATTCCAGAGGATGGCATTCAGGATTGTCACTTATTTTTGTGCAAGTATAAGGCAACAATCGAGGAAGAACAAGCTTAATGCACAACAATCATCGGAGAAGTGCTGATAAAGGATCTTCACACACCATAGCTTTCAATGCCAGACGCATTCGCGATACACGCGAAGCCAAACGGATGCAGAAATTGACGGGATTGAGAGAAAAGAATGCCAACCTCTGTCACGCTAAGATCGTCCATAACCTGTCCTCCAAATAACTGACAACAGAGCAGACGAAAGTCCTGGGCTATGACGCCTGCTTCAATACCACGGATGCTGACCCAGTTGACTTCATCCCGGCTGCAGAATCTATCATTCGTGAATCTCCAATTCCCGAAAAACGCCGAAACCTGCTACGACAGCGAATATAGTCTAGACTGATGTCCCACAAAAAATGTAAGGTGCTCTCAAAAGTAGAAGGCGAAGCACTACGAACACTGAAGGCCGACAAGACCATTGTCATTCTTCCAGCTGAAAAAGGGCGGACGACAGTTATTCTAAACAAAGAGGACTACGTCAACAAATTCAAGACACTTTTGGACGATAGAAGCGCCTACATCCCTCGGGAGGATGACCCCATAAAGACACTAGTAAACAACATCAACAATGACCTAGCAAGTCTTTGGAAGTCAAAAGCACTAACACAGATGGACTGGCAAAAGATAAAACCAAATGATGCAGCACTCGCAAGATTCTATGGTCTCCCCAAGGTCCACAAACCAGGAACCCTCCTGAGACCAATCGTTTCCCTCAGAGGCACCCCAACGTTTGGCCTGGCCAAATGGTTGTTTCAATGTCTCAAATTTCTAATAGAAGGTTCTGCAACAACCATGAAGTCCGCTGAACAATTCATACAAAAGCTGCAGGGTATTCGACTGACACAGGACGAAGTGATGGTATTCTTCGATGTGACCTCACTTTTCACCTCGATACCGCAACATCTTGCAGTGGAAACAAATCAAACCCTGTTAGAAGAACAGTACAACGAGGCGAATACGAAGCTCAAAATAAGTCATCTTATTGGACTCTTGAAACACTGATTAAGCACCTTTTTCACCTTCAATGGAACCATGTACGAGCAAGTAAAAGTTACGCCAATGGAGTCGCCGTTGTCTGGCCTGATTGTCGAGGCAGTATTACAACGACTAGAGGCACTGGCTTTTGAACACTATCGACCACGATTGTGAATCCGGTATGTTGATAACACGTTTGTCATCATCAGTCAAGACAGGACTGGGGATTTTACATCGAATCTGAACTCTATCTTCCCCTGACATCCAGTTCATCATGGAGAAAGAAACAAACTGCCAGTTGCCGTTCCTCGTTGTGCTGGTGTGCAGAAAAGACGATGGGAAACTCAAAACAACAGTTTACAGAAAGGCGACGAATAGCTCGCGTATTCTGAGTTACCTCAGCAACCATCCTGTCACGCACAAACGCAGCTGCGTACGAACGCTATATCGCCACGCAAAAACGCACTGCAGCGAGCCAGCCGACAAAAAAGCCGAGGTCAAGTATCTGCGGAAACTCTTGACAATGAGTGGGTATCCTGGCAGCTTCATCGAAACATGCAGGCGAAAGGCAAAAAGAAGAAAACCAACGGAGCAACCAGAACCAATAAGCTGGCGAGCAAAACCCTATATTGCTGGTGTATCCGAAGAATTCGCTCGACTGGTCAGTGAATTTGGGATTGGCGTCGCTTACCAACTGGAAGCGACAATCCGCAGGCAACTTATGCAGCCTAAAGACCCATTACCCGTCAACCAACAATCGGGTGTTATTTACCGAATCGACTGTCTTTGTGGCCAAGCCAATTATGTTGGCGAAACCGGCAGACGGGTAGCCACGAGACTGCACGAGCATGAACGCGCCATGGAAAGGAATGACAAGCTATCCTTTGTCACCGCTCACGCATCCTTGCCAGGGCACGACTTTGACTTCGAACACGTACGAATACTGGGCCAGTCGATCGACGAGTCTCACGCTTATGCAAGAAGCATGGCATTCGCACGCGGACTCTATTAATAGGCATATCGATCTCCCAGATGACTATATCGCGTTGCGTGAGCGCTGGCAAGGCTCAAGGTCACTCGCGATGGAGCGAACAATGGAAACTCAAGGTCACTCCCGGCAGAGCTGATTTAATCACGTAGTGAGTTGTACGTTTTCATTCCTTGTCAATGGTCTCAAGTGAGAGTCCGAAACGTCGGGCGAATAAAATATTTGTTCCAGAGAACGGTCTTCCGCCTTCTAATCAATTACCTGGGGCACGCATGTTTTCGACTATTGAAAATATCATTAAAAATGTGCAAATTACTCTCCTTCTAGGCCGTGCACGTTCATAGCTTCCCGTTCAGGTTTGTTATGAACTGTCGTATCCGACACCCGATAATGTCGTTTCTGGCCTCCTTGTTCAACACCAACTGCTTCAAGGTCGTCCGATGCCGCAGTGAGCGCTTTCAGACGCGCTGACCTGCAGACACTTGAGCGACTTCCGACAGTTCAACCGTCAGTTTAGATTATGTCCACCACGAGCTTCAGCGTGCTGAATTCAGACGCGGTGACTCGTACTGGATCATAGTAAAAGTAGACTCGTACAGAACTTATATCACGCCCTCCCACCCTCTCACCTGTACCCTGTGTCAATACAAAGTCAATAAGACCGGAGATGGGATAGGAGGCAGATTGTTGGCACGGTCGAGTCTGCCACTATGCATGCCACCACATTCAAACACGGACACGCGCACACACAAAGGGCTGCCGCCGTCAGTTTACTGTTCTGCATTCTTCCCGGACTGCGTGAGCAGCATATACTCACACACGCGAGATTGATCACCCCTTCCATACGCGTCACAACAATACCTGGCTAGGATCCTACTTACGTGGGAATGGCCTTAAGGCCACATTAAGAATAGCTATTGCAGCCTGACTAGGTCCGATACTCCACACAACGAGACACACCTGACTGATTGCGCAGTCCAAGTTATCCCATCGGTTGGCAACCCTCCATACCGCGGCTTTCAACGAACCATGAAAGCTTCAAGCGCATCCGATTGTTTATAGTGAGCAAATAAAAGTACTGGTTGTCGAACTAATTCTCTCTCCTACCACCAGCACCAAGTCACCACCTAGCCGATTGGTCACCTAATGTGGGGTGGACGTAGTGGAGCAACTTGAAAACGCCATCCCTCAGCCGATGCAGCAAAGGCCACTTTATGCGACATCCCCTCGGCAATATAACACACCACCCATACACCACTTGAACTTACTCTACAATTACATAGAAGCCGCTGTCATCACTCTCTCACACACATTCAGGCATGACTGGACGTAGTCCTTACTAAACTGGCTTCGCCAGTGGCCACTGCCACCAGAGGCAGCAACTGGGGGTTCTGTACACAATAAGTCCCCCCTCACAGGTGGTTTCAGCCTTTAATCAACAATTTGAGATTTTTAAAGCATATTTTCCCTGGTGCAATTTCGAAGATTGCATGAACAGTAGAATTTATTGGATCTATAAATTTCGAGAGTTCTCATCACGCCCTATAAATGCGTGACCCGGCTGTGAGCTTACCATGCAACTACCAGAAATGGCTGAGCAAGCTCTTCATGAAATTCCAACTTCATTTCACCGAGCTCTTTCCCTCACGTCACTCATCACGGTAACAAATATCCTGGCACGAACTGAGTCGGCAATCATCATTAAATTGCAACCCGAATAGTATTGTGAGAGCAGTTCTCTAACCCTGTGTTTCGCCTTCTTCTCGGACGCTGTTATTGCCCCTACCACTGGTATCCTTCATCATGATCTCCCAGATCGGCGACTCACTTTGGTGCCTAACTCCATGAAACTCCACTGTCTGCTATTTATCCCATCTTCAGGCCTAGACCACAGTGAAACTATTAACTGACGGATTCGCCCAGCTCAGCATTCACTGGAATGCACTGTGTTGCACACGATTTTCTTCTCCTACCTGCGACATATAGGAGCAAAGGCTACGACGGTTATGGCCTTAACACCTACAATCTTCCAGACCCTGGTTCCTTAAGAGATTGGAGAGAAGACGGTGGAAAGGCGAGAGTAGACGGAACAGTGTATTGTTTGCAGAAAAGTTATGGGAAAGTTGCCAGTCCATCCGGCGTGGCTGTACGGCCGGAGGGCGCATGAGTGCGCGGCCTCCAACCCGTCTCGGTCAGAGCCGATTTCCAGATCCGGTCTTTGAGTAGTCGGGCCAGAAGACAGAGAGAGAGATAGCTTTCATTGGCTAGGTTGGCCTGGAGATTTTGGGCAGAGAGGCAACTTGCGTCGGGCACGCGTGCAAGCTCCCCATTCGTAGCCTGGTTTTTGAGCGTAGATGCGGGGACCGCGATTGGCTGATCGACACATCAAAAACCATGTCGGCGAGCCGTTTGAAAATGCACTTCGATGCGAGCTAGTCAGCCAGGCACGAGCCGCTGCAGAAGAGATCACACCAACACTCTGGCTGATGCCCCAACTTTACCTCTGCGCAGGTCACAGCATCAGCCTAGCCTCAGTTTCGAGAAAATCTATCGCCGCACGATTAATCCCACATTTTCACAGCATATCATCATTCATTTCATCGATCACAGCAATGTCGACACCTCACTTTGTTGGGTGTCTTGGGGGCGAGTTTTAGTGTCTTCCACATCTGGCGCCACGCCACACAGGAGATCATGTGATTGCAGACCTCGGTCTGCCTCTGGGACAGATGTAGCAGTTGCTTCGCTGTCCCCCTTTTTCTCCGGCGTCCCAACGTTCGCGATAATCCGGCTAACAAACAAACGCACCGCCAAAGCCCGGCAGCCCTCAGACTTGACCTCAGCCTCATCACAGTCACGCTTGCAGACATCACTATCTTATGCGCATGCTGACATTAACAAAGTTAGGAGCGTAAAGATCAAAGCGCTGCTCGCACACTCGCAAAGGGGGGCTTTTTGCAGACACGTACAAGTAAACAGCCAATCGTTTTTAGTCAAGCAACTGATCAAGCGACCAGTGACTCACTCACTCTCGCGTGACGTTTACGCATTCATACCCTTATCAGGCGCTTGCGCGCAGGCTCCGAGCTTGCTGTCCGTCGGAGACTCAGACCACCTTTGAGTTTCTGTACACAATAAACAACTCCTAGTTTTTCCCCTTCTCTTCCTATAAGAAACTAGGCGTGCTTATTGTAGCGCTATGAGCACACCACATCGTAGACCCCTATAGTGTCCAATCAAGTTGAAGAAAAAGCCCCAGAGGAGCCGAGGGAATTCTCGCAGACATGGACTAATCAGATCTGACGAGGGTTCTGTTGCCACAGGCAAGGCGGGACGCTATCGAGCGCATGCTCATGACATGCAGTGTTGGAGGCTCACGCACACGTTATTTTCTGCGCGATTGGCTGATTTTAGGAATGGGAATATTCCCAAAATACCTGGACCGCCAAACTACCACCAAGAAAGCAACATTCTTCAAATACTACTGCCTTTTACAGCATCAACTGTTAGAGGTGTAGGGCTCCTGAATGGCCTGCAAGACTGAGGTGATCCAGGGTATGCGGACCGTAAGGAGATAAATAACTTATTCAATTCTCTCAAGGCCATCAACGGACACTGCATCAAGAGAAACGCGCCGATGTTCAGCTCCCTCTGAAGCGCCAGTTAGAAGTGTTCTCAAAGGCTAATCGATCATCTCCGAAGCCGCAACTGACTGACTTCCCCAAATGGACACGAATAATGTCCCGGTTCTACCGCCTTCCCACAACGTTAATTACGAGAGCTGCTAATTGTATGACACGTGATCACATGTGAACTATGTCTCTGTGCCTCTATTAGCCCTACTTGGGACCTTCTCTGATGATGGGTTGAAATGAGAATTCGAAACTTCAGGATGCTGGTTTCCAAAACACTCTTACTCAGTTTTTGTTTATTTCCGTAAAAAAATATGTGTCTGTTGTTGCCCCTTCACAAGTCTAGGAAGAGTCTAGTGTAGTTGTTCACCTTCGCCTATTTTTCTGCCAAAGTACCGCAATGAATAAATAACAGCACCAAGGATACCAGAATGAAGAAGCTGGACGATATCCCAGTGAAACGCCCGTGACTTCTGCGTCCTATTGATGATAGCGGCATTATATGAAGGTTATCACACTTATTGAAACAAGCCTTCAATCGAAATAAATAAGATTTAATCATACTGATGCTGATCATTGAACTTCGTAGTTAGTCTTGCACTTTATCCTCCCTGAAGACGCGTGCGAACATAAATAATTGTACTACTAGGCTTCTTCGGCTAACATAAATTATAATTACCAATCAAATCCGAAAAGAGATTGCGATTTCTGAAGTAATATGTAAAAAAATCGGATCCAACTGTAATCAGGGACAAGACTAGCTACATTAAAAGGGCAAACTATGTCTTAAAATGCATTGAGGCCCAAATTTCACTTGGTCGACCAAAAGTGATAAGTCGCGATGACTCCGAATTTATGATCGTCGGCGAACGCAACCAACAGAAAAATGAGGCCGTGGCTGAATAATAAGGGCCTTGGAATTCTAACCAACAGGACGCAGGTTCGGTACTTAGTGATTAGGTATGGCTGAGTGATGACGGCTAATAAGCCAGAAATAGCACCTATCTTCTGACAAGACAGGTTTTTACTAAATGCCCCTTATGATGACTCTCGCTAATAAATTTGTAACTTTGAATCTATGTGGTCGAGAAGGTTTCCATTAGTCGACTTAGCATGGCCCGTAATCAGTGGTAGGGACGTATTTAAACTGACGGTCATACACCTCCCATATATATGTAACAGATGCGATTGCAATTTTTTCCATGTATTTCTCGTGCATTATGAATGGATGACACAGTCTGCTTTGCTTCGACTTCACAAATCCATTAAATTCGTTAAGGACTCCTGGATATCATACAGTGAGTCAGGGTTCTTGTACTTGTACTTGTTACGGCTGTGATCATGCGGTACATATACTAAAATTAGAGCACCGAGACAACTGCGGTCCGATGCACACAAAGCGAAGGAAGCCGCCTAAAAACAAACGAGGGAGCCCATACTTACAGTGCACGCCCCCACAGTTGATCAATCAGCCACCGCTGAGACGAGTTTAAACAATCTCGCTGTAGACAACAAAAACACGATTGGTTCGCCCCGTAAAGTGCAGGCTGCCGCGGAGACAGATACCAGGGTGCCCATACTTACGGTTAAGGCCCCCACAGTAGACCAATCAGCCACCGCTGAGGCGAGTTTAAACAATCTCGCCGTAAACAACAAAAACACGATTGGTTCGCCACGTAAAGTACAGGCTGCCGTCAGCAAAGACACGAAGGAAAAAACGAAAGCGTTGCACCAAGAAGTGACCGACAGCGTAGAGGGGACGCAGAAAGTCACCGATAGGGGCAAAAGTTTCGTAATACAAGGTCGACCGGAATCCACTGGCAGTACTGCTATTAACCAGAAAGTGGGTGACAGTGTCGCAGGCCCGAGCCTGAAGTCCACAGTAGAAAATGAGGGCATTACATCAACCATAGAGTCCGGTCGCACACAAGATGGTCAAAATAGCAGCACAAGAGCTGTTAACGAGCAAGCAAGCGACAGTGTCGTAGGCACGAAAAATGGCACTAAGAGAGAAGCCAGCATCATAATACAGGGATTAACGGAATCAACCGCAGCCACTCCCATGGACCGGCATTCCGCAGATGTCCGGCTCTTCCATGCACTTATGAACAAAATGCTGGGACCCAATGTACCACTAGAGTGCGAAAATGCCTTCCGCCTTGGCAAACGGCCTGAGAGCCCAACTAGAACGGCACGTCCCAGACCTCTGACAGTGGTCATGACAAGAAGCCAAGACGCCAAGCTCATTCTATCTACGCGTTTTAAAATAAAAGACTCTGACCCGAGAGTTTTTTTCAACAGGAGTTCACAGCTGCAGAACGGTACAAACGTCGTCAACTTGTTTCCGAAAAGAAGGAGCGGGCCAGCAAGGGCGAACAAAACTTGGTTATTTACAACAACCAAGTGATTCAACGTCCATTGTTCTCACCTTGGATAGGTCCGTTCCGGATAACCACACAGTCGGCTCAGTAGAGGGAGGATCGAGCCCAATCGAAAAACATACAGAGGCAGAACGAAGGGGAAAAAAATTTGGTTATTTACAACAACCAAGTGATCCAGCGTCCACTGTTCTCCCCCAGGAAAGGTCCTCCCCGGATGACCGCACAGTCGACCCGGAAATGGGCGGGGAGAGCCTGACTGTAACCAATTCTCGAGCAAACAGAAAGTTAACTTTCATGTACACAAATGCACAGAGTATACTTTCAAAGCTTGACGAGCAGAAGATTCATGCCTTTGAATTATCACTAGATATAGTTTCAATAACGGAAACTTGGCTGTCTAAACAGGTAGCCGACGGCGAGGTATCCATGCCTGGCTATCAACTGTTCAGAGAAGACAGAGAAGGTCGTCAAGGCGGTGGCGTAGCAACATACGTGAAAAATGGACTCACAGTTTTAGACAAAACGGATAAACTGGCATGTACTTCCGAGGCCATCTGGCTGTCCATTAAAGTACCAGGTGCACCCAACCTCGATGCACTGACACTCTACCGACCACCGAGAAGAGAGCCCCTAGTGGATGCCTCCTTGCTAGAGGAGCTGGAAAAAATTACTGCACGATCGGACATCCTGATTGTGGGGGACTTTAACGCGCCTCACATCGACTGGGGTGCGGCCTGCGCACATAGCTCCGATCTAACCTTCGACAGCTGCCTTCTGAGCATGACTCTGAAGTTATTTCTCACGCAACACGTCACTTTTCCGACAAGGATGCGCGATGGCCAACAGTCCAACTGTCTGGACCTCGTTCTCACAAAATCGCAGGACAGCATCGATGAAGTGTCATGTCTCCCACCACTAGGTAAAAGCGACCATGTTGTACTGCTATGGGAGTACTCGTTATTCTCAATACCGGAGAGACCCTCAGCAGCCAGAAGAAATATTTGGCGAGGTAATTTCGATCGAATGAAGACCGAACTCACGCGCGCCGAGTGGGAACCTCTTTTTTCTGGAAACATAACTGCGGACTGGGAAGCGTTCTGGAAAACTGCACAGACTCATCGACAACCACCGTCCAATTTTGCGAAAAAACGTGAACACTAGACCACGATGGCTTACGCAGGCCTTAGAAATAGAAGTTAACAAAAATCGGAAGCTGTGGAAAAAATGCTAGCAGACAGGACTCCTGCATCTGTCAGTGCATACAAAACTCAGAAAAACCGGGTCAAAAGCCTTATTCTCAACACAAGACGGGCTTTCGAAGCAGACTTGTTAAACCGGGCCTGACGGCCTAAAAATTCACCCTTGGTTCGACCCAAAGCGGACTGTCGACGATCTGGACGGATGCCTCACTTTTTTCAGTTCCGTTGGCGGACCCTGCAATCAGCAAGGAAGAATCAGGACGTGGCGTCCACACGGTTATGATCCTGGGAACCTTAAAAACCCCCCCCCCCCCCCAGCGGGAACTCCCTTTTTTCTCCAAAATCCCACGCATTACCCCCACAAGGGCGACAGTTTTTCTCCTAAAAATCCCTGAGATGTTTTTTCACTGTCTGCTCATATTTTCATCCTATGACACAGGACAACTGGCCTCGCCAACAGTCTTAGCAACAATTTTTTTGCTACCACTGCACATATGTACAAATAGGGCACTCAAAGGAATTTTTCCTACATACCCTCAATATACTGATACTGATCTAGCCGGCCTCAATGATTTCACGAACGGTACCTCTCCATGCGTGGCGATTGGCGGCAGCGGATCTCGAAAGCTCCACCCAGTCCCTTCTCCAGCGATGGAGACCTAAAGTAGAAGGTCCAAGAACTGCTTCCATGTCTTGACGGACGGTGTATAGCCAGGTCTTCAGTTGCCCTCCTCTTCGACGTTTCCAGGTGGGCTGCGGTGCCGGGTCGAGGGCAGCATAGGTAAGCTCGTGGGGCGGACGACGGAGAACGTGTCCAAACCACCTCAGTCGCCTTTCTTGAATGGCCTGAGATATCCTCGTGATACGATCGCAGCGGATGCGGACTGTCTCATTTGAGATAAAGTCGCTATACTTAACTCGCAGGATCGTCCTCAGGCACTGGTGGTCAAAGACCTCCAGTCTTCGCTCATCTTCAGCGCGCACAGCCCAGCATTCACATCCATAGAGGAGAACTGACCGGATGGATGCACGGTATACACGAATCTTCGTGGCGATGGAGATCAGTTAGGGTTAGATATTAGCTGGCATAACCTTTTACGCCAGAAGGAGAAAGGGCTTTCACCAAGAGAGGTTTACTTGGTATCTGACATTTCAGGTAGTTGTCTCGTCTACCCATCTTCAGAGGGTGAATGCTCTCGCTCCTGGTCCTCGCTATATACAACTCTTTTTCTCTGCGTGCGTAGTCTACCCAACCCCGACCGAGGCGCTTTGTGTGCCTCGCATTTTTTGTCTATAACTGGGGACGCTGATGTCTATTTCGTCTCCCAGTCCGTTTGTAATCTGTATTAAGGCGGTCGACGTACAGTATAGGGGTACGCAAAATTATGTGGCAGTTTGCCGACAGATAGGTCGAAATCCAGGCTTATGTAACCTGTCTTGACGCGCGATCATCACCTCGGCCTGCAATTCCAACGACGTCAAAGTTGAAGATCCGCCTTATCTCTGCATAATGGGTTGCTACTTCCGAGTTTTGGTCCAGCCTTCTTATAGCCGACTGAGGTTCATGCATTCGCGTATGTAGCTGCCGACCGGTTTCTACCTTGTAGTCGCACATCCCACAAACGCACTGAAATCGGTAGACCACGCCTGATTAATATGCTTTCCCCACTTGGGAATCGAATTTTCACTACTCTTACCTTCTAAGGTCCACTGAACGGGCTCCAAGTAAAACCGACGGAAACATGAAGTAAAGCCTAACGCCAGGATCCCTCCAGCGTTCGGCAACGACTTAAAATACGTACTGTTGAAACGTAACAATTAATGTGAAGGTAAGCTGTTGACTGTCATAAGCATCAGGCTTTTAATTGGGGTTTCGAATACAGACGGATCTCCAAAAGTCGCTCGGATTTTTTATTCAAGATTAAATCTCCGGTTGCCTTTGTACATTACCAAAACTGTAGGCCATAGTAAAAAGCCAAATTTTTCATCGGTGGCTACAGGTTGCCCCATTACAGTGATGTCATTATGGCTTGCGGCATTTGCTCCTGTCTTTCATCAGACCCTGGGCAGATGAAACTCGATGGTGTACCTGTAAAAAGTATCCCCAGGATAAAAGCCTTCTAATGCCCCTCTATGGTGCGAGTTCTGGTCCATAAATATTTGTCCAAATCGTTAGAAATTTTGCTTGGCGTTCCATAAAGTTGCAACCTGCCGCCCATTTTGTTCAAGTATGCCATTGACTGCATTTTCGGAGGGGACCTATAAGGTCTTCGTGGTGTTTATTTTGCACCCGGACCTCAAGTGGGTGATCTCGATTACGCCGGCGATATCGTTCCGATAGCCTCTAACTTTGGGGATCTATAAAGCTGTGGTTAAATGGGTGAAAGGAATTTCTAAATCTATCGGTTTAACCATGAACGCTGGGAAAAATAACGTTATCGAGGTCCACCCCTGACCAAGATAAGGCGCCCCTCTTGGTTTATTTGAAAAAAACCTATTTTGAGTATTTTTGGACAAGGCTGCCACCAACTAGACGACACTGTCACGCAAACTAATGCCGCTTGCCGGGTTTTCTTGATTATTCGAGAGTGCCTATTGACCCAACGCAACATCTTAATCTTGGTGAAAATGCGCATGTAAGGGGCCTCCGTCCGGATGGTCTTCCTACACGTTTACGGAAGTTGGACAGTGAGAGCTGAAAGTGAGCGATAACTGAACGTGTTTGGCTACCACTACTTGAGGACCTATCGTTGCTTGAAAAGCACTGACTTCTTCTCGGACGACAGTCTGCATTCGCTCTGACAGTATCACGAGTGTACCTCGGAGGACCGAATATAAATGTCTGGTAGGAGGTTGGAAAAGTTTTTTGTCATCCACTTCATAAGCCCGGTGTTGCTATTCTAGATCTGGGGGCAATGCTTAGCTGGAAGCGTTACACATGAGGTCAACCAAAGTGTCTTGACGCAAGAAATGAAAGCGGGTCCTGGTCTTCCATCGCTTAAATAAAGAATGGGCCGAAATCACTGATCCGCTGGTGCAGATGGTCAAGCTCAGGAGGTATATTTTGCGACACCACCGCGGCCGACTAGATTATGCATGATCACAGCGGTGCCGAATACAAGTCTCAAGGGACTTGCCACAGCCGCCCACCTTATTCCATCCACATCGCTTGACAGAAACTGCCTCCGAGTCTTCAGATAGAATTGACCGGGACAATATCCAAGGTTCTTCCCTGGTAGTGCTATATTACATTCGCAATGTTTCGGCCTGTGGCGATGCAAACTAGCAGATCGATAGGGGCAGATCCACCGAAATTTGTGGCGAGCCGAACTTCAGGAAGCTAACAAGTACGCAGCTATGCACTATGAACGGTATGATCGTAGTGAACTTTGACAAAAGCCTCTGATATGTGCAATGCGATTCGGCCGACTGCAATGCCAGGGAGCCATGCTGCAGATGAATCAATTGAACATCTGTTCAGGCGCACCATCAGCGATAAAAGGGGCGCGGTGATAACGCCACTGACAGGCTAGAAAAACGACAGCAACGCGTCGTCGACCCGTGATATCTTCAGGGCGGTTGCGAAGAAAGACAAAACTCGTGTCGACCGCGAACTTATAGCCGAAATCGACAAGTCTTACTCTACAACAACACCCGATAGGCGGCACGGCCATCTGGCACAAGTAAGGAAAATAGAATGTGCCAAACGACTAAAGCGACTCCCCTAATAAACCACCTATGATAAAAGGTCATTAAATAAAAATTACCACCGCAGAAATCTCCTTGACGGACGCTGTTCGAAACGTCAGCACATTTAAAGTGCGATGATTGTACAACGTATGTGATGGTTTTAATACAGAATGCCAAAATAGGACGTGCTGTAAGGTTTGCCCTCAAGACACAATTTGGACCAAAGAATCAGCTTGAATAATAGAGACTACCATATAAGGACGGCAAAACAGCTGTAAATTTTACTAGCTAGGAAATTTTCGCGAGAAACAAATTAAAACTTTACCGTGGCCCTGTAATAAAGTTGGAATTTTAATTTACCTACTTTTACTAATGGCTATAAACTAATAAACAGCAAACGAAACTGTAGCTATTCTTGGTTACTTGGTGCGGTAGGCCAACAGGATTCGAAAAACGTTCGCCTTCGCCCTGAAAACGACAATTCCGCAACCTACGCATAAACGGCAATATAACTTTTGTACATAACATGCAAAGACTAAAATACGAAGAAATCACTGATCGCTGAAACGATTCGCATTTAAGAAGGCCGATAAGCCTCAATACTGATGCAACCGAGACCGGCAACGCTTTAACGACCAGCCTTGGTAAGATGAACCATGGAAAAAAACTGTAGCAAATGCTGTAAATATTGGAAAGGATTTTTTGTTATGGAAATGAAAGGTAATCCAAATACATTAGGTAGACGCACGAAGTCATGAAATTACCCTCTATTAGATTTGCAAGGATAAGGGTGTGGGGTTGTGAATGTAACACATTATAAGAACGCTTATAGCGAGCAGGAAGATCGATATAAGCTGCTTCATGTCTTCGGAAACCCTTGAATTTGCGAATGTTCCGACGCCACAAAAGACAGCGGCCCAGGCGCACCACTTGCTTTCGAACATCATACCGCATATACTCAAAATCATGCCCAGGAAGTTCATGTAGTCAACAATTGGTTCACCTGATCCATCAGATGCCGCAGGTGTAAATCTGTGAATTTTATTGATACGACGAGGGTCGCCGTTCATAAAAGAAGACATACTGCCAGACGCCACCGCAACAGCCGAAAATACTAATTTGTTTTATTCGTATGATTACCAGCTTATTAAAACTGTTCCTAGATTGCGATATTTTAGCAACAATTAGTAGTCTACTTACTGTTTAATTTTGTTTTATTTCACTCTGATTTCGCATTAAATGACGATCATTGATTGTTTCACCGCTAAAATAATTTATTTTAAGTGCCCAGAAAGCATGATCAAATGACAACCTTGAAAAAATCCTGCCCCCGCGCGGTTCGAAATTTTTAAGCAGTGGCGTTCAAGAGGAAAATACTTGTTTCCAACGAACAAAAGATAGTGTGTCACGATCAACACACTTGATTTACGAACAAAGCCGGATACTCACAAAAATTTGTTCCCTGAACAAACCGTACTACAGTATTCCTCTCCTTGGTCGCCACCTGAGTCTAAATCCATCTGCTCGCACTGTTACGTTGTGACTAGAAAAGCAGACAATCGTCGAAAATCTTCCTAAACAAGATCGGACCAACCAAACTCCTACAACGCTGGTGCTGGTGAAATTCTCAGACGCTAGTACACACGAAGGAGCAAAGGCTGAGTCGCTAAATTCTATTGTATCACATTTGCTTTGATACCAGTATTGGAGTAACTTTCTGCATAGTTAGAAATTAAGCTAGCTCAGTTATTTCGCCTGCTCTTAACAACTTTGAACAAATTTTCCACGTTTAGACATTGCTTTAGTAGTCCGTCAAAGTTCTGCTTCTTAAATTCTAAAACCAATCGTCTTAAGTAAAGAGAATCGCCTTTAACGTATTCTTACGTGAGCTAAGCGACGACTTAGGCTATCTGTCTCGCATATAAAGTAAAGCTTCATATCTGAATCCTTTTTGCGGAATTTTAACTTCTCGTGCGAAAATAATGCAAACGAGAAGTCAAATGCAAAATCTGCCGCGAGAGGGGCTCGAACTCAAAACCCGTACTATACAAGACCGCGATGTTAACCGCTGCGCTATCGCCGCACGCTCTAGCGGGCGATCGAAAAGCTTAACTAATTGGGTGCGATCGACGCACAGAGAGAACCGATGCGAAGGATATCATATTCTAGCCTCTAAGTATAGCAAACTTGAAGGTAAAATGGAAAATATGAAAAAACTTCTCCAGCAGACCATCGCTGCGATGGAAAAAGTGATGACTTCAGTGCATATGCATGGACCGCCTAAAGAAGAACAGAGGATGCATATACCAGACACCGTCACACTATCCGTTTCGAGCTCTAGGCCCACTGCAGCGAAGGCGACCAAAACTGTACATCAGGACTCCCGTCAGGAGGGTTATCATGGTGTAGTTGCTCAGGGGTTGCAAGAAGCAACTTCAGACATTTCTGACGACCAAGCAGTCACACCACACAGTTCGAGCTCCAGGCCCACTTCAGCAAAGGTGGCCAAAACCGTACCTAAAGACTCCCGACCGGAGGGTGATCATGGTGTAGTTGTTCAG
>JAYGXS010000001.1:10464247-10477981 GCA_036362985.1 Ligula intestinalis | reverse complement strand
GAGGGTGATCATGGTGTAGTTGTTCAGGGGTTGCAAGAAGTAACTTCCGACAATTCTGCCGACCAAGCAGTCACACCACACAGTTCGAGCTCCAGGCCCACTGCAGCAAAGGTGGCCAAAACCGTACCTAAAGACTCCCGACCGGAGGGTGATCATGGTGTAGTAGTTCAGGGGTTGCAAGTAGTAACTTCAGACAATTCTGCCGACCAAGCAGTCACACCATACAGTTCGAGCTCCAGGCCCACTGCAGAAAAGGTGGCGAAAACCTCTGCTAAGGGCACACGACACCGAGAGGATCATGAATACTGTCTAGTTGTACAGGGGCTAAAAGAAGCCATTTCAGACCGCTCAAACGACCAGAACGATCTGAACTTGGTTTCCTTTAACGATGTCCTGAGCGATCTGTTCCCGCCAGGTAAAGAATTTGAAGTGCTCAAGTCATTTCGTATCGGGAAAAGGCCGGCAGATACTGCAGAAATGACCCGACCCAGACCGCTAAAAATAGTATTTAAAAACAAGGAACATGTTCAGGTAATCATGTCTAAAAAAACTAACCTTCGTCACGCGCATAAAGAGGTTTTTTTTCAACCGGACTACTCCCTGGAGGAACGGCTGAAACGCCGAGAACTAGTAGCGGAACTACAGTCGAGGAACAAGAATGGCGAGGTAGGCCTGAAAATCTTCAACGGGAAGATAATTCAGAAGAAAACATTGAACCAAACCGTAATACTCCGAACGACGGTCAGGAAGTGACTGTCACAACCGGGTTACACCGTACAAAGAAACTAAAGTGCATGTACACCAATGCACAAAGCCTGCTCTCCAAATTAGATGAGCTTAAGATTATTACGTGCCAACTGGAACCAGACGTCGTCTGCATAACAGAAACATGGTTGTCCACGAAGGTAAGCGACCAGGAAATTGCTCTCCCCGGGTTTCAAGTTTTCCGAAAAGATAGAGTCGGGCGTCCAGGTGGGGGTGTGCTAATCTATGTTAGACACGGCCTGCTCGTGTCCGACAAGTCCGAAAACCTTTCGGGTAGTATAGAGGCAATATGGCTCACCGTTAGAACACCGGGGTCACAGACCCTTGACATCATGGCGGTCTACCGTCCACCATCGAGCAACCAGCAGTCAGACAATAGTCTGATCGAAGGAGTCGAAGAAATTGCTAGAAGATCCGATGTCATGGTCATGGGAGACTTTAACGCCCCCCATATCGACTGGAATGTGAGTTCTGCGCCCGGCTCAGAAGTAAATTTCGATCGACGACTCCTGCGCACAGTACAGGCATCTTTCCTAACGCAACACGTCCTATATCCGACCAGATTACGCGAAGGGCAACAAGCTAATTGCTTAGACCTAGTACTTACCAAAGCACCTGATAGCGTGGACATTGTAAATTGTTTACCACCTCTCGGAAAAAGTGATCACGTAGTGCTACAGTGGGAATATTCACTCTTCTCTGTGCCCGATCGTAGTGCGGTAACCAGACGCAACATATGGAGAGGGGACTTTACACAAATGAAAACCACAGTGAGCGAGATAGACTGGAACGAACTATTCACCGGGTGCGTTCTCGATGATTGGTCGGCATTCAAAGCCGTATTACACGGACTAATTACCGATTTCTGTCCTATCACGGTAAAGAAAGTAACAAATAGGCCTCGATGGCTACCGCCGACGCTAAAGAGGGAAGTAAACCGCAAAGGAAGGCTGTTCAAAATCTATCGCAGAGAGAGGACCCCCGAATCGTACAATAGGTATAAGGCACAAAGAAACAAGGTTAAGAGCCTGATACGAATTAGCCGACAAAACTTCGAGAGTAATCTAATAAATCGTGCAGTAGGAAACCCAAAGCTTTTCTACAGCTACGTTAGGCAATGTACTCGAAATAGAGACCCTATTCCTCTGCTAAAAACAGACGACGGTGTAGAAATTTGCGAGATTAACGAAAAGGCGGAACATCTATCCTGCTTCTTCCAGTCGGTCTTTACGAGAGAGGCTGAGTTCACCGCTATTAACTGCAGTGTGGGTGTGATCCAGACCATAGACTCGGTTGCACTCACGGAAGCTACCGTTCTGCGAGAACTTCTACAGCTTAAAGAAACGAAGTCGTCAGGTCCGGATGAGATACCTGCAAAGCTATTAAAAGAGCTAGCCATAGAGTTGGCGGTACCCCTGTACATTATCTTCCGAGCTTCTCTTAATACTGGACAAGTGCCACCCGATTGGAAGACAGCGTGGATCTCACCCATCCACAAAAGTGGAAGTCGGGCGACCGCAAATAACTATAGACCGGTCAGCCTCACCTCAATATCCTGCAAGCTTATGGAACGCATAGTCAAACGCGAGCTGATGCACTTTTTGGAGCAACATCAACTTCTTTCTGATAAGCAGCACGGATTCCGCAGGGGAAGGTCCTGCTTGACCAATCTGCTCTATTGTCTAGAACAATGGACCCGAGCGATCGATGAAGGGAATACGGTGCATACAGTCTTCGTAGACTTCAAGAAGGCGTTTGACACGGTGCCCCATCAACGTCTCTTATACAAGCTCAGCCGCATAGGGGTAAGGGGAAACCTTTTGCAGTGGATAGCAAACTTCTTGACTGGTCGTACCCAGACCGTATGTATTGGCGAACAGCGGTCGGCGGAGGTAGCAGTTGAGAGCGGGGTTCCACAGGGATCTGTTCTTGGCCCTATTCTCTTCCTTATATATATTGATGACTGCATAAGCGGACTAGACTGCGAAATCGCAATGTTTGCTGATGACATAAAACTTTGGAAGGTCATACGCAACCAAGACGATGAATTAAACCTCCAGGCAAATTTGCATAGACTAGAGCAATGGTCGACCCTTTGGCTCATGCCATTCAATGTGGCAAAATGCAACCTAATGCGCTTTGGTAGAACCAGCACTATGCCTCGGAGGGTGTATTACCTGAATCACACGCCGCTGCCAGAGGTTGAGGCTCAGAAAGACCTGGGGGTGTGGTTCACGCCTTCACTGAAGCCATCACTCCACGTCCTGAAAGTGGCTAAATCCGCAATGTCGAGCTTGTATCTAATCAAGCGAGCCTTTGCTAAGTTTGACAAAGCTGTATTTGGCAAGGTATTCGGCACGTTCGTGCGACCTCAACTGGAATTTGCCATCCAAGCCTGGAGACCTTGGACAGCCAAAGACAAAAAAAACCTCGAAAGGGTACAAAGACGCGCAACAAAATTAGTACGAGGACAACGGAACCTCCCTTATGAGACCCGATTGGTAAATCTTGACTTGTTTCCTCTGGATTACAGGCAGATACGTGGGGACCTAATCCAGGCATTTCGCATGTTGCGTGGTCAGGATTGCTGCCTCCAAACAAATGACTTCTTTGAGCGGGCCACCACCTCTAGGCTGCGAGGACACCCCCTCAAATTACGTGTGACTGGGGCAAGACTTGACCCAAGAAAATTCTTTTTCTCTAAGAGGGTAATCCAGGCATGGAATGCTCTTCCTGCGGATATTGTCATGTCCCCTTCCGTGGATGTCTTTAAGGCAAACCTAGACCGATATAATGAGTATCGTCACGATTAAGTACTCCAAATCCAATCACTGAACTATTCCGATTCTAAAAATTGAAGCGCTCTACATCCAAAACCTGAAATGCTAAAATGCTATAAATATATACTAATAGTAATTTGTAAGTAGTATTATTATTATTAGTAATTAACAAAATGAGTCTCTGCCATTATCTACCTATGTTGTCTCTACTCACTATGCGATCTGCGCCGATCGTGTCTGGGGACGCACCTATCGCACCTATGGTCCTAGGCTACGCGGCCCTGTCACACCCTTTCTCGTATCGACCGACTGCTGACAACGTGGTAGGTTCCTCGGCTCTTGACACAGCAAAGGCGTATCATGGTCGCATCTCCGGTCTTCGGGACGTTCTCGTGACTCCGAGGTCTCCTCCTCGTATGGTCCTTCGGGTGTAGATATTACTCGTCATGGACGCCATGGCTACCGTCAACATTCACAGAAGCATCATGCCGCTATCATTCACAAACTTCCCCCACGAGCGACAGTTTTTCTCCTAAAAACCACAAATGACATTCCATTTTGAATTATGAGCCAGTCTTAGGAGTTTTTTCACTGTCTGCTCTTCTTCCTCAGTTACACTGCTGGCTCGTGTAAACTGAGTGTGAGTTTATTACTTGAAACAAGTGAGTAGTTGTTTTAAATTGTGTCAACAACTTCTTTAGAATGTTCGGCTTCGCCGATGCATTTCTTAAATCCTATGTACCAAGAGGGAGTTCAAAGGCGATCGCCTATATTTCCTTTAATAAATTTGACTTGACTTGACTTGACATGGACACCTTTTCTCCATCCGATGATTGAGCAGTAAAGTAGGATGCTGCTTTCACAATGTCATGCAAAACGTTGAAGATAACGCATTTTAGGTTAGGCTTCCCATAAGTATGTGAGTAGGTCACATCATCGAACCTCATACTTAGGAAAATATTCAAAACATCATTCTGATAAACCGCCTACGAATAGAGAAATTAGGGTCAAGAATACATTGTATATACTTTCTAACGCGAGGGTAAAAGGTTCAGATCGATTCTTCCTGGCTGTTTTTTGAAGCCATGGATACAGCTAAGCACCTCTGTGATAGATGAGGTATTGGAGAGGGCTATGACGTTTGACGCTACATATATTGTTCTATCTGTAATTACAAACTTCGGTTCCTTGAAATATGAAAAACTCTTTGAGATACATCTTCTCGATAGTCTTTTTGTTTCTTGTCAACTAAGGTGTTATCTTGTGGTCAACATCGGTCACATCTGTGGCGGAACGCCACAAGGCCTCTCTCACTTCGTTCTCCGAAACCCATTGCCCCAACGTCATGTGCCGCCGCAAGTGCCTGTTCCACTTTGTGACCTGAAGAATACTTAAGCGACTTTCACTCGCAGATATGCGTGCGCAAACACGAAAGCATACGCGTGCCTGAGTATTCGCGTCTCCCTAAGGACCATTTCACACACCATCCCTTTGGCCAACGCAGCAGGGGCCTTTGCAGATGACATCCGCTCGGGCAATCGCAACACACCAATGACATAATACTTGAACTCACTTCGCTGTCATGTAAAATCAACTTTCATTACCCCACACAAAACAAGTCAGCACTCTCATGCCTGGCTTAAACACAGTCAGGACCAGCCCTGGTTTCGCCAGCGGCCATGGCTACGTTGGACTGCAACTGCGTGTTCTGTATGCAATAAAACCCTAATTCTGGTGACTATTGCCTTTTCCCTCCAAAGTGGGATTTGACCTGATGATTTTATTGATCTAGGCACAGCTACTTCTTACACCCCAACACATCTCAAGGTCCTCCATAAGAAGGTTTCGTTGGCAATACGGTTCAAAGCTATGTGCGTCAATAGACTTAAATCCTACAAAGTTTGTAAACATATGTGACTTTGGGTGCCACTGGCCAAGCGTATAAACATTCTTCCATTTTACTGCCAATCAACCCTTTGCAAGCGAAGCTGTCTAATGTGCTCAGTTTTGAACATTAGGATATCTGGTGTCCCTTCTAATCCGCTAAACTGCAAGTATGTCGTCAAATAACTTTACTAAACGCAAATATGTCCCGAAAAGACCACCTTAAAAAGTCATTTTTTATCGGTATCTGTTTGATGGATGCTTTTCTCACACGATTTGATTTTTTGGAAGATTGCATCGACCACGTAGTCTAAATGTTGTTGACAGGTTTGATTGAATACACATTCATACCTACTAAACAGACAGACATTACCTTTAAAAACGGCGAAAATTAGCCTTACAGAGTACAAGCATTCGCTTGCGCTCTGTGTTGGGTAAAGGCTATTCACATACCAACCACTGAACTCGTTAGTTTAATTTCACAGCAAAACTTCAGCCTCGAATCGCACTGCCTTTATATTAGAGAGTTTTAGCTAATCCTATGAGATTGCCTGTACCATCGACCTAATCAGTGTTGGCAAAAAGGTGTCTTTCATAGCTTCTTATGGAAGAGAAGCCGACTTTAAACAAATCCATTGACGAATGTCCAATAGAGACTAAGCACTGTGAAAGCCTCAGTAAAAGAATATTAGACCCTCGGCTGAATGCCTAGTCGTCGTCAGCCAGCCACCCCTGCTTTGGGTGGATTGGAATTTTAACCCGAAACCTTTAGGTATTGAAGTTGAACTCGAACCAACAGCTACTGAGCTTAGGTCCCTTCATTTTCTCGGATGAAATCGGGACTATTAATTATGAAGAAAGGGCGCTCGCTGACCAGACCACAGGATATACGCATCCATTTGCACCTCAGACATCAAGCTGCAGCCCTCACCGACGGTGGCATTACAAACAGTAATAATGTAGGAAAGAATACTAGTAAAGAAAATAGATAGATTACTATTTCCGACTAGTTAGCCACCGTTAGGTACCCGTACTATTGAAAGAAAACGTTGCTATTTATTTTAATTGGATAGTTCTGATGGCTGCATTACGTGCGCAAAAGGTAGTAATATATCGATTACGGTTGGACGTAAACTTCAGTTCGTTACAGACTTCACTGAGATACCACCGTCAAAACGGAAAATGTATATCTTTCTTTTCATTCATATTAACATGCATAAATATTCTTGAGCAAGTCGAAGGACTGAAGGAATCGAAGCTGTGAGTGTTCTCAGAAAACTAAAATTATCACGCCCAGTGCCGTACAGGAAGAAGAGGGGTAATAATAATATGTTTATTATGCTAGTTTGCAGGCAATTGAAAAGAGTTGGTAATGCACCTCTTGGGACCCGTCCAAAACCTCGAAGACCGGAAAAAAACAAAATCAAACTCCCTATGTTGCAGCCAGTATTGGTTTTGTTTCAGATTTTGTGTTTTGTCAATACTGGGCGAGATAGGGAGTTTTTTTAAGCCTAAAAACCTGACTTCAAAGGGATGATACAAATGGAATATATGTTCAGTTGTAAGCTGAGTTTACACATCAGCAGGAGAAAAGTTGCAGATCGTTTAAGGACATTAGTTCGAGACAGAGAGGGTTGGCACAAGAACACAGTGTCCTTAGTCTTCCCTCAATGGTTGTCGGCAAACGTTGCACGCTATCGGCTGAAGGGTTAGCAGACTGCGGGCTGCTGCTTCAGCAGCATTATCTTCAGCATGAAGCCTGGCGGGGTTCAAAGTCCACTACCAGTAGGAGTTGTTTATTGTGTGCAACAACTCAATGGTCGTCTGAATCCGGGCCCCGGGCCCTGCAAACGCGTGTCTGTCCGTTCGTGTGCTGTGGGCGTAAGTGAATAAACGAAATGCGAGCGTGAGCCGCTGGACGCTTGATCAACTATTGGACCAATAGAAGTCCACGGCACCTGTGATTGGCTGGCCCAGAAGGATGTAGAGTAACGAAGTCACGTGCGCTTTGCGGGCTTGGCGCCAGCGCATTCTTGATGCGATGCTTGCCTGTTAGTTTTTATCCTAATCACTGGTTTTTGTAGATGCGTCACCATTGTCAACTCTCAGCGCCATATTTACCCGGAAGTTTGGTTAGCTGTCAATGGTACTTTTTTACAGCTGCATCCTCTCCGCATAGCTAATTAAGCTGCTCCTTAACAAAACTGTATAAAGGTATGAACGCGCAGCTATATTTAAGGTGCGTGTGCAAAAGTCGTCTAGAACAGCTGCATGAATAACCTTCAGAATGTAATGTGTAAGTAAAGGTCAGTTCATCGTTGGAAATGTGATGAAGAAAATACGTTACGGGGGCCAGATTCAAAGAAAAATCTCAAGAACTGGAAACGAAAGCACTCCCCTCCGGAAAACAATGTTTCGTTCAAGCAATCTTAGTAATTTACGTTGATAACATAGTTACTCAATTTACTTCAGTAGATGGGGTTGACGTAAATATGTATAAGGTGGCCTTGAAGACACAGGACTGTACAGTTAAAAAAATTAGCTTAATATCATGGACAACTTCGCCAACGTGAAAAGAACACCCACACGCAACACAAAAATGACTAAGGAGTTTTGAGTCGGATTTCCAATGCCAGCCAGGCATTCGGTCGGCTGTAAGCCTTGATGTGGAACCACTACGACATTCAGCTGCACTCCCAGCGGAAGATACGCAAGGCCGTCATACTGACGACCCTCCTGTATAGAGAGAAGGTCTGAACCATCTACTTTAGCCAAGCCAGAAAGCTGTACCACTTCAATCCTAGCGGTTTCCAACAAGTGCTGAAGATGAGGTTGCAGAACATGCTTCGGACGAGAAAGTGTGCCACCTCACGTGCACATCAAATATCGACATGGGCGCCTTGCAAAGAGGCTGGCCAACCATTGCCAACAGCACAAACCGGCACCCACCCTACCCGCCTCAACCATCCGCACTGCTAACGTACATTTACTCATCACATGCGGCTAGTTGGCCACATGCGCCACTCCACAAAAACCCGTCGTAGGACACCGCCGGCTAAACCGAACCACTACTTCCCTCGTGAAAAACACCTAGATCACACACAACCACGTTCAACATCCCACTATAGCTGACGGGCTGTTAAAGGGTTCTGCGGGACTAGCTGGTTCCGAATTAACGGGAATACTCCGAGCAGGACTGAGCATAGGCGTTGGAGATTCTCGCTTCCCTCAATGGACAGTTTGTTGTAGTTAGGTAGCCTTATTTCCTACCAACGCACGTACGCAACATGGGAGGGCACATGGTAGCAGCTAGTCAACAGCCCTCGGTGTCCGCCACATGCATCAACGCTCCATCCCCATGGCTGCCAACGCGCGTACACACCGACGCACAGCCTTTGACCTCGTATGACTGGGGCAAGTATACGCACTCCAGTCTGCTCCGAGCAATTCCCTCCCCCATTTTGGCCAATCATCTTCAAGGCTGACTTAGACAAAGACCACTCTTGGTGGTCGCTGAGCTGACTGCCTCCAGCCCAGGACTTCGGACACTGCCCCACTCGGGTGCCGACCTACGCTTGTCCGCCAGCCCTTCCCTTCCTATCTATTCTCTACTCCTTTTGTATGAAATAAATTATTGCTACCACTCTGGCCACCTGTGTTTTCTCTTCTCCTAAGGAACCGGACCTAAAGATCCTAGTAAGAAGGGTTTTCGCTATTAACCTCAACTCCTCGATAAACTGTCACTTTCCTCGGCATTGCGTGGATCAGACAAAAGTCAAACAGACAAAAATGCTGTCGATGTAAACAATGAAATAATGTTACAGAAGAGTATATTGTAAATAGCATCATGACACCAGGCAGACGTGGAGGATATCAACAAATAGCTGTAGTTTGACAGGATATGGGAAGAATACAGCTTCACAATTGTGGTTCACACGGTACGATCTCTACATCATCCGGGCTTGGATCCATGATGTCTCCCATTTTCTCGGTCAAAACAAAGGGAAAAAAATACGCCACGACTACGTCTTTATTCTTATCGCTCGCTTCAACTTTTCTTTTAGTTCTCAACGTCAATGCATAGGACAGCTCTTACGTGAATGCGAGTAGTGATCCGCGTCTTTTTGTGCATGTGACTCCTCTGCTGTATGTGTGATCCAAACCTGCGTTTAAGACGGTGCGCTACACGCCATGGCTTGGAAGACTGCCAACTGACGTATGTACCTAGACATCGCTGTCAGCCGAATATCTGTTTGTGTGTAGTGAACAGGTTGTGGGCCGAGAGTCGAGCTGGTTTTCTCACGCATATAAAATTTGAGCCATTTACAAATTCTGTATGAAATCCTGATGTTTGTTTTCGGGGGTCCAGGCTGTGTATGCAGCACGAATGGAACAGCTCAGAAGCCATGCCAGCTAATGCGCCCAGACGGACAACTGATTGGAGGTAGGCAGTGTACGTAATAAGCACAGACAAGTTCATTAGACATGCTCAGCGGCTGCGCATGTCAGTCCGCTGACAGGCTCGGATAAAAGTCAGGCCTTGAAAATGGGATAAGAGGGTTAGTTCGAAGGCTCAAAGCACCTTCCCCACTATAAACAATCTGACAGCCTTAAGGAGGTCACGGCGTGCTAAAAGCCATGGCCTGAAAAGCTGACAACTGACGGCATAACACAGACTTCGCAGTCAGCCCAGTGTGCGTTTGTGTGCAGTGGTCGACTCATTGACTGAGAGTCCGGCTGCAATGGCTCCTTCTTACTGAGGCCTTCAAGATAAACCCATTCCGCGGGATCCAAGCCAGCTGTGGCCGCAGTCTTTAAGGCGGTTCCGGCCGCGCCAGCCGCCTGTACCCTCTCCCGCCTCCGGCCTTATTGACTTCGTTATGACAGCGGGCCCCGGTGAGAGGGCAGGATAGAGTGCGGGAAGTGCAGCGCAAGTCTGCTATCCTTATGATCTAATTCACGCACAAATTCATGTACCTTCGACACCTCGCAATTAGGCACATGGTAGACCTCACGAAAACCAACGGTTGAACTGTCCGAACACGTGGATTGCCGTTGGGGCAAAATTAACTTTCTCGGGGACTTCATTGGGATATTACTGTGAACACTCGAAAGGTATAGTTTCCTTGTCATTCAAACTTATTTGATCGTTCGCTTTCTCTTCGATCGATGTTGGAGTTGCACCCTGCAAGTCTACGCTCACTACGGTGTCTCGGCCGTCTGCCAGGAAAGTCTCTGCATTCGACCTCTTGAAAAAGCCATATAAAAATGAGTATAAATAAAATTTTGGAACGTTAAGTTAAGTGGCCTGTTCCTTTGGATGCATATTATTAACATGTTCTATTGATGTTGCTTTTGCTATACCATTTGAACTTGAGGGTTCATTCATTTACATGCGATGATGTTAAACCATTTATTTACCCTTTATATGGGAACCTGAAATTCGTTTGTGTCGGATGTAGTTGCCTTTATTCATATGAGCATTTTTGCGAGTGTTTCTGCATAACAAGAAAAATTGAAAAAATTTGCGAAAGTTCCCATCGAAGAAATGGAAAGATAAATTGAAGAGCGTGCGTTTGCTTTCAATAAATTATCTTCAGGCCTGTACACTTACAGCGCAAATATGCGGGTTGGTAGAAAAGATCGTGTGGTTGTCAGGGTTAGAGGAAGGGCAAAATTGGGGTCAGCAATTTGATCTGCTTCAGAGGAAATGGACCACCGGGAACGGTAATCAGCTGTGGACGGTAGAATTGGTGACTTTCGGCCATGGTAACTGCGGCCGACTGGTTTGCGTAACCCGATTGCAACCCCCTCTACCGTAGCCGACAGACGCTGTTCGAGGAAATTTTAATAGCTTAAGGGTACGCTCCAGATTTTTCTTCCAACCTGGATATTATTGAGTTAATAAGGATATAAATATACAGGCCTGACGAGAGTTCATCGAAAGCAAACGCATGCTCTTCAATTTATCTTTTTGAAAATTAAAAAGCCAGGATATCTCCGCCAACAGTCAGCAGATGAAGTTACTAACATATATCTTTGAAAAATTGTCGATTTTGACGACGTTTATCGACGCTCCACAATATGGTGGCATAGGAACGGTTATTTGCGTGTTTTTTAAATTCACAGCGACTTTGCAACATCTGCGGTACCCTCATCTGTCTTGCCTAGCTGATCCTGGTATCGTAAACCAGTCAAGAAGATGGAGACGGGATTGTACACAGGTGGCTTATCCCGGGCACGCTGCCAGACCTGGCTCAGATCTCACGGAGCGGGAGTACCGAAAAGGTTACAGTAAGGTACAGCCATTGTAGTTTGACTCTCAGTCCACCGGTCAGGCAGTCCACACAATCACAAACGGAGCTGACTTCGCGGTCCCAGTTGCCCCGTCAGTTGGTAACCTTCGAAGTCACGCCTATTAGCATACCGCGATAGGCTTCTGCGTTCCAGCTTGTTTACAGGGAAGAATTGCCTGGGAGAGAAAGAAGTACGCTTTATTTTGGAAGCACACTTTCAAAATGTTCAGCAGCAAGCTCCTCCGTTCACCCTGAATAAAATTAGGCAACACTGACAACTCGCTAACTAAACGAAACTCGTCGATCGAAACAAATTTTCTGCGTGTGGCTCGTTCGTTACCTAAAATGCTCGTAGATGTAACTGCTCATCACTCGAGGCTCTATGCATGCTTAGGACATTCAGTGGGGGTAGTATTTACATCGCTTTTTAATGCAACGAATTAGTAAAAGTACCAGAAAATTGGGAGTACCCTCAAAAAAGGCTAAGATGAAGCAGTATTAACAATGAAAATGATCGCAGAAAGTTTCTTATTTGCTTGGAACTATATTGCCACATGCTTTGATTATAAGGTAGCATTTCTTTCTGCGATAACGTATTATCTCTAGATAAGCCCAATAAGTTGAGCCAGGTAGTCCCACCGCGAAGAAGTAGACGCAATCGCGACTCCAATTCCAAGGAGAGGAAGAGGGGGGCTGACGGTGTGCAGGACGTTCGTAAGGTGCGGAGGCGTTTGCCAAAATTGGAAGCCGACATGATTTAGTATCTCTTCTAGTTTGCATATACATCGGAGCTGCGAGGGTAGCCATTTTTTTCTGAATACCGGTCAAAAATATTTCAAGCTGGCAATTTTGTCTTTCGGTTTACTGTAGGGCTTGTCAACACTTCGATATAGCGCCTTTACGCAACCGCATTTGTGGCTAATTGGGAGGCTCCTGTTCAAGGTTCAATAATTGCCCCACATTTGTCACTTTCCTGAAAACTTCGGTTTGTAGGCCATCACAACCTTTGCAGCAGACGAGAACATTAAGGAAAGCCAGCGGGTTGTTTATTATCGCTTCCATTGTAAATTGTTTACCCGAAAAACATGGTTTTGAGACGTTCTTTGATCATTAGCACTTGATACTGCTGGATGACTACGAAGAGATCATCCATATATTGAGCTTAAAATTTCAGTCTGCAGTGTTGGAAGATCAGTGACTCTATCCATTGTAGCAGCACCTTAAATGTGAGTCCCAAGATCGGTAAACACACTGGTGTTCTCTTCACCTGTTCGCGGACTTTTCCATCGAACGTGAAGTACGTTTTGCGACAAAACTTTAGGAGCTGAAGAACCTTATATTCGGTCAAATTTACTTACCTTCCGTAACAAAATAATAAGTTAAATTTTAACAGATAATGATTTACAATTCAAATGATGTCCCCTTTTTTACAACTCATCGTCTCGTTATTGTTGCTAAACTTCGGGGTACGCATCGCAGGTGAGTTTTGCCTTACTGCGTTGTCCTTGTGAAACCCAGAGCATTCGGGTAACAAAGGCATTGTTTGTTGATTTATGCCGTGGTGGAAAGGAACCTCGCGTTGATTGTGTTAATGAGAAAATGCCCACCACAATTCAGACCATCGTCACAAAGTTAAACGTTATTATTTTTAAGACTCACTTACAGCCTTAGAAGTCTGTTGTAAAATGTGTTCTTCCGCGGAACTAGAAAGCAAGAGATGCAGTTTATTTTAAGAGTCCCATTCCAAACGTTTAAATAAAAACGTCCTGAATTCACCCTGAATAAAATTGGGCACACAAAGCATAAAACACTGGAAGATCGTCGAAAATGCATCATGACCTGATACCGCAATTGTCAGCGTCATGAAGAATCATCTTTGAATGAATTACAAAGGGTAAGCTGAACTGGAATTCCTTCAAAATGATGCTAGCTTTATGCGCTAATGACCCCAGTATTATGATTCAGATAAACGAAAGGGGTAAAAATTGGAATATAACGGATGATATAGG
>JAYGXS010000001.1:10408711-10454247 GCA_036362985.1 Ligula intestinalis | reverse complement strand
GACTCTTTCGTTATAAAGGGTTAAATTCAACAATTTATCAGAAAGTCATGGGTGAGCAGTCCTGTTGGTTCGGTCAGGAATAATTTGGGGGTAATCTCGATTGCACAGATTATTGAATTTTATGCAGCTGCCCGTGGGGTTACTACTTTCAGTTCGAAGACGCAAAGAGACGAGTATGGCCCATAACTTGATCAACGAAAAGGTAAGGGCCTCCAGGTGCTAGAGTAGATTCTCGATCTCATGAAATGTCAACCGAGATTCTGAAATGCGCTTTCAATTTGAACAAAGAACTATCGATTTGAACATCGTATTATCTGTTTCCGAACAACCTAATTCAAAGCTATTTCAGTCACGTTCGGATGCCGACTTACGAGCGAGCTTTTGTCTAAATGCCTGCAAAAAGCGTACTGTCAGCAGACCGACGACTTGAGAATTATGCATTATTCTTCCTGATATTTGATGTCCTTAGAAGTACAAAAATATCCAAAACCCACACAAAATTATTAGATCTTGTACCCGTTCGGTGGCAAATAACACTTTCTCCAAATTCTGTACCTGAAGGAAGGCTATCTTTCTGTTTTAAAATACCTTCAAACTTACCAAAAATGTTGAAGCCCACCAACCGTTAGGCTTGTACTCCAGGACTCGATATTAGAGACTATATACATTTTATCTAAGGAGAAGCACATATTTATTTACACTGTAAGAAAAGGGGAACATAATTCTCATAAAATGTGCATTTGAAGTGGATCATGTTGTATGCCTTATAGGCAAAATTACGAAATTGACGGATCCAATTTACCAATACAAGATACTGCTCTCTGATTATGTCTCTGATGATGAATCAGCGACAGAGCTCGAAACGTCAGGCGAATAAAATTATCGTCCCAGTGATTGAGTCATCTTCTTCTGGATCCGATTAACTCTCAATAAACATTGCGAGGTCTTCAAAAATCGCGTAACAAGAAAGTTTTTTACTACCAAACGATACCTTTTCTTTAAGTAAAAAGTGGTTCGCCACCAAACGAGTACAAGAGATAATATCTTTGGAATATGTTTTCTATAAAAAAGATTTGAATTTCTGAGGACTTAGAATATTAAGGGCAAAAATGCATACTAATTAGGTAGAATTTTTTTACGTTCTTTGCTTTATGCTGGCGGTCTAAAGTAAGTTCGTTCAAAAGCCATCATCCTGGGGAGACTTAAATACCTTGGGAATGTGCTGTACGATTACTCATATACCAACCCTAATTAAGTAATTTATTCGAATCAAAACCATATTTCGGAAGTTCGGTTGAATTTAATGGGATGGGGGATCTTCTGTAATTTAAATTCATTTGAATCTGGCTTTTACGTAAATATGGTTGATATTCTTAATCGAAACAGACAGAGCAATGATACACTGACTTAAGTGCACAGACTTGGATGTAAAAACGCTCAATGAGCAGAATATCACAGCTCGAATCCTGTTAAGACCCGCTCCTGGTTCTTTTAATTAACACGAACGCCTAACCAAATAGCCCGTACAAGAGAGAGAGAGAGAAAGAGAGAGAGAGAGAGAGAGAGAGAAAGAAAGAAAGAAAGAAAGAAAGAAGGAAAGAAAAGACCAGTCGGCCAGAGACAAAGAGGGAGTGCGTTTACTCAGACAAGCACTTTAAGCAAGTCAGCAAACGTCTTTGAGGGTAAGGGCTACAACATATTTAGGCAAAAAACGAGTGTGATCTAGGTCTATCGAGCCAATCAGCTATTGTTCTGGCTTGGCTACCGGAACGATTGACTGTGACTCAGCGAATGAATGTAGTTTCAATTTTGGATTATTGATTGCTTGATTGCTTGTATGCGTGAAGCCCGATCGATAGCCTGCTCTGAGTGCGGCTGCTTGCTGCATGCACCCACCAAATCTCAAGGTATCCGAGGCTGGTTGACGGTGTCTTCAGGAGAGGATATCTTGTTTAAACTCTGAATTCTATGCATATATTTAAACGGAATACTGTTAACAATGGTGCAGCCGGGAAGTTTAACTCGCAAAATTACATAACAGTTCTATTAATGAAGGCCAAGGAAATGGAACTGGCCACTTTTGTGTTGTTGGCCGCACTCCACACGGCCACCAGCATCAATTTCAAAAAAATCAACCTCGCCACCCAACACCTCTCTGGCCCAGTTCGCAATAATCGGACTTAATTACTCGAACCGCAACGGGGACGCTCTTCAGAGGACGCTGACGGAGGATCCACCGCACTTCGATGGTAGAACCAACTGCCTGGGGCGCGTAACCGCCATTCAAGGCTGCTATGCTCGCATTGTACCCACGCATTTAGATACCGCACGGGCCCATTCAATCCTGTGTGCATAGATGAAAGCTCGTAGTGAATACCGCAGCCCATACATTCCCACAACATCTCGTACGGAAACAGACTCGCCCCCAGCATGCGGTGCATCGAACGGGTGGTGAACCAAAACGGGATCACACTGGCGCAGGTCTGTTGTGCCAAACCGAATTCATGTGCGCCCTTACCTACTGCCGTGCATACGTGTGGTACGCTCTAGGTGTAGGCCTTCACGTCACTCCAGCAACGGTGCCCAACAGTTAGTTGATAGGTTTGGGTAGTCTAATGTTGCAGTGAAGAGAGAGAGAGGAGCAATTACTTGGGATATTTGTTTTCAAAAGATAAATTCGGCGAGAATACTCATGTAGGCATTCACAAAGCCAAGTTAGGTGAACGAACGTTTTCGATAAAATCATTGTCAGGCTAATAAAATAATAGAAAGGCGGTAGAGTTAACGAAAGTTTTAGGCAACCAATCAGTAGTAACTAAGGCGAAAGTGGTAGAGATGTAAAAGGAGGATCAAAGGAGTAAGATTCTAGTCTTACTTGGAGACCTTGGACAGCCAAAGACAAAAAAAAACCTCGAAAGGGTACAAAGAGGCGCAACAAAATTAGTACGAGGTCAACCGAACCTCCCTTATGAGATCCGATTGGTAAATCTTGACTTTTTTCCTCTGGATTACAGGCAGCTACGTGGGGACCTAATCCAGGCATTTCGCATGTTGCGTGGTCAGGATTGCTGCCTCCAAACAAATGACTTCTTTGAGCGGGCCACCACCTCTAGGCTGCGAGGACACCCCCTCAAATTACATGTGACTGGGGCAAGACTTGACCCAAGAAAATTCTTTTTCTCTAAGAGGGTAATCCAGGCATGGAATGCCCTTCCTGCGGATATTGTCATGTCCCCTTCCGTGGATGTTTTTATGGCAAACATAGACCGATTTAATGGGTATCGTCGCGATTAAGTACTCCAAATCCAATCACTGAAGGGTTCCGAATCCAAAAATTGAAGCGCTTTACATCCAAACCCTGAAATGCTAGCAATGCTATAAATACAGTGGAGTCCGGTTAATGTGGACACGGTTAATGTGGACAACCGCTTAATGTGGACAGTTGGCCAGGAACGGAATTTCTCCACAGTACAGTGGAGTCCGGTTAATTTGGACACGGTTAATGCGGACAACTGGTTAATATGGACATTTGGCCTGGAACGGAGGTGTCCACATTAACCGGACTCCATTGTATATACTAATAGTAATTTGTAAGTAGTATTATTATTAGTACTTAACCAAATGAGTTTCAGACATTATCTAGCTATGATGTCTCTGCTCACTATGCGATCTGCGCCGATCGTGTCTGAGGACGCATCTACCGCACCTATGGTTCTAGGCTACGTGGCCCTGTCACACCCTTTCTCGTATCGACCGACTGCTGACGACGTGGCGGGTTCCTCGGCTCTTGGCACAGCAAATGTGTATCATGGTCGCATCTCCGGTCTTCGGGACGTTCTCGTGACTCCGAGGTCTCCTCCTCGTATGGTCCTTCGAATGTAGATATTACTTGTCATGGACGCCATGGCTACCGCCAACATTCACAGAAGCATCCTGCTCCTATCATTCACATACTTTCCCCCACAAGTGACAGTTTTTCTCCTAAAAACCAAAAATGACATTCCATTTTGAATTATGAGCCAGCCTTAGGAGTTTTTCCATTGTCTGCTCTTCTTCCTCAGTTACACTGCTGGCTCGTGTAAACTGAGTGTGAGTTTTTTACTTGAAACAAGAGAGTAGTCGCCTACAATTGTGTCAACGACTTCTTTGGAATGTTCGGCTTTGCCGATGCATTTCTTAAATCCAATGCACCAAGAGGGAGTTCAAAGGCATTTGCCTATATTTCCTTTAATAAATTTGACTTGACTTGACTTGACCAGAGAGGAGAGGGGGGTGGGTGAGGAGGGAGGGGAAGGGGACCGACAATTAGTTCATGTCGTCCCGTCGTCCTTGTCTCGCGTTTTGTTGGGAGGTGTGAGGACGCAGGTTGTTACCGTCTCGTGACGGTGTGGGTGGCCTGAGAATACTTACTATCGCAGTCTCGTCACTGGTTCGCGGCGTATTACGAAGCGTGATGGCGGATGTTGAGTTGGTCTTCGGCCACCGGAGCCTTAGAGCCACTACAAACGCCTTCTGCACACATAAGATTGGGCTAGTTAAGCGTATATTGCGATTTTCTCCGCAGTCGCAAGTTTCCGCTGACGCAGGAACTTGGAACATTTCGCCGGCCCTATAGATGACTCTACACGCTTGGTTTATGTCCACCCGATGACCGCTGTCAACCAAGTGTGTCAAAATCACGCTTGATATCGGCTTTACTTCGCCTCTGTTTAGCCAAGCAGGGTATTGTTCTCGCATGCGCTTGGATAGCCGCCTAATCGTTCGACCAATATAACCTGCCCCACGGAACAGGTTAACTCTACCCTCCCTCATAGTAGTGCATTTGCCTGATGATGAACTAAGTGAAAACGTTCGTCCGCCTCACTTGACTTTGTGAAAAGATAAATTGGTGAAAATACGTTTGCGTTCGACAAATTCTTTTCTGGCCTGTACATTTATGTGTTGTTGTTGTTGTTACCAGGTTTGGTTTGGTGGGGGCAGGGGTGGGTGGAATCGAGATCAAAATGTCAGTACAGTAGTCGCCGGTTATTAAGCCCACCTCGGGCCCAGACCGAATTGGTCTTAATAGGCGGCGAGCGCTCTAACCGGAACGTCCTATTTCTTGATCAGCAAACGCAGGATAGGTACTATACATTATATACGTATTGCATTATGTGTAGAGTTTGGTTATGGACAAGAAAAGAATGCTGTTTGTGTGTATTTTACGTACTAACAACAAAAACATTTTCATTTGCGACACGTTTAAAAATAGCACTCTAGTATCAGTTGTTTTGGAGGAAACTTCATTAGTATGTCTGCTGCCGTCCGAACAGCGTGTCGCGAAATTTAACTTGAAAATTAAAAACAAATCACATCCGGCATCGTGTTTCGCGTAAGACTGGCAAAAATCATGTAAGCAGTTTCGCACGCAGAGCGATGAGAATGTCACTCTATCCTGTTGGCAAACTGGGCTTTGTAGCCGGTGACTGGGCTTATTAGCCGGTCGATTTTGCTATGTAAAATTCCGTCCCAAGCTGATTTGGGCTCAATACGCAGCTGGGCCTATTAACCGTGGGCTTAATAACCGGTGACTACTGTATCTAGACTGACCGGCGGCCAAGACAGGTGCATGTACTTGAATCGGAGACTTGCCCGTCTCTGGGGGCGGAGGGGGGGGGGGACAGTTTCCGAGGTCGGTGATACGCCGTGCGTGGTTTTGTTAGTGAATTTCGCCCGTGGTAACTGCGGAGCTGTTACTAAGTCCTTTTGAGCACAAAGTCCCGGTCTGCGTAGCCTGATGATAACTGCTGCTATAGCCAACAGATGCTGTCGAAAAAATTTTTGAAAAGCTAGAGGGCACGTTGTAGATCACTCGGAAAGCCTTTCTGGCATCCACGCAATGGTTTGAGTCTGCAGTGTGCGTTAAAATAGAACTATTAATGCCCTTTACTTGACTCTTCTCTAACCATATCGGAATGTGTTCTCGCACTCTTCTGGACAGATGCCGGCCCTTGCAACCAATATATTCTGCCCCAAAGGTGCAGGGGAATGAATGGATGCACGTAGACGTGATCTGGGCTAACAGTTTGTCCTTTGCCTCTCCGTAGAGAATAAGCGTTGGCTCTTAGAAAGGTTTTCGATACAACTTGGTTCAGGCGCCTTCTAAGGAGTTGGCTTAGCACGTCCACTTGAAATGGAACCCTAATGTCGATTCGTTGTGTCTTCTGCAGTTTTCACTAATGGCTTCGACAGTCTTTCAGCCAACACTACATCTTTCCACCAACCAGCGTGGTTTATTTATTTAATTACCAGGCCTGAGGAGAATTTATCGAAAGCAAAGGGATGCTTGCCAATTTACCTTTTGATATTTAATATGGGAATTTTTGTGAATTTGTTTTTGCACAGTCATCATAATTTCTCACGACGCACTATCAGTTTTGGTTTAGAAGATTGTCAATTGCAATAGTAACTCAGGCTATCCCAGGACTTAGGCTCAAATTACAATTTTCCGGTGAGACTATGATCCGCTTATGGTATTTGTACTGTTCCAATGGTCGCCTGGTAAACCCTGATTGGGGAACAAGTCATGTTTGGTCAGCGTAAATGGCCCATTAGTCTTGTTCCTCGCTGCTTCGTTACACATCTGCGGTTGTCTTGATATAATGTAGGTATTAGAGGAAGAGAGGCGATGGAGAAGGGAGTGCGTTAGATGAAGTGCAAATATGTTTACAATATCTCAGGAGCTTTGGGGTCATTCAATAACCTGCATTGCATTTTGAGTACAATCTATATTCCTGCCTGTTAGTAGGAACCCAGAAAGTGATTTTCTTTTCCTCGTTGCGTCGTTGTGAAAGGATATACCCGTGAATGCCACAATGATGACATTCACTTGAAGCAGGCAATTACTCTGGCAATCTAGCTTTTGGACCATCGCCTCAGATGATGTCCACTGCGTGCTCCACAGCGTGGTAATGCAACGGCGGTGACAAATTATTAGATCATTTTTAAGTGACAGTAGACTTGTTTTGTACATTACGCCCCGAAATTCATGTAAAATGCGGACACATGCGGAAGATTGATAATCTCTCGCAAATCGGTATTGCGTAAGGTTGTTATACTAATTATCATGTAGTCTATTCTGAAGTCATTACAATCCCTATAAGAGTCGGGTTTATAAGGAACTTCGTTCTGACCACTTACAAAATATTTGTATTGTAAAAAGTCACTAATTAAGTAGTATGCATTTCTACCATGGATTTTGACTGCCTTTCTTAATTCAAATGTATTTTATGGAAAGCATATGAGAAAAAAATATTTCTTGTACTCGTTTTGTAGGAAATTACGTCTTCTTTAAATTTTATGCTTAAAGAAAGGGTATTTTTATGTTTTAAAAAGTTTCGGTAACAGTAGCTTATGGAGGCCCACTCATAGACCCCTAGTCCCAGCATTTTGGCCTGCAAGAACGGTGGTTATAGAGTCTTTTGGCGAGGGTTTGGAAACAGGATAGACAGAAAAGAAAATTTTTAGAAGTAAGTGTAAATTAAAAAAGAGTATAGTCGAAGTGCTACCCGCGGCATGTAAATTGAAGGTGAGCGTGGCACCTCGCGCCGCGTACTAAGCTAACTCCAGAACGGTAAGTTGGACCACAGGTAAGTTTAAGTAGACGACCTCCTAACCGTCATTTTAATTTTTTGGGAAATTCAAGAAACCTGCAATTTGATAATCGGGCTTTCCCGTAATAATTTAAACGATAATACAGGTAAGCAAATTCTACATCTATAAATCAACAGCACTTCTAAATACAGTAAAATAAAATTCATTTAGCATTTATTAAAGTATATTCTACTGCGTATCCTATTTTCCCACCCATAAAACCCTATAACTACCATTTTCGCAGGGGAAAATGCAGGGAGTAGGGATTAATGAGTGGGCCTACATGAGCTATTGTTGCCAAAGTTTCTGAATTTCCAAATAATTTGTAGATCTACTGACTGTTTTACTTGAATTCAAGGTTTGCAAACTGCGCACTGTTAACATCCTGTTTAAGGAAAAGTATTTTTTCGCTTACGGTTTGTGGAAGAAGTCGCAAAGTCGTAAAATATCGCAACAGATGAGGAACATGCCGCATAGATTATAAGCAGCAAAAATAAATTGACGAATGTGATGTCTAATAAATGAAAACCTTGCAATTGTAAAAAACTCATTATTCTAAACTTTTTTGAAACCGAAAGATACGCTTTCCTAAAGTATGAAATTCGAGGAAGGCGTAATTTGCTAAAAAAAGATGAGAAGAAATAATTTTTTCGCATAGGTTTTCCATAAAATTTATTTGAATTTATAAAGACAGTAAAAATCAAGGGTAAAATGCAGATTACTTAAATGGCCACTTTTTGCAGTACCTACGTTTTGTTAGCGGTGAGAAGAAAGCTCGTTAGAAGGTCGGCATTTTGTCCTGACTAAAATGTCTTCAGAATAGACTATGCGATGATCGGTATTGAAACCTGACTTAATGCCTTTTAGCGAAAGGGTATCAATCTTTCGCAGACGTCGGCATGTTACATGAATTCTAGGCTGTACTCTATATACTACATGCTCTCCTTCCTAACCCGTCTGTCTCCGGTGTCAAGAAGACGATGGTGGGATCGGGTGCATGTGAGAGGCATAGGTGCAGCATTCCGAAGCCTGTCTAATATACCAAGGGGGGGAGCGCGAGTACCATAAATGCCAAGGGTGGCTGGTGCCTGAGTCTGTACGTGTGCGAGCTACCAACGCTACCCTGCGTATTCGGCATTGGTTATGGGAACGAAACGTGAATAATGCCAGTCACGTCCTGATCCGAACTCCCCCATGTTCTTTCAGTGGATCCAACACGTAGCTTGTTTATGTGGCACAGTCTACGAAAACTAACTACTCCCAGACAAACACCGGCAAGTCGTGGGACGCAAGTAGACGGAAGAGTATTGCCAGTGTTGGCCATTTTTCACACACTTAATGGCGCCATTCACACAGCCTTCTCCGCGCTTGAAGGCCCTTACTGCGAGCACACTAGCCCTGTCGCGTCTAGGGCAGGCGTCTTTGTAGCAGGCACTCCCTCCATTCGATGGCGGCGCCGTTACGTCATGCCAACCTGTCAGACGTGCTAATCCGACTGCCAAACAGACTACCTCAAGTTTGGACCTGTACCGTCACAGCTCCATACACACATTGACTTAATAACTTCGACCGAGAACACACAAACTGTACACACTCTAGTTTAGGCGTTCGTCTCGCCAATGGAGCCATTGTGTTAAACAGCAACCCAGGGTTTTTACAGAACAAGTCTCCACCCTTATCGATGTCTTGCCACTTTTGCTACTGACTGGATGTTCAGCTGGATTTTGTCACTTACAATAACCTCAGTTACCTGGCTGTTACTGCATAGGAACGTAAAATTAGGCATTTCTTTTTGGACTGCAGATAGGCTAGCGAAGGGCATTTCGCGCTGATTTGACTGCCAAACAGACTACTTCATGTCGGGACCTGTAACATCAAAGCCCTATGCACACGTTGACTTAATAACTTCGACCACAAACACACAAACTGCACACAGTCTATTTAAAGCAACAGAGGCGCTCGTCTCGTCAATGGTGCCGCTGAATTAAACAGCAATGCAGGGTTTTGTACGGAAAAAGCGACACCTTATCAATGTGTTGCTGCTGCGACCCACGCCTGGTACTTCTTATTAGCACGAAAGCTGAATTTGCCGCCCCGTACCCTAGGTCCGTAAGAGAGAATCAGAGAAGACCAGTCGACCAGGGAGAGAGAGAGCTTGTACTCAGGCAAGGCACTCTTCAGCAAGTTGTTCGCACACAAAGGCTGAGTGCATTTAAGGGGGACGCGAGAGATATAGTCGAGACAATGGGCCAACCAGAATTGCGCAGACAAGATTGGCTACAGTGAGGCGCTCATGAGAGGACTATGCGTGTGTGACTCATCATGGGAATAGCGGTATTCCCAACACTTGCCGCTTTTTGCTACTGACTGGAGGGTCCATGGGTTTTTTTTACATAGAAGAACTCAGTGACCTGGCTGTTGTTGTATCGGAACATAAAAGCAAGCCTTTCGTTTTGAATTGCAGCTAGACTAGCTGCTTCGAGTTCCTTGGATTGTCTGACTCTGTATTCAGTAGTACCGCGTACGTCAAACCCCAGTGATATCAACAATCACTGTATTGTGGTACTATTAAATAAATAGTGAAGAATAAACGATAACAATAGATACACGAAGTCAAAAACAAGGGAGTCGGCCAAATATTGCCTGACTCAAGACAAAGGAACGGCACATGTCCTTTAACGTCACGCGTTTGCAGGACGAGACCAGGCTTGGGAGCACGTGTGTGGAAGGAGAGAGGGGAGGATCACTGCTTTTATGTGACTTTACTGGAAATGAACGTGGAGAATTCCAAAAGTTGTTCAGACGAAGATGAGACAAGCGAAGGGCATTCCTCAAAACTTTGAATGCACGGAAGCGCAGCCAGCAGAATGGGAGTCCGTAATGGGAATGGCAATGTGGAGTACTTAAGTGGCCGATAAGCAGCTCACTCGGGTCAAATTCCTAAGCCTTCCTGACATGATTAGCGTCTGGCTGGCTGACAACGGCACATGAACCAGAAATGACCGTTTGGTGTCGCTTGTCTCAGTCGATAATACCACTTGGGTGTCAGCTGCTACAGAACGTACCTTTGACGGATGGTAAAATCGTGCCCCAGTAAGTGACGTCAACCGGAAGGCGACCTCAGACTGTGTACGAGTTCTTTATCCTGAGAAGATTGCCAGGGCCGGGCAGGTTGTCAGCAAGGCAGAGAAGGAAAGCGTCCGGAGTGAGACCTCTCAGATTTATGCATCCATGCAGGAAGAGATTAGAGGGCAAGAGCTTTTTCTGTGCCTACGAGTCTGGTAGCGAAAACAAAACTTGTTCAGGCGCTGATTCAGTCGGCAAGACAGGCAGACAGAGCTACGTGTCGTCGGTCCTGGTTACAAGGCACGCAGGCGGGGAGCGTTCACGCGACCGCACTGTCAGAGTTCGTCCACGGCCCTTTGTCTGTTCTCACTGTCGCCAGCGCCACCATTGACTCATCGCATGTCAAGCCCTGCGTACGCACGTGTCAAAACTTCCGCCAACGTCATGGCTCCCATCGAGATTTCTCTCTTAAAGGATTGGCCGCAGTCCGACGAAGCTCAAGCTCCGGCATTTGGACTAACACTTGTCTGGCAAAAATGGTAGCTTCATCCGCTTACGATACTGTGTGTAAAGTCTTTGTTGTTGTAAAGACTTGCCCATCTCACTGTCCTTCCTGCCTCTAAATTTGGGAACCCTACAGTTGTCAACCCGCATACGTTGGCGAAACCTATAGTCTATAAAACCGTTAATAAAACGTTTTAAAGAAGTATCTTGTACATACGCCAGCTCCTGGCAGCATTAGCATTCCTCTTAATTATTCTGATGAATCAAAAGTTCAGCGGATACGCTACCCACTCAAGGATGCTATCTGATTGGTCCGCTCTAGTTACAACCTTGGGCATTTCTGTATGTCTTTTTTACATTGTAAATGCTGTTAGAATATATCAATGCCTTCCCTCGTCATGCTTTTGCTGTTCATTTCTCATTTATTGAATGGACGGCTATTGGAGCTGCCGGTGCGCTCTCTGTGTTGACTAAATAATAACGTCCTCGTGGGCAAACGAACAATATCTTTCGGATTCTATGCAATAACAGCTCAAATAAAATCTGATAGGTTGATAAGGTTGATATTAAATGAAATCGAACGAAATTAATGTCGAGGTGGCAAGCGGCGCGGCGACTGCCATGCAGCAGTGTCCGTCACGTTAAAACAAACAGTTCCACCAAGGAAACGTGAAGAGATTATCAAAGGTACTTTGGTATGGTAGGTCAGCACAGCGTTATTCAAATAGTTAGGATTTTGGATCAGTGAAGTAAGTTGCATTCCGAGATGATATTATGAAAAGAAAGAAGATCTTCGGGAAATCGAGTTGTACTCGTGAATTTTCGAACAGGTATCACGTGTTCGTCAACAGAATAAATGAAAAGTGAGGGCTGGGAATGTCGCACTAGAGGTTTTTGGGGCAGATTGGGTGGGAGGGTTTTAGTAACGCGACTCTCGCGGTGATAGGTTGTGCTGGTGAGGGGAGGGATGTGTTAGCGTTTGGAGTATGGGCCACATGTTCGGGGGAGGGGGGGGGGGGCTGGTTCAGAGTCAGAGAAATTCCACTTGACCGAGCACGGACAGCTTGCTGTTGTTTCAGGCTGGGTCCAGATTAGTCGACCATGCACGAAAACCGGTATAGTGTGAGTCAAGCTCTACGTGTCTGTTTATACTAGCCGGGCTCGAGTGCCAAGCTTCGAGGAATTCTCTCGCTTGTCGCGTATTAGCCATTGCTATCATATCAGTGCCATCCCAATTGAAGTGGTGATCACACTCATGAGAGTGTGCAAATACGAGTGATAAACGGTCCCGTAGGCGAACGGCTGCCTTATGTTCTTTGATGCGAGTCTCAAGGCGTCGGCCTGTTTGGCCAATATAAACACAAGAGCAGCCAGCGCACAGTATATGGTAAATGACGTTGCTTATTTGTTCCACAGGTAGGGGGTCTTTTACTCGACATAGGCTTGCGCGCAGTAAGGATGCGGGCTTGTGGGCGACTGAGATGCCAAACCGACAAAGTTGCTGAGAGATGGTTTCAGATATGCCATTAATTTAGGGTAGGGAATAAAATTTCCTCGGCACTATACCTTAATTGGGAGAGAGATTTTGTGCTTGACTGCGTCGTCTAAGGCAATTATTGACAAAGCTTGGCGGATATCCGTTGGCCCTGAATAATTTGTACAAATACGCTAGTTCTCTCTTGAGCAAACCATCATTACTGCAATAAGGGTGGGCTCGTTGGAAAAGATTACGAATACATCTTCTTTTCTGGGCAGCAGGGTGGTTATTCCTACAGTAAAGGATGATCTCTGCAGTGGAGTCCTTTCGATAGACGCTTGTTGCTAGTTTGCCATTCGTGAGTATTTGTATCCTCACGTCAAGGAATGGGAGGGTACCTCCTGTTGCCTATTCGCGGGTAAATTGTACTTCTAAGAAAACCCCATGTAGACTCTGATGCAGCCGTTCAACGTCGCAAGTCTTTATGATGACGAATGTTTCGTCTTCGTAGTGGAGCCACGTTTTTGGTTTTACAGCTCAAAAACTTTCCCTTCTAGTCTCTGTAAGGCTAGTTCGGTTAGTAGCCCCGATATTCGCGAGTCCATTGGGGTGCCCTTTACTTGCTGATAGCACTTGCCATCAAATTGATAATAGTGATTGAGATAGAAATATCAATAGGATTTTCATTGCGGCACCGCTCTATACTATCACCTGTCAAAACGTGCGGTATGGAAGAAAACAAGGCAACAACGTCAAATGACATAATACGTTCGTCAGGACTTACTTGAAGTCCTTAAATTATATGCAGGAATGCTTGTGAGTTTTTGACGTTGTATTGCGATCCATCACTCAGGTGCTTTAGTTTTCTGTAAAGCCATTTGGCGAGGTTGCAGGTAGGGGATCCAATTAGTGGCGCTATAATCCTCAATGGTGCATCAGCCTTGTGCACTTTTGGAAGGCCATACGCATGTGCGATACGAGGGTCACTAAGGTTGATGTGTTTGGATTTTGTTACTCAATGTCGAATGGTACCGATGTGGACCGAATTCAACTGCCGATAGAAGCATCCAGCAGACCTCTTTACCTGGGGCTGATAGGCAATCATTTGGATGGAGATGGAACAGAGGATAACAGTGAAGTGATGGAATAACGTGGACTTCAATTGGTCGCAGCGGTCAGGTTTGACAGTCCAGAAAATAGCTAGCCACTCTGTGAGACCCAAGCAACGTGTAGCCACACGCTTAGGGGAACGGTTCTGGCCGCGCCAGCAATATGCGCCCTATCCCACTTCCGATCTTCTTGACTAAATCATGACCCCAAGCAAGATCTAGGAAGAGAGAGTACAGTAGATGCTGCGTAGGTCTATTCACACTTTGAATACAAAAACATACAAGTAAAGAAGGCAAAGGCGCGATCACTAGGACAGCACTTATATTAGTCCAAGCTTTCGGACTCATACAGGGGGCCCTCGTCAGAGCGAATAAGAGAACACCATGCATTGGCATGCCTTTGTAATCCAGTTATGAGTATATGGGAGAAAGAATTCTTGATTGGTTGAGCCCACGATCACGTCGTCTTGGCGTACGTCCTTGGCAGTACGGCGTGCGCGCCTGCACACGAACTGGGCCGTGCTTCTTGGTTGCGCGAACAGAGAACAAAATAACAGGACGGTATATAAGCATGCCTGTTGATAGAGTTGGAGTCTGAGACCCAGGTCTTCGGTAGTTCTCGCCCCATCTTATTACTGGCTCGTGCCATTATTTGCGTGCCCGTGAAGTCGAATTCATGACCTTCTACCCCAGTGTGGGTAGCGATCTGCGACAGTTGGTCGTCCTTCCGCACTGCCCGTTTGGTGCTCCGATATTCGCGATCTAAGTCGACTGCCCTGTATGATAGCAAGAATAGTCGTGACACAGCACTTGATAAACGACGCCAGACAGTTTGCCTACCTCCAGTCGGCCTTTCATTTGCATGACTCGCGAACACAGGTGCCTGCATGAGGCGCAGGCTGAACCCCTTCAAAAGTGACAGGTGAACAGTCGCGTAGGAACGTGAGTGGCGGAAAAGTTAATCAGTCATAGCGAAGGTATATACAGGCAAAATATGGATGTGAGTGAATTTTGGAAAGCTGGCGTGGGAGTCAGGAATAAACTCAGCTGCACTACAGGATACCTAAAGGCGTGCGTTTCCTGATCATCCACATTACAAAGTAGGCTGACACCAAACGCACGAAGCTATATATTCGCCGTAAGAAAGGAAATTGCGTGCTCAGATCACAGATGCTGGTTTCAGTGCCAGTTGGGTGCGAGAAGCTCCACAGTAGACGGGAAGCGTGCAAGCGGTCGAACTGCCAGATTTCGTGCACGGGGCGTCAGCGTCACCGCTGACTCATGCCGCCTTCGCATGTCAAGCACTTACTTACTTGTACTTGTAACGGCATTCACCTCGGGCGGGTTGAGCCGGCATCAGTTTTGACGTTGACTGCATCATGAATCACAGCTGTCCAGACGCGTCGATCTTGCGCCTGTTCACACGAGAGCACCATCCATTCACGGTTCCACTGGCGTAGGCCGTAGACACATGGGCCGGAAACTGACGACAGATCCTGCTTGACCGTTGCTGTCCAAGTTTTCAGCTGCCCGCCGCGACGTTTGCGCCAGGTGGGGGGAGGCGTCGCCACAAGCAGGTCACGAATCAGCTCACCATCATCACGCCGGGACGCATGCCCGAACCACCGAAGTCGTCTCTGAAGCAGGAGTGGAGGGAGAGCGTCCAGGTGACAGCGTCGGCGGAGATCGGAGCAGCGAATTCGGTCGACGCGTCGGGGACGAAGGATGCGGCGTAGGCAGTCATTGTCAAACACCTCAAGGCGCCTCATGTCCTCAACACGCATAGGCCATGTCTCTCCGCCATAGAGCAGGATAGATCGAACCACTGCTTGGTAAACAGGGGACTTTGTGAGTAGTGATATTTCCCTTCTATTCCATCGAGGAGCGCACAGTCGGTAGAAGGCAGATCGGGCACGGTTGACGCGTGATACAAACTCGTCGACACCTTGACCCGTTTCCGTGACCAAAGAGCCTAAGTATCTAAACGAGTCAACCTTTTCGAGAGGAGCGCCGTCGAGAACAATAGGAGTGACAGATGTAGGGGGCACACAGGAGAGCATGACTTGGGTCTTAGTCGCGTTTAGGCGTAATCCGATGGATCGGGCACGCTCATTTACCTTGTCCAACGCCTGCTGAACTGCATTACAGTTGTCGCCAAAGAGGACGACGTCATCAGCATACGCCAAGTCAGTCACCCATTTTGAGCGATCAAACTGCACTCCCGGGAAGTCATCCAGTGCTTTGGTCATGATCCAGTCCACCGCATAGTTGAACAGGGTTGGTAAAGGGGCACAACCTTGGCGGACGCCCGTCCTGACGCTAAAGGCTTTCGTGTCACCGTTCTGCGTCCTCACCCGTGTGGAAGTGCCACGATAGTATGCCTGCATGAGATTGAGTAGCTCAGGTGGTAGGCCGTCCGTCCTCATTATGTTCCACAGCGAACTGCGATCAACAGAGTCAAATGCGGCAGCAAAGTCGATGAAGCATAGAACAGTCGGTTGTTGGTGACCCCATCTCAGTTCCAGTACACGGCGGAGATTGAAGATCTGGTCGGTGCAGCCACGACCTGGTCGAAATCCACTCTGGTTTGGGCGGGTGCGCTGGTCTCTCGCAGTTTGGAAACGTTTGAGAAGAAGAGACGTGAATGTTTTCGCCGCTACATCGATAAGGCTAATGCCTCTGTAATTTCTGCACGCTCGTCTGTCGCCTTTTTTAAACAAGGGGAGGATCACTGCTTTTCTCCAGTCAGAGGGCACAACTTCGCTGTCCCATATCTTGGCAAATATTTGTTGTAGCCAGGGCCCAATAACCTCGGGTGCACATTTAAAGAGCTCCGGTGGGAGGTCATCCTCACCAGGTGCCTTGTTGTTGCGTAGCCTCAAGAGAATGGAGACAACTTCCTCTACACTGGGTGGCTCTGTGTTGCACTCATACAGATGGTGGGGATCGTCCGCATTGGGCGACAGGTCAGACATCACAGGGGGATCATGGTTAAGGTGGTCACAGAAATGCTCGCGCCATCTCTCTAACCGGTCATCGATCTTAGTGATTACAGCACCGTTGCGATCCAGTAAAGTCTCGGTGGTGTTCCCCGAACCTCTGCTGGCCTGCTTTAGGAGTCGGTAGAGCTTGTGGGTGTCACCTCTGCTAGCTGCTCGCTCCGTTTCCGTGGCAAAGTCGCTCCAGTAGGCGTTCCTATCGGCTCGGATGGCCCTTGTCGTTTGGCGCCGCAGCTCTCTGTAAGTGGGGGAGCCAGTGAGTCTGGCTCGGCCGGCCTCCTCAGCTAACTCAAGCGTGGGTCTAGTGATCCAGTCGCGATGTCGCCGTCGGGTTTTGCCCAGATGGGTGTATGCCAGCTCTGACATCGCGGCCTTCAGGGACTGCCACGCGGGCTCTGGGTCCGCTCGGGCGTCAGGGTACAGGCCGTCGAAACGGTTTTGGAGTGCTAAGTGGAAGGCGTCGCCAGCAGAGGACTTCAGCTTTGCAACATCGATCCGCTGTGGTCGGGAGGGTCTGTGAATAGCTCTCAAACGCAAGCGAAGGGTTGCCCGCTGTAGGACATGGTCCGATGCATGAGCGTTTCCTGTATCAGCACCGCGGTAGGCTCGACAATCCAAGACCGAGCTGGCCCAGCGTGCTCGGACAAGGATGTGATCTATTTGGGCCTGGGTATGCCCGTCATTTGAGTATCAAGTGACAAGGTGGTGGCACGGATGATCAAAACGGGTGCTTGACACAACGAGGCGGTTAGACGATGCGAAGTTGACAAGGCGCTCACCGTTGGCACACTGCGCTCCGACAGCAAATTTACCTACCACATGACGGGCTCTAGCGTCACACACACCTGGTCGGGCCTTTCAATCACCGAAAATGACGAGTAGATCGCTTCTTGCGATGCGGTCAACTGTTCGCTGGAGGTCACCGTAGAAGTCATCTTTTATGCTGTCATCAGCAGCCAGAGTAGGCGCATATACCGAGATGATGGAAACGTTGACTGGGGCACTTTTCAAACGGACCCAAGCGATCCGCGGTGAGACAGCCTCCCACTCTAGCAGACTCGAGTGAAATTCATCGGCCAAAGCTATAGCGACACCATACAGTCCAGAGTTGTCGGACACACCACTGTGGTAGAGATGGTACGCAGAGTCAGTTCTTGGTACTTGCAGCAGTTTGTGGCCAGTGCCAGGTAGGCGGACCTCAGAGAGACACGCCACACCAACACGGTATTCAGAAAGGGATTTGGCTGTTAACAGTTGGGCGCCGTCATCCCTCAAAGTTTGAACATTCCAGCCTGCAATTCGCAATCCGGCATCAGCTCGCAGATTTAACACCCGTCCCGCGATGCCAAGAGGATGGGGCGCGTCGGTTCCCGCGGACGCCGTAGCAGAGATCGTATGTTGCGTATAGTTGTGATTCATGAAAGTGTAGAAAGTCAATTCCGTGTTTCGTGGAGAAAAGGGGATTGGCGCTAGGTCCCCGGTCTTGCTCCCCTACCAGAGCCTCGTTAGCCAAGCAAAAGCAAGTTTCCGGCGCGCACCAGCTTGGAGGTGGGGTTGGATTTTACGCACCAAGGCACTGCGTACGTGCGGGTGAAAAATTGTCAATTTCATGTCACCCATCGATATTTCTCCCTTCAGCGATCAGCCGCATTTCGACGGAGCTCAAGTGCCTGCATTTCGATAACACTTGCCTGGTGATAACGCTAGCCACAACGGCTTGTGATGTTCCGTGTAGAGTCTATATCTTTAAAACGTTGCCCACCTCACAGTCATCCCTGCCTTTTAATTTGGGACCTTGTAGTTGTTGACCAGCATACAGCATAAAAGCGGTAATTAAAAATTTGGTAGAGATTCATCGTAAGGCCGCCCAGGCCAAGTGTCTTACGCGATTCGCTGTTAAAGTTTTAATGCTTGGTTAATGAGTAGTTAGCGCGTGCTTAATGTGTGATAATGTACAAAAGAAAGTAAATTAAAGACGCTTGAAAGTGTTTTACTGAACAAAGAAGTAGTGAAAAAGGTTGTGGAAAAACAAAAACCAAGCAAAATACAAGAGAAACTCCAATTTATTAGCAAAGGAAGCCCACGGGCCAAGAAAATTATAAGAACAACTCCTATTGGTTAATAAAGGAAGCTTACAAAACATGAAAAAAACAGAAGAGCAACTCTTATTGCCATTAGGCGGCCCAAATATGAATCCCTCCCCACACCAGCTCGAGACAGGATAAGCACACTACCTGACCAGTCAGATGACTCAAAAGTCCAGTGGATACGTTATCCATTCAAGGACACTCTCTGATTGGTCTGCTGTAAGTCCAACCTTTGACACTGTCGTATATTTTTTGGCTTACGCTGTTAGGATGCGTCCATTAACTTATCTCCTTTCGCTTTTCCTGGTGTGTTCCCATTTGTTGGACAGGCAACTATTGAGGCTAATGTTACGCTCTTTGCCTCATTAAAGGTGTTAAGATTTTGGGAATCAACTTTAAATTTATGGCACAACGGTCTGCTTAACCTTGCAGATAGGTTGCGGTCATCGTTCTCTCGTTTGCATTGGAACAAATCAGCACACAGTCTAGGTAAACTTTTGCTTACAACTTTGGTGTTTCTACCAAGACAACTACATCTTCCGTCGAAGAGCGCAATAAAGAAACATCCTCACAGCCACAAGTATTGGTCGACAAACCTTCTTACTGTTATGGCCTTTCCATTTCCCCTCCTCTCTGTCGGCAGTCCTTTTCTACATACATTTCTACTCGCTATGCGACTGTCTACGGGTTTCTGGATCGAGCACAACGGGAGAAGTGAGACCCCTAATGGGATCGGTTTATTTTTACCTCTTGCAACCGGACGAGACGCCATCAACCCTGCATGATCGTTCCTATCACATGTTTGCTCCTTGTAAAGACTTCCACCGTTTTCGCCAAAAAACTTTGACGTCTTATCGTTCGAAAACTGGACGAGTGCTCTGAGAAACAGAGAAGGCAGACAAAGAGGCAAATAAGTCTCATATCATCATCATCGTCAGCGGCGACAGGATAAGAAATGAGAAAGCAAAGGTAACACAAGACGTTGCTGACATCACAGTAAAAGGTACTCTGCATGTATGGGGGGTCACCAAGAAGAATATCATCATCATCATCAGAAGCATCCAGCAGACAGGGAAGGAAAGAGCATTACGATAGGTGCGCGCGCACACGGAGTGAGAGGGTGCGATCGAATGCCACTGAAAGGGGCCTTGAAAATATTCAAAAGGATCTAAATTGCAAAAAGCAGGTCAAACATACAGGAAGCACTGTCCGGGTACTCAGAGGGGGAGGGTGGGGGTGAGGGCGGAAAGACGCCTCAAATAAAAGTGGGAGGGGGGAGGGAGGAGCTGCGATTGACAAAACAGCGGGAAATAGGCAAGGGTCAAGACAGGGGACGCAGGGGGGGGGGGGGGGGGGGAGGGGAGGAGGGAAGGGGGGGGGGGGGGTGGACAAAAAAAAAGGTTACTACGGCAGAGGGGGTGGGCGGGCGGAGGCAGGTAAGGCTGTTACTGGTGCAGACTGGCCTGTTCTCTGGCGACAAGGATTAGCGGCACCAGACAGGAGACTGGTTTTGACAGCTTCGTGATGAAGGGGTGCTGAAATAAATAATATCACAAAGGCGGAATTAACTTAGCATCAACTCAGGCTGCCGTCAAGGGTCAACTGAATTATCCAAATCTGCCAACCCCCCCCCCCTTCTAATATATAAGTTAGCCTAGTAGTCGTTCTGGTGGATTCTACAGGGTGCCCCACAAAAACCCCTAAGTTTGTGATCGTTACGGCGGCCGGACCGGCCATGCCGTCACGATCGATGGCGGAGAAAACAGAACACCTGGGCCACATCCGAAGTGAAGCAGCCCCCGTTGGTTCGCACCCGCATTCATGTCACCCACGCCATGTTCCGCTCAGTGGTGAGGAGCACCCACACAACGTGGGTGGTGGTCGCAGAGGAGAAGGTTCTAAAATGCCCACCTGCGCATCATATGCCAGGAATATTCTGGAAAGACGTGTAGACCCATGCCACAGCTAAGCAATTTCCAGCGCGAGGTCATCGTCCTATTCCGGAAAGAACATCCAACATGGGGGTTGCAGAAATGCCGGAACATGTTGCCTAAATTTTTTGGTGCCATTACAACTGACCAGTTTAGAGGTGTCGCGGCTGCATTCAAACAAGGTGGATCACCTGTAGCAAAGGTGCGTAAGCCTGGTAGTGGCACTTCTTGCAGGCACGATTCCCCAACAAGGCGAGCAGTCTTGGAACTTGCCGTAACTCCACCAGATCATCACAGAAGACATTCAAGTCAACGTGAAATTTGTAAAGAACTGGGATTGTCAAAAGGGTATGTGCACAGAACAATTGCAAAATCCAATTTAAAATGTTTTCGACGTATTCAATGCCACGTTTTAACTGAAGCACACCAGCAAGCTCGAAAGACAAGGTGTGATGCCATGCTTCAGCGCTTCGGTGAAGGAGAAAAATGGAAACAAGTGTGGTTCTCAGATGAATCATCATTCTGCTTGTCTGCACCACTAAATAGGCAAAATGAACGCATATATCGTGCAGTGGAAGTCAAAACTGATATTCCTGATGAAGATTTGCTGGTGGAGATAGACAAGCAGCAAAAATCTATCATGTGCTATGGTGCTGTTTCCTGGCAAGACAAAACAGACCTCTATTTTATTGAAGGAGATGCTGCTGGGCAGGAAGGTGTTGCACCGAGTCGGAGAACGAAAAAAACTGTAAATCAAGTTGTTTACAGAGAGGAGATGTGCCCGCAGATGTTTACAGATATTGATCAAGTAATGCAGGGAGAACCCTGGACGTGGCAACAAGATAGTGCACAGCCACACACTACCAATGACACTGTCGCCTGGCTCCGAGTTAACACTCCAGATTTCATCACACCCCAGCAATGGCCATCCAAGAGCCCTGACCTGAATGCAATGGACTTTTGCATTTGGAGTGTACTCTTACAGGAGGTTCAGAGACGAGGAATAGGGATCACTGATATTGAGTCAATAAAACATGTGTTGATGGACACATGGAACAACATCCCTCTTGATGTCATTCGTCGAGCAGCTCAGAGCTGGATGGATCGCTAACGTCGCTGTTCTGCAGTTAATGGACAGCATTTTGAGCGGTATCTGTAACAGTTTGTTCATTACACAATAAAGTTGTTAGTTATAATTGTAATCAATAATTTTTATTTTTATAACAGTATACACATTATCATAAATTTAGGGGGTTTTCGTGGGGCACCCTGTAGATGAATGCCTAGGGGATCCTGCCTGGACAGTCAGCTTACTGTATCTATAATGGTGGATCCCATACGAAAAGTAGCTTGGACGGGTAAATCGAACCAAGTTTGTTCAAATTCACGGCGCATGGTGAGCCTCGTAGCTCAATCGTAGAACGTTGGCTGCGCAAAAGCCTTCCCTTCTGTGTGGGTTCGACTCCCACCGAGGCCGCGAATTTTTCACAATTGGCTCAACTGACTAAGTAGTCATTTGTTAAAACAATGGAAACATTTCGAGTGACCTTGACCTCAGCGTGGGGGCATGTGCGGGCGCACATCAAAGCACCGAACGGGGAAGGTAAGAGATATCCCGCTTGGTGGGTGGAAGGAGGCTCCAACGGACACGTGAACCGACTTGTGACGAAAAGAAGTGTCGCGCCGCGTTTCATCTAAAGTGTTCGAGATGTAGGATAGCTGGCGATTCAGTTTTTGCTACCCCTCCTTTCCGTACTATCGAAATTTCGGCAAGGATGGCCCGTACGAGCGCCTAAAGAAGACACGAGAATCGCTGTGTGGGTTCGACACCCACCGGGGCCACGAATTTTTTACAATTGGGTCAACTTTGCACAACTGTCCTAACAATTAAATGAGCCTAGAAGTCATTATTGTGGATGCTAGATGATTGCTTAGGAAGTCCTGCCTGGGCAGTCAGCGAACCGTATCCATAATGGTGGACTCCATACGAGTAGTAGGTTGGGTGGGAAAAATCGACCCAAGTGTGATTTAATTCACGGCTCATGGTGAGCCTCGTAGCTCAATGGTAGAGCGTTGGTTGTGCAAAAGCCTTCCCTGCAGTGTGGGTTCGACTCCCACCGAAGCCGCGAATATTTCACAATTGGGTCAGCTGAATTATTCGAATTTGTCAAACTCTCCTAATAATTGAGTCTAGTAATAAATTAATAAGTCATCATCAACTCAGGCTGCCGTCAAGAGTCAATAAAAAGCCTTTTTGATGAGGAACGATCCAAGAGGAAACGGGTTGAACGTGGCAATCGGGGATGTCCACCGTGTGTCGGTAACTAGTGAAGGAATTATTTGTTGTGAGCCATCAGTTTGCGGAAGTCAGCCTTCTGCACACAGAAGGACCTCGTGCAAGCTCTGTGATTACCATGGCCAAAGGTCGGTTAACCACATGCAATTCTTCGCGCGTTCTCCACTGACATGGCTTCACCTTACCATTACTGCGCCCTACCTCGTTGCATCTTATTAGCTTTCCCCATTCCTACATCACTTGTAGACACTTCTTTGAGTGCTGCCATAAGTTCTTCTGCTTAGAAAATCTAACTCCAGAAGACACCTTGATCAAACTGTTTTACGAATATTCCTAACGGCTAGAGTTTTGGCAGTATTCTTGACTAACCCAGTTTAACAGGGAGAATGGAAGGATAGGTAGCCAGTTCTGGTCACAGCCATGTGCATTAACTCCTCTACTTGATCTTGTAAAGCAGATTATATTGGTCCTATGGGTTGACGCGTATCCCAAAAAATACGAGAACAACCTTCGAAATAGTAGGGAAAAGACGGAGTATAAGCACAATTTGCTGGTTCAACACATCATGTAGGCTTTAACGAAGCCCTCGGTGATATATAAGGCCTCACCAAGCCAACGGATCAGACATCAGATTACGGAAGCCAGCCTTATGAGCACAGAAGGACCTCTGTGATTACCATGGCCAAAGGTCCATTAACGGCATCCCATTCCCCGCACCTCTTACCTAACAGGGCCCTACCCAACGAAAGTCCATCTTTTAAGCGCGTGTTTAAAACCGGCAAGTTGGCGAAAATATTTACACTTACATACCCAATGGCGGTAGATAAAAAAAGGAAGATTGCTAACCGGAAGTGAGTTTAGCGGCGCCTGCAGCAAAACGGGGGAATTTTATGCCTATTGCCGTTGTGACCTTATTGAGATTACTTTGCGGACTTTAATTAATGGCGCGTTTTAGGAACCACGGCATTCACATTCACAGCCTTCAAAAGTCTGTTGATTAGGTAGCATGAGGTAGGTAGTTAGGTAGCATGAAGCCATGAAGCCTGCGGTGGGCGACGGCGGCGGTGACGTCAACATCAGCCTGCAACGCTTTTATGGCCACGTGACCGTCTTCTTTATGCTAAGTGGTCGCTTTTTTAAATCCCGACATCCGCCAAATATAGTGTGCCGCTCGAAGCACAGCAGCTGACGCCTGCATTTCCAGAGGAAGTGATAGCCCTAGATGCTATTATAGAGAACACTTTTGCCTAGGCTTTTTTCACATAAGCCTAAAAACAACTAGTGGCTGACTTGAAGGAGGTAGATGTTGCAAACATCACGTACGGACAAGTAGACGAGAGGGAAGCTGTGATTCCGGGTGTCAGAGGGCATGGTCTTCGACGGAGAAAAAATAGAATAGTTGTTGGCCGATTTTGACAGCCGGTAGAAGATGACTACCGAGGGTAGAGAAGAAGTACACGCCAGACACAGACAATTTTAACAGGTAAGAGAGGGAATACATCTTTACGGGTTGGCGTATACTCCACACAAACCCCCAATGTCAGGTAAGCAAATCACAAGGCCCAACATACTCTCGGCTTCATTGATGAACGTTCATCTGACCGCTAACGGGGCTCGCCTGTCCCTCTCTGCCTTGGGACGTCCCAGAAGCCCTGACAGTCGTAACAGCTGGTAGTTTAGGCAGTTATTATTACCGATAAAGACAAGGGATACTGGAATGGGCACTTCTGGCGTATTAGCTGTCGTCAGCCAGTCATACTCAGACCCGAGTGGTGCACCACCCAAGGTTCGAACTCGCGACCTTTCTGATCACAGTCAAATGCTCTAGCTCTTGGCCTGTTTGGCCGGTGTCACCAGCGACTCATACAAGAGCCCCGTCAGCAGCTGCTCAACAGTTAATACTACAGGCGGAACGATACTACCAACAAAGATAATAGAGACAGGAATGGCTATTACTGACTTCTTAACCGTCATCAACCAGTCATACTGAAGCCCAGGTGTTGCGGCATCCGAGGCTTTAACACGCGCCAGTTTTGATCGAGAATAATTGCAATGCTTGAGAAACGGCTGGCAAATCGACATGTCTACTGATCGGGTTCGTCGTGTCCTATGCTTCTTGGAGTAGACGCCAAATTCGATAGTTCGACTGATCCAAGATGCTCACACCCTGGCAACTACGCGTAGGCAACTAAGCCGATTTTTAGGTAATCACTGGTGGATAGCGGCGACTCCATCAGTGTATTTGTTCGAATATCACTTCACTGAAACGAATAAGGTCTTCCAGTCGTGTTAACAGAGATCTATTAGGTGTTTTATTTGGACTTTTTGTTCGCCTCGGTAGAGTTTTCTATCTAGGTTTGTGTGATTTCAGGCGCAGTTAACGGATAAGCTGGCAGTTGTATCACACAATTACAGCAAGAATGTAGGGGAGGAAAAACGAAGCGATAGCCAAAATGCTGGCGGATCTGGGGCAGTAGCGAGACTGAGCGAGAGAATTGCGGATTAACGTTCCGCGTAGGCCAGAAGCTACAATCCGGCGGTAACTCCAGCAATTCACATTAAATCTGACGTAATTTGGTGGATAAAACGCAACCGCGGCTAAGTCAACTAAGTTGGCGAAACAGGTCAGCACGAAGTCGCCTGAACAGCAGATCGGGATGAGGCGGAAATATAAACTTTTCTTACTGGCCACCCACGCGTCCTCGCCAGGGCACGGCTTTGTCTTCAATCCCGGCCCAGTGAGAAAATCTGTCTGAATTTTCAGCAAATTATGAAGGCGCAAAGTCGTTTGAAAACTAATAAGTTTTTATGCTTCCGCCTTACCTGTGCCTGGATTTCTTAACGTGCATCGCGCGGCGACGAGTTACGCCTCCAGCAGCGGCACGAAGGGGAAAAACAAGTAATTGAGGTATCCCTTGGCCACCAGTTATACAGTCACATGAACTTCACAAATTCAATGCACGCAGTCACGCAGGTAACGTCACTGATATCCAACTGGGGCATTCAGTCGATATGTGGAGCCCGAATAATAAGCCCCACGAGGCTAGGCTATTGCGTATGCAAATGAGAACTCACAAGCCGACAAATTAGTGTTCTAATCACAAGGTCAGAGAACTTTTAAATTAAAATCAGTGCGCGCCACATCGCCTGGTTAAACTGGCATCTCTCCCATTCTCTGTGCAGTTCGTGACCCTGGAGTTTTCATTCGGTAGTTTTTAACATTTTCCGGGGATCGCCATGAGTACTTTTTTAGAACCATGTGCCTTTAAAGAGAATGCAGTTTATTAGGGGAATCAAACTTTGCGCTCGTTTTAAGCTTGGTTGGAAAACAGCAGTGACCAGTATTTTTCTCACACGAAGGACTGTTGGAGGGAGCTGTGCAACAGGTAAATCAGGCGCCATCTTTCTCTTCCACTACCATGCACAAAACCTCGGCTAAAGACTGAAGACCCGGGTTTGGGTTCGGATACGCCTGCTGGACCCTTGGGGTTATTTGTTCACCAAAAATAATCTCCGGATGTGCAAACAACTGATTACAGATTACTTAAATTTTTCTGCCTTTTATGCACACACGCGTGTATTAGTCCGTCTGCCCGTCCTACTGGAAAACGAGCATGCCTTCATCATTCATACGATGGTTAACTGCGGAGCTTCAGCCTTACTGGCAAAATAGAAGGCTGGAGAATGCAGGAAATGAGATCAGGCGCAGTGGACGCGCAGATATTTCACCCCATTCTGCGCGTCCCACACTCAGGCTGGTAGATATATGCCACCGGGAGCGCGATCAAATGCTGCCGCAACGGGATGACACGAATCTTGTAAAACGGGGCCTGTTTCTGAACCGACCTAACGAATAGTGAAACATTCACACGGTCGCTGGTCAACAAGAAGCATGAAAAATATGTTATCCAACACATTCCCGTATGCGGAAAGACAGAGAGATAAGGACGTATCATTGAACTCCTACATGGCATGTCAGTGAGCTTTCAATGCACAAGTTTGCAAGCAATGTTGTAGAGAAGACAGTGGTAAATGCCAGTCGAGGTGAAGGGCAGGTTGTGATCAACGAGTTAATCAACCGTGACTGCGGACTCTACTGCCACTGCCGTTCAATGTTTCTGAACGGGGCCCGTTAAACGTGAGCCAGTCTGACGTCCGTTTCAGTCTACGGTGCTACCGGTTTAGGGGCCTAACACATAGTCAACTTGCACACATGCGATATCCAATGGCAATCAACAAGAATCCAAAGGGTGATTCTACTGTCAGTGAACGGGATATTGCCTAGTATTTTTCATTCAAGCATTCCGGTTTAAATAATCGAGTAACAGCCACATGAATTGCTGGAATGATGAGGTTTGTGAACCCAACAAAACCCCGAAAAAGACTAGAGGTAACCACTGATAGCACTTTACAGCAAATAGACGGGGCAACGGCTTAACGTACGTTGAGGAGGTCTCGAGCGGTGGCGCGTTTCTCCACGTTCACCTCCAGACACCGATCCAGAAAGTCGCGGAAGTCAGGACTGAGTTTGTCTGCATCCTTGATTTCAGGCTTTCCATTGGTTGCGATGAGGTAGAGTGCCTAAGAGAGCGAGGAATGACACAGAAAGCCAGATAAAATAATTGGCCTGAGGGTACGTTTTAAGGGTTTCAAAAGCCAACAATCCTGTAGAAATTAGTAAGAACATTTTGCTCTGGTGAGAACAAAACACACGATCTACGATAGGGGTACAGTGAGATTAAAATAGACTGTGACTGACATTATCAAATGTGACTTCGATTAGAAAAACTAGGCGGTGTCGTTTAGCTTCAGCGCAGCCACGAGTAATGTTAAATCACGTTTGAATAAGCGTCTTCCTGGCTGCTTGAAAGAAAAAACATTCGCTAAAAGTTACTGCCAGGTGCAGTATGATTTTTATCGACCGTTGGCGGGCACTTAAATCTCAGTGCATCCCAGTTAAAGCTTAACACATTTTCAAGAGAAACACTTGAACGCTATGTACGGACATACGTTCTAGATAAATAGGCAACAAGTGGCGCCAAAAACAAAAAACAAGAGGTAAGGTGTTAATGAATGAGATAAACAAGATTGATACATAGTTGTTTACAGGCGTCCAAAGGTAAAAAGTACATTAACGCAACTGGTTTGTTCAAATTCACCAATAAAGCGTAACAGCGCAAGTGCTCAATTTGAAATTCATAGAGATAAGAAGCTTAAAATGGGCGGAGGAGATAAAAATTGAAGACAGTGGTTACGTAATCCAGCTGAGCTGGGCCCAGGGCAGTGGTAAATTAACAAATTGGAGGAGAAAGCAATGAGAATATATCAGTAACTCTGAATTTCGCGATGACAGCGACCAAAGATAGAATGTACGCTAGAAACCTCGATAGCCTAACTCCAAACCCTAGCCTTAATCTAAAAACTTGAGCATAACGCTTAACCCTAACCTCCACTCCTATTCCTAAGCCTTACCCTCAGTCCTAACACAAACATTAACCTATAAACGAAGTCGAAAATTAACCCTAATGGTGGCAGTCAACGGAGGCGTGACAAGAAATGGGCGAAAGGAAATAGGGCTAACTTAACTCTATCCAAATGACATAAACAGATATTCCCTAGAAGGAAAAACTGGGTGGGGTCACATATCCGATCATCATCGTTAGGTCTTGCAGTAGGTCAAAGCCCACGTCCTAAGATCACTATGCGGACGCCTCCCTCACCTCCAGCAGTTTTCCGAGCCTGGTTAGTGCGCGTTTCCTGGTCTAGGATGACCTTGACCTGAAGAATAGAATTTTAATCTGCACGTGAGTTGACCACCTGCTCAGAAGTGCTTGTGTTGTGTCGACCGCATTCTCCTCCTCGGCACGCTTTCTGTTTCAATAGCTCCACATTCATCGCGTTCTCGCACTATAAAATACTATGGAAAACTACTGAACTGAATCCTACCTTACCAGCCACTCGATGCATCTTTAGTTTTCTTGTTAGCCTATCTTAATGACCTACGCATTAGACATGTCACGCCAGCATCAGATATGTGGGCATATTCAGAAAATTGGCAACCAGGACTCCTGTACTACGGGAATATGCTCAACAGGTGTTTAAGGGTAAGGCAAAGTAAAATGACAAAAAAGCTATCTTAGGGAAGCAAAATATACAATTAAATATATCGACGCATGAGACGACAGGAGTTAAAACAAAAAGAAAAGGAACTGGATTGTTCCGATCAGGCGCCCAATCCAAGAAGTTGGCGAATACTTCCATATGTTAAAAACGTGGCTAGACTCTTTGAAAGACACCTGAGGAAGTACCAGATCCAAGTGGCGCACAAGCCAACGAGCACACTACAAAATCAGCGTGTACACTATTAAGGATAGGTTTGACTATTTAGAAAGAATAGCGGTTGTTTACAAAATTCCTTGCGGCGACTGCGATGCAGTTTGATGTGGACAAACAGGCAAGTCAGCCTCTGCACGCTTACATGAACATCAACTGGCAGTAAAGAGGCGAGACCACCTGTCCCAAGTCGCCATGGATAAATTTGAAACAGGGCACAAATTCGCATGGGCCCACAGTGCAAGCTCTTGCGCATATAGGAAAGGCCGCAAATTTTGAGAGGCCATTACCTCTGACGATTCGTGTATTAGCAGGCACGTTGAATTAGATGCAATGTACACCAATCTCAAGGAAACATGGAAAAGGCATCAATCAACAAACACTGCCATTGACCAACGATCACAAACCCTTATCGATTTATTCGGTTTGTTCCATGCACATTTCCCACACGTCCGACCTCGACCTGGTGTGCCAGAGTCGAATAGTTACACAATTAAGTTTGTTCACGTTTTCGAAAGAACGTCATCTACCAGCTTATATTTCTTGGGATGCCTATTTTAAAATTACATATCCGTCAATAGGATGGCTTAATGCGCTAATAATTCGTAAAACCATAAGTGCGCAGTTGGAAATAATCGAAACCCTCGTGTCTAACCCTTAGTCAAACACTGACCCCAGTGATAAAAATTAAAAGAGGTGGAACGGGAATGAGCGAAAGGAAAGGGGTAATTAACGTAAACCCTACCCCAAATGACATAAATAGGTATTTCTTAGAAGCAAAACTCGGTGGGGCCACATATCTGATCAGAAGCACAGGATTTTCCAGTTAAACCACTTCAAGAAGCCATTACAGCCCTGGTTATCAAAGGAAACATTATTCTACCAGGTAGCAACGCTGAGAGCTAAGCAATCCAATGTGTTGGACTAACTTAACGGTTGGACTGTAGGGCTCGACGGTCGCGCCAAACCAGTCCCTGCTTATTCCTGATCATACGCACGTCATGGATCAGTGTGAACTCCTCTGGCATTCCACTTTCCTGGCTCTTTTTTAACACACACACACACACACACACAAAACTGGGTGGCGATACCTCCAGGGAACTGTTTTGTTTTGCCCTGTCGACGGTCCAAGTGTCAGTGCATGCACTTAAGTGGCTATTTTCTGCGAATCTCCGCCGGCCACTTATCACCTTGCTCGATCGCCGCTGTATCACCTGCGGCATCTAAGTTTCACAAAGAACAGAAGTCCGATATAGAATCGATAGTTGTGCAGGGGAAAGGGGTGGCAGGCGGTAGACAATTTCGAAGCCATGAAGGTTCTTTTGTTCGTATGTCAGATGATAAAAAGTAACAGACGCGTGATGGATAATGAGCAAAAAATGTAGGTATGGGTATTTTATGAAAGCAAAGATTAGGTGGGGCCACATATCCTATCGTCGCCGATAATTTATGTCCTGTAGTGACGTTTGTGTAAACTAGCATCACGCATTTTGGCCGACCATGACTGTTGAAGACGTTAATCGAAAATCACAGTTGGAGCAAGAGTGAGTGGTGACCCGGAGGAGTGAAAATTGTAAACGATAAACGGCTGTAAATCGCCCGTAAAACCTTTATGAAATTAGCAGCATGCACCGGCACGACCCCCAAGCGTAGGACAGGTTATCAAACAGACAATATCCCTGCAGACTCCATCTATGAACGGTATTTGCACGGAGAAGCCAAATAGACCCCTTGCTTCTGCGAATCCTGGATAACAAATTTAATATTTTCTGAAATTATTCCCTTGATTGCCATCTGGAGGTCATTTACCAGAAATCGCATAGAGGACGCTGGGGGACCCACTGACTGGCCGAAGTCTTCGTTGCGGCGTCATGTAGCAGCAGGAACATCGTCGAAACACGTGTCTATGCTTTTAGCGCCGACATTTGAAACCACACATATCGAGCGGGTGCCTTACATAGCTGGTGCTGTGCAGTCAGCTCTAGCGAATCTGGCCCCTCCAGAAAAGAGCAAACATCCCAGAAACCAAAGCTTGACCAGCAATTGGAAAAGAAACAGTTAACCCAAAGTAAGCGGCTCCTTCAAAAGGATAATTTACACCAGTAGAAAGAGTCACTGATCGGCAGGGAGATAAAATAGCACCGTGTCAAAGACTGTTCAAAGTTAGGCGTGCAGGCGATTACACCAAAACCAAACTAACAAGAGACAGCAGGAACTAAAGTGCTACGGATAAGCTATATCACAGGATCCTATCGTAGCGATACTGCGCAGATACAACAGTGCAGACTAGCAAAATGAAGGCTGAAGTTTCATCAAACCTATACGCACGGAATAAAGCAAGATGTCAAGTCTAAAAAGGAGTCAACGTGAGGGAACATACAGAAGATGGGTAAAATCGCGGTCTTATAAACTTTGGAGCATAGTGCTGCAGTCAACGATGTGTGTCGGGTGGGTGCCTGGAGATGCAAGAAAAAAGCTGGCACCGAAGGGAGACACAAACAGCGACATACATGCTCAGGTAGCGGTGGTTTACTGGGCTGTCATTACAACAAAACGCAGTGCTTTCGTTTTACCCTGCGGCTTGAGCTAGCAGAATGAATACCGACAAATACAATGAAGGCCACCGTAACCAGTTTCGGTTTACTAACCACCATCAGCCGGGCTTACCCTAACCTGATGGAAATAAACATCAGCTGTGCTGTGATCAGATCAATTGAGAGCTTTCATCCCTGATAGCATAAGGCGGAAAAGACGTAGGAGACTGGAATGGCCATTCCTAGCAAGACAACGAGCTCGTTACTCAATTTTTAGAGCGTTAAACTCCTCATCAAAAGGTCCCGAGTTCGAGCCTCCGGTGGCTAATGAGCCCATAGTGGCCATTCCAGTGTTTCCTGCTTGTGCCGGCAATTCTAGCTTCCTTTACTACTAGCGGCTACTGGCGGGGCTCGTTAATGAGCCCCAAGGCAGAGCGGGAAGAGTGAATTCCTTTAGCCATCGGTGAATGAATTTTCATCCCCTACCGACCGGGAAGTAGATCACAACTCAATGACAGATTAATTGATTTAGGCCTCAATGACAAAAAGGTCAGGCTTGGAAACCCAGCTTACTAAAGAGTCGCAGTTTCAGCATGGCTTATCAACAACAACAAAAAGTAATAAAACATGGCCGCCGTTTCCCCAGTCGTATCTGGGAGTAGTGTTTCCAGGTGTTTATAAATAACGACTGAGTTAGTGATGGCATGCTGATAATTATGACGATAATCAGGCTCGTCACGACATAGATTGTGGTGGTGATAAAAGGAGAGGGAGAGGCGTAGGAAAATTATGGAGACGATATATTTTATTGGTGGCGGTGACGGCGGTATCAAGGGTTAGTAGTCGTAACTTTAAGAATTCCGTTAATGCGGCACGAAGGGGGTAATGTGGAGAAAATGAGACCGAACTTTAGGGAGTAGAGCTCAAGAACGTGAGAATCGGACAACTCACCTTAAGGGGTATCTCCTTGAGGTAGGGTGGTTCACCGGCAATCATCTCGAGTGCCATGATACCCAGGGACCAGACGTCTACTTTGGGTCCATACTGTTTCCGTGAGACAACCTCCGGAGCCATCCAATAGGGCGTGCCCACGATGGTAGACCGTTTGGACTGTTCTGCATTCAGCTGGGCACAGAAGCCAAAGTCTGTCAACTTCACAGAACCGTCCAGCCCGAGCAGGATGTTGTCCGATTTGATGTCCCGATGGATGATGTTGTTGCCGTGAAGGAAGTCCAGAGCTTGGAGACACTAAGACAGAGAAAAAAACAAGCATGTTAGTGATGCTCAACAATCCGCGGTCTTACTGTGTGACGGAAATCAGGGGTCTGTCTCCCCGTAAGCTTCAGCCCAATAGAGCAGCGCATAAAGTGACGCGAATGAACAAAGATCAACAGGTCAGGCTAGTAGTCATTTCGAATTTCTTTATCTTTATAAATCAAGGGTCCGAAATCTACCACACACTCTGTGTCGCTTGCAGGGGTTTGTAAATTGTGCGGACGTGTTATTGTAGCAGTGGGCTGTTGGCAGCACCATAAACCACCTGTGTCGCCGTTGGGCTAGACTACAACGGAGGTCGTATTGTCTTAAAGTACGTGGGGTTGAACTTGTGCATGTGGCATGAGGTACATGACAGTTCACATCAGGTCAGCCACTGCACGCCCCATAGTCGGCTGCGGTCTGACAGACCACCCGTGAATGTAAAAGGAGGAAAGGTTGTGGTCAGTGCAGCCCCTAGGGTCCTTACTGCAAAAACTCAAACCTTCTTTGACACTATCAAGGCGCGCTAACAGTCATAGAGGTTTCGTGGTGTTCTTACCCAACGGGAGTAGAAAAGAGCAGATCCTCAGCACAATTCCTTTATGTTCACACTTTTCAAACGCAGTTTTCAACCCATCGAAAGCGAATAGCACTCTCCAGCCTCTTGGATCGTAATGAATCGGGGGTAAGGTTGATTGTGATATATGTGGAGGTTGTCAGTACCTGCGTCCACGCTTGACAGCTCCAGTTCTTGTTTGAAAAGCAGAGGGTGTGGTTACAGTGCGACAGATGACGTAAAAGTCGGGTTCACAATTTTAAAAAACAGTTCCCACGCAAATCGCCACTGTGCTAGAAGGCAGTGGTTACCCTCAGCATCTGCGCCTGTCGCGTTATCAGCGAGTCACTGAACTTCAAGTTTACTTACCCGCATTCAGATCCACGCCCTACCAGGCATAGAATTATGGTGTAGCTGGGGCGGGGGGATAACGGGGATAAAAAATCCTGAGGCGATTTCTGCAAGCCGCTTATTTTTGTTATAGCCCATACAAGCGGGTGAAAGCGAGTGTCCACGGAATAATTAATCTACAATGGCAGTCCTCAGAACGAATTAGTCACCTGTAAATAAGCCCGCTTCGTTTTTGCCTCACAAACGTAAGCAAGCCGGCACAATTAGCAAGTGCCCAGGGAGTCCAACGGTTTTTAATGCGGAACAAACTTCTATAAACTAGGCTGATAAAATTTACGTAACTGTCGCTGGGTATATGCTTATGCGATCGTAAGGGAGTCTGTTTATTCAAACCAGAAACGGAGGAATGGCAGGCTGTGTTGAACAAGGAACTCAAAGTTGTGACAGCATCTCTGCCCGTCAAATAGGGAATAGGGCAAGTGCAGGACCCTCTCAGAGCGGCCGGTTTTTTTTTCAGTTTCCAAAACGGGTTCTGAGTGCAACCCGGTTATTTTCACACCTTGCGAAAACCGTGATCAACCCGTCAGAAATCAATAGCATCCTCCACCCTTCTGGATAGTGCAGAATCGGGGGGGTGCGGGGGTTAGGTTGTATGTAGTACACGTAGAGGGCCCTTTCAGCTGTTAGTCCCTGCGGCAACGCTTGACAGCTCCAGCTCTCTGAGCTCGCTTGAAAAGCAGAGGGTGTGGCTACAGTACGACAGATGACATGAAAGTCGACTTCACTAAAAATAAAACAGTTCGCACGCATGTCGCTACTCCGTCTGCGGGCAGAGGTTACCCTCATTGAGAAGACGATCGCTGGGTCAGGACTTTTATTCGCCTGCGGTTTCGAAGCGCATCGCGGATTCTTCGTCAGAGACATTAGGATAAACAGCAGCAGCAGCAGCAGCAGCAGAAACAGGTTATTCATGCACAGAGAGTTACATAGGAACTGCGTCTTATGGTAACTGCAACTCCATGTGGATGAATTACCCGTTTCTGCTAACGTCTATGATGAAGAATCCCCGAGGGACTTCGAAACTCCATGCGAAGAAAATTCTTGGCCCAGCCATTGCACTTTTGCTTTCTCAATTACTTCCTAGGATGCGCGTGTTCGCTTGTATTGGCAATTTATGCTCATCGCCTGCGCCGATCGCGTTATCAGCGGGTACTACATGTACTTGTGCGTGACCCGATTAGCTTCACGATGTAGGCAGGCAGGCAAGTAGCCCTTGTTGGATCCGGAATCCCGCCGGGTGGGCCTCAATCCCGGCGGCGAGGAGGAGGAGGAGTCGGAGCAGCATAGTCAGGAGGGGCTGCTCTGTCATAAAAAAACAGATAGAGAGGAGAATAGATGGATCCACCATAGGGAGGTTTTGTGTAGCAGACCTTGGCCGCCCTGAGGGCAGGTGGGAACGCGGTCGAAGACGCGTCTGCTGTGGTTCCCAGGTTTACGATTTCATGGATAGCGGAAGCCCATTGGCGGCGATTGGAAGCGAGGTCTTCGCAGATGTCAACCCAGAGTCGCAAGCCGTCAACGGTTACGAGGCCCATGCTTTCGGCGTCCGACTTGACTCTGTTGAACCAAGTCTTCAGTTGACCACCATGTCGATATTTTCTGTTTGCACTAAAAGAGGGGTTCACGAACAATTTGCAGAGCTCCGTCAATGGCTTGCACGGGACCTGGCCAAACCATTGCAATCGGCGATGCTGGATTTATGATGCTAGACTTGGAAGTTTGAAACACTTGCGATATAGATCAACATTGGAAATGCGATCCTACCAAGAGACTCTTAGGAGACGCCGAAGACACCAACGGTCAAAGACTTTGAGCGATAGAATGTATGCCCTTCGCACTGGCCATGATTCGCAGGCACATACTAACACCGGTTGGATGGATACTCTGTATATTAACAGCTTAGTACGTGAGCTGAGGTCTGAGCGAGACCAGAGTGGTCTGACTAGCAGCCTAAATGCATTTCAAGCCTGCAGATTATCGAACTTCAAAGGTCTACTGACACGCGTTCAGATCCACGCTCTACCAGGCATGGAATTACCGTGTACGTGGGGCGTGGGGGATTACAGGGAAAGAAAAAAACCTGAGATCTCGTGCCGTTGTCGTAGTCCATACAAGCGGAACAATTGATCTACAACGGCAGTCCTCAGACCGAAGTAGCCGGCTAAAAATACGCCTGCGTCGTAGGCAGTACCTTTGCGTCATAAACCCAGGGAAGCCTGGATAATTAGCAAGCTCCCAGGTCGAACAAGCTTCTGTGGACTAGGCTGGTGAGACTTTGATAACTGCTTCTGGGATTTTAGTCAGCATTCTACCCCGCTGGGTTCATGCTTATTCGATCGTAAGGGGGTTTTTTTATTCAAAACAACATTCAGTCTAAATCCTGGGGTGAAAAAACAGGCTCTATGTTGGACGAGAAAGTCAAAGTTGTGACAGTATTCCTCGTCGCTAAGTAGGAAATAGGGCGAGTGCAGAACCCTCTCAGAGCGGTCGGTGCAATGGACTTTTTTCGTTTGCCAAAGTATGACATGTCGCTTCGCGTAAACGCTATAACGGGGCGTGAACATGACAGGTATTGCAATTTGAGGTGCTCCGATAACGCCTGAGAAGAAATGGGGGCGGGTAGGTCAACGTCATTCCAGTCACCTAATAAGTCGGAGTTTGAATAAATGCAGCAGATAGCAATCACTGAAACTATTGGCATGAATCTACCAATAGTAACTACGGAAGTTGGCTTTATGGGATCTAGCCTAGAAACGGATCTGCAGTCCAAATTTCAAAAAAACAGGTACAATGGTATATGAAACAGAAAGTATGTCGTGAATGTGTTGGAATGCAGGACCTTGGCCATATTTTAAGATCAGTCTCACAAGCATTGAAAAATTTTGCAGCCATCGAAGAGAAAGCTAAAATAAAGGCATAAAAAGCGGACAAAAATTGGCCTTGTGGAAAATGAAACCCTCCAAAAAAAGTTTCCACTTCAAAACGGAATAATCCAGCTTCATCTGCTGCCGTTTTCGTACCTGCATACGAAGGTAAACAGGAAGGAGCCGACAACGCTTTGTCATCCTCTATCGTGCATAATAAATGCATGAGAGATAACAGAAAGCATCTTCGCATAGTTTGTCATGGTATGAGAGTTAGCTGGTGTAACCAATCGCACGACTCAGCTAACAAATATGCAACTTCGAGTTTGACAAAAGCACAGCCGTTTTTAAATAGAAAAATTCCAATATAACGCTATGTTCTGTAGCAGGGCTACATGAAATAAATAATCAGATTAAAACTGAGTGACGGTTCCCAATCTCGACTACTCATACAGTACTTAATAACCAATCTGTAGACCACTGGGAAGATAGTTAGTGGCAGACTAGTAGATCAGATTTTATGCACCAAAAGGAGCCAGGATTATGCTCTCCTTTTGTCGTGAGAAATAAATTAGCATTAAGCTTCCCAGCGAGCAGTGTAGGAAAAACCTTGCAGTGTGAGCTACATACACGCTGGCCCTAACTGAATCTTACCAGAAAGCGGCACTCAAAGCACCCGAGGGGACACGACACAGGAATAGGAATCAACGCTCTAATTTGGAGGGGGAGGGGGCTTGCACTGAAGTCCCGGACGATTAATTTTGAGAATTGCATGAAGGCTAGTTCTTTTCCTGCAAGGTTGTGCTCTCATTTCCGGGTCTTATTCACGAGGGCAAGTAAACATGGACGAATTCGACTTTAAGGAAATTACTTCTACAACCCAAACTTTTGTATGTGTGAGCTGTTTGGCAGGGAATACTTTAAAAATCTTGATAAGTAGGTCAATCTGGCGCCGTCAACACACACAAGGAAGGAGCGTAAAAGGGGCAAGCCAAAGGCTGCGCTCTTTAACAAAAGCCCCTAGAAGCATGCGACAACCTATTAAGGCAGGTCTCATAAGCGAGCAGTCCTCCGCTGGCTCATGAAATCGAAGAATTGGCTGTCGCACACAGAGAGAAACATGACAGGAAACATCTGCTGCGTTAATTGCTCCAGAAATGATGGCAGCATGGCGTACGACGGGCGAGTGCCTGGCATGCACGCCCAACCACAGCCGGTCGTGCATAGTTTCAAGCAGACTGGCGCTTTGCTTTCCACAGTGCAGAAGTGAGTGAGCGGAAAGCGGACAATTTAGGACAGCAGCTAACTTGGGCCCGGCAATCGGAGGTCAAGGAAATGAACCACTGAGTCGAAACAGAGACAGAGTGGTGGGTAGGCTGAGGCTCAAAACAAGAAATGGTCAGCCAGCGGTCAACAGAAAAGGCCTCTATAAAGTTCGAAGCTGTCGCATAAACCGAACCTTTTGTGGCGTGACCGAGACTAGCTGGTCGCTCGGCAATGAACTAAAGGATCTATTTCTCGCATTCTGCAAATTCACACAAGAGTGAAGGTCACAGACGTATCCTGAGCGGACACGAAAGTTCCATTTGGCTTGGAACTCCGAGGCTAGAGTCTGGGCAGAGTTCGCATGGTTACTTACAGACGAGTGGATGGGAGAGAAGGAAAGCGGCTTCCGAAAACAAGATTTTATTCTGTCAACCTGAGCAGCATGATGTCGAGCGCGTTAAAATTCGTCTCTTAACGGTCCTAAAATGATCACAATGCTAACCTGCCGATCGTGGAAAACTACTGGCTGTTAGGCCAGCCGTTGAGTGGTTAGCACGCATGAGTAAAGGCACCTCGTCTGCTTGCCCACGCAAACTACGCACCCATTGGCTAGTTGTGTTCACGCGTGCATTCCACAGTCAACATGGCCTACTATGCACTCCAATCCCGGGTTGGCGAGATAATGGGGTTCGAACGAACTCAACGCTCAACCACTAAATCACAGGGTAACTAATGAAGACATAAGTCGGGCCCTTGATGTTGCAATCCCATGTACTCAAACTCAGATGTCCGGCAAGGAATTTCGAGACGCTGACGTGGAACGCTATTGAAATTATAGTAGTAGTATTCCGTCAAGGGCAGACAACCCTAGAATAGCTATTTCTGGCTTATTGGCTATCAACGCCTGGGGTGGAGTTGAATTCCCTTGCATTCATTTGGTTGTTGGGTAATTGCAGCCAGAACCTGATGTAGACCCGACTATCGTCATCACGAAGAGAGGAACGGGAGGCTTCCTTGGGCCATATTTCAAGGACAATAAAGTTTAGTAAGGTCGATGATAAATTCGTCGACACAACAAGTGTCAACATCAATTCTGATGATAGAAGAGGGCGTACTTATTAGTGAATATACAAGAGGTGAAAACTATATCTGGACAGCAGCTGCGGTTAATTTTGCGCGTACACAAGCAAGAACCCAAGGTAAGACGGAAACCTTGTTTTAAGGCAGTCATGACTCAGGAGCCCATCGCAAATGCCAAGCAGACAGTAAGTTACAAGGTATGCATTTTTTTCACAAAACAATAACCTAATAACGTGGCCCAACTGTCTCCAGTTCTAGAGCAACCGGCTTTTAGATCCAGAGCCCAATTTTCTTCATAAGGAGGAATGTACCAGGATTATGGAAAAAAAACGAAGTTCGCTAACGTAAACTGTCGTGCAAAATATCTTTAAAATTTTATTTTGCCTTGTTAGACTACCTTACTGATTAATTGAAAGTACACTGAGCAGATTCAAAGTGGAAGGAGAAGATATAAAAGTGATAGTAGAAGAAGCAGCAGTAGTATTGGTACTAGAAACGGTGCTGGAGGCAGCTACGCTAACGATAATTGCGCATAAGAGTGGTGTTTGGACCAGCAAGCAAGAGACGCCCATGAACGCGGCAGCTAAGTGTGCCAGAACCTGCGGCGCAGCAAGCTGCACTGCACTGCGGACTACCTAATTTGAGATGAAGTCACTATACTTAACTCGCAGGATCGTCCTCAGGCACCCGTGGTCAAAGACCTCCAGTCTTCGCTCATCTGCAGCAGGTTAAGCATTGTGTCCGTTGGAAGACGCACAAACAAATCACTACAGATGATCCCCTCAAAGTTCGTCTTCATTACGTTTAGGCAGGATGTTACCAGTGGCTGAATTTTCAGAGATTGTGCAAACTCCCAGGCAGTTGCCAAGTTGGCACTAAAGAGCACGCAGTTAGACAGAACTAATGGGGAAATATTTACCTGAATGAAATGGACCTCCCCAAATGTGCTAAGTCGGACAGGTGAACTATTTTTGCCAGTGCAACCATGCCCCTCACAGTGGCTTGTGTGATCTCCGCTTGCCTAGTGCACACGCAAAATTGATGAAGGCCGATGCAATGCTAGATGCATAAACGCTAGGCACAATAACGGGGCTGTTACCATGGATGTTCTGTGTGCTCTTTAGTCTCAATTTGGACAACTTGGCAACTGCCTGGGACTGTGCGCAATCTCTGAAAATTCAGCCACTGATAACATCCGGCATGAACCTAATGAAGTCGAACTTTGACGGCATCATCTGTAGTGATGTGTTTTGTCGTCTTCCAGCGGACACAATGCTTAACCTGCTGCATGATGACGGCCTGTCAGTTGCCTCTGGTTAAGCCAGCTTAACCATTGGCTTGAGCTTACCGCCACTCAATTGGCTCCTGGTCGGCCTACTTAACCAATCAGAACCTCGGAGGTCAGCCGTAAATGCCAGTAGTCGAGTTGTGGCCTCATTATAGCCAACTGTTAGTGTAGTCACGATATTCTGTCCCTACTGCTCTCCTTGTTCACTTCACATGGCTCTCTCACAAGCACATGTGTTTGAGGATCAAGTTACAATGGCCCGTAGCTGCCCTCTTCTTAACGAAATTCGTCTTGCCGAAGAGAGATTAAGGAACTTACAATAGAGGTAGCTGTCCCGGTTGTTGTCGCTCTTTACACTATGCAATGTTTTAGGTGCAGGATGGTGGACGGCTGTATGTTCACCGCATAATACTGGCTGCTCGCGTGCCCTCCTTGCGAGCAAAACTCGGCGGTCAACTCACAGAGGAGAATTCGGTGGCCGACAATTCCCCTTAGGTAACATTTCCGTTATTTCGTTTACTGCTTACACACATTCTAGCGCTGCCTCGGCATACTTGTACTTGTTACGGCTGTGATCATGCCTGCACTGCACTGCCCTTGCGTCATCAAGGCTGGGGAGCCAGCAAATTTTACGTGAAAAAAAAAACTCGTTCAGAAGACTTCGCATAAAACACAAGCTACCTACTGGGTGAACCGGGGTCTCACAGAAAGGCTACAGCACAGCGAGCCAACAGGAAACGGAAAATGACGCGTCATTAGGGCCACAGTAATGTAAATACTTCTAGGACGGGAGGACACAGTTGTCTAGACTCGCCTGCTTGCCTGCCTGCCTGATTGTCGCTTTTGCTGATCATATCGCAAACTGACAGATCTCATGTAATTTCAGCTGAAAGTCTGAAATGCGTTTTTGTTTCGGACTGATCAATTAACTGGGGTTTTGAGATCAACTACCGTGCAGCATAACACGCTAGGATGAGCACTTTTGAATGAAACATGCAGTTTTTGTCACTAACATTTGATTCCCTCAGCAACTTAAATAGTTTCACAGAAAACGCACTCAGAAGGCATCCTTTATTGTCCCAATTCGATATCAAATTACGGCTTCCTAAAATGTTATAATCAAAGAAAGGCTGGCTGCGAGTTTTAACAAGGTTTAACTTTTTAATAGCGTGCAATGTCCCTTCAAATACTATCGTGTCTGTTTGCTTATTGGGGTCCATCATATAGTATATATCTATTACCAAATTGCATGAACACTATAGGGTATCTTCTTAATAGAAGAGAAGAAAGTATGACTTAATTTTTGCGAATTGAAGAACTTCTGAAAAAATCCGTTTGAGGATATCATTTGCAGACGTTATTTCCTACGAAACACGAATGAATATTTTTGCTCACGATTTTTCTAAAAAGATGTCCACATTTATAAGGGTATCGAAAATTATGAGTGTAATGCACACACTTATAAAGAAGTCGCTTGTTTCACTACAAAAAGGCAAAAGGAGCAATGAGCAGAAAACGCACTACTTGACTGACAAGGGAAGGAACACCTCTGACCATTTTGGTACCGGCTTAAAAATGGCAACTTGTTCTATCATAAGAACAAGAGGGCGGAGTCACCGAGTTGCGCCATAGAAGAGGACGAAATTAGTCCTCGCACTAGCCACTTTGAGGGGGGTCAGGCGAGCAAACTTCTATAAAGCCGCCTACACACTGCTACCGCACGCACAGCTACTAAAATAAGGCTAGTTGTCTCAAGCACTCTTTTGCCTTGAGGGTAAGGATAGCCTGTTCATTCAAACTCCTCTTAAAAATGCACCTACGCCCCCACTTGCTTCCCTGGAGTAGGTTATTTCGTCGAAAAACAAAGTACCTATCCATATGCAGATGCGAGCGCATAATCCTACCCGACTAAATCGAGTCCATCTCTAACGTAACTGTGGCTCCTCACTCGGTTGACAGTGGCCACACAGTTAGACATCAACTTAGTGGTCCGAGTCGTCTATAAAGTGCCGGCGAGAAACATCAGATGATACTTGCGATAGCAGGAGCGGTAGCCATGCAGTTAGTCAACCCAGCCTTGTGCTCGTATAAAGCTCTCCTGGCCTAACATGAACCCAGCATGTTTGTTTAAACATCCTGCCACGTCACGCTAAAGTGACGAAACAGAAACGCGTACTTGATACGGCTGCGATCAAGCCTGATCTAGCCGGCCTCACAAACGGTAACTCTCTACGCGTCGTGAAGATTAGCGGCATCATATCTGGAAAGCTCCATTCATTCTATTCTACAGCGATGGGGACCGCAAACCGACAATACAAGAACAGCTTCCATGGCTTGACGAACGGCGTGGAGCCAAGTCTTGAGTTGCTCTCCTCGTCAATGCCTCCAGGAAGGCTGCGACGCCAGATCGAGGGCAGCATAAATAAGCTCATAAGTCGAATGACAGATAACGTGCCCGAACCACCTCATTCGTCTTTCTTGTATGGCCTGAGATATCCTCGTGCGACTGTCGCAGCGAGTGCGGACTGTCCGATTTCAGACGGCATCGGTATACTTCGCTCGAAGGATACTCAGATACCTCTAACCTTTGCTCATCCTCAACGCGTAAAGCCCAGTATTCACAACCATAGAGGAGAACTGATGGGACAAACGCGCGGTACACACGGTGCTTTCTGGCAATGGAAATATCACGTCAGGTCCACAGACGCTATTAGAGGATTAAGAAAATCCGGCGCAAAAAAATTGATTTGGGAGACAGTGTCGTCCTTACGCTGCCCATTCGGTGGCACCTTCACCCCGAGGTATTTAGAGCTGTCTGTTTCTTCAAGTTGACAGTCATTAATCCCCAGAGGCACTTTTTCCTGGTTAGGGATGCAGTTCGAGAATAATTTGGTCTTCCCGATATTTATAGACAAGTAAACTGGCGCAGCTATCGCATTCATCCGTAACACCACAGACCATCAAAGCTTGAGGCTAGCAGGGCGATGTCGACGGCGCAGTCAGTCAGTTGGGTTCAGGCAGCAAACACCACACCCTCAAAACCCTAACAGAATGGGCAGCAGGGATGCAACCTCCAGAATAATTCGGCCTTACCGGTATTTATGGAAAAATCGACTGACACAGCAACCCCATTCATCTGTGACACTATAAATCACCAAATCTAGAGGCAGAACGATAACATCAACGTACGTCCGAGTTCCAACGCCACACCGTTAAAATCGTGTGGCAGAAACATGGCTGTGCATCAGATACCTCCTTCTCATTCACTCCCTCCCTAAAACCCCGGTAGAACTGGACTATAATCACTGACCTCCGAAAAACCCGCAGTCCTCTCCCCCATGCTTACTGCGCACTGACTGTTTTAACTTTAGCTACTCTTTTCCGCCCCTGTGTTACAGTAAATATTTAATGATGAAAAACCAAACACGCATGTTTTCCGAACTGGACTTCTTTAACGTTTACACGGGTATTATCGCTGAATCTGAAATCATTTTAGAGGAGGTGAGAGTAGTGTAGATGACGAACTCAGTATTACAAAAAGAAATACCCTTAAGCGTAAGCGAACCCTCCAACTTCAGCGAATTTTTTGGCATAGTGAAAAAGACTGGTTGATAGTTGCGTAAAAGCAAAAAAAATAGAACATGGCTGACGCGTACGCAGCCGCCAGACAACCCACCTCCCGACAGACAGTGGAGATCTGGCTCTCTTCCATCAGCGTCTCCGTGACAACTTCTGTGAGGGAGCCACCATCAAGGTATTCCATCACAACCCAGAGCTCGTCGTTTTCCACGAGGTAGGAATCCATGTAGTTCACAACGTTAACGTGCTTGTTGGCCTTCATCACGTAGATTTCGTTGAGAATGAGCTCCTTTTTGGGTTGCAACCGCAAGTTCATTTGCTTAATCGCAACGCGCTTGCCCGTGGCAACCTCCACTCCCAGACTTACAATGCCCGTGGCGCTGAAAAGGACAGGTAGAAAAGGCATGGCGTAAGGCAACGACAAAGGACAGCTGCGCTGTGCAAAAAATAGGCTTATGTTATTTTGCCAATTTCGGTGTGGTTTCCAGCGACTTGCCGAAGGAAGAGAACGAGAGAGGCCGTTTGGCAACGGTAGCTTATGTAGGCCCACTCATTAATCCCTACAACCTGCATGCTTTCCTACGAAAACGGTGGTTATGCGGGTTTTATGGGCGGGAAATTAGGACATGCAATTGAATATACTTCATTAAATGCTAAATGCATTTTTATTTTAATGTATTTAGAAGTGTTGTTGATTTATATCTGCAGATTTTTCTAAGCTGTATTATCATTTAACTGATTGCGGAAAAACCCGATTATCAAACTGTAGGTTTCTTGAATTTTCTGACAAATTGAAATGGTGGTTAGGAGGTCGTCTACTTCAACTTCCCTGTGGTCCAACTTACCCTTTTGAAGTTGGATTAGTATAGTCCGCGGCGCGAAGCACCGCGCACTCCTTCAATTTACATGCGGAACAACCTGCTCTCAGCGGCCGCGGGAAGCAACTTCGACTACATTTTTTGCACTTACTTCTAAAAATTTACTTCTCTGCCTATCCTATTTCGCCACCCCACAAAACTCTATAACCACCGTTTCTGTAGGACAAAATGATGGGACTAGGGGTATATGATTGGGCCTACATAAGCCACTTTTGCCGGCCGTTTTTTGACAAATCAAACTCCATGGCACTTTGGAACATTCCTCGCTATAAAAAAACCGGACGCTCTTAAACCGACCACCCCGCACTAGACATCGGGGTTTGAGAGGCTGCCGACCGAGTGTGTATGTATGTATGTATGTATGTATGTATGTATGTATGTATGTATGT
>JAYGXS010000001.1:10324063-10408701 GCA_036362985.1 Ligula intestinalis | reverse complement strand
TGTATGTATGTATGTATGTATGTATGTATGTATGTATGTATGTATGTGTTTGTACTCGGATCACTGCAATCGGCAGGTTGAATGCCAGGCTGGAGGCAAAAGGCAGAAGTCACCAGAAGGATGGATTTTTATGCACAGAACCCTGCATTACTGTCTCAGACAACAGAGGCCACTGGCGAAGCTAGGGCTGGTGTTTACTGTGTCCAGTCGTGCTCGAGAGTGTCGACTGAATCTTGTAATAATGGCAGGTGCGAAGGGTGTGAAGTGGGTTCAAGTGGTTTGCTATTGGTGTGTTACAATTGCTCGAAGGGGGTGTCGACTGTAGTGGTCCCCTGCTGCGTGGCGGCGGCTTGGCGTGTTTAAGTGGCTCTCGAGAAACCGGGACAGGTTAGACACGCGTTTGCGCGCCTGTGTGCACACTTGTATGCGACTGAATATCGATCATGTGATCTTCAGGTCAGCGAGTGGGAAGAGCCACCTGCAAAGACAGATGATGTTGAGGGCCACAGGCATTGAACGAGGAGGAGGAGGAGGAGGAGGAGGATAGCATTTGTCGGCCGTCCGCCACAGGTAAGTCGGCCTTCGCAGGTCCTATGACCCCTCTCAATGTGGCCCCAATGATCCTCCCAATCATTTCGGATTCGAGCCGCCTCTTGTGCGGAGACTACGTTGTGTGTGTGTGTGTTATGCGTAGACGGTATGACCTTCTTTACACTGTCTTGGCATCGGGTTCAGATGGGTGGGGGAGGAGATTTTGTGCGAGTCTGCTACCATTATAAACAGGGTTACGCGCACGTCGCCCCGTTCAGCTTCTACACAGGGTAGACACAACCCCAGTTGCAACGATCGAGCTGTGTAGCTTAACCGGAAAGATTTTAATGTAAACCTCCAGTCACATGTACTAATGCACGGGAAAAATGCGGATTCTACTTCTTATGCAATCATCAGTACGAAAAGCACGCATAAGCGGATTGCAAAAGTAGTTTAAGTAATGAACCTCATATACCCTTAGCCCGAGCATTTTCTTACCGAACAGGTAGTAATAGGGGTTTTATGAGTTAGGAATCAGGATAGACAGTCGAGGACAGTTGTAGAATTGTACAGTGGTAAACCACATTTGTTTAGTGGTTTTAATCAGTCCGGGCGGATTAGCCCGAATGAAAGTGTGACCTCTTCAATAGTTGATGAATAAGGGGAACTTTTGGCAACCACGGCTATCACTTCTGTTCTGTTTACTACTCATGATCATCACAATTCCAATCAGACTGCTAAGATGTCGAGACCGCACGTCCACTGATGCTTTTCCGTGAATTATCGCGCGTATTAGTGTTTGGGACCACAGTATATTGACGTTTAATATTCACATTCTGCACTGTCATTATAGTATCAACCTGTTCTTCCCCTCCATATCATTTCGCGAAGCAGTCTTTATTAAAAGTAGTCTCTCGCTGAACTCTGCCCCTACGTTCGTCATGGGGGTTTTTCACTGCTTCTTAATTAGTTTACAATTATTTTCTGAGGATGGATATATATATATATACTTCTCTAAGGTCAAATATCCGGTGGATGTGAAATACTTTACCTACTACATTGATAACTGTTGTTGTATATCTGGCCATTTTCTTAGAGCATCAATGTGCAAACTGTCATCATTTTACCACAGTACAATTTCTGTTTTAACAGTGCCCTCCGGGCGTTACAGGTACAAAATTTGTTTATTTATACGTGATTCTTTAGCCAAGTGGACTGGTATGACGGCAAAAAAGATGTTTAGGTATTTTCCCCTCCACCTCACCACCCTGCCCAACCGCTTCGTTACGTCTATGAAACTGACTTCCCCTTGGTCGAAATTTAAACCGTTCGCCGGTTTAATTGAGAGGGCAAAAGTAAACTATCGAACACTAAACAGCGCAAATGTATTGTTTGAATAGAGGTCAGGACAATTCACGCGGGAAAAAACCCGAAGCCTCCTGGCATTTGCCAGCTGGCGACCCGGTCCACCGGCCTGCAAGGACCGTGAAGCACGCAAGTTAGGCACTGGTTGCGAAACACTCCCCAAAAAGGCGGGTTAGGATGAACTGCTGGTCACAAAATGAACTTTTAGAGCCCCGATCCCGCTCCGCTCCAAACCATCATCATCATCATCATAGTATGGCCGCTGGCCTCTGCGGCTAAGAGGGCGGTGGCAGCGGCGCTGTGTTGCGCGCGCGCGCGCTTGACCCAAAACAGGGCCTCGACATTCGGCAGATGGCCGCAGCCGTCGCTATCGCCACCGCCACGACCGCCAAATGAAGTCTATCGTCTCGAAGCAAAGCGTGAGTGAGCGAGCGCGCAAGACAGGACGGTAGAGGAGGGGGGGTCGGGGAACGAAATTTCCGGACGGCCACTTCCACTGACAGAGTCGCCCCACGGCCGAGGCAGTCTTGTCACAGAACAACAAGGCTGCACACAAACCTCCTGCGTACTATGGCCAAAGGTGGTTGGAGGGGGGAGGGAGACAAGTTTCCACTGCCCCCTATGTTGGGCAAGAAAAGCGCTCCGCTCAGCACCACTGGGCCTCGGCAATCTAACCGAAACACGCAGAGTAGAGAGCTCTGGTAACCCCACATGCCACCTCACCTGACAGCAGGTTATGGACTGGCATGTTGACTTCTTTATCCGCCTTCCCTCCCCCCCCTTTCCCCACACCCCAATTTGCGACCTCGGCTCCAGACGACGGCGGTGGGTAAAGCTGCTAGGGTTTGTCACCTATTTCTTTGGTATTGGAAGACCAAGAATCAGAATGCAATGGTTTCTCCCCAATGCGGCCTCGTTGGGACTTTCTCACTGATACGAGACCTGCGAGAAATCTTCGTACGTGCTGCGGAAACCAGGCCTTGTATGTGGCACGCGTAGACGAGTTGGTTAGCCTTGTCAACTCCTACAATAAATCTCAGCACACCTAGGTTTACACGTCCGGACAGTCAGCTGGAGCTTGGGAAAGGGGGGCGTTTGAGGTCGAAAATGGTGAAACCATCCCACGGTAATTGAGCGCACTGAATCTACCACGACGCACGAAGAGAGGCTAGCTGATGGTACACCTCAGTAATTATCAGGACTGTCGGGCTTGAATGGTTGGAGGGGAGGGAGACAATTTTCCACTGCCCCCAATGTTAGGCGGGAAAAGCGCTCTGCTCAGCACCACTGGGCCTCGGCTGTCTGATCGAAATAGGCAGAGTAGTGTCCCCTAGTAATCCCAAATGCTACCTAACCTAACCTGACGGCAGTTAGCCAACAAGAAGATCCATAATAGGTCTTTGACTGGCATGTGAAGGTCATTATCCGGCCCCTCCACATACCAATTTGCGGCTTCGGTCTCGGACGACGGTGGTGGATGAAACGGCTACAGTTTGTCGCAATTTTTCTCTTTGATGGAGTGGCTGAAAGGCCGAGAGTTGGACTACAGTGGGTTCCTCCTCATGTGGCCTTGTTGGCACTATCCCATTGACGTAAGCTCCGAGCCGCCCTCTGTGAAACCGTCATACATTTTGCGGAGACCAGACAAAGTGTGGCATGCATAGATGGGCTAGTTATCTTCGGCAGCCACTGCGACCAATCCCATCACTCCTTAGTTAATAGTTCCGGACATTCAGCTGGAGCATGGGAAAGGGAGGGGTTTGCGGGCGACAGTGATGAAACCACCCCACGGCAATTAAGAACAATAAATCTATGAGGACGCATTAAGAGACGCCAGCTGATGGTACACCTCAGTACTTCTCAGGACTGTCGGGTTGCAATGGTTCTCTTTCATGCGGTCTTAACGGCCTGCCATGCATGTGAAAGCAGAGCCAGCCTTGCAGTGCATTAGTGCACGTGGTGTGGTCAGATCATGTGTGGTACTGTGTTAGTTACTGCACCCGTCCCACCTCCTAACGTCCTGACATTGTCTTGTTGTCGGAACCTAATGATCCAGGGGAAAGAGCTGTGCTAGTCTGCTGCACTATAAACTAATTCACATGCAAGTCACTAGTGTTCCGCAGGACACACAGTGGACGTCGTTTCTTGCAATGGCCGAACCATCACGTGACTGACTTATCAGTCACACCCGAGGTAAATAATACTGCGGTGTCCGCGACTGTTCATTCATCAGGTTTTTTTCGGTCGGCCCACTAGCCGTCACCGCCAGACAACAGACAGCTAAATTAACTGAGATACCCCCACCCCCATTTCCAAGATGTCCTTCATGTCGGTCACCTGGTTTTGGTGACGCAAAACAGATGACAAAAAACTCTATTAGCGGGCATGTGCTGTGAAATTTAAAATAACAGTACATCAGACAACAAATATGCCGCTTCTTAGTTGTGCATCATACTAACCAATTAGTCGAATGGCCAACGCAAAGATCCGGGTAACTGCTTCCTCTAACTGCTCTTCCCACCCTCCCAATAGTTGCCTATTTAAAAAGAGAGCAAAGAAAAGTAAGATGAGGGGCATACCCCTGGCCGATTTTTTCCATTTTCCGATACTTCTCGTTGGGACTGCCCTGAGTTACGAGTTGTTTCAGACAAGCATAGACCTCCTCATCCGTAATTTGGTGTTTACTCCTTCCCACCAGGGGCGCCTGCTTCTGATCCCCGTGGGGACGGTGGTGAGGAGAGTGCTTGTTCTTAATAGTGCTGCCGGCAGCAGCGACAGCGGACCGGCCGCCGCCAGTTGTCAGGCTGGATTGAGTGGCGTTCGATTGGTGGAGTGCTTGACCGGAAGACTTCTCCGCTGACAGCAACTGACCCTCTGAAGCCCGACTTGTGTTAATCCGTGCAATTTCAGCCGCCGCCTCAATGGGGATGGTGTACTAAATAAAAAAGGATCAGAGCAAGACAGGATGTAACATTCGATAAGAAGATCACATCCAAAGCGGAATTTGTACAAGACAGACGAAAAGAAAGCCAGCTGTCTGAAAGAAAACTTTGTGAAAAGGAGAAACAAGAATTGGGCGGGTAAGGTGTCCTACAACTGTAGTGAGGTATCCAGCGACCTTGTTGTTTCGGATCGAGGGCCGTCCACAACAACTACCAAGGTACCAAGGGTATTCATCCACATTACAGTAAAAACTCAGCATAAAAATGTACAGTCAGTGCCTAGCCTTACTAAGTGTTAAACTTCATTCCAGAATGCGTCTTGATCAAGAAGGATTACTGAAGTGGGGTCGTAATCTTTAACAGCTTGCAGCAGACGCGCCAGAATGCCAGCTTTTGATAAGGTCTTTCTGTGGTAACCGCTGGTTCGGGAAAAGTTTATGATTAAACTTTTGGTGGATTGACGTTCACCGATTGGTAACAGGCTTAACTCGCCCCGTACTACTTTATGGTACACTCTCGAGCCCCGCCAAAAGCCACACAGCAACTATTATTATGGACAGAAACACATCAGTTGTTGGATCGGGTCACTCGACGAGTAATGTCGAAATACACCGTTTTAATATGTCTAAGACGCCGACTGCGGAGGTCAACCAATCAGGCGTCATTGGTGGCGCAATTATAGCGTCGAGTACGAAAATCTACGAGTAATTTCCGCCAACTGCTGACATGGCTGTACCCCTGCAGGTCAACCTCTCAAGACCTAGCCTGGTACAGTCAGCAAAAGGGACACGTCAGCCTACAGTCCACAGTTACAATCCTAAGGTGTTAGACAAATAGAAGAGACAGTCGTGGAAAACCTTTTCGTCCATGTGAAGCGTAGGCGGCAGATATAGCAAAGTTAACAATAGCAAAGCTATGGGCCTCCGTGCCATTAACACCTAAATAGCCTTCAAACATGCCGCAAAGGTAAGCACATGTCTGTCAAAGCTGTCATGCCGATATCACGTCATGTCATTGTAGTAGATATCTGAGTAAAAAAAGACGACGGTGCGATCACCTGGACAGCATTTATATTTCTCTAAACATTCGGCTTCGTAAACTAGGCCATCTTTAAAGACAAGGAGAGTGCAGCAAGAATGGACATGTTTTTAAGTCCAGCTACAAGAAGGGGTTTGCATTCGTGGTAGGTTGCCTACGCTTACGCCATCGTCAAGGCATGCTTCCTTGGTATGGAACTGGGCCACACTTCTTGGCCGCGCGGACAAACGGCTGATAGCCGGGTATATATCAAAACGTCTCCAGTAATTCTTAACCCATCCTATTACTGGTTCACACCACAATCCGCGTAGCCTTGCTTACCCTTCCTCCAGGGTGTGGGTAGCGATCTGAGACAATGAGTCGCCTGTCCACACTGCCCGTTTGGGTTTTATTATTCGCGAGCCCGACTTAGTTGTCATGGTGATCGCGCCTTAATTTTCTTTGCTCGCAGCCTTATGAAACACGGAGGTTGAATCTCAACCTCTTCCCATTGCGCTACAGGCAGCTTCGGGGGGACCTGATACTAGCATTCCGCGTATTACATCTTCAAGACTGCTGTCTTATATCAGGGGATTTTTTGAATTAGCAACGACCACGAATCTGAGGGTCATCCTCTCAAATTGAAGGTGACAGGGGGCTAGACTGGACGCTCGGAAGCACTTCTTTTCAAAAAGGGTGGTCAGAGCGTGGAATACGCTTCCTCAGGACGTCGTTATGTCGGAATCGCCAGAGGGTTTTAAGCGAAAACTGGATCGATATAGCAGTGCACGATGGATCAGAACTGACAATTTACAATAATAATACTGCTTTCAATTTTTCAGTAGTATTCGTTTTCATATACATTCTCGTTTTCTATTGATAACGCCCTCCCACGCATAGCCTCATGCGAAGGTCTCCGCGGTGATTACACTGCTAGCGATCTTCTCGGCCAGACCTGACGGCCTATACATTCAACCTTGGTTCGACCCAAAGCGGGCTGTCGACGATCTGGACGGATACCTCTGTATTTCTAGGTCCGTTGGCGGACTCTGCAATCAGCAAGAAACAATCAGGACGCGGCTTCCACACGGTGATGATCCTGGGAACCTTTGAAATGCCCCCCCCCCAGTTGGAACCCTCTTTGTTCTCCTAAATCTCACGCATTACCCCCACAAGAGCGACAGTTTTTCTCCTAAAAATCCCTCAGGAGTTTTTTCACTGTCTACTCCTATTTTCATCCTATGACACAGTACAACTGGCCTCGCCAACAGTCTCAGAAAAAAATTTTCTGCTACCACTGCACATATGTACAAATAGGGCACTCAAAGGAATTTTTCCTGGACTCGCATTTTCGCTTTTATTGGCAATTTATTTGGGCGCGATGCATTTTGATTGGCCCGACGATGTTGAACTTTTGCCCTTCGAAGGGCCGGTTTCTGCACAGGGGTCTTGACAATAACGTGCTGCAGACTGTGTCTCACATAAACTCCCTGTGAACAGGGAGCTAGCGAGACACGCAATGTTTAAACACGGAAGAAGGAATAATTTGTGTGCTCCTTCAAGAATGCCCCGCGAGGCTGCACAAATACCGTCAGAGGACCCCTTTATGCTATTATCGCCGATGATGGATCCGCGGCGGAATCCGAAACGTCAGGATAATAAAGCTCTCGTCTCAGTGATCACATCTACGTCTGCCCCTTACTTCTTTAAATGTGTTCTAAAGGTTACAAAAATAGGTGAAATGAATGGGCTGCTTACAATGGACTTTGTTTGCTCTGGCCTCGAGGCGACAGGTGGCGGACGAACATGTACACCCAGAGATGAGGGAAGTGTTGAATCTACCGAGGTGGTAGTGTTGGCCGGCACACAGTCACGGCGCGGCTGCGGTACCGGGGTGGCCGGTGATGAGGTGGAGGGAGAGGAAGGTGGAGATGAATGACCAGCAGCCTGACGGAGGCTGGCCAGTGTCGGCATTGGCGTATGCGACTGTGAGGAGCTGGAGGGGCTCTCGGAGCAGCGAGAGGGTGACGTGCCGAGAGTACCGGCCGGGAAGCGGCGACCAAGACTGGGCGACAGGGGCTGTGGCGGAAGAGGCACGGAAGCATTCACATACGCTGAGGCGGTGTAACAACGGTAGTCGCTGGTAGCGCTTCCATCCACGGCTGCGGAGGCCGCGGCAGTGAAGAGGACTGGAGGTTCCGAGGAGGAAGAAGAGGAGGAGGAAGAGGGAATACGCCCATAATAGGCTTCCGCTTGTTGTGTCCTGCTGCCGGTACTTCGTCGCGGTAAAGTAGACGCGTGTCCTTCCAGCTGGTTGAGAAATAGAAAGATAGTGGGTTGGTTAAGGTATCATCAGAACAATTGATATGGGAACATAAAGCATGCGCTTTGGACTTTTGGGTTCCTGGAATGGAGTAGAATAAGGACCAAAGATTTGTAACTGAAAGGTCTACCAGGAAAGAGCGAACACACTAGATTGACCTTTTCCAACTTACTAACTAGAGTTCAGCAGCATCATAATCGGCCTCCAGCAAATAACTGACCCCAATGAGACCGTTCACTATTTGTATGTGATACGGCTGTGAACATGCCTGATCTAGCCAATCTCAATTATGTAATGTACTGTACCGCTCCACAAGTGACGATTTGCGGCAGCAGATCTAGAAATCTCGACACATTCTCTTCTGATACGACAAAGACCGAATATCGACGATCCAAAACTTGCTTGCATGTCTTGATACACCGTGTGGAGTCAGGTCTGTGTGAACGCAGCAGCCCTAATTCTGTCTTATCATCTTATAATGGCTTTTTGGGGTTAACTTGCAAAACAAATACATGTAAAAAACTTGCTGACTTCAATTCCCTGAACATGTTAAGTGTAAAATGTGCATTCCCACAAACACGCGACGAAAAGCTTGAGAAGAGTCCTGTCGGTTTGACCTCACTCTCTAACAGCCATTTTTTTCGGCAAAATCCCAGTTACGGTGAGGACTCGAAAGGAAGTTGTGAGCGTGATGGAAGCAAGAGAGAGAGAAAGAAAATGAGGCGATGCAGAGGCGCCACCGATTGCAATTGGAGGTCATGCCTGGTGGTGTTATATGGATCTCTTCCCCCGTGTTTGATAGTAAACAGACTGGGATGCTCAAAGGCAATTTTGTTAATTAAGTAGGTTATGTGGAACAGAAGACCTAATTCTACAAAGAACACTTTACAAGTGAGCAATGAGAAGAAAAAACATTGTCGAAATCCTTTTGAGAGTAAACAGACCAAGATACTCAAACGCCATATAAATAACTAAGCAGGTTGCGCTGAATAGAAGATCCAACTCTGCAAAGACCACTTCACAAGTGAACACTGAGTATAAAAAAACACTACCGAATGAATATTGACAATGACAAAGGCAGTCGTCAAATCATCCTAACCCAACCCCAAACGTAAGGTGCAAACGCATGCTAATTGTACGCCTTGCCTTGACAATAATCACCGTCCTCAATGTCAGTAGCGACAGATTCCTAGAGGTGTATGAGGAATTTGACAAATGTTCAACTTCAGATAAATTCAGACGACGAACTCTGCAACCGAAAATACATAAACTTTGGAATCTATTAATGCTCATACGAAACGTCTCTGATGGTTTGACATGAAGTGCATTTATTAAAACGGTGCAAAATTAGCTAGGCCCTCGCATTGTCTGGTTTCGTCCCTACTCGCTACGACGTAAACAGACGTTTCTGACAAATTTTGCATCGTTCGGCTTACTGTTCATTGAAACGAGGTCTTATCGCATGTAAAAATCTACCGCGTCTGACAGCAGCCACGATGAGTTACTATGACAGCGAGTGGTGTACCAACATATAGCACACTATTCTCATTATCAATTTGCATCAATGGAACGTTTGTGAACGTCTGAAGTGAATGGCAGTGCAAAACACGTGCATAAAGCAACCTCTAGAGTGGCATTTTAAAAGTCCCGATAATAGAGCAACAGGCAAAGAATAAAGTCGACAATGAGGGGACTGGAAACGTTAATAAACAACTCCAGCCATTTATAGTCAAATTAAGTTTTCCCACTCCCATAAACTAGCAGTATCGTATTTATTTTAAGCCATGAGCGATTGCACTAGGAGATTCAATACCACACATAAAAAAAACATTAGGGAAACGCGCTGCTTATAGTTGTTTTGATCAGACCTCTGAGATGATAGGTGAGCGACCAACTCCCAAAACTGCAGTCGAATGTCCACAAAGCCAGGTTGAAAACGACGCTTAATTTGGAGTGGAGTCAACAAAAAGTAACATGAGCAAGTCGATCAAATAAAGGCGTAGGATTGCAAGTCCGTCAGAAAATGATAGATTCACCGGAGCAGAGTTTAAGGAGACTGACCTAGAGCTTCAGTGGCAATATGCGAGCGTTTTTCGGACGAAATCACAGTCAGAAGTTAGAAAAACTGTGAATAAGGCATGCAAATGAAGTAAGGTTGTAAGGGGTGATTACCATGTGCTGCTCATCGAACCGACGGTCACTTGGGCTGACCCTTGTGAAACTATTGTGAGGTTTAGAGGAAGGGACTTGGGGCGTCATCATTCCAGAGACCACACCCTTGGCCGAAACCTGCGGAAAGCGGTGGTGACCATATTGTTGTTGTGGTGGTGGCGCATAGGCAATCTGAGTGATATTCGTAGGTGGCCCCTCCCCATCTATCCGCAGATCGCTGAGACCAGAGGGCAGTTGATTCTGAGGGTCATAAGAACATGAAATGCCGGTAAAACTTCCGCTGCCGGTGGCGCTATCTTCACTGCTGCCTCGACCACTGCTTGCGCTGTGTCGACGGAAACTTAAGCTCCCATTATGTTTCTCATCAGGTCGAGAAAAGGGCAAAGCGCATTGAGTGTCGTCCAAGTCCATGGCTGTTGGAGTCACAGCCGGGCCTGAAAAGAAGAAATTCGTTGTGAAAACCCATGACTAAGGTGATGTAGGGGAGAGTTCGGTTTGCAAAAAATCTACCTGCGATTCTTGGTCAAGAAGACCACTATTTAACTTTTCATTACAAGAGTAAACAGTGCATCATGAGAGCAATTAATAAGATGTAGATTTCCTAAACATTTAAGCTGCTAGCAGACTAGGGGGCACACAGTCGAAGCATAAATCCGGGTCCCCGTGGCTGTTTTTGTTCGAAAGTACCGCCATGTAACGATGCTGAATAGCTTGCAACAGATAACAGGCATCACAAAAATACAAATATCTAGCAAATGGCCGCGAATGTACTCGGATCATTAATTTTAGGCAACGCATACTCTTAAACACGGCAACCCAGCTAGTTTTTTACAATTGAAATTTAAATATCACTTTTAGCCACAATTTGCAATCAAAATACGTAGGGAATTAATCCCGAAGAAAATACAAAAACTTAAATGGAAATATCACATCGAGGAGAAAATGGTTAATTTAAACCTTTTTTAATTAGCAAATATTATTCATAATAAAACAATGGAGTTAGGTTTTACTAACAACAAAAATAACTCCACAGAATTTTCGAGAAAAAAACGCAGGAACATTTGTACTTACTGGTGTGATCTGACATATCAGTCATGTACTTTTGCCGTGGCTGGCCAGTGGACGCATAGAAATCAAGCACACGGAGAACTGAACCTAAATTTTGCTGTTGCTCCGACTTAGAAATTCCGGCCCTGCTCAATAGTGCTGCCCATTCTTCTGGCATACCCTATAGTTTAAATATATGTACATTAAGAAGGTTACATACCGTAAATTCGCCAGTGGCTGGATCTACAGTAATGTGAACTTGATGTTTAACATTCTCTGGAAAGGACATGTCGGGAATCTCTTGACCAAGTTGTTTGCCAGAACGTCCTGTAAAATAATATAATTAAAGTGCCTTAATTGCAAAACCCTTTTTCTTTTTCTTATCCAACCGGTCATCAGGTGCAGGCGTCGGAGGCAGGGGTTTCGAAAGGTCAAACGACCTATCGGTTGCGTACCTACCAGAAGCATTCGATTAGTTAAATTTTAAACCTACCCGACGGCATTCTTACTAGTTGTCCGGATCGGTGGAGCAGGTGTGCGATTTTTCGGATCATCATCGAAACGATACTCATTTACCGATTCTAACAACTGAGGGCAAAGAAGGTATGAGGCAACAGTTTAAAAATGAGATAAATCATGCGAAATAATAGCTTCAGGCCTCAATTAAGTCCGTCAACAATCACATTCAACTAGACACAAAGTTTTTTTGAACGCAGGATTTTAGCCTACGTGTTCGAAAAACCTCAGTACCTGAGCAATTATTCCAAAGCTAGAGCTTGGGCCACTACTCCTCTCTATTTGTACGAATGACCCAACTGAGCTAACACGTGTATCCTACTTTTGGATAGTACAATTTTAAGACCAAAAAACGACCAAGTTCTATCCAGGAAGATCAAGCAAGTGGGACTATCAGAGTACTCATAAGTGTAAAAGAAATCCGCAAATAGACGCAGGTATTGCGCGAATCAAATATATGCCACGCTTGCCCGGCAGCAATTCAAATATTTCTTATAGATGCGGCATCATACCTTACCGGTGATAAAGGGATCACAGAAAAATTCGAAAACGTTACGGTCATGTTTGTACACACAATTCGTCATTTAAGCCAGAGTGGCATTAACGCAGACGTCGATTTCCTACGCTAGGGCATGGGCAGAAAATTACGGCTTTAACTCAAGCATACCAAATGGCCCATAAAATAGTCAAGCATTCCAATGAGCCATACTTTTTATCCTCGAGAAATTCATGAAATGGGTTCTAAACTGCATGAGCAGCGGTAATCGCGAGATGCGTTTCCCAGAGAGCGCTCTCGACACTTCGAAAGCGCTGGCTTAAAAAGAATAGCCAAAGGCCACCACATAAAAGTTGACTTCCCCCTCAACATCTCAGCTAGTGGTACATGCGTTCAGTAGCATGAAGCATCACGTCGGCTGTGCAAATGGCGGTGCCGCTCGGTAAGTGAGCTAAAAAATATGCAGTTTCCTAGATGCCCGTACCAATGGTGCGTACTGAAGAAAACTGCAATGGTAGAAGGTCTCAAAGATACTGCGCCTTGTCTATAAATTATATGTGCAGCAATGCACTCACGGCAAATGCGAATTTCTGGACCATGGTATCTACTACTAGTGAAATTTACTATTAATATTTCAATTATAATTGAAAACAAATAGGATTCCTCTTATTTATGCACATCAGAGGGCAGTCAAAAATGGCGTTAAAGCAAGAAAAATATATGTATAAGTGGGGTGAATTGAAAGTCAAAAGACCTGGGTTAGGGAGTCTTGACAATCATCGCCCTTTAAAAGTTTGCCAGAATACGGAAAGCAACTCATTTCGGCGGCTTTCGTATACACCGCCCCGCCGAAGCTGTATATTGGTGCAGTAAAAAAAATTACCGATATCTATACCTTGGAATTTGTCCACCCACTCCTCCGATAGATCGGTTTATACCTCTTATGGATTTGCATAAATAAGAGGCTTTGAATTCATGAAGACTTAGCTGCAAATAAAAATGTGGAAGTCATACATAGGTTGATTACTTCAGAAAATTCAATGATTCTCTGTCCAAATTTACCAAGGCAGGACACGTGACCAGGGTGTTATACTAACGTTATCATTGTGATACAATTTTAAAACGGCAAACACCCGGAAGAAATTGAAATAGGGGTAAAGGGTGATATGGTTAGTTCGCAAAAATAATGAACCCCCGATAATTTAGGGAGATTCCGTTAGCTACGTAAAAAGGACATTTCGGTAGAACGCATATGATATGACTATGGCTGCTACAATATTCAGTATATTTCCAGTCGCTGTGTTTAAATTTCTAAAAAATTTCAATCAACATCATAAGATTGCCTTGGCTTATTATGGCTACACTAACGTACAAAAGGACATATAACGGTGCAAACTATATAAACTGGCTGCTTTTACGCAAGAAAAAGAGAGTTCGCAGGAGTTGCTTGTGTTTTGGATCTAAAAATAATGATGTTTACTAACTGCATCCAGGTCTTGATTGCTTGTATGCACAGTTCGCATTAGCTGTCGTATATTTCCATACGCTATTGCCGACATTTGGATATTTGGTAGTCCTTATTTTGACTCTTTCAAGACGCCTTAAATTCTCTCCTGCCCAGTTTTCCAGACATGGATGGTGTACATAATATGATTTCATAAATATTCTGGGCAAGAGGTTTGCATCCAAATTTGGTAGAACTTCTATAATGATGAGCAATACTAGAGTTGCGTTTATTTATCGCTTACAAGCCCCATTGGGCATGCTGTTAGGTTCTCTACATCAGTGCACAGAAATTTATCAAGATTCCTACCTTAAACAAGGAGGATTTTTCAACCGATCTCTCTTCCTGACACGAAGATTTTTCTTGTTTCCAGAGTGCGTGTCTAAATATTTAGGGTATTCAGTAGTTATCCAAGTCGATATAAAAGTGGTTTTATTATTAGTTGTGTGAATCTACAAACAAGACCATATGATCTTATAATATAATATAGATAGATAGATAGATAGAGAACTATATTTTGATGATAATATCAAAATTTTCAGCAAAAAAGTGGCTCCATTCACGGAGAGTAAAAATAAGATCAATTATGGGGTCCAAAAAGCTCAAGGGTAAACGGTCAAAGATAACAAAATGCTCAAGGTAAGAAGTCGACACGGTTACCACATCTGTTATGGAGACAGGTCTGCCTTCAGCTTCTCTATTTCCATTTCTTCACACGTGAGGAATCGTGCTAAGAATGGGAGTACCGAGTACTGGTAGGCCGATGTACGGCAGGTCATATGACGGAAGCTTCGGCGCATGGTACGAGAAAATTTCGCAGCCATTAATTCAGAGTGGAGAGGGTGAGCGACCTCACTTAGAATACGATCCACGAAATTCTTGACTGATTTAAAATGTCGCTGTATGATGAGGTCAGCTAAAAAAACATAGGAATAACCGGCAGCTGAAGAGAGCATGCGGAGAATACGTTTAATAATAAGCAAGTCTTTCTTGAGTAGTGCTGGTAAAGTAACTGGAGAGCAATAAAGAATAAGAGGGAGGATACAGGCATCTATAAAACGCCAGATGAGAGCTTGTGGGGTGCGATATGAACGCAAGCGGCGGACATAATACAAAAGTTTGCGGATTTTTATAAAAAGGTCTTCAATATGAAGAGTAAATGAGAGGTTGAAGCAAGTGTTACACCAAGGTAGCGGAAGGAGGATACATTGTTGGGCAGAAAGTCAATGGTTTCAGGGCTGGTAGGGGGTTGCAGCCGAAAAATGCACTGGACTGACTTCCGCTCATTAAGTAAAAGGCCATTTTCCGACGACCATGCTGTGACATGGTCCAGTCCATCCTTCAGTGTTTGGAGATGGGTCTGGCTTTTGAGAGGATGGCCGACAACCATATCGTCAGCGTATTTGGCAAACAAACATGCGTTTGGAGATCGTAGGTCATCAGTATGGAGGGAAAAAAGATGAGGGGATAATATAGACCCCTGCAGAACTCCACAATTGTTGGGAAGGACCGTGGATTTTCGCTTCCCGGTCTGAACGAATTGGGTGCGGGAAGAAAAATAGTCCCTTAGCCATGAGACAACCCAGCCAGGAGAGCCACATGCAGAGGTTTTACTAAGAAGAAGATGGCGCGGGATCGTGTTGAAGGCTGAGGAATAGTCAAGAAAAGCACACGCGTAAGCACGGCATCCCTTATCCAAGTCCCTAAGAGCAGAGTGGACTACTAAAGCAGCTGCATCTAGTGTACTACGCTTCGCCTTATACGCAAACTGCAAGGGATCAGAAAAATTGGATGAAAATGGCTTAATGATGTCCAAAGTGTCTCGTTCTGTAAGTTTGAGGAGTGCAGAAGAGCAGGCGATTGGGCGAAAGGATTTGGGACCCGTTGAAGTGGGTTTTTTCGGGATAGGAGTGATTTTGACCGAACGCCAACCGTCAGGAATCTTGGACTCCATGAAAGATAAATTAATAAGATGTGCCAAGACAGGAGCTAATTGAAAAGAGCAAGATTTAAGGAGAAATGGGGAGACGCCATCTGGTCCGGCAGCTGTTGTACCTTTAACCTTGTTTAGGTGTTTCATTACTGTTGCCACAGACACTGGAGAAAAATCACTTGGTGGTAACGAAATATCATTTGTCGGGAGATAGGACTCGGTGGGAGTATGGATGCAGTTTGAGTTTAAGCTGTCTAGGTCAGCATCAACATGTGCCAGCGTATTGCGTTGACCAGTGAGACGTTTAAGACTTTTTCATACTTCGGATGAAGAGAGAGGAGACGAAGATGTAGAAGAAGTAAATAACTGACTAACAAAAAGGTCATTTAGTCTTGCGATCTCGCGTTTTATAAGGGCATTAACGTCCTTCCATCTTTCTCGTAAACCTAGTTTGTAGAACAGTTCCTTGTCTCTTCTCAAAGTTTTTAAGTTGGGAGAAGATATTCGGTCTGGTCTAACCATGACCGTGTCAAAAGGACAACAAATATTAAAAATTCCGTTGAGAAATGTTGTAAGATAACTCGAACACGACTCGACATTCCTGTTTTCGAGAAAGATGGGAATGCATTCAGATATACAAGTCTGAAGCAAGGAAATATTATGTGGGGACGTGTCACGAATGTGTAATTTCCTCTCGGGCGTTACTAATAGCCCTTTGTTGGTCTTAAAATAGATTTTTGGTTGACAGAGCAGTACGGAATGGTCTGAGCCTGCCAATGGAGCTCTATTTTTTACAGTAAAAAGCTTTGGATAGTTAGTCAGGATATGATCGAGTGGGGCGTCATCTCGTGTATTGAAATTGACTAAGTCACTAAATCCTAACAATATGAGGGGACGTAGATTTACTCGATTGAAGACCCCACATAAAATAATTACATGCTCGCAAGACAGTGCGGCAAGCTTCTGGGAAAGAAAATCGAAAAAGTGGGTAAGGGCATCTTGACAGGTGGAAGGGGGTATGTAAATACTAACATAAATGATGCCTTTTGAGTTGTGCAAAAATTTAGGCCTACAAACTACTGCAATAACGTCTATGTGGTCTTCGGAGTAAGAAAAAAGGGACTTACAGTTTGTGCACCATTGCTGGTTAACAAAAACTGCTACTCCGCCACCTCTGCTGATTGATCGGGATTTTCTGTCCGAACGAAAACAGCAATAAGCTGGAGGTGTGATGAGCTGCGACTCTATATCCCTATTGAGCCAGGTCTCTTGAAGACAGATTACACCACACTTACTGTGTTCCTGTTTCAACATAAGTGCATCCAATTCGAGACTTTTATTGAAAATAGACCTGCAGTTAGTGGACATTAGACCCGGAAGAGACATTGAGGCTAATGGTTGATGCTTCATAGCTTGTTTCCAACCGCATCGGTGCTTACGCGATCGTATTGCAGTCCATTGGATAACATTTGGTGCTGATGTACTGCAGGTTCTGCAAATTAATCCAAAAGTACATGAATGTTCGTTATGAATTTCCGTCGATATAATATTTATCCTTCGAGCATTCAAAAAGGTACGAGTGTACAGCAGAGATGACCTCATGTCCAGAAATTCAGAAAAACAAAGTAGAGAAGTAGACAGTCTGGTATACGCTAATAAATTCCCGCGTGAATGGAGAGCAAAAAAAACCGGCAGCTCAAATTCGAAAGCCCGCCCAATATGTTTATAATGTTTATTATGCCAGTTTACAGGCAATTGTAAAGAGTTGGTAATGCACCTCTTGGGCGCCTTCCAACACTTCGAAGACCGGAAAAACCTAAAACAAACTCCCTATGTTGCAGCCAGTATTGGTTTTGTTTCAGGTTTTTTGTTTTTTCAATACTGGGTGAGATAAGGAGTTTGTTTCAAGTGAAAAAACCCTGACTTCAAAGGTATGATACAAACGGAATAAATGTACAGTTGTAAGCTGAGTTGACTCATCAGCAGGAGAACTGTTTCATATCGTTTCAGGACATTATTTCCAGACGGAGAGGGTTGGCACAAGAACACAGTGTTCTCAGTCTTCCTTCAATGGTTGTCTGCAAAAGTTGCGCGCTATCGGCTGAAGGGTTAGCAGACTACGGGCTGCTGCTTCGGCAGCATTATCTTCAGCATGAAGCCTGGCAGGGTTCAAAGTCCACGAACGCCATCAGAGTGAAAGAGAGATTCCACCGAGTCAGCACCCAAAATTCGTGAAAGTTGTCCTGAGTGTAGAAAACTAGTTATAGTTCTCTTAAACATAGGGTAGTTTTGCTGGGTTTTAATACTTTTGGGCAGCTTATTCCAGATTGATATGGCATTTACTGAAAAGAATTGCCGGTACTTAACTGTGCGTGCCATAGGAAGAAATAAAAATACGTCTCGATGACTGGCGCGTCGAGAGTGCTGAAGCTGCCTTATTGTACTAAGGGGAGTAAAGGTTTGACCATTCAAAAGTTTAAACAGTAAAAATAGACCCTTCTGCAATCGACGAAGCCATAGGGGATCCAGCTTTATAAGTTCGCACCTTTGTTGGTAGGTTAAGTTACGGTGTTCTGTAGTGAAAACTCTTCTAGTGAAGAAGTGCTGCACCTATTCTATTTTCTTCCGTTCACTAGTGCGCAGAAGACTGAATAAGGGCGAGCAGTATTCAAGACTAGGTCTCACGTACATATTATAAAGGCTAGTTCTAACCTTGATAGTCTTAAAATTTCTAAGGATAAATCTGGTGGTTCGGCGTGCTTTCGAGACTATCAGGGCACAGTGCTCTGACAAATTGAGACTATTAGAGTAGGATATGCCCAAATCCTTGATAACTCCTGGGACATTAAGTTCGTGGCCGTCAATGCTTAATTCCGGTTGATGATCGTGGCCAACAACCATAACGGAATATTTGTGTCATGAAAAGGTGAGGCGCCATGTGCAACACCACTGGGCGAAGGCCTGAAGATCCTTTTTTATCAGCTTGAGCACGATGTTGAGATCTGCCGGTTTATATTGATAAACGCCATCGTTACTCAACTCAGGCAGCACTAACAATGATCTGCATTTGCGTCCTAGCGTCACATCGTTGCTTGATGCTGCGCTAGAAAGCGATGATACAGAGGTCAATAAGATCATGAAGCCAAAAAACATAGGGCTAGAAAGGCTCGAAAGTCTAAATGGGCCAGGAATGCGCAGTCAGCTAACCCAAAAACAGGCACATCAGGACCCATCAAACCTTTGGTACCGGATACAGCTGGCCGCTTGGTCGGAACTCGTGAGCTCGCAGCAGATGCACCAGTGAGTCACAAGCAGCATAAAGTTGTAAAAGGGGCGCCCGAGATAGCGTCAACAATTGCACAAGAACGAGTTGACGCTGCTATTGACTTGGATTTGGACATGTCTGTCGACATGCCTGAAACCTGCATATCGGATCATGTGTCAAGCCCACGAGCTATACCATCATCACTCGGCTTAAGCGACACTAGCAATTATCGGGATTTGCATCCTAGCACCACATCGTTGCTCGACTCTGCACAAGAAAGCGATGACCAAGAGTTTGACAAGATCATAACTCAAAAGAGGCATAAGCCTAAGAAGGCCAACCGGTTTACGAGTTTGCACTCAGCTTACCCAATAGCCAGTACATCAGAACTGAGTGTACCGGATACAAGTGCTCCCTCGGCCGAAACACGTGAGCTCGCCACATATACCCCATTGAATCGCAAGCAGAAAATAGTTGTAAAGGGGGCCCCAGAGTCAGAGTCGTCAATTACACAAGAACATATTGACCATGACGTGGGTCTAATGCGAGTCTACGGCAAACCGTTGCTAAAACCAGGCTCGTACTAATTTTGTTTCGCGTCTTTTTACCCTTTCGAGGGTTTTTCGGTCTTTGTCTGTCCAAGGTCTCCAGGCTTGAATGGTACATTCCATTTGGCGTCGCATGAACGTGCCGAAAACCTTTCCAAACACAACTTTATCAAACTTAGCAAAGGCGCGCTTTATTAGATACAAGATCGACATTGCGGATTTAGCCACTTTCAGGCACTGCATTGAAGGTGTGAACCACACCCCCAGGTCTTTCTGAGCCTCTACCTCTGGCAACAGCGTGTGTTTCAGGTAATACACCCTTCGAGGCGCAGCGCTGGTTCTACTAAAGCGCATTAGGTTGCATTTGGCCACATTGAATGGCAAGAGCCAAAGGGTTGACCATTGCTCCAGTCTATGCAAATTTGCCTGGAGGTTTGATTCGTCATCTTTGTTGCGTATGACCTTCCAAAGTTTTATGTCATCAGCAAACATTGCGATTTCGCAGTCTAGTCCGCTTATGCAGTCATCAATATATGCAAAGAAGTGAATAGGGTCAAGAACAGATCCCTGTGGAACCCCGCTCTCAACTGCTGCCTCCGCCGACCGCTGTTTGCCAATACATACGGTCTGAGTACGACAGTCAAGAAGTTTGCGATCCACTGCAAAAGGTTTCCCCTTACCCCTATGCGGCTGAGCTTGTATAAGAGACGTTGTTGAGGCACCTTTTCAAACGCCTTCTTGAAGTCTACGAAGACTGTATGCACCGTATTCCCTTCATCGATCGCTCGGGTCCATTGTTCTAGACAATAGAGCAGATTGGTCAAGCAGGACCTTCCCCTGCGGAATCCGTGCAGTTTGTCAGAAAGAAGCTGATGTTTCTCCAAAAAGTGCATCAGCTCGCGTTTGACTATGCGTTCCATAAGCTTGCAGGATACTGAGGTGAGGCTGACCGGTCTATAGTTATTTGCGGTCGCCCGACTCCCACTTTTGTGGGTGGGTGAGATCCACGCTGCCTTCCAATCGGGTGGCAATTGTCCAGCATTAAGAGAAGCTCGGAAGATTAGATGCAGGGGTACCGCCAACTCTATGGCTAGCTCTTTTAATAGCTTTGTAGGCATCTCATTAGGACCTGAAGATTTCGTTTATTTGAGCTGTATAAGTTCTCGCAGAACGGTAGCTTCCGTGAGTGCCACTGAGTCTAAGGTCTGGATATCACCCACACTGCAGTTTACAGCGGTGAACTCAGCCTCTCTCGCAAAGACCGACTGAAAGAAGCTGGATAGATCAGTATCAGTATATTGAGGGATATGTAGGAAAAATTCCTTTGAATGCCCTATTCGTACATATGTGCAGTGGTAGCAGAAAATTTGTTTCTCAGACTGTTGTCCTGCGTCATAGGATGAAAAAAGGAGCAGCCAGTGAAAAAACTCCTGAGGGATTTTTAGGAGAAAAACTGTCGCTCTTGTGGGGGTAATGCGTGGGATCTAGGAGAAAAAAGGGGGTTCCAACTGGGGGGGGGGGCATTGCAAAGGTTCCCAGGATCACCACCGTGTGGAAGCTGCGTCTTGATTGATCCTTGCTGATTGCAGAGTCCGCCAACGGAACTGGAAAAATAGAGGCCTCTGTCCAGATCGTCGACAGTCGAACCAAGGGTGAATGTTTAGGCTGTCAGGTCTGGCTGATAAGATCGCTAGCGGGATAATCACGGTACGCAGATAGCCAATTAGGGTAGACCGCGGAGACATTCGCATGAGGCTATGCGTGGAAGGGCGTTATAAATAGAAAACGAAATGGATATAAAACTAATACTACTGAAAAGTTGGGAGTAGTATCATTATTGCAAATTGTCAGTTCCGGTCCATCCTGCACTGCTATATCGATCCAGTTTTCGCTCAAAACCCTCTAGCGATTCCGACATAACGACGTCCTGAGGAAGCGCATTCCACGCTCCGACCACCCTTTTTGAAAAGAAGTGTTTCCGAGCGTCCAGCCTGGCCCCTGTCACCTTTAATTTGAGAGGATGACCCCTCAGATTCGTGGTCGCTGCTAATTCGAAAAATCCCCTGATATAAGACAGCACTCTTGAAGACGTAATACGCGGAATGCTAGTTTCGGGTCCCCCCGAAGCTGCCTATAGCGCAATGGGAAGAGGTTGAGATTTGACAGCCGTGTTTCATAAGGCTGTGAGCCCTGCCCCATAACAAGTTTGGTTGCGCGCCGTTGTACATTTTCCAGGATGTAGATGTCTTTCGTGGCCCAGGGTCTCCAAGCTTGAAAAGCGGATTCTAGGTGCGGTCGTTTGAAGGTTCCGAAAACTTTTGTGAAGCACTCTTCATTGAAGGTAGAAAAAGCTCGTCTGACGAGGTATAGGATCGACATCGTGGATGTTCCACCTTTTCGTAAATCTCACAAATTTCTACACCATCGTCTGTTTTTAGCAGAGAAAAAGGGTCCCTATTTCGAGTGCATAGGCTAACATAGCTGTAGCAAAGCTTTGGGTTTCCTACTGCACGGTTTATAAGATTACTCTCGAAGTTTTGGCGGCTAATTCGTATCAGGCTCTTAACCCTGTTTCTCTGAACCTTATAATTATCAAACGATTTGGCGGTCCTCACTCTGCGATAGGTTTTCCATATCCTTCCTTTGCGGTTTACTTCTCTCGTTAGCGTTTGCGTTAGCCATCGAGGCCTATTTGTTACTTTCTTTACCGTGATAGGACAGAAATCGGTAATTAGTCCGTGTAATACGGCTTTGAATGCCGACCAATTATCGAGAATGCACCCGGTGAATATTTCGTTCCAGTTTATCCCACTCACTGTGGTTTTCATTTGCGTAACGTCCACTCTCCAGATTTTGCGTCTGGTTATCGCACTACGATCCGGCACAGAGAAGAGTGAATGCTCCCACTGTAGCACTACGTGATCACTTTTTCCGAGAGGTGGTTAACAATTTACGACATCCACGCTATCAGGCGCTTTGGTAAGTACTAGGTCGAAGAAATTGGCTCGTTGCCCTTCGCGTAGTCTGGTTGGATATAGAACGTGTTGCGTTAGGAAAGATTCCTGTACTGTGCGCAGTAGTCGTCGATCGAAATTTACTTCTGAGCCGGTCGCAGAACTCACATTCCAGTCGATATGGGGGGGGGAGGCGTTAAAGTCTCCCATGACCATGACATCGGATCTCCTAGCAATGTCTTCGACTGCTTCTACCAGACTATTGTCTGACTGTTGGTTGCTCGACGGTGGACGGTAGAGCGCCATGATGTCAAGGGTTTGAGACCTCGGCGTTCTAACGGTGAGCCATATTGCCTCTATATTGTCTCTATATTGCCCTTAAGGTTTTCGGATTTTTCGGACACGAGCAGGCCGTGTATAATATAGATTAGCACACCCCCAACTTGACGCCCGACTCTATCTATTCGGAACACTTGAAACCCGGCTAGAGCGATTTCCTGATCGGCTTCCATCGTAGACAACCATGTTTCTGATAGGCAGACGACGTCTGGTTCCAGTTGGCACATAATAATCTTCAGCTCATCTTATTTGGAGAGCAGGCTTTGTGCATTGGTGTACATGCACTTTACTTTCATTGGACGGTGTAATCCGGTTGTATCAGTCACTTCCTGCCCGTCGTTCGGAGTATTACGTGTTGGTTCGATGTTTTCGTTTGAATTATCTTCCCGTTGAAGATTTTTAGACCTGTCTCACCATTCTAGTTCCTCGACTGTAATTCCGCTACTAGCTCTTGGCGTTTCAGCCGTTCCTCCAGGGGGTAGTCCGGTTTAAAAAAAATACTCTTTATGCGCGTGACGTAGGTTAGTTTTTTTGACAGGATTAACTGAACATGTTCCTTGTTTTTAAAAGTAATTTTTAGCGGTCTGGGTCATGGCATATCTGCAGTATCTGCCGACCTTTTCCCGATACGAAATGACTTCAGCACTTCAAATTATTTACCTGGCAGGAACAGATTGCTCAGAAGATCGTTAAAGGAGACCAAGTCCGGATCGTTATGGTCGTTTAAGCGGTCTGAAATGGCTTCTTTTAACCCCTGTACAACTAGACACTATTCACGATCATCTCGGTGTCGTGTGCTCTTAGCTGAAGTTTTCGCCACATTTTTTGCAGTGAACCTAGTGCTCGGACTGAGTGTTGTGACTGTTTGGTCGTCGGGAATGCCTGAAGTTGCTTCCTGCAACTCCTGAACAGCTACGCCATGATCACTCTCCTGTCGGGAGTCCTTAAGTAAGGTTTTGGCCACCTTCGCTGCAGTGGGCCTGGAGCTCCTAACGGATGGTGTGACTGCTTGGTCTTCTGGACTGTCTGAAGATGCTTCCTGCAACCCCTGAACAGCAACACCATGATCAGCATCCTGTCTGGAGTCGTTAAATGCGGTTTTGGCCATCTTAGCTGCAGTGGGCCTGGAGCTCGAACTGGGTGGTGTGGCTGCTTGGTCGTCGGATCTGTCTGATGTTGTCTCACCGGTGTCTCACCGGTGTCTAATTTGTCAACTTTGGCGGCCTGCACTTTAGGTATAGGCATCCTGTGTTCTTCCTTAGGCAGTTCATGCGTATGCATTAAATTCGTCAGTTTTTCCATCGCAGCGATGGTCTGCTGGAAGATATTTTTTTCATATTTGTCATTTGACGTTCAAGTTTACTATACTTGGAGGCTAGAATATGATATCCAGCGCATCCGTTCTCTGTGTGCGTCAATCACACCTATTTGGTTAAGCTTTTCGAATGCACGCTTACAGCATGTGGCGGTAGCGAAGTGGTTAGCGTCACGGTCTTGTGTTGGAGGGGTTTTGTGTTCGAGCCCCTCTAGCTGCAAATTTTGCATTTGACTTCTTGTTTGCATTATTTTCGCACGACAAGTGAGTTTGCAGCAAAAAAAGATTCAGATGTGAAGGTTTCCCTTATATACGAGACAGATAGCCTAAGTCGTCGCTTTGCTAATGTAAGAATACGTTAAAGGTGATTCTGCTTACTTAAGACGATTGGATGTAGAATTTAGGAAGCAGAACTATGACGGACTACTAGAGAAATGTCTAAACGTGCAAACTTTGTTCAGGGTTGGTAAGAGCAGGCGTAACAATTGAGCTAGTTTAATTTCTAACTATGCAGTAAGTTACTCCCATATTGGTATCAAAGCAAATGTGATATAAAAGAATGGAGCGACTCAGCCTTTGTCGTTGTCTATCGTGCTCCTTCGTGTGTACTAGTGTCTGAGAATTTCAGCAGCACCAGCGTTGTAGGAGTTTGGTTGGTCCTATCTCGTTTAGGGAGAGTTTCGACGATTGTCTGCTTTGCAAGTTACAACGTAACTGTGCGAGCAGATGGATTTAGACCCAGGTGGCGATTGAGGAGAGGAATACTGTAGCATGGCTTGTTCAGCGAACAATTTTTGTGAGTATCCGGCTTTGTACGTAAATCAAGTGTGTTGATCTTGACACACTATCTTTTGCTCGTTGGAAACAAGTATTTTTCTCTTGACGCGCCACTGCTTCAAAATTTCAAACCACGTGGGGGCAAGATTTTTTCAAGGTGAATACAGTTATCACTTTCACATTCAGTCCAGTGGTATGCATTTTTTTTTCTATATTTTGACTTTGTATGTGAATGAACGTACAATTGAATGGTTACAGGCTGTGCTTCCGATGATCCTCACGCGTTTCATGGTTCCTCCATGGCTCCGAGACAGGATCATCGGGAATTCAAGAGATCGTCTTAAAACTGCTTTTTCCTGCCTCGTGTCCCCTGCGAACCACAGTGTCTCCTCAAGCCATTGCTCATTCATTCAGTCACTCATCATAAGAATTATTTTCTGGCTCCTGAGATGTCGAGGCCCCATGTCTATTGACGGTCTTCAGCGAGCTTTCATGTGCACTAGTGTTTCTAAGCGTACTATGTAAACGCTTCATTATCTCATTATGAACTGTTATTAAATTATTAGCATATTTTATCCCTTTATTTTATTTTTCTAAGTAGATTTTTTCCTAAAGTCTTATTGAAAGTGCGAGGTCGTTGAAATCTGTGTTTATTTTCGTCGTAGAGTTTTTTTCCTGTCCATTTCCTAGTTTACAATTATTTTCTACAGATTGCTAACTACTGTTCTCAGCGAACAATCCTCTGTTTAATTTAAAATATTCTGCCTATACTATAACTAATTTTGGCCTTTGGTCTGTGCATATTGTTCAAATGTTATGTAAGTAAAGTAGTCGCCGGTTATTAAGCCCACCTAGGCCCCAGACCCAATTAGGCTTAATAAGCGGCTGGGCCTAGTAACCGTGGACTTAATAACCGGCGACTACTGTACCTAGTTTGTTTTGACAGTGCTTTCTTGGCGCTAACAGTTTACGTTTCAAATGTACAGTAATTTTTGGATAGTTGCCGACTTTTTCAAGCGTTTAGAACTTGCAAATATTTTCAATTTCCTATATGCAAAAGGTGCTATACCTTAGTAGGTTAGTAATCAAAGGTTGCCTGCAACCTATTAAACATTAAGCTACCTAATTGAAAACCGCTTCCGATGCGAGGAAAATGAAGTTTCCGTTAGTGGCTTCCAGGATCAAACGTCGAGCTTTTCAGGTAAACTTAAAGGTTGCGACGAGCTTAAGCCGAGTTTAGCAAGCGGCATATTTGGATCCATAAGCTTATGCAGCAGAAGTAACAACTCACGAACGACAGATAGCATTTTTAACAGTAAAACACTCAATTTATCTGCGAGCTCGACAGAACAACATCAACTTGAACGCTAACTCTCCCAGGTACCACCCGGTCCTTTACAGGCTGATGAAGAAAAGTGTTCGTCATACGGATATGGGCTACAAAGTTCACTCACAATTCAGTTCTTTGAATGGATAGAATTGTTGACTGACAGGGAATTATGGACTGGGACTAAAAATTGGTAAATTATTTTACATTGATGGTATCAGTACGGCTAATTGAGGTGTATGCATGAACCTGAACCATTGTTGACAACCAATTCCAAATTTGCAGAATAAAGTGGAACAGAGTGTTTTGTTTTTGCTTGTAAAAAGTGTTTGTTTTGTAACGCGAAACAACCTTTCAAACAAAGAAGGACAGCTCACGCCTCTATCCTATCGCATTCCCCTTTCTTCTTTTTATGGATAACCCCGACGCATCTGTGATACTGCTATCTACTTTAAGAGATAGGTCTGTGTGGCTCCTATGACGAGGAACCCTCATTTGTCGGAGAGCATGTCTGTTTTTAGTCAATGCGACCAATTTTGTTCGGTTTTATTACCGCTCCACGGTTCCAACAATCGATCTTTTAGCATGAAAGTTACTTTGCTACCTACGACGCCTACACTTCCATAAACGCGCTTATTTCTCAGTGACAACGCACCAGTCGCATAGCTCCCTTGTCTAGCTGCTGACAACGTCATCTGGTTATGACTATCGAGGCTTCTGATTACCCTATAACTGGCATTCATGCAATTATGATTTAGTATAATCACACCTCAAGACAAAAAACTAGGCTATCCACCTAAAATTAGGGCTGAGTGAATGAAAATTTCCATAAAATATTTCTGAATGAAATGTCACTAAACGATTTTCGCAAGTTCCCAGGATGAGATCGGTGTAGCCGTGGATCAGTTAACAAGGCCTATCTCCAAGCATAAAATTATTGTACAAAGAAATAAAACCTAAAACATGGAAATCAGGCTAAGCAAAGTAGGTAGAAGTAGGTGGGCTGTTTAGCGATGGACCCGACCACAGGCCTCGGGAACCACAGCAGACGCGTCTTCGACCGCGTTCCCACTCACTTTCAGGGCGGCCAAGGTCTACTACATCAAACCTCCCTATGGTGGATCCACCTCTTCTCTTCTCCATCGTTTTTTTAATGACAGAGCAGCCCCTTCTGACTATGCTGCTCAGACTCCTCCTCCTCCTCGCCGCCCGGATTGAGGCCCACCCGGCGGGGTTCCGGATCCAACAAGGGCTACTTGCCTGCATACCACAGGCCTCCATGGTACCTCCAACAGCTTACCAGTGAACACGCCACATAGCACTCTGTTGATGGTCTGCATTGACCCTCAGCTAAAAATCGTTGCAAGCCTCCGATTACTAAGGAGAAGCTCGGCGACAGGAACCACAAAGAGCTTCTTAGACTGTAGAAAGTTGGATGCCACCGGGCAAAGGCGCTTATTCTTCCAGAGGCTGCTAGCGGTTGTATAAGCTACTTACAGTAATCCAAGTGCGTATGCACCTTGTGCCCCGTGTACATGCATCGTGCCAGAGATCACATCTCCCAATCGGTGTACATTCGGCCTTAAGGTCAACCAATCATGGACACCCATAAACTCGATAGTCATTTAGTCAATGTACCGAGCTGGCACTGACTAGCTCTAACAGGCCACTCAGTCATGCGCGCTGACAGATCCAGAGCCGACCACGCGTTGGGGGCTCTGAATGCTGCCATCTTATGCACAGAATTCACTTTCCCTGTTTTTGTGTCTTTATCCTTCTCTTCAGAAGCATGTCTGGGTCACGATTATAGTGATGTTTAAGTGAACCCAGTCCTTAAGCCGTTGCCGACGCTTACACCCGATTGCGAAAATCATCTGTTGAACAGTTGAGGGGATAATACAGTTTGTATTACTGAGAATTACCATCTTGCAACTTGCAGCTGGCCGTGTCACAGCTCCCATAGCTGCGACTAGCCCCGAGAAGATTTAAAAAGGATCTGGATGTCTTCACATTTGAGGTGGCTCAGTCTCGAGCCACCTGTGATTCCCATCGATGAAGTTCTTCCAAATCTTAACGTTTTAGATCTCCTATTACTTCTTCAAGCCTTTCTGCTGCAAACTGCTTTTGTTGCTACTACCAGACTTTTACTTCCAGTGTCCATTAATACTATTTCCCCTGGCGTTCTAAGCTTCCGCTGGTGGAAATCTCGATTGCCTACAAGTGAAGAAAAAGGATGCGATTTGCTCAGCGTTCCCAAATCGATTTGTCCATATTTTTTACGGAATTAATCACCGCGCCTTACCTGCATACAGCGATAGGCTAGAATTAAATATAAGAATTGGCGCCTGTACCAGAAAAAACGCGAAACGCTGAGGTATCCCTCACAGTTATGTTGTGCAGCGGCAGAATATTGATGAAGCACCTGTCTGAGCTTTGAGCTAATAGCTTTCCTGCTAGCATGGGTTATAATGCCAATATATGTATAGGAACCGCACCACATGGGACACACAACTCGATTGCAATTATAATAAACCTTCTGGCATAGAAACCGAACTGTAGCACCAGCACCAAGCCCACAAACGGCCATGGTACTGTGCTTTCCTATCTGTTTCCGGGACAGCCAATCACAGGCGCCATGGACTGCTTTTGGCCAAGCGATTGATCAAGCGACCAGTGACTCACTCTCGCATGACGTTTACTCATTCATGCCCCCACCACGCTAACAGAAAAACGCGCGCATAGGGTCCGAGTCTACCGCGTGTCAGGGCTTCAGACCACTATTGAGTTTCTGTCTACAATAAACAGCTCCTAATAGTCTTACCCTTTCTCTTCCTGTACAGAATAGGGTTCGATAATTGTACTGCTCTGAGCACTCACGGCGTAGAGTCCTACAGAAGTACTCAATGAAAACGAGTAAGAACATAACATGCATATGTAAATGAGACAAAAAATTGTACCGTGATAAAAGTGTAGGGGGGCACATGCGCTACGCCCACCGATTCCCGATCCTGTCTTGCTACAGTTCCGTCTAATCAGAAACTAGGAACATAAACCAAATGTAAAACGATGTAGCTCGTTGAATGGGTTCGCGATTGATATTTCACTTTTGGGTAGAAGCTGCAATAGTATGCTAATAGCAGGATATAATGGGCAGTAATCGACGCTTTTGCGACTGGATCAAAAGCTTGCTCGCGTATTTTGTTCAAGCAGAAAAATAGCAAAACCGATCCTCATTAAAATAAATACACATGATGGGCAAACGCACAGATAGCCAGGTACAAACGTCAAAACCGCAAATGTAGTTTCTGCGGTAATACTTTCCGAAGGTCTGCTACTGTGAATGAATCTCCCATGAATCATCAATTTTAGCCACCGGAAATTCATCCTCCTGTAGCTTGGATAATTTTTGAAGACATGATTTGGGCGTTTGTACAGCCTGCGATCTCTCAGAAACTTTGGACTTCTGCTCTTTCCTCGCACAAGGTACGAAAGGCTTTGAATTTCGCCTGAAATGTAAGTGGATGGGAGAAAAGCAAGTTTTAATTGGATGAGAAAATAGAAATTTCGGAGGAATTCCTTGTCGATATAGGCGTTCGGCCGTCTAGCGCAACGAAAACTATTATTGTTCAGACAGCGACTTTTGACGCCTTGCGCTGCGGCAACTTCACCCAATACTCTTACATCCACCATTTTATCAAGATAGGGCAAAATCAAGGTAACTGGCTGTAAACTTAGGCACCGTGGCAGACCAAATTAAACATCCTATCTACGATTTGATCCAAATTCCACACGCACACACTGAAGAGGAAACACGTAGCTCCCACAAGAAAGTATGTCTTAGAACCCACATTAAGAAGAAACTGTGTAGTTCCTTTAAAACAAGGTTGTACGTCCATTACCGATCTAAATAGCTGCCACTGATACATGGTCAGTTAGAAAGGCAGACATTCTATCGTTCGAAGTCTTCGATCGCCCTTAAAGAGTCTCCTGGGAGAATCTCATTTCCAAGGTTGAGCTATATCGCAGGTGTTTCAAACTGCCAAGCTTAGTATCATACGCCCAGCATCGCCAATTGTTATGGTTTGGTTATGTCATGCGAACGCGATCGTCGGACCTCTAGAGATTGGTCGTGAATCCCTCTCGTAGTGCAACCGACACATGGCAGACAACTGAAAACGTAGCTCGACACCGTCGAGTCGGACGTCAAACGCATGGGCCTCGAAACCGTTTACGACTTAAGACACTGGAACAAGCACTGGATTGACATCTGTGAGGAGCTCGCTTCCGATTACCGCCAATGGGCCACCGATCTCCGTGATATCCGTGAAGCCGACAACAGGAGTTAATTGGATCAAGTACAAGTACGTACCATTGACACACAGTAACTGCTGTAATCGGTACTTACTGCGTGTTATAGTTCATGAATGTTACCAACTAAACTAGGGCTTCAAATGTAAAATTTGAAAGGTACTTAAATGAAGCACAAAATTGGATAACATTTCCAAGGGCAGCAAACCAGTGGTCAAAAATGAGTACTGACATTTAGACAGTAGTATAGGTAAAAGAACTTCCAAAAAGACTAGGGAGACTTGAATGGCCATTTCTGGCTTAGTAGCCGTCCTCAGCCGGTCATACCCAAACCCAAGTGGCGCACCACTCCAGCTTCGAACTCGCGATCTTTTTGCCCTAAGAATTCAGCTTTGAGCCCATTGTCTCATCGGTTTAGGTCAGGAGATATGGACACTCATTGATGAGTTCCGTTAGCGATCGTATGTACTTGATCAGCAAAAAAGACTAGGGCACTTTTACCTATAGACTACCTGTACACTTTGGTCCTTATATTCCACAGAAAACCCTATAAAAACAAAACTGCCCATCTGGACCAGCAGTATCGGTGTGTTTTTTGTGCATCACAGTTACGCCTTTTTGTAGGTTCTTTGTGTATCTACTCGATGGCCAGTGAACAGATGTCTCCGCCGGGAAAATGGGTGCCAAGGACTTTGAAAATAACGGGGCTGTAGAGCACGGGAGTTTTTGGGTGGAATTAAATGAATCTGACGCAAGATAGCTGTTTTCGTAAAGGGACAAAATAACAAATCGATAAAAAATAGGAGGTATTTTGAATAACTGTCAATTAGGAGCTGCAAGCGGACGGAAAGCGTGAAAATAGAGAGCATGTTTTCATATTTAAAGCAAATTTATCCCAGCTCATGATGAAGAGTCACACTGAGGGCGAAAGCGTGGAAAATATATCGTTAAATACGATTGTTTTGATGGCCACAATGGAAAGTATACTTGATTGCCCAGCCCCAAACATTAAACATATGTCTAAAGCCGCATGCTAACCTAAAACGTCCTAGACCTGAACAGTAATCTTAACCGTACCCCTAGACCTAACCCTAGCTTCTGAACCCTAAGCCGAAATTTATCGCAATGGTAAAACTCTAATTAGATGCAGCGGGAATGAGCAAAGTGGGGGAGGGTTAAATTAAGCGACAACAGTTGTTTAAGTAGTGCACCTCATATACCCCTTGTCCCAGCATTTTTTCCTATGGAAACGATGGTTAAAGGGTTCTGGGGGTGAGGAAATAGGATGGGCAGTGAAGGAAATTTGCAGAATTAGCTGGAAAGTGGAAAAATATAGTTTAATTTGCTCCCCGTGCCCGGTGGGAATAAGTTGTTTCGCACGTAAATTGAAGGTGTACGCGGCGCAAAGCGCCACGTACAAAATACGCTAACTGCAGAACGGTAAGTTGGACCTCAGTTTAGTCGAAGCAGATGACTTCCTTACCTCTATTTCTATTTTTTCAGGAATTTCGGTAAACGTACATTTTGATAATCGGGTTTTTTCCACAATACGTTAAACGAGAATTTCAGGAATTTCACGGTACCCCCCATTTCGATAGACGGGTTTTTGTGCAATAAGTTAAATGACAATACAGATTAGGAAAATCTACAGATGGGAATCAACAACATTGATAGATATAATAAAATAAAAATTTATATAGCAGTTAGTAAAGTATATTCCACTGCCTATCCTAATGCTCCACCCATAAAATCCCTATAACCACAGTTTCTGGGACTATGGATATGTGAGGTGTACTATTTAAACTACTGTTGCCGCTTGATTTAATCCTCCTCCACTTTGTTCACTCCCGCTACGCCTGGTTAGCGCTTTACTCTTGAGCTAGGAGGCTCACTGTGAGCCCCTAGGCCAAAGCCTCCCCTCAAACAAAGGCCGCGAATTTTTAACAATTGGGTCAACTGAAATATCTTAGATAAGTATTTGTTGAAATTAATGGCCAAGTGGGTCACATACTCGATCGAACGATGGTTTCCTTGAAACCTGCTGGACATAACAAAAAAATTGATATCCTCTACCCTAAATATAAAGTTTATGGTTACAAACACGACCTGACACGGTTTTCTGTTGATTTTTATAGTTTAAATCTTTTGACCAGTAGACATCACCTTGGTTCATATTTGACCTCTGTTTTCCTGCGCCCGCCGGAGATGGCATATGCTGGGATGTCGTCCAGCTTCACCAGCCTTGGAAAGCGCGCTAAAATGGCCTCATGGTAGGAGGGTTCATAGGCCAGGGGGTTGCCAGCAAAGTTCAGTTCCTCCACAAAGTGCAGCGCATGCAACTCACTCAGAAGCTCCTGCAACATAAAGGAGGATGCTTTTAAAAGGCATCGACCAACCATGTCTGCGAAAACTTCCAGTGCAGTTTTGGGGTGTTTCGAAAGGACAAGAACGTGGCATTACAGAGAAGACAGGTGTCTCGGTGTCTTCAGAGGCTGTACAGGTGTAGCAGAACGCAGGACTGTAGTGGTCGTTGCCTGCCCGACGCCAGGCCTTCCTGTCGTGACATCAATCCGTCTTAACCTCAGGGTCGTGGCGGCGGCCAGACTTACTGGCGGGCGAGACAAAGGCCACCCACGGTGAGTTCTACCCACACGCTGTCCAACCAATCGTAGGCCGATCTAGACAATGAACGCCCTCTCTCTCTCTCTACTGGACTGACTGCTGTCAAACCGGCACTTGAGGCCCGGCCAATCCCCTGGATGGTCATCTCCTCCCAAGTCAGACTTTCCATCTATTCTTTTTTCCTCTGTGTACACAATATACTCTTCCTAACAGTCTGGCCTTTCCAAGACTTCTCTTCACTACTAAGTAACCATAGTCTGAAGATCGCAGCTGCTTGTGTTTAACTTACTTAACCCCCTGCGATAGGACAACTCAGCTCAGAGAGGCGAAACGTCGGTCAAAGTCGTCAAGCGCATCCAGAAGAGGGGTCACGAATGAAAGTTCGTGAGCACTCGGGCGATAACTGTTGTAATGGGTTCCCAGGCTATTTAGTGCCGCCAATCTCTTTGTGTCAGTTCAGCAGAGAGAACAACGAACAAGGTCGTAAAGGAAAGAAAGTCGTTTATTGCGTCCCTTGATGGGGACTATATGAAATGGAATCTTATAGAAGCGACCAATCAGAGTTTGCGCTTATTCGCATAGGGGCTTGATTGGCCATCTCAACGCGCGCGTAGGTCCTGGCTGCATCGGGTCACCTCGCAGGAGCGCGCGCATGGCTTTTATCCGCCGGCTTGTGTGGCCTTTGTCCTTTGTTCCTTATCTGTATGGAGGGGCCGGATAAGGTGACCTGACAGTTCGCTCGGGCCGCCTGTTAGGAATAATCCCAACAATAACTGCTGGGGGTCTGGGGCTCTGACATCAAATTCATAAATAGGCAGGATGCTACGACTTTGTGACCGTTGCATACGACACTGACCGCTGTGTGTCCCATGACAGCATGGGCGTGGGACGGTGAGATGTACGTGGATTAATTTATAGTGATATCAGACTTGTGTGGCCTCTATCGCCCTCTATCATCCATCAACCAACTGGATCCGGCAGCAAGACAGAGTCAGGACGACCAGAATAGCATTCAGTTGTAGTAGCTGTCTTAGTTGCGCAGCCATCTACGTGTGCCACGTAGAAACTGGTCTCCGGAGTATGCACCAGGCATGTAGAAGTGGGACGATTTAGACCCTGCGTGATTCGGTGTCATGAGGACCACATTAAAAGACCAATCAACCCACATAAACAAGGTTGACTACGCGGACGCAGCCGTTCCTTCAGTTGGCATCCTTCTAAACCATGACGCTTGGGATGAATTCAAAATTGTTATGTTCATTTTAGTGAGGATTCGGCTGAAGTGCCATGGAAGAGGTCTTTCCTTCTGTCGAATTCACTAGTTTTTCCCTTCCGAATGCATCAGTTCGTTGCCTGGGTTGGTCAGTGAGTTGGTGATTGCAGGCCAAACAATTAGCGTGCCCTCTGCGCAAATGCGTGATAATTTTCTTCTCCGAATTAAGTGTGTTTTCTCTATTAACTAATTGCTATATTTTAAACAGGCAAAGGCAGCAGAATTAATTGGATCCAACAAATTGCTTGATGGCTATTCAACTGCAACCCATCTCTACATCATTTAGGTGAAGAATAAAAGCATATAGTAGTTTGAATTTTCACAGAATGCATGACAGCAGAGGTCATAGGTCACTGCAAATAATTATCAAATGAAAGATACTACCTTAAATCAGCATATAGGAAAGAAAAAAGGAGAATGAAATCGCCCTGCCTCACAGTCGTGCTTAAATCGAGGCTCCCGATTACCAGGGCAATTGTAGATTGACCACATTGTCCAGCTGCTTGCATAGGTATGCTTTATCGCACCATATGCAGGCTGTTTCCAGGTATCGCGGGTCCGATTTGTTTGTGTCCGAAAAATTACGCTCAAGCCAATTGCATTCACAAGTGAACGCGAATTCGTGCACAAAATGTGGGATGGCGTGCAACGGTAAGTTATTCATTGCCCGGTTTATTGGACGGAATTAAATAGAACCGAGAAACACGACTTCAGCTGTGTTGCAAGTCGTTTCTATCGCGCAGCGAAAACCTCGCTTGATTGTGTTCGAAATATTATCACCCTTGAAGGGCGAGGATATAGCAACGGACTTTTTCGGAACTGAATGTCCCGTCAGTTTTGTCCACAAAGAGTTGCTGTAAGTTTGGATAACGCGTGCAGGATAGCTATGGTAAAGGAGGGCTGTTTTGATGCGGGAAATTTCTGCAGCTGGGGTCTCAGTAGATTAAATACTCCTCGCTCTTTGAAAAAGAATTTATACCAGATTTAGTTTTATTTTATTGGCACATAGCTGGTTAAATGTGGGTAGCACCCTTTCCAGGTATTTTTGTAGAAAACAGAGGGCCCTATTGAATCATAATCCTCTGTAAGTATGAGGACGTCTAGGAAGGGTAGCATGGTACACTGCTCCGTTTCCGTCGTGAATTTAAGTTTCTGATGTAAAATATCCATAAAAGTAAGAATGTCATTGGCATCTTCTTTGGCATCAACAATCATGAATATATTATTCAAGTACCGTCTATATACTGTTGTCATATTAAGTTTTAATGGCACTCTTTCTTCTAGATGACGAATATAAAAATCAGCGAAGGTTGGCCCGAGTGGACTTCCCATTGCGAGTCCATCAATTTGTCTGTAGCGTTGCCCATTAAATAGAAGTTGAACGTTTTGGTACAGAGTATCAACAACCGACGCAGTATTTTGGGCGGCAGACGGGTGTCAGACGCATGTGCACATATAAAATCAATTGTTTCGCCTAGTGGTACATTTTTAAATAATGATTCGGCGTCAAATGAAATCATAAATTTGTCAGAGATGTTTTGAAATTTAATTTATTTGATAAAATGAATATTGTTCTTTGTTGTGCAAGTGGAGAAGAATTATTGAATGGGCTTTAGTTTACTGACAACCCATTGTGCTAGTCTGCTTTGAGGTGAATTAAACATGGAAAGAATTGGCCGTAGATGTATATTGGATAAGTGAAGTAATTTGCATTCCGAGATGATATGAGGAAAAGAAAGATCTTCGGAAAATCGAGTTGTACTCGTGAATGTTCGAACAGGTATCACTGGTTCGTCGTCGGAATAAATGAAAATGGAGGGCTGGAAATCTCGCACTAAAGGTTTTGGGGGCAGAGGTTACATTCAACTGGGATGGGTTGGGGGGGGGAGGTGGGGAGTTACACTGACGCGAATCCTGCGACGATAGGTTCTGCAGGTGAGGGGGAGGTGCTAAATTTTGGATTGTGGGCCACTTGTTCGGGGGAGGTGCAGAATCCGTGAAGTTCTACTTCAGCTAGCACGGACAACCTGCTGTTTTTTCAGGCTAGGCGCAGGTTAGTGAACCATGCGCGCAAACCGGCATAGTGTGAATCGGGTCCACATGCCTTTTAATACTGGGTAGGCTCGAGTGCCAAGCTTCGAGGAATTCTCTCGCTTGTCTTGTCCTCTTTACCTGACGTCTCTAGAAGAACTTGGCTCTGATCACTTAAATGAATTCAAGTTTTCTCACATAGAACCGGCGGTTAGGAATGGCAACTCCGTGGCCTTTTCCAAGCCTACGTAGTATCGCCTTTGTGCTGAAGAAAACTAATCCATGTAGTCAGATTGAAAAATCACGAATGGATGTTGGACAGATGTGCACCAAACAGTTTCACTTTCCAGATCAAGCAGACTCCGATATCCGAGGCAACGCCATCTAGGCGAGACAGGGAATGTCGATTTAAAAGTCACGAAGGACGCTCTATATCGTGTTTCCCACGCCATGTTGGTTGCATGGCGGCGACTTGCGCGTGAATTATCGATGTCCGACTTGCGCGTGAAATATCGATTTTCGACACTTACGTGAATTAGCCGCACTCTCGACTTCATCTCCCACCTGGGCTTGATGATAAGAATGAGTCAGAAGGACCGAAGGCGGGATTGGGTGCTTTAACTAGCAGAGGTCATCAGCCTGTCCATGCATACCTCACAAAACACACTGGCTTTTCAAAAAGGTGAAAGCGGCTCCGAGTTCATATGCCTGAGGATGCTATAGAGGCCGCATTACCAAAGAGGTCTTACAGTCAGTTCCCGTCCTGAGAGGACAGAATTACCCCCTGAGTTAACAGCATTCCAAGCCACAAACGTTTGCGTATCCAGAAAGGTTGAAAGGGCATTTGATTATTTATAGCGATGAATGCGCTGAAGGATAACGCACCAACCCGGACCACTGTTGTTTTTCCGATCGGTCTGATTTTCGAAAACCCGCTCCGACGTACCCATACTGACCATTTTTAGCGACTTATAGTGGCCCAAGTCCGCGCAGACCTTCACGTGATGCAAAGCCTCGACCTCAAATTTGGACAGCCATTGCGGACGCTCGGTGCTGCTAGGTTGCGCACATGCCTCCGCCTCTCCACGCGGTCTGGCCAATCACACGTCAAGACCGACTCACACAAAGGCCACTCTAGACGATTCACCTCACCTCAGACGAGCCCCTGCGGCATGCGACTGCTCGCTCGCTCGATAGTTAATTTTCTTTCCTTCTCTATAGAGTAAACCCCTCCTTCAAATCTGGGCTCCCATGACTTCTTTTCCCCTAAGCAACCAGGCGTTAAGTTACTAGGATTTAACTCACTTAACCCCCTCCGATAAACGTACCGATAAGTTCCATTCCGTCTAGCTCTTTACCGTTTTGTATTACACCCACATCGTTTTCGTATTTTTCCCACCCTGCTTAATAAACTCTTAGTGTATCCTCAGCCACTCGACTTCTACAATGTCTCATGAACCTAAGCCTCTTAAGGCTGTGAGAATTGACTTGCCTCGCCTTTTAGACCAGGCTGCTATCTCCTCTCTCTCTTTCATTATGAACAAAGCTCTAATACCGGTCACCAATTTGAGCATGACTTATCTGCCACCCACCCGCTCGAAGGCTACGGAGATGCCGTGTGAATGCAATCACAGAGTCGATCTCATTCCTTCATCCCTCTTCCATTCACCAGTTCCTTTTCCACCTCGATCAGTTGACAGACCCATCAGTTTTCAGGTTTCGTGCTTAAACGCATACCAAGGTCACCAAACACAGGCCTCCACCGACGCCATCTTTCGAAAACCACCCTCAGTGGATAAAAATTCACAATATTTTTAAGAACTTTTCTAATATGCGAGTGCAGACATTTGTTAAGAAAACCGCAGTAGCTGACCTTAAAATAGTGCACTACTATTCAGCGGCAATTGAGTTAAAAATCGGAATGTGATATTGAATTAAAAGTGCCCAATTTAAAAGTCCTAAAAAAGTTTCGTGCTTACGAAAGCATCACACTTACCGGAAGATTGTAGATATTGTTGCCCGCCATTGTCAATACCCTCAAACAATGAATGTTCCGGAGTTCCCCTTTTACTGAGTGCAGTTGGTTTCGGTCAACACGCAGCTCCACCAAGTGATCACAGTGCCACAGAGCTTTATTCAGCGAATAAATAAGGTTATCCTGAAGGTTCAGACGTTGCAGGCAGGGCAATGCGCCCAGGATTCCGCGATCAGGCAGGACCTTTAGTCCGGCTCCCGCAAAGTTTAGTTCCGTGAGGTTGCACAACAGACCAATATTACATGGTCTCCATTTATGCCATTCAGCATACCACTTTTCAACGCCATCAATCAGGACCCGTATGGCCTTCTTTTGCTCGGTGCTAACTTGCATCGCGACAGCTCGCAACGCCGCGAGTTGACGTTCTCGCGAGGCTTTTTGTCCCGTGGTTGTTATGGTGACAGCCAATAAACAAGCGCGGTCAGATCCAATAGGATGGCGATAAACAGTAGAGCTTCGAGCAGAAAACGTGTTACTGTATGGGACAAAGGGCTCAAAAATCCGTAATCCCTTAAGTACGCTTTATAATCAAAGCACGCGGTGATTTGTCTTTTGCAAAAGTCTAATTTACTTGAAGGTATGAAGTGTGACTTGCTATCACAAAATCCGCTTAAAATGCATACAACGCTCCGAAGTAAATAACTCCACTGTTGAAACTGAAGTATAAACTTAAAAAAACGCAAAATTCATACGAGTATAAATTTTAATGGATACTTTCGGGGTTTTCATTCAATAATTGCTTGAATATGTGCAAACGCTTCAACGATCTTTCGAGTTTGGACTTCAGTAATTCGTCTAACACATGTATTACGAGCGGCTTGACTATGTGCCGATGACTTTTGATTTGAGAATTTTCCTGAAAACTTACACAAGACCTTACGCTAAAGGATTACTTCATGAAGTGGCTATGAAGACAGTACTTACTTGTACTTGTAACGGCATTCACCTCAGGCGGGTTGAGCCGGCATCAGTTTTGACGTTGACTGCATCACAACTCTCCAGGCGCGTCGATCTTGCGCCTGTTCACACGAGAGTCCCATCCATTCACGGTTCCACCGGCGAAGGCCGTAGACGCATGGGCCGGAAACGGACGACAGATCCTGCTTGACCGTTGCTGTCCAAATTTTCAGCTGCCCACCGCGAAGTTTGTGCCAGGTGGGGGGAGGCTTCGCCACAAGCAGGTCACGGATCAGCTCACCACCATCACGCCGGGACGCATTCCCGAACAACCGAAGTCATATTTGAAGTAGGAGTGGAGGAAGAGCGTCCAGGTGACAGCGTCGGCGGAGTTCGGAGCAGCGAATTCGGTAGACGTGATGGTGACGAAGGATGCGGCGTAGGCAGTCATTGTCAAACACCTCAAGGCGCCTCATGTCCTCAACACGCATAGGCCATGTCTCTCCGCCATAGAACAGGATAGATCGAACCACTGCTTGGTAAACACGGGACTTTGTGCGCAGTGATATTTCCTTCCTATTCCATAGAAGAGCGCACAGACGGTAGAAGGCAGATCGGGCACGGTTGACGCGTGGTACAACCACGTCGACACCTTGACCCGTTTCCGTGACCAAAGAGCCCAAGTATCTAAACAAGTCGACCACTTCGATAGGAGCACCGTCGAGAAGAATAGGAGTGACAGATGAAGGGGGCACACAGGAGAGCATGACTTGGGTCTTAGTCGCGTTTAGGCGTAATCCGATGGATCGGGCACGCTCATTTACCTTGTCCAACGCCTGCTGAACTGCATTACAGTTGTCGCCAAAGAGGACGACGTCATCAGCATACGCCAAGTCAGTCACCCATTTCGAGCGATCAAACGGCACTCCCGGGAAGTCATCCAGTGCTTTGGTCATGATTCAGTCCACCGCATAGTTGAACAGGGTTGGTGAAAGGTCACAGCCTTGGCGGAAGCCCGTCCTGACGCAAAAGGCTTCCATGTCACCATTCTGCGTCCTCACCCGTGTGGAAGTGCCACGATAGTATGCCTGCATGAGATTGAGAAGCTTAGGTGGTAGGCCGTCCGTCCTCATTATTTTCCACAGCGAACTGCGATCAACAGAGTCAAATGCGGCAGCAAAGTCGATGAAGCATAGAGCAGTGGGTTGTTGGTGACCCCATCTCAGTTCCAGCACACGGCGGAGACTGAAGACCTGGTCGGTGCAGCCACGACCTGGTCAAAATCCTCTGGTTTGGGCGGGTGCGCTGGTCTCTCGCAGTTTGGAAACGTCTAACAAGAGACGTGAATGTTTTCGCTGCTACATCGATAAGGCCAATGCCTCTGTAATTGCTGCACGCTCGTCTGTCGCCTTTTTTAAACAGGGGGAGGATCACTGCTTTACTCCAGTCAGAGGGAACAACTTCGCTGTCCCATATCTTGGTGGTGTTCCCCGAACCTCTGCTGGCCTGCTTTAAGAGTCGGTAGAGCTTGTGGATATCACCTTTGGTAGCTGCTCGCTCCATTTCCGTGGCAATGTCGCTCCAGTAGGCGTTCCTATCGGCTCGGATGGCCCTTGTTGTTTGGCGCCGCAGCTCTCTGCAAGTGGGGAGCCAGTGAGTCTGGCTCGGCCGGCCTCTTCAGCTAACTCAAGCGTGTGTCTAGTGATCCAGTCGCGATGTCGCTGTCGGGTTTTGTCCACATGTTTGTATGCCAGCTCTGACATCGCGGCCTTCAGGGCCTGCCGCGCGGGCTCTGGGTTTGCTCGGGCGTCAGGGTACAGGCCGTCGAAACGGTTCTGGAGTGCTAAGTGGAAGGCGTCGCCAGCAGAGGACTTCAGCTTTGCGACATCGATCCGCTGCGCTCGAGAGGGTCTGTGAATAGCCGGCTGTAGGACATGGTCCGATGCATGAGTGTTTTCTGTATCAGCACGGCGGTAGGCTCGACAATCCAAGACCGAGCTGGCCCAGCGTGCTCGGACAAGGATGTGATCTATTTGGGCCTGGGTATGCCCATCATTTGAGTACCAAGTGACAAGGTGGTCCCGCGGATGATCAAAACGGGTGCTTGACACAACGAGGCGGTTAGACGATGCGAAGTTTACAAGGCGCTCACCGTTGGCACACTGCGCTCCGACAGCAAATTTGCCTAGCACATGACGGGCTCTAGCGTCACACACACCTGGTCGGGCCTTTCAATCACCGGCAATGACGAGTAGATCGCTTCTTGCGACGCAGTCAACTGTTCGCTGGAGGTCGCCATAGAAGTAATCTTTAACGCTGTCATCAGCAGCCAGAGTAGGCGCATATAACAAAATGATGGAAACGTTGACTGGGGCACTTTTCAAACGGACCCAAGCGATCCGCAGTGAGACAGCCTCCCACTCTAGCAGACCCGAGCGAAATTCATCGGCCAAAGCTATAGCGACGCCATACAGTCCAGAATTTTCGAAGACACCACTGTGGTAGAGATGGTACGGAGAGTCAAATTCTGGTACTTGCAGCAGTTTGTGGCCAGTGCCAGGTAGGCGGACCTCAGAGAGACACGCTACACCAACACGGTATTTAGAAAGGGATTTGGCTGTTAACAGTTGGGCGCCGTCATCCCTCAGAGTATGAACATTCCAGCCTGCAATCAGCAATCCGGCATCAGCTCGCAGATTTAACACCCATCCCGCGATGCCAAGAGGATGGGGCGCGTCGGTTCCCGCGGACGCCGTAGCAGAGATCGTATGTTGCGTATAGTTGTGATTCATGAAAGTATAGAAAGTCAATTCCGTGTTTCGTGGAAAAAAAAGGGATTGGCGCTAGGTCCCCGGTCTTGCTCCCCTACCAGAGCCCCGTTAGCCAAGCAAAAGCAAGTTTCTGGCACGCACCAGCGTGGAGGTGGGTTTGGATTTTACGCCCCAGTCAGATTCCACTCAAAATTGAACACCTCCAGAAGCTGTTCGAGGTTGACCAAAAAATACTTTGTCTTCGCTGGGGAAGCTTATGAACAGATCGAAGGAACTCCGATGATATCCTGGACCTCCGATTTATTGGTAGGACTAGCCCTGCAGTAGCCAGAAACCTCTGCATCCCCCAAAAATAAGCCTGTATTTTGGTGCCGTTGCGTTAATGTCAAGAAAAACGTTGCGTAATGGAATCTTTCCTGAAAAATAATTAAAGAGAAAGCACCAGTTGCCTTTGCTAGATGTCCTAGTCAAACGAAAACTCGATGGTGTAATTAAGACGACGATTTCAGGAAGGCAACTACCACCAACTAACTGATTAGCTGCCATAGGAACCAACCGGTAACTCACAAACGAAGGTATTTGAGAAGGCTCTTCAGATGGATTCAAACGCGTTTTAGCCGGCCGGAGGAAATAGTACGCGAGGCCAAAGATCCCCACGGCAAGTTTATACGGAATGGCTATTCGAAGGCCTTTATAAACCCGTGTTTGTGCGTTTGATACCAGAAGAGTTGAACAGAACCATCACCGAGGATATGACACACTAGGCCATGTATCGGGGGCGTCTCAGAAGTGACTGAGCGCATCGTTGCGGGGCTAGGTGTTGGAATTGCACAACAACTACCATACGCAGCGAAATGATAAAAATCAAAGGGCCATCTGAGATAGTTTATCGTATCCCGTGCCGAATCTGTTCTTGTAACTACACAGGTGAATCTGAACGCATACACGAACATAAGCTGGCGGGACGACGAAGATTTGCTTCATTTAGTTAAACCAATTGGTAAAAAAACTCGCGGCATCCGGCGGGATTTGAACCTGCATCGTAGGGAAGGTCTTTATGCATAGCCAATGCTCTACCCGTTAAGCTATAAATGCCACGCCTAGCACCGTGAGTTTAATCACACTTGGATCGATTTTACCCGCCCAACTTAATGCTGGTATATAATCCACCAATACGAAACAGCAAACTGACTGCCCAAGCAGGATTTCATAAGCAATCATCTAGAATCCACCAGAATGAATACTAGGCCGACTTACTTATTTAGGAGGTTTGTCCACCGAACTCGGATAGCCTTTTGTCAACGAGTCGGACGCCGTTTCCGAACGATAAGTTCCAATCCCGACACCGAGGATGAAATAAGGACAGAGGCAAAATAATGCTGAATTGATCAGAAATGGTATGGAAGTGACCAGTAACCAATCGGATTGCAGACAGCAGCAGCATGACTAAGTGGTCTAGATTTCAGGTCGCCAAACGCTGCCTGTTGACAATAAACCAAAACCGCAATTTTCACTTCAGTCTTACTTCAAAACACAGATGTTTCAGAGAAAGCTGTCTGCCTTTCCGACTGGACGCGACTCGCACCGCAGGTCCCCAGTCAGAAAGCGATAAAAGGGTATTTATTCTACATAAAATAATCATTAAAAGGGCAATTCCCAAAATGCACTAAGCAGACTGAGGAGAGGGCAGACTAGAAAATGCGACAACGAGTCCACTTCATGAGTTTCGGAAACCGCAGACCGAGACGCTTCATGTTGGACAGGAAGAAGACAGGCACCGGAGCCAGGACATCTCGCGAGTATCGCACAGAGTCGCGCTCAAGGAAGGCGAAGAATCCGGGCGGTGTGGGGCGAATGGGGTGGGAGCCGGATGGCCTCGACCCAGCTTCCTCGTCCCCCTGCACACCGAAATGCAGTCTATGCGAGTGCAAGTGGAGACCAAGGTAGCGCACCTTTGATTGGCGTATCTGAAGGGCCTCGAGGGTGCGGTTGGACAGACGTTGGGGTGCCAGAAACCCAAAGTGGGAGTATTTGTGGTCTCCGAGCACCGGAGTTTCCAGGCCGGTGCTTAGGTGAACACGAATCTGATGTCGGATACCTGTACGGGAGGGGAGAGCGAAGAAGGAGAGGCTGTGTTAACTTAAAAATAGTTGTTCGGTCAACAGTAAGGGGAATTTGGTGAAAATCCGGAGGGTATTGGCCGGAACACTGAACGTGAGCGAAAGAAAAATAGCAAAATAAAACAGATTATTTTGAAAATGTCATGTAAACACTGCTCAGTTGACTATGCATATAGCGGTGCTGCAGCCCACCTCCTCCAAAGGCAAGACGCCACAGACGTGGTCTCGCAAGGACAATCTTGGCCGCCCAGTCGTTCGGCCAATCTGCAAATGCGAGGCGCAACCCTTGCCCGCCGGCGGCTGGGATGTACATACGCACTTGAGGCAGGTCGCACCAATCAGCGTCCTGAAGCGCTCAGCGGCCCTTTGGACAATTCTAGCACTGACTGACACTTGGGATTCCGCTCTGAGCAGGATGGGCGAGACGCCACGCGCTCACGGCCGACCACCATGCCGGACCACTTTCTCCTAACTGTTGTGTATACAATACATTCTTCCTTCTACTCTGACCTCTCTCCCATCTCCAAAGGAACCGGGCCTGGAAGATCACAGCCGTTAGGCTAAAACAGTTGTAGCCTTAACCCTCCTTGATATGCACACCAAGGCCAGGAAAGTGCTAGGTTAAGGGAATTTGTCAGAATACCGATCAACATAAAATGACGTAGGTAGGAGTTACAATCAGCCTTCGTAAAATCATACGCAATCTCAGCTATTGATCCTGAAAAGGAAGCGGTGGATAGTTGAGTGTTAGTAATAACGTACACAACAAATCTGAGCGGGATTTTGAGGTTCAAAATCATGGAACTTATCGCAAAAGTCAAGTTCAGGTTAAGGATAACGTGACGATAGCTTAACGTCGGCCCGAAGACGGCTGTAGTCGTATTCCAAATCATTAGTAAACCCGTAGCCATTAGTTTCTGGCTACGAGTTACCATCTAACAAGCTACTTCACTTAATTAAGTAGAAAGTCTAAATAGCTGAACTTTTTGTGCTGAATTAGTCTTGCGAAAGCTGGAAATAAACGCAAATTCAGGATAGAAATTGGACTTGGTAGTTAAGTATACAGTTGGTCATGCACGTTTGATTAAATCCTGCGAAAGCCTTTTAGTAAGGAAAACTTCCTGTTTATTTAAATGTATTGAAGGTAAAAGGCATTAATTTTGGCGAAAGCGAGGTAGCCAAATATCGAAGAAATTTCCCACAATATTAAGTATGACAGACTCAAACCTTGTATCCATATGAGTTACGCTATGGAAAAAAGCTAATACAGGCAAAAGATGTTAAAAATATATCCCCTTAAGAACCGGAAAATCTAGTTTTTTGTTGTTTGAAATCAAATGAAGTCAAGCCTAAGGAATCGCATTTTTTCAGAAACAACGAATAATTTCGATTTAAGAAAGTATTACTTGTCACCGCATTCTGTTTCATTGTATTAACGACTTGGGATGGTAGTTAAAACTTTGCACATATTATCGTGGAAATTAAGGTAAAAAGTAACCTTATTAAGTCCAAAGCATATCGACATGTATTTTTTGTATACTATGATTTCCGATTATGTGTAATTTAAAAAAGGAACAGACAGAAGAATAACGATTTTGGCAAAATCTTAGTATATATTTGGCGACTCTTGTTTCAATTTGTAAGCTTAGAACAGGGCTTGAAAGCCATCAACTACGGGGAAAATATTTCAATAAACAGAAAAAAGTAAGATCCTTGATTTTCATTAAAAATTGTATTGTTTATTCTCAGGTAAATAAAAAAGAACTTTAAATCAACTTGGAAAATGTAACATGCACAGCATTTGTCAGCTAGATATCTAATAAAAGTGCTTTTTGAAAGCGGTAACCTATTATAGAAAGTTCTATTAATCGTAAGCAAATAATAATCACCTTCAGTTGCGGACTTTCTAGTTCTCTGAAAATTTGCTTTGTTAATTTGGGCAGTTTATAACTACGGTTCGGCTTGCCATTCCCACAAGAATTAGTATTCAAAAAGTCATTCGTTTTCGTTAAATGCCTTTAACTGCTACCTTGGTTTAAAGGTTTTGGTACAAACATCGAAGGGAATCTGGATTTATAAAAGTAAGGTTGAAAACACTGAAAACGGTCAAAAATATACCAGAATTTAAAGGAAAATCTTAAACTAACTGTAAGCTCATACTGAAGTATGTATAAAGAAGGTCGACTAAAGACGGGTTCTTTGATGTAAAGAAAATTGTATGATTGTCTATTGGTCTAATTTATAGCTATTTTTTATGTTTGCGGAAATCGAGAATTACTAAGAAATTTTTTTAAAAAACAATTAGCACTTTCATATTTTTAGTTAAAAATTCGGCTAAGGTTGCTTATTATTATTTCTAAGTTTTCGTACATGCATTAATGCCGATTGGTGAATGAGTATTAATCTTTCGCAATCTTCGGCATTTTGAATGACTTGCCGGCCATTAAGTAATTAATAAATAAATTATCTTACCATGCTTTCTCTGGTACGAAAGTTGGCGAATGTTTTCAATAATTAACAGTTGAAAATAAAGTAAACGTTCAAACAACACCAACGACCAGAAATTATCTAAGTAAAAATGTTGCCTGACAACATAAATGTGAAACGTCAGACGAACAAAGTCCGACTCAGCGCTAGATTCTCGTCCCTGCCATTGGAAGACTTCTTAATTTTTTTTAATTCAAGCATCAATCAAAGGTTATTGAAAAATGGATGGGTAAAGAGAAAGTGAAAGCAGACTCAAGTCGGACGGCGGTGGTGGTAATCATAACATGAGAGATGACGCTAATGTTGGTAACATTTGCGTGCATTGAAGATTTCGAAGGCAGCAGTAAAAATTTAACAACAGGAATGCATTCAGCTGAAGAAACCGATGAAAGCGAAGCCCTATGCTGTACCGACGTCCGACTACATTAAGATATGATACACGTGATACAACATATCTCAAGCTACTTTATTAAATTAAGTAGTAAGCCAAAATATGCTAACACAAGTAAGGGGTCCCAGTTAGCCTGTTCTAGGCGCGGCTTTCGAATTTGAGTCACCCATTTTTTTGCTCTCCATTCACGTGGGAATTTATTATCCTTTACCATTCTCTCTAATCATCTGCTTTGTGTGTCTGCATTTGTGATCATTAGGTCATATCTACAGTACGCTGCCACCTTTTTAAATGCACGAAAACAAGTTATTTTATCTACAACATATCACCATCCCAATGTTTGTCAAATGCGGCCAATTTGTCGCATATGCAATGCACCAACAACACCAACATCGACAATTCTCCGTAGTATAACAACACGAAGAAAAAAACCGTGTGAAGAAGCGGAAATGGAGAAGTTGAAGGCCAATCTGTCTCCATAGTTGATGTGAATGTCGTGAAAAACTTGACTTGTTAGTATTACATGACCTTTTACCTTTGTCCTTTTAAAATGAAATTTTATTTACCTTACCGTCTGCTCTCCGTGAATGGAGCTATTTTTGCTGAAAATTCAGCTTGTAAAATTCTCAATATAGCATTCTTCTTCTTTTTCTTCTTCTTTAAAAAAGATAATTTAAAGATATCAAGGGGGTGCAAAACAAATCTGTTAGGCCCTGCCAAAGCCTCAACCAATCTGGTGGGAAGAAGCTTACCCGTAAACGTTGTACACTGAAGAAGAGCAGCGTCATTTCGACGATCGAGAAGTTGGAAGTGTGTAACAGCATTCGTGCGTACAGGCACCGAATTTGCCGCAGTCTCCGAGGTATCTGCATTTTCGTCCTCTTCAGTTTTGTTCGGTCGCTTTGCTACCATCTAAAAAATATTACCTTGAGTTAGACGGCAAGCAGAGCTTCCTGTCATGGCCCATAGTAAAGACCAATGGAAAACAATATTGAAATACAAACATCCTACCTTACTCCATCCCAACTAGCAGAGATTTGCTTCGCCCGGTTGCAACTGAGGTACTAACCTGACTAAAGTGAAGGCTACCTTCCTCCTTAAAAGTCATGATCACATGGTTGGTATTGACTTTCAGTCAGTATCAGTCAGTATATTTGGAGTAAATGACCGAAGCCCTTAAAAACTCTATTGAAATGGTACAGGAATGCATACGGAGAAAGGACTGCAATTGTCTCCCTCAAATGATATCTTTATGGCACGCCCACCTAAATAAGATCTGTGAACCACCTGAACGATGCCCAGCGCGCGTAGATTTCGGAACTAATGCGAGAGTTTCACGCGTACTGCGGCCTGTCAACACAAATCTTCGGACACCGTCATTTTTCAAAGAGCCGCCGGAGCAGTAGGCAGGCGAAGATGGAAGCTCGACTGACCATAAAGAAATGTAAATGCAAGTCACTAATGCTTCCGCGTATGGGGCAGTGGTGGGACCCTCCAACTACGAAAGGGTCACAATTGGCTGCGAAGACGAGAGAAAGTGGGCCGAAACTTGTCAGTGTAGAATGATGACGTGGAGTGGGAGGAATAGGGAGGGGGAGAGCAGACTACGACCAACAGTTTGCCTGTTGATTCTGACCATGTCTACCGTGTACCCCCCATAACAGGCTGCGAGGCACAGGGAAGGTGATTTGCGTGTGAACTAGTTTATAGTAATAGAGAGAAAATGCAACGCCCAGGACACTCTACCCCGCACCCGCATGACCACAGTGTCACGAAGATCGGCGGCAGAATCAGGCGCAGGTGTGGCGTGAACCTGTGCCTAGGCGTGCCATCAACTATCCGCCTATGTATGGCATTTTTTATGACTGTGCGACCCTAATCGCGCCTGTCGTACACTGACCTGGCCCGCGTCTTAGACCGTATCCGCTGAGAAAGAAAAGGTAGGCGGCTTTGACCACCGATTGGTACAACGCTGTCTAGCATACTCCAGCAAATGAGGCACACTGCGGCGCTTTAGCCCCCTAAGAATGTTCTAGTGAAGCTTAAAAAATTTAAACTAGCAGGGCAGTCAGTTTACTGTATCCGTGATGGTGGATTCCATAAGAGTAGTAGGCTGGGCGGGTAAATCGACCCAAAATGTGATTAAATTCAAAGCTTCGGCGTGCCTTTGTAATTCAATGGTAGGGCGTTGACTGTACAAAAGCCTTCCCTGCTGTTTGGGGTTCGAATGCCATCGAGGCCATGAATTCTTCACAATTGGGTCAACTGAATAATTCAAATCTGCCAAACCCCCTTACTAATACGCATGAATGACTCTCTTCTGAAAGGAGAGCATGTTTTAGTGAAACTTAAAAATAAAACTCATGAATGACCCTCTCACGAAAGCAGTTTGAGGAGAAGACTGGCTGAAATAGCCAATTAGATTGAATGCATAACGGTCAATGCACATTGCCCTTGGCAGCGACCTTAGCAAAGTCTTCATAGAGAAAAACACGCGGGCCACAAAAGACTCAAATTAAAGATGGAAGGGGTTAGTTTTTAGAGCAGAACGTGCGTTCTCAGTCTGCGCATTGCGCTCAAGCTTACGGTATTTAGGCTCCTTACTTATTAGTCTAAACTGTCAAGAAAGGCAGAAGAAAAGACAAGCGAAGCTTTATTGGTGGCTTTCGACCTTAATACCGCCATCAGCTAATCGTAGTCAGTACTGGAAGACTTGAGCCCAAAGAAGTACAATACAAAAACAGCTCCTAAAAGCACCACGCGGCCCGTGATCCTGAAGTGACGTACATATCACGAGTACTAACGGTTAATCCTGCTGAAAGGCACACAAACACTGGTGATCTATCTGCGTAAAATACTTTTAATAAGATTAGCGTAGTGTCGACCCTTAAACGCGAATTCCTTCTAGGAAGTAGCACCAGGCTAAACTATCCGGATTATTTTAGAAATCCAGCTAAGCAATGGAGGGGTTTAATGACACAACGTTTACCTTAAAGGGGGTTCACTATTTGAGCCAGAGATTGACTGCCAGTTATTATCGTGAATAGTCAAAGTCCCCTTCGTCCGATACACAGGCATCTAAAGCACTTCTTCTGGTCGTGGTGGGAGTTTCATCACATCGAATTCCTCCTAAAAGGAATCCCACAGCCAGTATATTCTAAACGGGGGTTATATTCTATACCTTTGCACTCAAGTGTAAGCTACACATTCCACTTTTGCCCGCAGATTCGCTCATCCCTTTCGGGTTAATAGCTTCACTGAGTGGGACCGTTGGATGGACAGGCACACCTAGGCTAACAGCACAAGCTTTTTTATTTGGCATCTGCGTAAAACCGATGATTAGGAGTAGCCAATCACCGTTTGCTACTGAACTGACGACAATGTAACCCAGAAGGTGTTTTTGAGTGACCGCGTGATTGACCACAATGTCGATGACTGTATGCGCTTCACCTGTCCCGTGCTAAAGAATTACTCACGATGTAAAATGAGATTTGGCGAAATCCCCGTAGGTGGAGCCCAGCAGCAGGGATATAAGAACAACTTTGTCAGTATTTTTGCCCATAATATACTAGCCTCTGAACGCCTGCTGACGGAGCTCGAAAGTGAACCCCAAAGCACAACGGGACGAGTGAGTTCCGCAAGCGACTCATCTACTATTTTTATTGTTCCTGATCGAAACCGGCAAGACAACGAGTCCGTGACACAATGGTTAGAGCATTGGACTTCTAGTCAATCGGTCGCGGGTTGGTGTTTTGTGTTGTGCGCGACTACCAGGAGGTTGGATGTGGCTGGCCGATGACGGCTAATAAAATTGAAACAACTATTCCAGTCTCCTTAGCCCTTGAGTGGCTCCTGGCGCGACTCGAGAGCGTGTCCGAAGGAACAACAGGACGAGTGAGTTTCGTAAACAAGCAGTGAGCGCCAACGAGCCCGTGGCTTAGTGAGATAGAGTGTTGGATTTCTAACTAACAGGGTCAAGGGATCGAGCTTTTCGTTGTGCACCACCATCTGGGCTTCGGTGTGGTTGGGCGATGATGGCTAATAAACCAGAAATGGCTAGTCCAGTCAGCAATTTCTTTCTGCGTATAATACCTGCAGCTTCCTTGGCACATAAGACGTGCATTTGACTAAATCCACTGTCAAACTTGGCGCAGCCCTCCACTTAGTCGCCTATGCCCCCACTGTCTCTTTCTCTTGTCAAAAAATACAGAGTTTTAATTCACTCTGAATAAGGACGAGTGTGTTCCACTTAAAGTTACCAATATGCCCAGATAAAAGCCGCCTCTCCCTTTTTCCAATGTCATCAATGGTGAAAGTAAACCAGAATGGCTGAACACAGTGACTGTGGAGGCAGTTGCTGTGACTGGTGCACACATCAGACTACGCGGACCACACCACTTCCTGTCGCTAATCCACTATGGCACCAGACACTACACACAACCTGCACAAAGCGAAGACAAGCCTCAGTTAATGTCATTGAGCCGGCTGTTCATCGAATTTGCCGCAAGCCCCAGATAAGAGCTGGTGTCAGAATGAAAAGAACATCGACCGGTAAGACGATTGTAGTGACTAACTTTACACGAAGTGCACTTGTGAACGCTTGTCGTGAGTAGTTTAAGTCGAAATGCACTTTTGAACGCTTGCTGCTTCCGGTCTCTGGAACATCCAATCACAGGCCGACTCACGCAGGACCTCATCTGACGACTGCCGAGCAGACATCACTGCAGATGCCGTCCGCTGGCTTGCGGCTGTGCGGTCATCTGATGGTCAATTTCCTATGGAGTATTCTCCACTTCCTTCTGTACAGAATAAACTCCTTCTACCACTCTAGTCTCCCATTACTTCCTTTCTAAAGGAACCGGGCCTGAAGATCGCAGTTTCCGGAGTACTTAACATTCTGCGATGCTATCACTACATCAGAACGACTAACTGGTGAGGGATCCGCGACGAGTTTCGAAACGTCAAGCGAATAAAATGCTTGCCCAATCGATCAAACATCTGCATTTTTTCAACCACGAACGCTGACTGGAAATCCCAACGTTATGCGCATGGATACAAAAGTATGAGGCCTAACTGCACTGTGCCGATGCAAGCAGCAAGAAGCAGTAGAGAATGGGCCAGAAGTGAATCCCACATTCAAAAATGTGAAGCACTTTTATAAGGTAGAAGACTGCATTTGCTTTTCGACCTCGAAAATGTAACTTAAGATAGTATATGTTTACCGTGTGCACGCCCTTAGACTACAATGGTTCAGCGAAAGACGCTTGACTGTTTACCTTCGAAAATGGTACAATTGAAACTGCACTCATCTTGCACATCTGCTCGGTGGCACTGCACCCAAGAAACGCGCAAAAAGGAAACATTATAATGGCATACAGCTGTATGATGAGGATTTATTATTATCGATGCAGTAGAATATCAAATCTTAATGACTTAAGGTTCTAAATTTAATCGAGCAAGGACATAACACTCGCTGATTAGTGTTCACCGATCGCCGACGGAATTCACTCGTCCCGGTCTGCTTTGAAGTTCATTCTCGAGTCCCGCGAGCTGCCGCAAAGCGACTAGTAGTTTGGGCAGATAGCATTGCTGGCAAAGACAAGGCTGACTGGAATGGCCATTTCTGGCTCATTGACCATCATCAGCCAGTCATACGCAACTCCAAAGGGTCCCCCTCCCATCCGAGGTTATCTGCTTCGACTACAAGCCACTGGGTGGTTGCTTGCGAGGCTCGGGAGTGAGCACCAGGACAAATCAATCGAGTGAATTCGTTAGCGAGTAGGGCAAACGAGTACACAGGACCGAGAGCCAACGCCCACGGAAAATAGGGGGTGGAGGTCGGAGGTCACACGACCAACATCAAACACTGTCTCAACGTCACCATCGCGAGGCAAAGAACAACCCAAGTGAACAGCAACGAGTAATCAGTCCGCCGATTGACGTGTGGAAGGCCAGCAAGCATATTGACTCGCCTAAAACCACGCTTTTCACAGAGGGGATGAAGGTCACGCCAGAACACCAGCAGCCAACCTCCAGGAGACCAAATGTGGTCGGCAACGAACGGGCAGGTCAAAGTTCACAAGTCCAACACCGATATAATTTGAGGCAAACGGCAAGGCGGACTAACTCAAGACCACCAGATTCAACTACCACTAAACTTTGATGATGGAAGCAAGAAGGTTTTCGAAACGTCAGTTCAAATATAATTTGGTCCATGAACCCGCCCCCTCTTATTCTTCCTTACCTTTAGGAGATGATGAACACGATTTAAGCTATATGTATATGAGCAGGGAACTGATTGAAGCCTGGTCCACGAACGGGAATTCAGTCAACCGATGTGTCGAATTGGCGTCGGCGTACAGAGCATTGTGCAATTACGTACAGCCACGACCAGACTTTCGCCACAGTTAATTGGGCCCACATCCTCTCTAATCGCCCCATTTTCGTTGCTGACGTAGACAATCGGCACCCACGCCAGAGAGTTATCGACTTCTACACGTTCAAATTTTAACTGTTTTGTACACACGTCATAACCAGCCACTCTTTTGTTGCTGTTTTCTTTTCTCTGACGATGGACTCCTGCACGAGTTCGAAAGCTCAGGACACTAAAAAAACCAAGCCGGTGTTCGACTATTCTTCTTCTTCTTTACCGATATGTAAGTCTAATCAAGAAAGCATGACGAGGTCAGTAGTGAAAACTCACGCGGTATTTCCCGCCAACTAGCTTCTCTCGGATGGGCAGTGTAATTGAGCCCTCTTTAGTGGTTGGAATTCCGCTTGTAATACATAGGTAGGATTTTCGGATCCATCGATTGGCGAAAGCTTCCGTCAACTTGAGGTGGGCATCCTTGTTTCTGTAAAGAAAATAATGTAAGGCCTTAGGACCAACGCCTACAGGTGGAGGTAGAATAAGAAGAAGAATAAAAATAAAAAGGCAATGAAAGGGGGAAGGCATGTGCTAACTGAACATGCAAACTTGCACCTTTAGGAGTGGAATTAGCAATATAACCCATCAGGGTTAGGAACGGGAATATGGGGGTACTGCTGAAGTTAAGAAAGAAGTAAAGTGAAGCTACGGGAGTAGGCGCCTGCTGGAAATTTAGCGCCAGACTAGTGTTAGTAAGAGATGGGAAAAAGTTTCGTCTCCAACCGCCAACAGTTCGACTTTCACCCGCAACGACGCACATCATGTAAGCACCCACCTACCACTTTTATAGATTACTATCAAGTACAGAACTTGGAAGTAAGTGCCTGGAACATGTCTTTTTTAGGTTTAGACATGAAACGTTAATAAACATTTCAGTTGAAGACAACAAACTTCTGTGGAATAACAAAGTTATGGCCATTCTAAGAATAAGTAGCACTATGAGTAGTATAACTTTCGGTATGGATGACATGGCCACCCAAAAAGCATAAGGAGACATGAACCACCCACATCCATGTCTTTTTACACCAAATTCTGCGAAAATTAAGTTCAGTATTAAGGTGAGGGTCGGAGTTTTTTGGGTTAGATTTAAGATTGGGGTTAAGGACAGAGTTGGAATTCGGTTCGTGTAAACCATAAGGGTTAGGTTTGGGATACGGCTAGGGTTAATCTAAAGATTACAATTCAGTTTTATGTTGGCGCTAAGATAGAGGAATATTTGCTCTTCCCGAAATTTATCACAAGGCCACCTACTTCTAAGTGGGGGCGGGGGGGTGTTCCTATATCCGTGTCCTGCGTAGGTGGCCATACAAGTCACCCCATCGCAATTTTTATTCGATAAGGGTGCCCACCATATTCCCGACATAGACAATAGCTAAAAGCACAGCCACATGTTTAGCCGATGTTTCGGCTAATGCATAATAGAGCTGCGAGGAATGTTTAAGAAATTTCTACCGCAAGATTGGCTAGACACAGAAATAGAAGCTTCCTCACCTTCTTCGCTGATTGAAAAGGTTATAAGGATGAAGTTTAGGAGCAAAATAGAGGTAAGGGTTATTGTTGGGAGACGGAAAGAATTACTTTTGTTGCACTTGAGCAAAATATCACCCATGTTACAGGAGGACGTTCCTGCCCTGGCGGAAGCCACGCATATGATTCTCGTCAAACAACATTTTATAGAAAATACGCAAGGTATATTTTCGCCCTGTGAATTATTCGAAGACATGATAGACTAGACATTATTGCTATTAAAGCAGTAAATGCAAGGTTTGAATTCTCCACTTAACACGAACAAAACAACAGGTTGTTGTTGCGGATGTTCTACTCCATAGGTAAGAAGAGAAATGGCTAAAAGGGCCGTATACTCATTTCCTGCCCAGGGGCTCCATTCAAAGAAAAGTAGAAATAGCAATTGTATTTCTTTATTTGATCACTGAAATTACTTCTACCGAGACGTTGCAAAATGACTTCAACGGGCACCCTACGAAGACAGACCTTTATCTGCGCATGTCTCAGACCTGTTTACGATTACCTATGACTAAGGATTCCGGACGGAATCCAAAACTTCAGGAAAATAAAGTCCTTGTTCCAGTGATCGCATCTTCTTCTTCAGACACATTTATTTCAGGTATCGAGAACAAACGACGTGCCTACCTCCCCCCGTGGTGAACTTTCAGCATTTGCCGCCTATTCAACAACAGCAAACGAATACTCGGCAGCCTGAATGAACTAACATACACTGTCGTGTGTTCTACAGGGGCGATCTGGAATGCTGTACAATGTCAGGTGTACAACGGGAGGGCTCCTACTCCCGTAAGATTTATTTTTATCAGCCCACGTGTGCAGCTGACGTTTGGAGCACACGCTAGTAGGCGTTTCGGACGCTCTCAAGAAGCATAAATCAAAAGAAAGCCCCACTGAGAAAGAAAAATTGCTGCCTCTTCAAGGCCCGCCACCCGGCATGGCTCCGCACCAAACGCGCTAGCGCGCAGACAGCCAATCAGCGCAGCGAGCCAGCAGGAGGCGTAGTGGCAATGACAGGTTCACCCGGTGAGGCAACTAAAAGCCCACACAAGAGGCCTAACCACGTGGTTCTAGCGTCATGCCAGATCTTAGTCATTCCCTTGACAGATCAACTTGTGATTAATGAGTCTGTAGAGCAACCTCCGTGACCGTCTCTGTTGATCGGCGCTACCATGGAAGTGGCGGGTAAAACAAAGCACTACCCCTCCACCAGACAATCCTTGGGTGCCCTTTTTACCAAAGCAAGTGAAAAGTGAGCACGTACTCGATTTTCAAGATAAACGCAATTTTCGATACGTAGAAGAAAACACATTTGGTCTTGATTAGTCACATTTCATACGGATACAAAATCCTACTAACATAAGTTGACAGTTTCAATAAATGCAGTGCTAACCAAAAAGGATACTCCATGGTTGGGTCAATGTGCGTTAACAGCACATATGTGTCCAAATGAAGGGCGAGTGAATTAAAATGCTTTGGTGATGATAATGATTGTGCGCTCTTTACAACGCAAACATTCCTTAAAGTGATCGTACTTTTCGCCAGGTTTAAATGAGTGCAGGAAGGTTTATGCGCAAGAACAAAAGAGACTGAGATGTTGGCCAATCAATCGATAATTCAAAATTTAAGCTGAATGTCAGCCGCCGAGTCCCAGCCAATCACATCGGTAGCCAAAAGCTGATTGGCTCTATTAACCTAGCTCACAGTCGGTTGTTGCCCTAATTTTGTGGTACCTGTTACACGCAAGGACATGCGCTGACTTGCTGTAACGTGCTTGTCTCAGTAAACTCTCTCTCTCTCGCTCTGTGTCTATATTTATCGGCCAGCACTGAAAAACAGCATCAAACGAACTGGGGCAAGAGGATGCCAGCCAAAGAGGACGCTGCTGATTGTAGATATTGTTTTCAGATTCAATTGCATACAGTCATTGTTCATAAATAAGAAAATATAGACTGTCCAATTATATATAGACCTAGAGGGGTGAAATGCGATCGGTAAATAAAGGAGGAACTATTGGTCAGACCAAACCCTAAGTGGTGCACCACCCGAGGTCCGAACTCGCAAGCCTTTTGAGCAGAGTCTAACGCTCTAACTATTGAGCCACGAGCACGCTGTCTTGTCGGTTTAGATCGGGAGATATTTACCCTCTTTAATGAACTTCCACAGACCGCTGACGGAACTTACTCGTCCCATTTTATCTGGAGGTTAATTATTCAGTCCCACCAGCAGCTACACAGCGATCCCCGTTGGGGTTGGGTATGACGGGCTGACGATGGTTAATGAGCCACAAATGGCCCTTTCCGGCCATCCCAGTAGCCGACATCAATCAACAGATCACGAACGGAGCAGGCTGGCAGACTTCCAAAACCTGCTTAACGGTATCTTCCCAGACATCCAATTCACAAAGGAGGAAGAGAGTGCCGGACAACTACCGTTCCTGGATGTCCTCGTCACGCGCAGACCCAACGGGGAACTCAGCACCATGGTTTATAGGAAGGCAACTAACACAACCCAGGTGCTCAGCTTCCATAGCAACCACCCACTAACGCATAAACGTGGCTGTATTCGAGCACTATTTCAGAGGGTGAAAACACACTGCAGTGAACCGGAAGGACGAGCGCAAGAATTACGACATCTTCGGGACCAACTTGCCAGGAACGGATACCCCAACAGCTTCATCCACCGATGCCTCCGAACGCGCCCACGGGGAACAAAAGAAAGGGGACCACCAACGCTCTGGCACGCTCTGCCGTACATTAAAAACGTGTCAGAAGCAACCGAGCGTATCGCTGCAGAGCTCGGCGTGGGTATTGCTCATCGCCCGGCAGCTACCATGCGTGCACGAGTCATGCAAATGAAAGACCCGTTGGATGTAGGTGAGCAGTCTGGCGTCATTTATCAAGTGCCATGTCGCGATTGTTCTTGCCATTATACAGGGCAGACCGGGCGGCGACTTAGCTCAAGAATAACGGAGCACAAACGGGCAGTGCGGAAAGGCGACCCACAATCCCAGATCGCTACCCACACTCTAGAGGAAGGCCACGCATTTGACTTCTCGAAAACACGGATAATGGCACGGGCCGGTAATAGGACGGGACGCGAACTGCTGGAGGCCTGGATGTCAGATTCTAACTCTATAAACAGGCATGTGGATATACCGCCCTGTTATTTTGCCATCCGTGCCCGTGAACAGAAACCAGGGCCCAGTTCCTCTACAAGCACGCAGGCCACTACCTCAAGGTCACATGCCGTTTCTCCAGGGACGCGCTTCGGAGACGCGATAAGATAGGGTGAGAATGGAATTAGCGTGGACAAAGACCAATCAATAATTGCCACCACCACCACCCCCTCCCTTACCAACCCCATTTATGCGTAGCTGACGCTTGCTTCTCTCCTTTACTCTGACGATGGCTTCTCGTGTGGAGCCGAAAGCTCAGAATAAAACTATTGTTCCAGAGATCGCGTCTTCCTCTTCTTTACAAGGAAGTCTTGCAACTAGCTACTGCAGCTAAGATTAAAAGATCTCCTTATCCTGCTGTTCGACAGCTGATACAAGTGCACATACAGGAACGACAGAGATGTTCGTAAATGGACATTCTAGTCGCACGTAAGCCATCCAGCCGGAAGTGCACAGTTTGCTTGTCCGAGAGGACAATATCCGCACCGTGTATACCGCTATGACTCCAGGGATTTTTACTTCCCCGGCGCCTGAATCGGGGATTCGGAATTTGGACAGGCAGCAAACATCGACGTAGTACTGATGAAGACTGCGCGCTATCACACTTTGGGTGCCAGGGTCCAGAAGTGGTCACGCATTCCAACATCCAATACCAAGAGTCCGTTTCCGGTTGAGTAGTCCAACTAGCACCTTATTTGTCTGCACTACTGGACCAGGGTTGCGGATCGCGTCGGTTCCGCGAACGCGGTAGCATGAATCGTAATACTGCTATCGGGCATAGTTGTCATAAGGTTTCTTAAGAACTGTAAGAGCGGGTTCCCAACAGCCGCTCCGATTGTTTGTTCGAGGTTGCCTCCGCTAGCACCTTGGATCAAGAACCCAACCACAAATCAGCGGTGATAAGCAAACTTATTTAACGACAGTTCACGGTCGCCATGTCACAAAGTCGTCATTGGGATTTGCCGTATTTCATTGGCTTTTGGCATGCCAGGCCTCAGTCTTCCGCACCCTGGTAGCACTGTCGTTGCTGGTTCGATACTGATTGTTCGCCAGACCCAGGAGCCTGCTTATTTCGCAACTAACCTTCGCTGAAGGCCGTTCCACTATCCGCCACCTGTGGACGCGCCAGGTAGGCGGCAGCTGGGCTAACGGGCCATAGCTTATTATCATCATCTGCAATAGGATAATTTGGCTACCGAGGGTTTGAAATATAACGCCTGCTGACCAGTCAGTCGGGATCAGGAATATTTACTAGGGCGGAAGAGCTATTCATGATCAGATTACGCAAACCGACCAATGAACACCCTTAGAACACAGTTCCCAAGCGAAAATGAGACAACAAGGGGTGCGTGGCTCAATGGTGAAGCGTTGGATGGCAAGGATATGGCATGTAGTCTGGATGGGTTTAGTCTAATAGACTCTCTACTACATTTATTTTTATAGGCGTTGTTTAGTTAAATTCTTCCTTGGATTAAGGTGGGGTTAGAAATCAGATTATGTTTATAGTTAATCTTTGCTTTGGGGTTATGGATGGGGTTATCTATTGCTGACCCCAATTACATAGCATATCCTTGCCCGTTGGACTACTCTATGCTCAATGATCTATGGTTCCGGGTTTCAAATCACTAGTTATCGAAACCTGGACTTTGGCAGGCACGTCCTGGGGCTGCGCGAAGGAAACTTTGACGATCACATTCAAAGCGCTGGCCTCACTTATTCTGCACCAATCTGGTCTCCTACGATCAGTTCTTTCAGCCTCCGCCGCCTCCAATCAGCACAGAACGCTGCCCTCCGCACAATCACGGGTTGCTATAAAATGTCGCCTATCGATCATCTTCATGCAGAGGCTTCTGTCCAGCCAGTCGCCCACCACAACACAACCCTAGGTCAGCAGTTCTGGTGAACCTGTTCGCAACCCAGCCATCCTAATCACCACCGTTGCCACGCTCCTGAGTCCAGCCGCAACGTTCGGCCGTCTATTCGAGCTCTCTACAAGGAAGCTGTTGCCACGTCTATCTCGGATTTACTCGTTGATAGGTCTGCCACCAAGACAGGCTTCCAGTGTCTCCACCAGAGAGCCGCTGTTGAGGAGAAACGAGGTTACCATCCCCCGGTCCTTTTGGGTGCCTATACACTTTTGATTGCGGCCTCAGAACAACATCTTCCGAGGGTCACTAGCTGTACTCTGGCTAAACTGCGCAGTAGCTACTCAATGGCCCTACGCCAGTACCAACATCGGCTCGACTCGTCCACACCCGACTGCTGTCCCGACTGCGGCGCTTCTCCGCATGACTGTCAGTATCTGTTCACCTGCAGTTCACGGCCAGGCACCCACCTCACTCCCTCGGACCTTTGGCTCAAGCCGGTCGACGTCTCGGCTTTTCTCTGTCTCCTAACTAGTCCCTATTTGAATTCCAGCGGGGACTCCTGATCCAAAAATGGGCAACGACACACACACCTAGACTTGGGTATGGCTGGCTGACGACGGCTAATAGGCCAAAAATGGCCACACATGTGTCTCTTGTCCTCCTTAGCGCACATTTCCTGCACTGCTGAAAGATTTCTAGTAATTTTGAGGAGACATGTTCTGATTATCCCGAAGAACATGTTTCCTTAAAATTTCATTTCTCGGGATGCCTGCCTTCCGATTTTCAGTAAATCTGAAAGCAAAGTAAATATATCAACCAAAACTTTTATTTAATAGTAAAGGACATTCCTTTTTAAATTAATACTCGCCTGTGGAACAACACACATTACTGCACAACTATCGTCGGGGTCAGAAATTAACACGACGATGTTCACCGTGTAAGCTAAAGCCGATTGAAGACGAGAACAGTGACCTGCGCTTTAATTGGACTATACGCACTCTTCCCTTTCGTGAACAAGTCAAGAAGACCAGAGATGGGAGAGAGCGTGGGTGGCTGGCACAGCTGGATCCCGCATCTTAGGGGTGCTCGGATTCAACTGAGTGAAGTGCCATACAAGCCAGATAGAGAAGGATTAGTTACAGCCTGAAGCTTAGTCCACCAGTCAGCAACTCCACGCAAACTAACACTATGGGCTGGCTGCACGGTCCGAGTTATCCCTTTATGTGGCAACGTTCCGAGCCGCGGCTTCTGGCAATGAGACATCGATAGCACGCCACATTCTCCTTTCCAGGCGTCAGTACACTGTCAAAATGGGCAAGAGGACCCTTACGATACATCAATGAGCAGCTGTAGAGTTTAATTACTTTCCATTAGTGTGCCTTTTGAGAATTTAAACTTCAAAATGACACGAGTGCACTTCAGGTATGAAGTTTTTGAGTACAACTCACACACGTAGTAGCTTCGTGATGCCGAAAAAAGTACTTTTGTTTTGAGGGATAATACTGCATGGACGTCAAACAGGCGCCTCCAGGTATAGCTGTTTTACTGTGGCACAGCTGTAGTTCAACCTGACAATAATCTATGAACTTTAGTTAAGTAGCGTGGAATTATGTAGAATCTGGAAGACACACCCTACATTGGCAGACCTGACACTGCGCTGAGAATTGTGCTGTGGAAAGTTGCCAACTGTCAGGATAGGCAATCATACCGGTTAAGAACAGATGGAAGTGTGATTTAGTAGAGAACAGGCACCCTTACCGACATGTTTTTTTAAGAAGGTCAATAGTTGTGCCTATACGCGTGTTGAATGTGTAAGTTTGCGTTCACTTCATACCACAATTTTACAGACAAAGACGGTACTGCTGAAGATACATGTTCGTGCATGCACAGTTGACGGAGTAGCTTGGTCTTTCGCTTGGTTTGGGGCAGGGGCGGGTTACGACGCCCCGCTGCCCCCTAAAAAGTGGTCCGCATGACATACTCAGCGAGTGATGGGGGTGTAGGCACTAGCATGTGCTCTTTGTGTGCGAGTGGCGAGCCACGCCGGCAGCTTTGTCGATTGCCAATAGAAGCCAACATGCGAGTTCCTGGAAGTGGTTCAGAATAAAATGCGATCGCTGAAACAGGCAGTTTATTGGCCGGGCATTTCTGATTTTCATTCCAGAGCCGTAAATGATCATGGGTGGTTCCTGGTGTGACGAGTGCTCGACCATTTGGCTCGTTGCCACCGTGACCTAGCACCCTCTCCAGGTGATGAATTATTTTGCTCAGGCCAAAATCACCGTACAGAATAGGGAGGCGGGAGGTTATTGCGCTTGTGAATTGAAAACGGACGGGAGAACCATGACACAGACAACTCACGCGATCGTGACCTCTCGCGGAGAGTTTGCGCTCATTAATCTTGAAGATGTAACCGGGACCCATCGAGGAAACTGTGGTCTGGAAACTAGCGTCATTCTTTCTAGCTGGTGCTATAGGTTCGACCATTAAAGTTCGGAGTAATCTCCCAGGTTTACCGACGTATTTGGTTTATCCGTAAAGGCACCAAGTCTGGAAAATGGCTCTTAACGTTTCCTGTCGGTGCAGCGGTCCTTTCTGCCTCATGATCTGATACCCGGTGGTCACCTTTGGTCTGTATGTTACTTTAACTCCGAGAAGGTTACTAACGGCTAACGACGTTCTTCACGTATAGGAGCGGCTGGCAAAATTTGGAGCTAATTGAATTATTTCTCTTGCTGCGTGTAAGCATGCACCGACTGACGAAGTCGCGCGGGAAGGCATTCGCTCTAAGCACTCACAGAAGATATTGCAATTCAGAAACTGCAGTCACTGTTAACTTCCATCAATTGCATCTTCTTTTCCTGAACTGTTCCCTGGAACTCGTATGTTCGCTTCAATCGAGGCAAAAGTGTACGCTAAACATAAATTTTAATTTATCCTTCTGGGGGTAGCTAGACAAACGCTGCGGTTGAATCAGTACAGTCCAAAGAAGTGAATACAGCGCACGTTGAGCGGTGAACATCTTACGGCTCATTCGATGGGACCCGACCACCTATTCACGTTCAATTTGGCCCGCAAGCAATGATTGCATCCTCGACTAACGTTCATCAATCGCTAAGGGAAGTCATTAGGGCCCAAACTCGAGTCCCACCAGCAGTCGCCGGTGGCTACTAGCTAAAGCAGATAGCATCGCCAATGGGACACTTAGCGACGAACACGAGAACTGCTTATTCTCGTAGGCATGTTGTGGGCTGGCGATTGCGTCCTTTAAATCCTGGGCTGCTTGTGCCATCTATTACCGCTTTTCTGCAACCGCTTCTTCTAATGGGTTGAATTGAGAATCCAAAAAGTCAGGCCAATTAACTTCCTGTTTCAGCGATCGCGTCTTCTTATTCGAAGATCTGCCGCACTTACTTTCAGTCCCACCCTGACTTAGACGAACCGATTGCATAGGATGAGCTTGGGAGCAGACTCGGAATAGAATTGCCTACAGATATAACTATCTGAAACGCGCCGCTGTTACTACGAACAGTTTTTGTCCTTGTGTCGTTCCTGGGATTGTAGAAGCGATCGCTTGATAGCTTAAACCTACCTGCCGGATGTGAACGGCCGCTCGGGTGTTTTACAAATCGGCCCAGAGGAAGTTTAGGACAAGCATAAGCTCATATTCTCATCTGTTATGCTTGTTGCAAAAGTAGGATGCATGTCAGCTATTGATACAATTATAGGCGGGGCCTTTGTAGTTTAGCGGTTAGAGCGTTGGCCACCGGTAAAGGCCTTCTCTGATACGCGGGTTCAAATCCCGCCGAACGCCTCGAGTTTTTTCACAATTGGGTCAACTCAAATTTCTAGAATATACTATCTACTGGTCTTAGTCAGTACGATTACTAGAATTAACACTCTTAGCAGTGGCATATTACTTCTAGCAGCAGTAGTTCGGTGAATAGAGGTAAGAGGGTACACACCAGAGCAAGCATTAATTTTTTCAGAGCCTCGAACATCTATTTACTCAGAATAGCATAAATCCAGGTCCCCACGCCTAGTTGAGATCGATGGAACACGAGCTCAGCGATGACTTTAATCAGCGCCATTTTCTGACCAATTATTAGCGTCAGTAATAGTATCATCACTACTATAACTCAGCTACACTGCTAGTAGGCAGTAGTACAAACAGTAAAAGCAGTAGTAATAATAGCAGACTCGGTCTCCGTGAGTCTTTCTGGACACCTGCTGAAGTTGAGTGAGGGTAAACGGCGCGGTAGTACCGGCGCAAAAAAACTACTGCCAATTAAGACTAAGTTAGGCGGTGTTCTGGCCTGGATTGGAGATAGTGGCCTACGCCCGAGCCCGTTTGGTCATATCGACTCCATCTTGTCGCCGGTTTAAACGTGGTGATGATCTAGAGTTTGGTAGATGGCTGCGCGTCTACTCTTATTATATCTGACTACATTCACTATCCCCGATTTTTCAGCATATGGTGAACATAATCGAAATCGATAGTCGAGCTATCAGAAGCGATCCGTACCCTGTGGTCGGCAGAAGTCCACCTAAAGACTGCGAATAGCAACCATACATTTCAGGGAGGAGGGTGGTTCTCCTTCAGTGCGTACAGTTTTATGGGGGCAACACACGAGTCTGAAAGTCGAGCTAGGAGTCGGAGGTCGAATGACGCTTCATTGGAAAGAGAACTTCGTCGGATACTGATATATACATCTTTCCCGTACTAGAAGTAACCTTGGGCTATATTCCAAGGAAAGTAATACCAAGCCCTAGACCCCTCAACCTAAATGCTAAATTTAGTGCCAAGTGGTTTACCCTTTTACAGTCATAATGCCGATAACAGTGGTGTCTACTTGTAAAACTGAGTTTCAGCTGGTAAAGCCAGGACGAAAGGTAATCCGCTGTAAACCAGGTCTTAACCAAACTACCGCGGAAGATTAACCTTACAAGCAAGGGTCAAGACGGCAACTGAGCAAATGTGAACCTATGAATAGGTGGCGACAAAAACCAGCTCTTTGGTCCTGCTTGTGCACTCAAACAGCACCGTTTGTAGGTTAAGCAAAACCTGAAAAATCCTTTTCACTTACACTGACAGATAACGCCATCCGCTGACGAAGAAAGTGCAACAGTGTAGTTTTCGCTGAAAATATTGATTACTTCAAGACTAGTACTCTGCTGATGTGCCTACCCCCCCCCCCCCTCCCACCGCCTTAGTGACGTATCCTCTACCCCCCTAGACAATGTTTTGCGACGCTTCCGAATGAAGCATGGCTGTGGGCTTTGTTTCAGCTAGTGGGCGAGTCCATATAGGTTAAGTGGTAAACACGCAGAAAAATGGAACCACGCGAAGGGGTTTCAACTATTCGCTACAGATAACACTGTTACTTAATCCCGGCTTAGAGTGGGGAGCATAACTTTGACGCTTAGGTTCCTTTTCGAAATTCCGCGGTGTGATAGCCTACCAAGTAAAAAATAGAGCTTTGAAAAAGGAAGAGAGGGGGGGTGAGTCCACGAGACACATCAACGTACTCCTCACCATAATAACAACCTGACGCAATTAAGCCTATCAAGAAGCACTAAAAGACGCAGGCTGGAAAGTTGCGAAGTTAGGAGATGCGTCAGTCCTCAGTGACAGTAACTGCAGGACAGAGAGTCAGAGCACAGCGACTCCTCCTAAACATGGCCTTCGTGGTAATCCTAAGCAAGCGAGATCCTAACCACTCTTACAGTGGCCTGAAATAAATAGTTGGGACCTAGACATGCATATATAGGTTGGTTAGTTTTGTCCGTTACTAGGCCCCTGTCTACCACCATCGGAGTAAGGTGTGTGAGGAAAGGAAGAGTAGTAGATTCTGCGTGAGTCCCCTGGTGCTACGCCTAATCCGGGGAGGGGGCAGTTGGTGGGTGTCGTCTGACGCGCTTAAAGTTATCACGATGTGCTAAAAGCCGCGGCCTGGAGGGTTGCCAACTGATGCGATAACTCGGTCACCGCTGTCAGCCCAGTGTGTATCTTGTTGTGTGTAGTGGCTTATTGGCGGGTAGAGAGTCAAGTTGCAATAGCTTCTTCTTAGTGTGGCCTTTATAGCGTTCCCGTGCACGCGGGTGCCTACCTAGCAAGGTGTGCTGTTGGTACGCATATTGCAGCCCTTTACGTGCCAGCCAACTGCGCCCTCTCTCATTTCCGGTCTTTTCGACTATTTTCTGGTCCCGGCGTGGAAGTGGTGAGTGGAGTAGATCCTGCATCGCGTCTGCCTTCAGCTTGCTGAAGCTCATGATGAACATCGGCGAGAGTGACAGTCGGACTGTCGGGTGTCGTGACTTCCAACCGCTAAACTACCAGGAAGTCCATTGGACAGCCGCCGTCCGAATTTCCAACTTAATGGGCACGCTTTACGTTGCAAATTCCATCCGATCAGGCGTCGATATGCACGCAGCTATTATGCACATATAAGCATCCCCTAATATGCAAGTTTACGGTCAGTGGGCAAGCGTTTTTTGAGAAAGCAATTCACTAGACAGTCTGGTTTGATTAAATTCGGTGCCAGAAGAGGTTAAAACAAACCTAATTCGTCAAATTGAGCAACTGTGTGTGTGAATTCTTTCCGGCTGCATTTGTAATCGAGACACTCGCCGCAGTTCAAGGAAATAGAGCATAATTAACAGCAGCCGAAGCATATACCTGGAGATCACAAGAGCGCCAGTCGTCTCCTTGTCTAGGCGGTGAGTAATCTGCAGGGTATCCACCTCGTCGTAAGGTCCAAGACGCAGTTTATGAGCCAGTCTGGGCAGTAGGCTGTCCACACTAAACGACTGGCCAGGTCCACCTATAAGCGAAACGGCGAAGATAAGTCAGTTGAAGAGTTAGGGAACTCACTTCGCAGTTAGATCTCAATACCTGCTGGTTGTAGCCTAGCTCCATATACAACTACGTCAGTTCGTGTTTCAGTTTAGCTTAAATAGAACAAGGGACTCGGGCACATAGGCAGTTGAATAATGTTTGTAGCTTAGATCAAAATACGCCAGTTGGTGTTTCGTTAGAGGTTAAATAAAACAACGGGCTCGAGACGTACAGGGAGTAATGCCGTCCTCCCGAACAAGTGACTCGGGTGTTGAGGCCTGTTTCATGCAGATTTCTAGATCAGGTCATCGATCGGGCCATGTCTCCTTCGAACACGGCTTAAATCACATCTCACGTCTGGACCAAAGTTGTCAAATGCAAGACGAGTAGATGGGGCAAAACTACGACAAGCCAGCACAGTTGAGACCCCAAACACAGAAATCCCGACCCCGATAGCCGATGATGGTCCTAGAACTAATCAGTCGTCAACTTGATGGTCGGCACTTCGCATTCATGCTTTCCACTCAACCGGGGCTTTGTTAGGTGTCGGTGTAGTGCGACAGGGAGGCTGCACAAAAAGAAGACGCCCCATCAGCCTTTTCCTCCAACATTTTCCAACTCTCCTCTAAAATACTGCCATTTCACGATGCCTGCTTTATCTGCGTAAAGGCGAAATTCCTGCGGCCAAATCCAGACCACTCAGAGAGTAAACTAAACCCGTGAGTCCTGATCTCGGTGTATGAGATACCGGATTCATTGTTCAGGCCTGTTTTCGTGAGCAATCGGAAGACGATCTGTCCAAGGAAATCTCTGATTCGTCCGTTGCCGATTGCATACTTAACCTTCGTGACCAGTTGTTCATCGATCAGTACAGCACAGGCTTTGATTTTTCACTTGTCACCCAACTTACTGCTTACCCCCTGCCGCCGCTAAACCATTTTTGTCTTTCACGACATCCTCTATCAACTCACGGGTTCTAGTCGCTATCTATGTCTGCGGAGGGGATTGATTTAAATTTTCAGCAGTTCACTGAACCCGTATTTGGATCGCAAATTCGATACGGATAGTAACCGATCGTTACTCGTAGGTGGGACTCGAGCGCTAGTGTGCCTGCGGTATAAACATACTCGACGTTGCTGGGAGGATTTTCGTCGTCGTCATTGTCAGACATGGCAATAGCACAAAAACTGAACCAAATCGGATTTCGAAATCAGCGCGGATATGCTGGCCAGATATGCACACTGCGGTGCGTTTTTGATTAAGCAACCCAACGGCACTTTGGTTCGTTGACTTCGCCGTAACATTTGATTCCGTAAATAGCATGCCCCTGCAATGGAGAAAGGAATTATCTAGTACGTTTGCACAAATCGCTCCCATGATCAGGACCCATTGATGATCCATCACTGCGTGAGTTCTGGCCAAACATAATCTCATTCACTGCTTGATATTCGATCCGTCGATCCGATGCTTCCAACGTTCTAAATTGGTTGCCGCATGAGATACGATTGGTAGCATCATCGATGTCGGTTAAATCAAGTCTGATCACAACAGGCGAAGCTGGCACAGCTCGAATTCAGCGTGCAGTTTCCTAAAAAGCAGGAAATCCATTTCGGTCTAACACGGAAGTATGGTCCCGAGCCAAATTCGTGGGGACTACCTTCTTCGAAGTCCTAATTGTAACCCTGACCCTAACCTTCTCTATTCGCAATACATGGAGCTCATATTCTCGGTCCCATCTCATTGTCTTACTATCAACATGCGCCACGTTCCTCGCTCTGAAGTGTAATGGTTCCTTTTTAATGATGCCCTCGTGACAACTCTATTTGATGGGACAACGTCTTGAGGCCGTGTTTATTCAGAGTTATATCCATAAGTCTTATGTGTGGCACGCGTAGACTGGTAAGTTAGACTGTGTTTACGCTCATTTGCGATTCCCTCAACTTCACTCTGTCAGTTCGATGCGAGTGAGGTGCGTACTACGAAAGTCTGCTACGACAAAAACGAATCCACGCGCAAGGCACCAAAGTGGCCACTTGCAGCCGTCAACTGCACTGCACTCCCACACCGGTGCACTTGCTTTACTCAGTCAGCATACGCTGCGTGAGTTGTCAACACCGGCGTGCAGAGTGAACACTCAGCCTGACTCGCTCTGCACGTCCGACCAATCAGAAGACAGCTAGCGAGCTCATCTAAGTACATCGATGCGACCACCCCCAGAGTGCAGGGCCTCGCCATGGCATGTCAAGCGGCGCGTGCGGTACAGCAGATAAGTGCACGAGGCGGCTCCGGAGAAAAGCAAGCTTGATGGTTTAGAGTAGCACAATTTCAATTAGTCTAGGAGAAAGCAACAGACAAACGCGAAGATCCACGGTCAGAATTGCCGGCAAATACTGGCATAAGTCACGCTTTACCACAGAAATCCGACAGCCGAAGAACTAAAAGAGAGCGCTCGTGTTTTGGCATTGAACGATGCATTTAACTTATGCTCACCGAAAAAAATGGGTCAAGAATACGAAGTCAGGCGTAAGCGGATCGCCGTTATACTACCCAAATAGTAGTATTAAACGCAACAACACAACGTCATGCTTGCTCTAAAACACTATTAAAGTTTGCCTCAATTGAGGTGAAAATGAGCAGCCAATCCTAAGGATAACGGATAGGAGCAAAGGTAAAGGTACTGCATTAAGAAGCAGCAGTAGACATATCTGTATTGAAACTTTATTATGCTTACTAACAAAGAAATATGAACGTCTTAGTAATCTAGTGGACTTCGGGTCGAGTGGTAAGAAGATTCCGGTTGAGTAGTCGGCTTACTCTATTTGAATTGGGGATTAAGTCACGGCCCCCGGTCCGGGCCTCGTAGCTCAGACGATAAGCATGTTGGCTGGGCTCAAACCATGCCCTTGCTCTCAATAGTTTTAATCCCACTGGGGCTACCATGTCTCACAACTGAGTCAGTTGATATCACCGTGAAGTTGGGAGCGCCGTAGTAGGAAACACACGCCAGTTCCACCCGAGAACCAAACATTATAGAGGGTGGTCGTTTACGAGAGGACCGGGCATTCTCATAAGAATAGTTTTTTGTGTTTCCGCTATTATATATGGACGGTAACACTGTTTGAATGAGATAATGATGTTTCGTAGATTTCAGTGTCTGAGGCATTGTGGTGGGAAATGGTTCACCATCAGAAGCTCATTAGAAGTCCGAGGCCTGAAGTACTTACTTACTACTATTTTTACTTGTTACGGCTGTGATCATGCTTGATCTAGCCGGCCTCGATGATGTCACGGACGGTACCTCTCCACGCGTGACGATTGGCGGCAACGGATTTAGAGAGATCTACTCAGTCCTTTCTCAAGCGTTGGAGACCGAATACCGAATATCATGTCCTGACGGACGGAGTCGAGCCAGGTTTTGAGTTGATCCCCTCGTCGACGTTTCCAATTAGGTAACGGTTTTAATTCGAGGGCAGTGGCACTGAGCTCGTAAGGTTGACGACGAAGAACATGTCCAAACTACCTCAGTCGTCTTTCCTAAATGGCCTGGTATATCCTTGTGATTTTGTCACAGCGAGTGCGGACTGTCTCATCAGAGACGAAGTCGGTGTACTTCACTCGAAGGATGCTCCTCAAGCAGTAGTGGTCAAAGACTCCCAGCTTCCGTTCATCCTCCACGTGCATAGCCAACATTCGCATCCGTATAGGAAAACGGACCGCACAGATGCACGGTACACGCGGACTTTTATGGAGATAGAAATATCGCGTCGGGTCCATAGGCACTTCCGAAGGCTAGAGAAAGCTCGTCGTGCAGCGTCAACTAGAGAAACAATGTCATTTTTACTCAGGCCATTCGGCAGCAACTTCGCTCCGAGGTATTTGAAATTGACTACTTCTTCAAGTTGACAGCCACTAATCTCGAGAGGTGCCTTCTCTTGGGCAAGGATACAGCAGTGTTTATGGACAAACCGACTAATTTCGCGACCTCGTTCACCCGTGACATTGTAGACTGTAGTCCTCCCATCACATGTCAAAATTCTGCGAAAATTCCCATTTCTACGATTGAAAAGTCATGTTGGCAAACGATCGTTTTCGGTCATTCATCGTCAGGCCATTACATGACATGGGGACTAAAATTGGTCAATTAATTAGCGTTTATATAATCGTCAGGTTGGAGAATAGGGGGAGGAAAAGGGTGAAGGTAATTAAGCAGCAGTGCTTTACCTCGCCTCCGGAATACGGGCGCCTGCGCGGGATTTTACTTGTACTTGTTACGGCTGTGATCATGCCTGATCTAGCCGGCCTCAATGATGTCACGAACGGTACCTCTCCATGCGTGGCGATTGGCGGCAGCGGATCTCGAAAGCTCCACCCAGCCCCTTCTCCAGCGACGGAGGCCGAAGATAGAAGGTCCAAGAACTGCTTCCATGTCTTGACGGACGGTGTCTAGCCAGGTATTCAGTTGCCCTCCTCTTCGACGTTTCCAGGTGGGCAGCGGTGCCAGGTCGAGGGCAGCATAGGAAAGCTCGTGGGGCGGACGACGGAGAACGTGTTCAAACCACCTCAGTCGCCTTTCTTGAATGGCCTGAGATATCCTCGTGATAGGATCGCAGCGGATGCGGACTGTCTCATTTGAGATGAAGTCGCTATACTTAATTCGCAGGATCGTCCTCAGGCACTGGTGGTCAAAGACCTCCAGTCTTCGCTCATCTTCAGCGCGTACAGCCCAGCATGCACAACCATAGAGGAGGACTGACCGGATGGATGCACGGTATACACGAATCTTCGTGGCGATGGAGATGTCACGTCGGATCCATAGGCGCTTTAGAAGGATTGAAAAAACCCAGCGAGCAGCATCGATATGGGAGACAATGTCGTCCTAGCTCTGCCCATTCGGTAGCAGCCTCGCCTCGAGGTATTTAAAGCTGTCTACTTCTTCAAGTTGATGGCCATTAATCCCCAGGGGTGCCTTTTACTGGTCAGGGATGCAGCTCGAGAACAACTTCGTCTTTCCGGAATTTATGGACATGCCTACCGACATAGCGATCTCATTTAACCGCGACACTACTGACTGTAGACCATCAAAGTTTGAGGCTAACAGCGCAATATCATCGGCGTAGTCAAGATCAGTAAGTCGGCGTCCGGGTGCAAGTTAAACACCATCCTCTTTATGTAGGGCTTTGCCGAGAATCCAGTCAATGACGTTGTTAAACAGAATGGGCGAAAGGACGCAGCCCTGTCAGATACCAGACCGGATTTCGACCGACTGAGAGAGATTGTTGTGGACCAGGACTCGTGCGGTGGTAGACCGATAGTAGGCCTTAATCATCCCAATGAGTTTGGTAGGCACTCCATTCAGTTCCATTATTCGCCACAGGGACTCACGATGGATGGAATCGAATGCGGCGGTAAAGTCGACAAAGCAAAGGGCCGCCGGTTGCTGGTAGCTATGGCTGAATTCTAGAGTGCGCCTCAGTGTGAATATTTGATCCGCACATCCACGCCCAGCTCGAAATCTGGCTTGGTTGGGTCGTGTCCTGGAGTCACGTACAGACTGGAAGCGCCTGAGAAGAACAACAGCGAAGATCTTTGCAGCAGCACATCTTGTCTTATCTCCCTTCTTGTGGACAGGTACAAGGATACCTGAGCCCCAGTCATCGGGAACGGTCTCTTCTCGCCACGCCTGTACAATCACCTCATGGAGCCGAGGAGCCAGGGTGTCGACACAGGACTTGTAGATTTCTGCAGGAATACCGTCCTCTCCGCACGCCTTGTTGTTGCGTAGCCTCTGCATTGTATCGGTAACTTCGCCTTCGGAAGGGATGTCACACGACACTGCGAAGGCAGGAGAGGATTGAAACTCCGCTGTGGAGGAGAGGAAGGGTGTAATGGGTTGGTCGTCAAAGTTGAGTAGGTGCTCGAAGTGTTCACGCCAGCGATCGACCTTGGCCAAGTTGTCGGCAATAAACCCTCCATTCACATCGCGAACAGAATCACAGAGTGTCGGGGGCTTTCCACTAACCTGGCGTATGATTTGGTATAATTTTCGGGTGTCACCAGCATTAGAAGCCTGCTCCATAGAAGTCGCCGTTTCGGACCAATGCTTCTGTCGGTCATCTCTAGCCGACTTTGCTGTCAGCTTTCGAAGTTGGCGGAAGGAGGCATCGTTCCGGGACCTGGCTCGAGTCGTCTCAGCCGATAGCTGCAGGGCTCTTCCGCTGATCCAGTCACTGCGGCGCTGCTGAGTGAATCCGAGAATCTCCGCAGCTGCCCCATAGATAGATGTCTTCAGTGATGGCCACTTGCTACGGCCCTCGTTGTCAGCCTGGGTCACAAGACGGGACTGGATTTCTGTGCTTAGAGCCTCGGTAGTGTTGGTTTGCCGGAGCTTTGCGACATCAAGGCGTCTCGCACGTGGCAGTTTGGGCACAGATGAGAGGTGAACCTTCAGGCGCGTGCGAACGAGAACATGGTCAGACCTGTGGACGTTACCAGTTTCGGCACTTCGAATCGATCTGATATCGTGGACCCAGCTGCGAAACCGTGAACCAACTAGAATGTAATCGATCTGACTGGCGGTACGGCCATCGTTCGAATGCCAAGTCAGTAGATGTTTGTGACGATGCTGAAAGCATGTGTTGGTAACAAACAGTCAGTCCTGTTCGGCAAACTGCAGCATCCTCTCACCATTGTCCGTTCGAGAGCCAAGCCCAAAACGACCAAGAAGGTGGCTGTTTGTCGGGTCACCGGGTTCAGTCCGGCCATTCCAGTCCCCGGCAACAAGTGTCTGTGTGTCGTAGCCCATAGTTGGATCAGGAATCCCCGCCGGAATCCAAACTGGGAGTAGTTGGGAGACGGAGAAAAGCCGCGACCTCGACCGGCTTGAGCCACAGATCCGCGGGAGTGAGGTGGGTGCCTGGCCGAGAACTGAAGGCGAACAGATGACGGCAGTCATGCGGCGAGACGCCGCAGTCGGGTATGGATGGGTCGAGCCGGTGCTGGTACTGGCGAAGGAGCATACAGTAGCCACTGCGTAGCTGCGCTAGAGTACAGCGAGTGACCCTCGGGAGATGTCGTTCCGAGGCCGCGATCGGAGGTGGATAGCCACCCAAAAGGACCGGGGGACGGTAACCTCGTTTCTCCTCGACAACGAATCTCTGGTGGAGACGCTGGAAGCCTGTCTTGGTGGCAAAGCTATCAACAGGTAGATCCGCGAGAGACGAGGCAACAGCTTCCTTGTGGAGTGCTCGAATAGACGGCCGGACGTTGCGGCAGGGCTCGGGAGCGGTGCAACGGTGATGATTGGGATGGCCGGGTTGCGAACAACTCCACCAGAACTGCTGGCTAAGGAGAGTGTTGTGATGGGCGACCGGTAGAACAGAAGCCTCCGCATGAAGATGGTCTATAGGCGACATTTTATAGCAACCCGTGATCGTGCGGAGGGCAGCGTTTTGGGCTGACTGGAGGCGGCGGAGGCTGGAAGAGCTCATCGTAAGAGACCAGATTGATGCCGCATAAGTGAGGTGCGGCTTGGCCAGCGCCTTGAAAGCAGTCGACAGAGTCTCTTTCGCGCAGCCCCCGGATGTGCCTGTTAGAGCCTTGAGGACCTTGGTGCAGCGGCTTACTTTGCTTGCGGTCTCCCTGGCATGGTCTGCGAACGTGAAGAGCGGATCAAAACGCACACCAAGGAGTTTGGGCTTGCGGACGAGCGGTAAGGACGCCCCATTGACGGTGATGACCGGGGGACGATTGAACTCCTTCGGATCAAGCGTAAAAACAGTTACGGACGACATGGCTGCCGAGATCGTCATTCCGCGCTGGGTGAGGAAGTTTTCGACAACAGGCATGAACTCCGTGAGGAGTTGTGCAGCCTGATCGATGTGATGGTGCCGGCAAAAGAACATAACATCGTCCGCATAGGATACCACTTGCACAGGTGCCCGGGGGAGTGGGAGCTCTCGCATGTAGATGTAAAAGAGCGTCGGGCTGAGCACAGAGCCTTGAGGGACGCTACAGGTCTGCTTACGGGGCTTAGAGAGAGCGCCCCGGACGAGGACACGATAGTGACGGCCACGGATGTAAGCCGCCAACCATCGGACCAGGCCAGTCGGGACGTTCAATGAGACCAAGTCCTGCAGGAGCTGATCGTGGCGGACGCAGTCAAAGGCTCGTAACAGGTCATTTGAGACTGCCACGGTCCGTGAAGCAGGCTTCTATTGATTGAAGCCCTCGAGGATAGCGTCGCTGAGCTCGAAAAGCGCCGCTGTAGTTCCACGACCCGATCGGAAACCAATTTGGTGGCAAGATAGTTCCGCCACAGACGTCAGAATTGGGTGGATGAGCCGTTCCAGGATCTTCGTCAATGAACTGAGGAGGGCAATTGGACGATAAGAGGTCGCTACGCAGGGGTCCTTACCCACTTTGACCAGGGGGATGATGATCGACTGGCGCCAGCAATCAGGGATGATTAAAGTTCCCAGTGAAAGGTTGAAGAAGGCGGCAAGGTAGGCAGCCACCTTCGGGCCGATGTGGCGCACATGGATAGGCGCCAGACCATCTGGTCCTAAGGCTTTCGAAGCTCTCATTTTCTTGACGGCGGTGAGGATGGCATCAGCCGAAAAGGAAATATCTGGGGGCGGGGCTTTATGGAGGAGGCGAAGAAGGGGGCGCTGGCTTTTGGGACTGGGCGCCGAGCGGGGCGAGAACAGCTTGTTCATCTTCGCGGCGATCTTACCGTTGGTGGAAATGAACTTGCCGTCCCCAAAGCTAATAGACTGGTTTGATGTATCAGCCCGGAGTTTGGTCAGGTTGCGTAAAAGCTTCCAAGTGGCAGCTGAGTTGCCGCTGAAATTACAATCTGAAACTAGTTCATGCCAGCGTTGGCGTTTGCCATCGTTGATAGTCTTAGTGATTAAGCCATTCAGTTCGCCAACGCGCGGGTCACTGGCATCACGCGCTCGTATTTCGTCTCTCTCTCGTTCCAGGCGGGAGGCTTCGGGCGGATAGTTAGGACGGAGAAAGGGAATGCGGCCGTTAGGGATGTGGTGACTTGCTGCTGCCAGGAGTAGGCGACGAAGGGCTCGCTCCGCCATGTGGACACAAGTGGGAGGCGGAAGGCCGTCGATCTCGGCTTCGCATTTGGTCGTGAACGCTGCCTAAACGGCTTTCTTGAAATTAATGAAGTGCCGGTCGAAGATCTTGATACGCTCGGCGGTGGTGGCCAATTCGAGTACAATGGGGAGGTGGTCACTAACCAGGCTGATTTCCATGTTCCACATGGTGGAGACAACCAGACTGAAACTGGCGAGGGAAACATCGGGCGAGCTGGAGGCGCCGTTGGTCGGGAGCCGCGTTTGGCTGTTCTCGTTGAGAACGGCAAAGGGGGCGTGTTCTATTTCATCAGCCAGAGCTTCTCCTCGGGGGTCGGCTACCAAGTTAGAGCACCACAGGTCATGGTGGGCGTTGAAGTCACCTAGCACCAAACTGTCTCCAGAAGGTAAGTAGGGAGCGATAGAGGCGGTGAAACCGGGAGGACAACTGGAATTTGGAGGGATATACACGTTCACGACGGTTAGCGGCGCCGGACCAATGTCAAGGGAAATCGCCAGTACTTCTGTGGGATCGGCTCCAAGCAGGGGTAGCTGGTGACGGGCAATGGATTTGTCCACCAGGAAGGCGAAACCTCCGCCTTTGTTGCGGCCGCGGTCGCGACGGACAATCGTGTAATCGGCACAGGAAGGGACCTTAGTGGAGTTAGACCACTTTGTCTCTTGGATAGCCGCCACAGCTATGCTGCGCGAGCGCATGAAGGCCAGGAGCTGGTCAAGCTTCCCAAGGAGGCCGTTGGCGTTGAATTGTAAGATTTTAAGACCAGGTGGTGAGGCAAGGTCAGAGACCAGAGGATTTGGGTTGAGGACTGGACGGGCTGGAGGCATGGAGATCGGTGGGGGCACGGGACAGCTGGGACACGCGAAGGCGGGCAACCAATCGGCAGCCTTGGTGAGGCCACTGCAGCGGAGATGGCACCAGCCATTGCAGGAGCCGCAACGTACAGACCAGTCGCGGCGGCCCAGACGGACTCGGCAGAACGAGCAGTACCAGAGAGGTCCAGGGTTGGCCTCGATTCCGGCGGCGAGGAGTCGGAGCAGCGTGGCCGATAGGGGCTGTTCCGTCATCAAAAACACGGATTGGGCGGAAGGGAGAGTTGATCCAACGTAGGGAGATGGGTGTAGCAGACCTTGGCCGCCGGGAGAGCGGGTGGGAACGCGATTCGTAGACGCGTCTGCTGTGGTTCCCCTCCGGCAACTAGTAGCAGATCTCGGCGAGGGAGTCGTTCGGCTAGCTCCTGCAGCTGCGAGTAGAAATTATCTTTCTATTGCTGTTCAGCCGTCGACGTAGGTGCATACACAGATACGACCGAGATGTTCGTAAAATGGCCTTTTAGTCGAACATAGGCCATTCGGTCGTTGACTGGATCCCATGCTAGTAGTGTACGGTTAGCTTCTTCCGAGAGGGCAATAGCCACACCGTGTCTACCAGGTGAGTCACTCGGACCGCTGTGATACAAGGTGAAATGAGAATCGACCCCCGGGATTTTGATTTCTCGGGCGCCTGAGTCGGGGAGTTGGACCTCTGACAAGCAACAAACATCCACGTGATATTCATGGAGACTGTGCGCTGTCAGACTTTGAGTACCAGGTTCCAGAAATGTTCGCACATTCCAGCATCCAATACCAAGAGTCCGTTTTTTGTTTAGCAGTCCAGCTTGCACATTATTCGCCCGCACCACTGGACAAGGGTTGCGGAGCGCGTCGGTTCCCGCGGACGCCGTAGCATGGGTCGTAAAATCGTAAGTTGACATGTTCATGAGGTTTCTTGGGAATTTTGAATACAGGCGGGTCCCCAACGGCTGCTCGGATTCTTTGTTCGAGGTTGTATCCTCTAGCACTTTGGCTCAAGAACCTAACCACAAAGCAGTGGTGTTGGTGGCAAGCAAATCTATTTAATGGCAGTTCACGCTCGCCATGTCACAGTGCCGTCATTGGGCCTTGCGGCATTTTATAAGGCAGTCGATGCGCCAGACCTCAGCCCACCGCGCCCTGGTAACTGTCGCTGCTGCGTCCGCGACTGCTTATTCGCCAGACCCGGGAGCCTGCTTATTTCGCAACTAACCTTCACTGAAGGCCGCGCCACTATCCGCCACCCGTGGACGCGTCAGGTAGCCTGCAGCTTGGCTAACGGGTAACCCTCCTTTCCCGGGTAACCCGCCTTCAGCGTGCGCGGGTAGGACGCTGGTTGCCATGCGCAGATGAGACAAGGGGGATGTTCTCGCGGTCAGCGGGTTGAGTTCTGTAGGTCAGCCGCGCAGCTTGCGCTTCGTGGCTTCGTTTTCTGTGGCTTCAAGAGGTGCTGGAGTTCCGGGTGCAGTCGGCCAAGTGAGGCAGATGGCTTGTACCAGCACCTTTTGACAACATAGAGTGGGTCAGGAGACGAGGGAAAACCCAGCTGTTTAATTACCCTCAGCCTTTTCCTCTCCTCCCTTCCCCAACCTGACGATTATATAAACGATGTAATTAATTGACCAATTTTATTCCCCAAGTCATGTACTGGCCAGACGATGAATGACCGAAAACGATTGTTTGCCAACACGACATGTAAAGATGTTTGCTAGTTAAGTTGATGGTTGCAGTACCGGAAATTGCGGGTTCAGTGGAGCCTTGGGTGACGGGGAGCCCCACCTACGAGCATTTCAGATAACGAGAGAGTCACTGGCAGACATTTTGTTTCGGTCGATGAACTTCTGTAGTGGGCCGTTGCCTGCCGATGTCTGGCTTTCCTGTCGTGGCCTCAATCTGTCTGTAGATTAAGGTCGTTGCGGTTGCCAGACTTACTAGCGCGCGTGTCGTGGACCAACCACGCACTGTCCAACCAATCACAGGCCGACCTAGCCAATGAACGCGCTCTATCTGTCTATTGGCCTGATTGCTCTCAAACAGTCATTTGGGACCCGGTCGATCTCCTTGGTGGTCGGGCTCTCCCAAGTCAATCTTCTCTCATCTATTCTCCTTTCCTTGTGTACACAATATACCCTTCCTCCTGCTTTGGCCTTTATCGACTTCTCCTGCACCAAGTAACCATGGTCTGAAGATCGCAGTTGCTGGGTTTAACTCACTTCACCCGCTGCGATACTTTCGTTCAGTTAACGAGCTGCCAGCGCGTATGTGTGCCGTTAAGTCTTGCTCCCAGGGCATGGTTCTCAGTCACTTGCAGTCCAACCAGTGAACTGATGCAGTTTTATTGGCTACGATTCGCATGACCAGTGTGTCACATGACGAGCTCGGTGTCGGAACGGATAAAACTCCTTTACGGAGGCTCTACTGTACTTGGAATCCTGTATAATTGACAAACCTGACGTGGCTCAAATAATTTACCGAGAGGCCGACGAACACGCATTCTTCGTGCTCCCACTAGACAGGAAACTTTGTTCGGCAACTTTACTACATGTATGAAGACGAAAGGCTTCAAATGGCAGGACTTTCGACCTTTTGCTCCGCGACCAACGGGTGAAATTGGAAGTCGAAAAAAAACAATCGGTCATCATCATCAAGGAACTCCTGTTGGGTTACTCGTCGGAATGTGATAGACAATGCGAGGTTGTGGAACGATTTTGGGGGCTAGTAGATGAGGTCTGAAGCCAGCAGTTAATCGCTATTTACTAAAAGCGGTAAGAACACAGCAACACAATTAGAAGTAAGCCTGCTTCACTTAAAAAAAGATTTCCAGCCCGGTAAAAAAGACTTACCGTGGGAGGAGATTCCTGGCGGTTTGTTGAGCACAACGATGTTCTCTGGAAGGCAAGCAAAATGATAAGTTTTGTTCAAACGATGCGCTTTAAAAGATTATAGCACTATGTGTGAAACTAAGAGACGGTAAGAGAGTATGGAGCGAGGGTGCTTAAGTTATGGGTGACACATGCAGCTACGGGGGCCAGGTCACATCATACAGCCGGTTTTCGGTCAAGTTTGTGAATCAGGCAGGCACCCTCTGCATAGTCATTATCTATACAGTTTCTAATCAGCAATGGAACAAAGAAGCTACAAGAATAAACTCGGGAGATTCGCACTTGGTGGACTAGGAAGGGATTGTTTGTAAGGTTCTCCGGGCGAACCATAAGAAAAGGAACCGTCCAGGGAAAGTAAAGGCTAGGGTTAAAAGGGAGGATTAGGGTCGCGTTTAATTTTTTGGTTAGGATTGATGATAGAGTCTTCACATTTAGCGGAAGTTTATTTTATTCGGGGACCTTCTATTCCTGTGTCCTATCGAGGGGCCGGGAATATCTAAACAAGATCAACTGCCAGACGAGCTCACTTTTTTTCAAACAGAAACAGGTCAAACGAGCAAAGGAGGTCGACAAGGACAGAAATGCCAAAACACAGTCTCTGACTGAGTGGACCCCTAAAAGTCCTTCCAGCGACGAAAACAACGCTTAATACAAGTACCAAGGATGCACCCAAACTGAGAACTTGACATGAAGCAGCCAAATAAAATCAACAAACAAACGCCACCATCTGTTTGTATCAGAATTCCCTGATTTGGAAAACGAACGCGCTTGGGGGGAAAAATTAGAGGGGGTAGTAAAGCCCAGCTTAGGCCTGAATCGCGCCGTGGCTGCTGGAATGGTGACTTGTTTCACTTAGATAGTACAGCGGAAACTGGGTAATAAGCCAGAACTTATTATTCCAGTTTTCCTTTTTTTTATTTACCATTCCTTTCTGCATAAGTACTGGTCAGTATGAAACTGTCTGCGAGGGTTGGAGCTTGAGACCCAAGGCGAAAGGGGACGAGAACGTCCGGTAACCTGGTTGGAAAAATTCCTCCATCTACGATAGCGAATATTCCACACGGCAACCGGCAAGACAACCGGGCCGTGGATCTGTTAGGCTTAATTCTTAGTAACGGAAGAGTTCGGGTTCGAATCCCAAGGTATCCTAACCTGAGAAGGGGGTGGCTGGCTGATGATAGCTAATGAGCTCAAAACGGCCATTCTAGTCTTCCCTGTCTTTGAAGGTACTTCTTCCTACATGAACACTGGTCACCACGCGGCTGGAAAACGCAGCTTCCTGTTTTTCTGCGTGATATGGCTTGACTGCGAGCTGCTCCTAGTCCTGATTCACCTTAACCGTCGGGACTATGTCTGGGCATTTAACGGAACCATTCGTAAGCAACGGCAAAAGAACAAGGAACTCCGCGAAATTATTGGCACTAACAGCAAAAATAATAAGAAAAATGTAAAGGCAAAGGTATTTTTCCACAACAACAGAAAGCGAAAGTCAAACTGCCGTGGAGATAGCCAATCAAAGATGTGTCGAAAGACATATCTGTGACGCTTTCGATATGAAGAATTGTAAAAACCCTAACTGTACCAGTGATTATAACCTTAGCTCACAAACATGCAGTTTTTCGTTTGAATTTAATCATATAACGATCGAAAAAAAACGAGGATATTAGAGAAATTGAAAAACCATGAGAATGTGTGAATAATGGTACGTCTTGTTATCCTAAGCTTGCCTTTAGTTTAAGTCTCGCAGTGGCGGTTCAGGTTAGGAATTGACGACTTACCTTGGCTAAAGATGATGCAACGTCGAAGAACTTCCGTTGCCTCGTCCTCAGTCAGTTTGTAGAACTTGACTGCATCGTCGTCGGGAATACGAAAACCCTGTGAGTCGCGCCGGTTTAAGAAGACAGCTGCCTGCCGACTGCGGTCAAAATCGATCGCTGAAAATGTAAAAATACGAGTGTCCGAGTTGAAAACAAGGATAAAAGTTCAATACAGTCAAAATGGGGGTTTGGGGTCCCGGATTCGGAGTCCGCAGCATGCGCGCTCTTGGAACGAGGCTTAATACCGAAGTCTGAGGATTGGAGATAAAACGTAGCAATCAGGGGTTCTGGATCAAGAATCAAGTCGATGCCACACGTGTCCATGTCATATGTGAATGAAATGGGCATCAGAGTACAATCTTTTGAAACGCCGGATCGAATATCAAACAGCGAATGAGACGATGGTTGGCCAGAACTCACGTACTTGTGGAACAATAATAGGCACTGACCATGGAAGCAATTTGTGTTGACCTTCTTGACAATTCCATAATCTATCACAAGAACTCATTATGAACGGAATCAGACGCTGTGGTGAATTCAACGAAGCGGAGGACCGTTTGATTACTGTTTTCATGTCGTGCTTGATAATGGCAAGGCCTAAACGTCGAGTTTGTTTATGCCGAATTAGTTGCTGAACTCTGTCCCATATTACTTGTTGAATACATGCACAAGAATGCTCGAGTCCCGGTCACTATTAACGACCGCATCTCTCCACGTTTGTTAAATCGCTCCGTGGAGCCTGCGCAGCAGATGTTCAACGCAAGTTTTTGAAACCATCAGTGGGAATACTGTTTTCTCTTGACGGAGACGACCGTTTGGTTGCTGAAAGTGAAACTTACGATTCTGCCTTAGTGAGGATACTAAGCCGGTGTGTCCATATTCAGTTAGCGATCAGATATAGTTGGGTTGCGTCTTTGTGTCACGGTGAAGATCACCCCAAAAAAGTCGATTATGTATATACCGCAGTATCTCTCACACCTTTTCCCATATAGCATTCTTAAGACAGGAGCAAGGATGTCCAAGTCCCAGTCATTAGAAATGACAATATTTGTCTACGCTTCCTCAATCCTTTTACGCAACTAGAGCGTATACGAAAGGATTGTAAACTTCGGTGGGGATACCGACCTCTCTAGACGCAGGATCTTTTAGAAAACCCAGTTAAAGGCATTTTTGACGTCGAACTGAATATCGAACAGATGTTAAAGGTGATGTTGGAACGAAAAGGCAGTCTTGGCAGGTTCAAAAGTTACTATTTCCGCACCAAAGAGCCAAGCATAAAACAGCCACTGAGGGGACGGTTTGAAGAGTTGCCGGGCCCAGTACTCAGCCACCCTAACCCCCCGCCACAATCAGTAAACCGTGGCAAGCAATTCCTTCAACTTTCTTTCACAGCTAAGAATACATTATTTGTTCATTCTGCTGGTCACAATGAGTCAAGTCTATGTGTTGGCGTATCCACGATCCGAATGCAAGTTCAGTAGACTGCGGAGCATTTAAATTAAGTGACGAAGTTGAGGATAAGTGAAAACCAAAGACTCACTGTGTCCTGTGTACTGATTGATGGACAACTGGTCGCGAACACCGCGTATGCAATCGGCAACGGACTCATCAGAGGCCTCTTTCGCCGGATCCTCCAGCGGTTGCTCACGAAAATAGGTCTGATCGATGAAGCTGGCATCTTCCACGCCCAGATCAGGACTCACGGGTTTTGTGGACTCTCCAGGCGGTCTGGATTTGGCCACCGGAAGGTCGTCTAAAAGTAAATAAATCAGTCACCGTGAAAAAGCAGCATTTTAGATGGGGAGGTTCAAAGTTATAACACCTATTTCTGGATTGTCTGAAGGTGCCTTTCAGTCAAACATACTACGGAAGGAGTAAGTCAGTTGGCTTTTCGGTCTCTCTAGGTTAGGAGACCCCCGCGCAATAAGGTGCAAAATGTGCATCTTTTGCCCTAAAAAATTGGCAAAACAACAAATATTCTCAAAGTCTTCGGTCGGAGCGCTTGTCGTTGTAGTCGTCATGGAAATCTATAAGAGTCTCTTGGAAGCCAGCGATAAGCGTTCCGCAAATTCTATTATCCCGCAGACAGACTCCTGAGTCATAAAAGTCCTATCACTTACCTTCCCAAGTAAAATTCTGGCGCCATCAAGTCCGCTACCGTCATCGGCATCACAACAAAGGTCCCGATAATCACTGTTAAATCGAACAGCACATCGACATGGTTTGTGCTGCTGTAATGCTTAATAAAAACCAGGTCATGGCGTTTGTTAAGTGAACGCGTTGAGTCCGCGGGAACGCCCGCCAATTCTCGCGCGCGCATGTGACACGCGTTGGACAGAGGCTTCTTACAGGTTGTGTGTGGCACGCGTAGATGGGACTTGTAGCCCTATCAGTCACCGCGTTCGTACCCCTCTACAGCCGCCTTGCTCTTGTTTTACTGTCTCAAACGGGTGGTAGGTACCGTGCAAGCCTGCTCAACTACAAATGACTTAACGCGCACCTGTGGCGGTCGAATTCAAAATAAAACCATCGAATTCTGCCAAGTTAGTCTCTCTGGTGTACGAGTCCATACATCGGGGGCGGGTAAATCGACCCATTTGTGATTAACCTCACGGCTCGCGGTGGGGACCTCGTAGCCTAGTTGGCTGTACTGAAGCCCTCTCCTTGCTTGTGTGGGTTCGAATCTCACCGAGTTTTTCACAATTGAGTCAAACTAATTCCTCACTTAGCGAGGGACTATGCCTTTTTCAAGGACTTGTGTCTCTTACCAGTTTAAAAAGCTCAGTATTTGCAGCGCCGTACGATGGACCTGTCTACCTACCCCTACACTGTATTGGTCAAACAA
>JAYGXS010000001.1:10214128-10308707 GCA_036362985.1 Ligula intestinalis | reverse complement strand
TTCGCTCGCCAAAATTGTGTTCTGAATTATCTAATGGGAATTTTTGCGATTTAGATTACTCTTATCCTGTGTCTCGGTGGCGAAGTTGATTAGACGCTCAACTTCTGTAGGAGACGTCCGCGGTTCGAGTCCGACTTATCATGGCCCTTTTTCTTTCTAGCGGAGTGAATTCGACAGTTCGAGTCCAGGTGACGACAGACCGTTTTCTGACTCCTGCATATATGGATCGCTAAAGCCTTCAGCTGTCGTGCTCCTAGTAACTGTGTGTAAAGACATTGATGCATAAGTCTTTAATGAAACCGAAATATTTTACTAAAAATTTATTCACTGAAAACGGTAAATTTTCACTTGGTGGAGTGCAACACTGCAGCATTAGCCGCCTTAAAAATACAAATATCTTCATGTATTTCAGCTTTCCGGAGTGGCATTTCCTCCGAATAGTTGGATCATGCATCCGGGACCGGATTTTACTGTCCCCGACGCAACAGATTATATACGGTCGAGTCGCAGGAGCACTCATTTAATCGAAAAATATTTTCCTAGAAATAAATTTGTCGGTAACACTGTTGATGATTTTCCATATTTACGTATCATTCACAAACATGGTCACATTCACACTCTAATATCTGTATACAACCATTAGTGACTTAGTTAAAGAATGTCACTCCGAGCACTTGATCACTGTCGTAATACACAAAAATAGAAGCCAATCAACGAAGACATTTTTGATTGCCTCTGTTTGCCTCCGATGCCCCTACAAGATCACAGTCGATATTTCTCCTCGCTCCTCCTAGGACATTTCTACATCGATATCCCCCAGCAATTACGATCTAGGATATTGTGGCTGCAACCCTTCGTAATTTTCACGGCAGTACCCCAAACTGGTATAGTTTTAAATCTGATCGGAGTTGCCATACAGGAGATTCACTGATTAGGACCACTAGTCCTTATGCAAACGGCCCCAACACTTATTTTATGTCACAGGTTCCCCTTATCAGTTCCTTTACCCATCATTATCCACCCAAACCCGCAAACTTCTACATGCCTTCTCGCCTCCCCCATTCCTCCCAAACGCTCCAGAAGCTTAGTTTGGTTTATCCTCTCCGCATTTTTCCCTGCCAGAAAGCGAGGCCCCTAGATATCGCAGACCTTATCAGCCATCCATTACTGGCTTCCCGTATGCTTACAGCTTTTTACCCGTCAGTACTTATTCCACAAATAATAACGGCATACAGTTTGCATACCCACATTCAAATTCATTTTTATGAATAACGATAGCCATAGTCCTGCCACTCAAAACACACTAGATGTCATATTGGTTAATGCCAGGTCTGTTATCAATAAAATGGCTCAGCTGCGAGCTATTGCTTATGAGATAACGCTCGATGTTATATGCATAACATAATCTTTGACCCATCCAATCATTTCTGACTCCTCCCTTATCATAGACGAGTATGATCTCTATCGTCACGATGGCATTAATAATCGTGGTGGTGGTTGTCTCCTCTATATTAGAACGTCATTAAGGCACTTTCCATTTTATCTAAATAGCACGTCCTTCTCTGGAAATTACTGTTTTGCTTCTATTATCCTGTCGCCCCGGCAAAAGGCGATTATCGGATGTGTATATAATCCTCCTAACTATTCATCTGAAGAAGATGTAAATTTGTGTGAAATATTTAAGTTTATTTCAAAATCCTCTTTTGAAGTTAAAATTATTGCTGGAGATTTGAATTTTCCTGAAATCGACTGGCTTTCAAACTATTGTTCACCTAGATTTCAGCCTTTCCTAGATACTATTAATTTTTCGAACTGGTCTCAACTGGTTAGTTCCCCAGCAAGACAGAATCATCTCCTAGATCTGATTTTCACAAATGGTATTGCCCCTCTCTTCGTTGATTTTAAGCAGGACATCTTCCAAAGTGATCACACATTAATTCACGGTTGCCTTCCGCTTCCTTCTACGGAAAAGGCTAGTGCTAGTCGTACCTATCATGCGTGTGATCTCGCAGATATTAGCTCAATCAACAATTTTCTTGACTCATTAGATTTGCAGAGCCTCTCCTCCATTAACGACGCTGCATATCTTTCTGAACTCATGTCGGTCGTTTCTAATAAAATGCTCGAATTTTTGCCCACTAAAATTGCGAAACCCTACACACCAGAATCGACCGTCCCCCATTTGCTTTTGCCCCGACTAAAGAAATTAAGAGGCAACTGAAAGATCGATCTACAAGTTCGCTGTCTGTGCATCTAAGGATCGCAGAGATCATGGAATTAGCTTCAAAGATTCGACTGGCACGCGACCAGCACAGGGAATCTTGCGCCCTGAACGAGTCAAACTCTGCAAAATCGGTTGCACAACTGTTTCGTCGTAGGGCCGCCTCAGAACGAGGAATTGAAGTACCTCATTGCTCAATGAAAATAAAAAAATTGTACGAGATGAGTCTGATAAGGCTGAATTTTTCAATGCTTTCTTTGTGAAGCATTTTGCGACAGAATCCGAACCGGTCCCGTCGTTTCAACTGTATCCAGACAATACTCTCGGAAACATTGATTTTTCCATAGAATTAATTCGAAAGCAGATAATTTGTCTAAAATACTCGCAATCTTCGGGAACTGACGGTATTCCCAACACAGTTATCAAAAAAGTGTCGACCTTTACCAAATTACTAAGCCATATATTTTCAGTCTACCTCTAAAATGGTTACTTTCCTGACACTTGGAAAACATCCATTATTGTTCCAGTCTTTAAATCAGGATCTCGTTCAGACATAAATAACTACCGCGCTGTTCAAAAACCCCGGCCCTAGCTAAACTTATGGAGAAGGTAATTTTAACCAAATTCTCGATTTTTGCCTTAAAAAATAAGCTTTTAAGTGACTCGCAGCATGGTTTTCTACCCGGAAGGTCATGCGAGACGTGTCACTTAGCTTTTCTTAACCATGTCACTTCCCTCGGTAACGAGCAGCAATCCGTGATTGTTATCTACTTCGACCTGAGCAAAGCCTTCGACAAGGTACCGTACAGACGGCTTCTGGTAAAATTGGAAGCCAATGGCATCCGTCCCCCTCTCCTTGACTTCATCGGTTCCTACTTGTATAATCGCAACCAGAAGGTTCTAGTAGATAATACTTACTCCACTTCTCAGCTGATCACGAGTGGCGTTTTTCAAGGCACTGTCTTGGGTCTATTACTATTCATTCTCTACATAAACGAAATTTCGACGGTTCTAAAAAATTCACACAATCTCATTTATGCAGATGACCTCAAATGCATATACTCATCTTCAAAGGACATGGCAAGTATATGCGTTGATGAGATAAATGCGGACCTGCTTACACTCTCACGTTGTAGTGCTACCTGGCAGATGGAATTCTCTCCATCCAAGTGTAGTTTCATGTGTTTCGGTCCCACCAAGCTTCCTCGAGCCCTAGTTTTTCAAAATACTCCACTTTTAGAAAGATCCACTATGAAAGACTTAGGTCTAAGCTACACAAATAAACTAGCATTGTCACCTCATGTGAATCGAATATCTGCGAAGGCTGCACAGATATGTGGTTTTATATCACATAATATCTCCCTGCTGGAAATAAAGTTAAAACTTTATTGCATGTATGTTCTACCCATCCTAGAATACTCCTGTCCCCTCTTTGGTCTAATGAATGCTTCTGACCGCGGTAAGATTGAAAATGTACAAGGGGTATTTACTGGCAAAATATTCGCTCTTCCTCGATCCACTATTTCTTATATGGAGAGATTTCAGTTAGCGAACATGACATTTCTTTGGGTCAGAAGACTCGAAGCGGCCTTCTGCTTCCTTTTTTGCGTTAGCTCTACCCCTAACCTTCCACGAATCAACGCTCTCATTCCCGCAGATAGACCTTATGCCACTCGTAATTCCTCCAGGATTATTGCACCTCCCTACAGCTCCACTTCGAACCATTCTCACTTTTTTGCCTCCAAATATGCCTTCCTCTGGAATAATATTCCCCTCGAAATTAGGCTGTCGTCTATCTTAGCAGTTTTTCAAGTCAAATTACGTAAACACTTAACTTCGGAAGATAAAAAGTCCTTGTTATCCGTCTCCTTCCCAAACACACAACTTTTGGACTTTGAAAAGGGTCCCCCTGGTATCTGACGTGGTCATGTTTATATCAATTTTTTCCATTCATGTCTATTTCTTCCTCCTTTGAGTGATATTTGCAACGATGTTTCGTCCACTTCTCTGTTCGGCCATCATTGCCATTTTCTCCATTCTCCGTTTTAAACCCTGACGATAGGCTTTATTGTCTTTAGTCATGCTCACGGCGGTTCTGCTATTTTCGCCAGCTCGTCGCTGGACTCCGGAGTCTTTAAGGTCACATCGCCGGCGTTTCGTTGATGATCAGGCGACCTCTGGCATTCACCTTCTTGTCCGCGATGGCCTCCTCCGGTCTCACCTCCCTGATGGTTGATCATGAAGCCAGTCGGGCGGTGTAACAATGGGGAACGACAGCCTCTGCTGTTATATGATTTCTCCAATTACAGAAGCGTTTCCAACCCTTATTCGTTCTCATCAACAGTCCTGTCTCATTTGCACTACAATCAATCCTCTCGATCAACCCCCTTAATTTTGTTGAAGCAGTTTTTTCTCTTACGTTTTGTTTTTTTTTAAGCGGGGCTTCGCTGAAATCCGCCCCAGCTTAAATGGTAGGAGTTTTTTTTCACTGCTTACTCCTTAGTTCACCATGCGTTGACTACTATTTTAAAACGACGATATGTTGGTGAATATGAGTTAATCTATCAACACTACTAAACGCTCCCGCTGTCTATGTGGTTGTTTCATGGAGAGCAGCATTTATCAACTTTGTATTTGTTTTTCCACAGCACTAAGTTTGCAATTACGAGGCCCTTCGGGCCTAAAATATAAAAAATATCTAAAATTAATTAATTAATTAATTATCAACTCGTGCTGGAGACGCCGGTGTGGAAAACTGTTGAAGGCCTTCTGGAAACCAGTATAGGCCGCATCTTCCGTGCCTTTTGCACCGTAAGCTCTCGCCTAACTTTTCGTTGCATAATGCAAGTTTGTTACACGCGATCTTCGCCCTACTTATCCATAATTTGCAATGAACAAGAGGTTGTGTGATTTCAGGTACATTATCAACAACTGTTAGATGATCTTCCCTTAACTTCGCAATATAAGTAGGTCAGACTGACAGGTTTGCATTTTTTCGCAAATCCATTTCTGCCGCTTTTGAGTAGCGGTGTGATGTAGGCTATTTTCCAGATTGTGGGGAGACTAACAGTATCGAAAGTTTGCTGGTGCATGATGGATATTGATTTGCGTAACGTTCTACCAAGTTCAAAAAACCTCATCCAAAATCGCTTTTTCTTGAAGCAGAATATCTAAATAAGTGGTGTTCCTATGGTCTCCTCATAGGCAAAATGAATGGCGTTTCCCTAGTTAAAACATGCGAAGGAACTGTAGGAACCAGAAGAACAGAGAGAATGATCTTTTTAAGTTGGCGGACGTTGGCACCTCGACGTATGTCAAGGATGGTATACGTGTGTGTCCTCGTAGGCAAAGTGCAATTTGGTTGCCTTCTCCCCATTATTAATTCCCAGCTCCACCGTCTCCATTGGATATTAACGAGTAAAACTTGCCCTTCCTGCGAGGACCCCACAGAGTCTCTCCTTTCCACGGTGGCAGCCTTCAGCTACACCTTCTGATGACTGTCGCTGGAAAACTTGTGTATTACTTTTCCACCATTACTCATGACTGTTCTGTCCTTCCTTAATAAACCCTTGTATGATATCGAATAAATCGGCTTTCTAGCTTGTTGGAGGACTGTTACACCGCAGATCACACTGACCTCGTCCACCTTCAAAACGTTCCCCGACCATACGCCAACATGCCTTTCAGTTCTTGAATACAGTCATTCACGAAATTGTCCGCTGCTTCTGGCTTGGGTCGCCTCGAGAAAACACCAACCACGAAAGGCTACCCGAAAGCCGGGTGACAAATCCGGCCAAGAATTGGCTAGAGGCATTTATAAGACAATTTGAATAACCTCGTTCCATCAATATGCAGCTGCACGCGAAGTTCTGGAATGAGTGTCGACGGCTGAAGCTAAACCTCATTGAACTGACCTTGTTCAAGGCCTGGATATGCACTGCTCCCGTTTCGCAAAGACTTGATAATACAAGTTTTGGTGTTCCTTATATCGTTTGCAAACGTTCTGGTAGTTCAGGATCAAATTTTAATTGCCATTTGAGACAAACGTACTGTAAATGGGCCAGAAAGCATTGAATTCGGATTCAAGCCATCTTGTCCACTACTTCTGCAGATCCTTAATCCTATGTCAACTTAGACCTGTAAAATGTATATGATCAGAAACTTCAGGCCTGAGCTTGTAGGCTTTAGTACGGCCAAAAACAGAGAAGATGCATGGGCAAACATGCCAGAATGTACAGTTTCGGAAAAGCTTTGGTCCCAGGATAACTAAAGCTGCCATAAGGATAGGGAAGCGTCAGCCAGTCAGTCAGTCAGAAAAGAATAGCCTTGTGACTTTATACTCCCTATTTGTCACATCAAAATCTCAAGAATTAGAAACAATGCTTGCAAGTTTTCAGTCGGGAAAATACAGACCTTCACATGGTGCAGTGGTGTTTAAAGATTAATTTGTCATAAAGTTCACGTTTTGCTGTAAGATATGTATATCAAGTCGGTGGTTGAATGTTTCTACAGATTGGGACATATTAATCGCCTCAGGTAGGTTATTCAACGGGTCCAAGGCCCGATTAGAAAAAATACTTCCTTACATCCAGCCGTCCTTGGGGTGCATACACTTTAAAGGGATGCCTCCGGAGATTAGTTGTAGTGGCGATAGAAAAAATTCATCAAAACTATAAAAAACAGTCAAGACGTCCTTCGAAAAGTCCTCCTGCCAAACGGACGAAAAGTCCTAAAAGTTAAAGAGATACGATTTATACAGACGAGGCTTATAGATCATATTTTACCCTTTTTAACAAATTCGCGAACCTCGAGAAGGTGGTAACTAGTCTAATAGTGGAGAAAGAGGAGTTAAAGAAATTTCCCCGATTTCTTCCTCAGGAGGAGAAACTGGCGATGCATAAACTTGAGGAAGGTAACGTAACGTATGGAGAAGTAGCATCCCTCGCCAAAGCGTCTACGCAGAAAAATGATCAGGCAGCCAAGATGCTTGACGGAACCGATAGCCTGTCATAGACAAAGAAAACGGTCAACTTACAGGCTTCTCAGAGAACAAAGAATCGCTCTTGGTCTCCCAACAAAACAAATTAAGCCATACAACTGGTATAAGTGGGTCGAGTTTAAGCACGATACAGACAAAAAGAACACATTCAAAGGCAAAAGCGGACATGAGGACTTCAGTAAGCGCGGAACCTGGAATGAATCTTTTCTGACACAACGAGGCACAGATGGGAAACTAAAATACCCGCCTTTAAACCGGAAGTGCAATATCGTGATAAAGGATGTTCCCGAGTCCACAGCAAACACTCCAAAGGAAAGGTGGACACATGATATGAACCATATTTACGACTACATCGATGACGTCCTGCCAGATGGAGAGATTATTACAGTACAGCAGACATTCCGCTTTGGCAAAGCAGAGCCAAGTTGTGATTTAAGCTTATTACCAAGACCCCTTAAAGTAGTCTTGAAGAACGACACCCAGACAGCCCTCCTATTAGAACGAAAAATAGCTCTAAGGGACTCACTCAAAACAATATTTCTTCAGCTGGACTTAGACTCCAGAGAAAGAATGAAAATGCAGAAACTGAGGAGGGACATGAAGGAGAGGATGGACAGGGGTAGACTGGACTGAGAATCAAGGACGGGATTAAAATTCAGACGAAGAAGACATTTGGGTAGGGAACACTCATCACAATAAAGGCTGGATCTTGCCATCAATACTAGCAATAAAGGTGACCGAGGCGAGATCGAGTGAAGCCAAGAGCATAATGCTTATTAACGCAAATGTACTGAGTCTTTTTAAAAAATTGGATCAACTCGAACTCACCGTTGGCCATATGCAACCTGACCCGATAGTGTTTACTGAAACATGGTTAACTGAGCAAATAGCAGATGCAGAAGTCGGGCTGGACGGATTTCAGCTTATCCGCATGGACAGAAAGGGGCGTTAGGGTGGGGGAATCGCCATGTTCATACAATACCATTTATCCCAGGTGGTCATTCACACACTGGAAACCAGCCACAAGTTCGCATGGGAGAACACACGGATTGTTGGCAGTTGCCCAACAAGAAAAGGCCATGAATTCCTGGAAGCAGTGCATTCAGACGAGCATTTATCAAAAGGTATATTGATTAAGACGCTCGCTACGGTTCCTCAAAGCTAAATAGAGTGCGCGCCACCAAAACACAACAAACAGCCAAATTACGGAAGGCGCATAGTACCTACAAACACAGATCACAAATCCTACCAATCGATGCACACGTCGGGGGAATATTGATTTTCCGAACGTTTAAACATGTTAGTTGTTTGTTACACAATTTTTCCACTGCTGACGACGACTGGTTGGTCCGTGTCGAAAATTCACGAAATAAAATTGGACATTCCCCAAAGAAAGTCCTATTCTCATATTTAATATCTTGGGATGCAAATATTTCAAATGCCACAATGCAAGAGCGTGCCATTACAATTTCTTTACGAAGGGTGAGGTTTGGAAAGCAAACGTACTGGTTGGCCACCGAAGGTCAATTCAAGAACGTATATGAAACTTAAGTCTTATTCTAGCCTCAGATGTCGGCGGTCTTGACATTAAGCACAAGGGATGTGGCGATCCACCATGCGGCTTTAAAAATAAGTGAATTGTCTACCCTGTAGGGTCTCCTCTTAGGGCGTTAATACTGTCAAGTGGGCCTATAGAAATAGTAGAGGTGTGAGAAGTATTTCAAAAATTGCACATTTTGAAACACATGTACAAGAAAAAACCTATCAATGTGTATCAAGCCAAAACGAAATGATGTCGGTGGATGCAAGTCTGTGCCCTCAAACTACTTACCGAAGGGATAGGAGAGTTTCAGTCCTCTGACTATACGGTAATGGTTCTCGGAACGCGTTTCATTTTCGTCTTAGGAGCGGAACAAGGTGTAAATGAAATATGATTGAGATGATACTAGATCCCAGTGTTATTTGTCCTTCCCATTCACATAAGGGGTCACTAGTCACCCTAGAACCACAAATGATGGTAAACTCCGCTTTTGTGTAGCTTAGCGTTGGCTTAATATAATTACCGTGCGTGCCTTATTTCCAATACTTCGCACTGATAAAAAAACGTTACGCGTTGTCTGGGGCTTAATGGTTTCCTACACTTAAATTTAGTGTTCGGCAAGTTATGATTGAACTAGAAGACCAAGCGAAGACTGCTTTCCTTCTTGAATTTGAAAACATGCTTTTTGCCCTCTGCAATGCTACCACAAACTTACAGCGGCTCGTGCAATCTGTTTTGTCCCACTTCTACCCTCGTTGTTCCCTTATTTATCTTGACGATGTCATCCTTTTTTCGGGAAAACCATCACTGAACATGAAACAAGCTGATCTTCGTGATGTAAGGCTACGTCTAAACCCCCTAAAATTTTTTTTCCTTTGCGACAGAGTCACTTACCTTGGACATGAAGTAAGCACGGAGGGCATCCAGGCCTCCTCCGTGAAGATGGGTTGCATCAGAGAAAGTGCCAAAATAGCGCGCCCCTTACCTATCCTCACAGAGAAAGGTCGACAATTTAAGTTGTCTGCGGACATTTAAGGCAGCTTTTGATGAACTTTCTTCTTGGCTTACGACCGCCCCTATCTTAAGGTTTCCCAATATTCTTCTTAACGCAACCTCGTTTATTCTTGACATGGATACGAGCGACTTGGCATTTGATGGCATCTTATCCCAATGTAAGAACAGCAGCGGTGCAAGACCCAGGAAGGTCCGCCTCTATGAGCATACATTAACATCAATTGGCGATAAAGAGACGCGGCCACCTGTCCGAAGTCGCAATGCATTTGCTTGAAACTGGGTGCAAGTTTGCATGGGATCACACCCGCTTGATAGTTTCCTGCCCACATATGAAAGGCCTGGAAAAAGCGCTGACCACCAAAGCCTGCTATTGACCAAGGATAAAGAATTATAAGAAGTCAGTTTATGGCAAACAATTGTTTTCAGCAACTCTTCATCAGACCAAACATTTGCAAGGGAAATTAACGCTGTACATACCAATAAAAGCTTAAATAGGTAGAAAAATCAATAACTATCTAACACGGACGCTGATTGGCTAACGCGGACTATTTCAGTTTGCGCATGTAGGCCATGTCAGCGTGTTGGTGGAGTGATTGTCACTTGTTGGTAGGGGCGACATCCTATCGCCACCTGGTGTCAGTTTAGGCAATGGGAGTGACAGAGCTTGTGTCAGAGTCTTCTGACAACACAGCACTGGATTTGCTAGCCTTATAGCTACTGCTTCAGCTGTTGCAAGCATCCGTTGGCGTAGGCCTTTGGAAAAATTAGATGGTGTCCTGTAGACCACCTGAAAGGCTTCGTTAGTATCGACTCGATGGTTCGTATCGACTAGATGTGCGAGAATAGCACTCGAGGTCGATCTAGTTTCACCTTTACTTAGCCAGGTCGGTATGTGCTCACGTACCCTCTTTTCGAGACGCCTCGTTGTACGGCCGATATATTCCGCTCCACAGGAGCAAGTGAAAGAGTAATTGCACATTGATGTGGCCTTCAAAGGGAGTCTGTCTTTACCTCCCAATCGTAGGAGGGGAGAGTTCTTGAATAGCACCCTTAAGTTCGCCGCTGGGAAAGCGTTTGTGATTGCAGTCCTCAAGCGTCGTCTGACCAACTCGCTGGTTGCATCGCCTAAGAAAGACAGTCTTATGAACATGTCTTTCTTTTTCTGCAGTTAAGGTGACAGGCTTTTAGGCGAGTTCACCAATATTTCTGAGGATGAACCTTTCCGGGTATCCTTTTTCAATTAGTGCATGCTGCAGCTGTTGGAGTTCTGCTTCGACAGTTTCACGAGAACAGATCTGTTGTATTCTAGCTGCTAATCCCTAGACCAGATTTCGTTTTATATTGAGGGAGACAAAACTGTGGAAGTAAGTGTATTGTCCTGTCCAGGTTTTCTTTCGGAAAACCCTGCGTAGGATAGATCCATCTTCTTGCCTTCGCAGAAGGACATCAAGGATTGCAATTTCATCGTCCACTTCAGTCTCAGCAGAAAACTTGAGTGATGGGTGAGCACTGTTAAACTTCGCGACCAAGGCATCAATGTCAGCGTTATAGTCGTTCAAACAGACGATATCATCTACATCTCGACCGTAGAATGCAAGGTCATTGACGGTGGCCCCTAGACTCGTTTTCTCGATCTTGCCCCTAAAGAAATTTGCAAGAAACGGTCCAAGTGGTGAGCACATCGCCACACTATCAATCTATCTGTAAAACTGACCATTGCAGAGAAATTGGACATTTTGTGTGCATCACGTAAGGAGATCTTTAAGGGTTTTCACGGGCATACCTATCTGGTAGTTCATTTCCCGAATAACGTCGCAGAGGTAGTTTATGGTTTCTGCCACGGGTACGTTTGTAAATAGTGACGATACATCCAATGAGAGCAACGTTCATACTCTTTATAGCTTTGACAAATTCAAATGCGTCTTTCAGGCTTCGAGGATACATGTAACTTCCAAGAGGTTTCAGCATTTCTACCAGCCATTTAGCAATGGTGTGGTAAGGTGAGTTTCTCATATCCAGGATAGGACGTAAGGGTAGCCCTTGTTTGTGAATTTTCGGAAGTCCATACATTCTATGTGTCGTCGTTCCTACAGGTCTTAATGTTTCAAGCTCTTTGTCAGCCAAAAGACCTTCTTTATGGAGGTCTTTGAGAGTTGTAGTCAGCTGACCTTTAACAGTATCTGTCCGATCTTTGTCCTTCTCAGCTTTTGAGAACTTTGTATGATCTACTAAAATTGCTTCTAGTTTTGCGACGTAATCATTTTTATACATCAGTACTATTCCAGATCCTTTGTCTGGTCTGGTTAATACGATATTTTCATTTCTTAGTAGCTACTGAAACTGTCGAAGCAGAACTCCAACAGCTGCAGCATGCAATAATTGAAAAAGGATACCCGGAAAGGTTCATCCTCAGAAATATTGGTGAACCCGCCTAAAAGCCTGTCACCTTAACTGCAGAAAAAGAAAGACATGTTCATAAGACTGTCTTTCTTAGGCGATGCAACCAGCGAGTTGGTCAGACGACGCTTGAGGACTGCAATCACAAACGCTTTCCCAGCGGCGAACTTAAGGGTGCTATTCAAGAACTCTCCCCTCCTACGATTGGGAGGTAAAGACAGACTCCCTTTGAAGGCCACATCAATGTGCAATTACTCTTTCACTTGCTCCTGTGGAGCGGAATATATCGGCCGTACAACGAGGCGTCTCGAAAAGAGGGTACGTGAGCACATACCGACCTGGCTAAGTAAAGGTGAAACTAGATCGACCTCGAGTGCTATTCTCGCACATCTAGTCGATACGAACCATCGAGTCGATACTAACGAAGCCTTTCAGGTGGTCTACAGGACACCATCTAATTTTTCCAAAGGCCTACGCCAACGGATGCTTGCAACAGCCGAAGCAGTAGCCATAAGGCTAGCAAATCCAGTGCTGTGTTGTCAGAAGACTCTGACACAAGCTCTGTCACTCCCATGGCCTAAACTGACACCAGGTGGCGATAGGATTTCGCCCCTACCAACAAGCGACAATCCCTAAACCAACACGCTGTCTTGGCGTACATGCGCAAACTGAAATAGTCCGCGTTGGCCAATCAGCGCCCGTGTTAGATATTTATTGATTTTTCTACCTATTTAAACTTTCATTGTTATGTACAGCGTTAATTTCCCTTGCAAATGTTTGGTCTGATGAAGAGTTGCTGAAAACAATTGTTTGCCATAAAAACTGACTTCTAATATTAACCATGGGAATATTTGCGGAACTAAGACAATATAAAGAATTATTATTGATTTTTCGGCATGTTCAAAATGCACACTCTTCTTTACACATTTCCCTCTCGTCCGACGACGACCTGGCGTGCCAGTGGGGAAAAGTTACAATAAAGTTCGTTAACGAATCCCAAAAAAATTTCCTATCAAATTAAATTTCTTGTGATGCCTATTTTTAAGTGCAGACCCGTTTGTTTTGCAAGCAGGTCACTCACGAAAATGGAACGCAATTAATGCTCTTACAGACGCAAATTGTTATCATTATAAACGTTGGTGAATTATCTAATGAAAATGTTTGCAACTTTGAAACAGTCCAAGGATCCCGTGATGTTAAAGGCACTCAATAGGTACCTAAGATACATTACCAAACTTGCGGAGGCGAAAGTACTGGTCAACTTTATTGGAAACTGCATAGAGAAAAACGAATATTCGAAGGAATATTAGCAAGCGTTGTGACACAACTATACAGTAATCACCACAGAAACTCTTATAAGGTACGCCAAGAACCAAATAGAAAGCACTCGAGTAAAGATTGATGAACTAAGGCGTCGCGTGTGTCAACGCACTACCGTTCCAGACACTTCGACTGAGGAAGAAAAACAAGAATTCAGCAACTACTTGCAGACTATAGGAATAAAATGTGGGGTTGCCAAGAGATCGTCACGCCTTCAAACCACAGTCAAGATTCCCAAAAAATCCAGAGCGCTACGTCCACAACTACTCCTCTCTATCACTGGATACAATTCTACTCGAAGCATTATCATTGGTTCCGAAATTCTGTATACCTAGGCGAAAGGTTAATTAGTCAGAAATAGAAACCAAGTTTGAGAATCTCTACAATCAAGCATTTGAATTCAAGCTGATTTCCGCTGAAAGTGTCCAGCACTTCAAATGAGCACTGGTTAATTGTAGTTACCAGTACTTGAACGGGAGACTAAAAATTGCGGAATACTGACAAAAAAGCACACATAGACAAGTTAAAACAGCTAAGAGTAAACAAAGAGATCTTGGTTACTAGACCAGACAAAGGATGGGACGTCGTTCTAATGAACAGGTCGGACTACGTTACCAAGATGTAGGCCATACTATCATATCCGACGAAATTTAAGAAGATAGACCAAGAAAAAAGATTGCACGGATGACGTAGAGGTACACCTGACTGGCTGCTTAAGGAGACTACACACGGCAGGATTTATAAGTGACCGCTTCCTCGGACACTTGCAGCCAGTAGGCACACACATTCCCCGTTTATATGGTCTACGTAAGATCCACAAATATGGCCTGCCAGTTTGCCCGATTTTGAACATGCAAAACTCGCCGTATCATGAAATAGCGAAGTGGTTGGCAGATAAACTGAAGCCCATACAGCAACAGCTGGCACCACATAGCTATCAAGATGCCTTCCAATTTATCGGTGGTATCAAGGACATTAACTTAAACGGCGCGAGGATGATCTCCTCAGACGTCTCATCGCTGTTTACAAACGTCCCAGTAGCAGAGACAGTCGACTACATCTGCAAGTTTGTAGTGGCAAATCAAAAAGAAGTAGGAATACTGCCTGATGTATTGAAGGAACTTTTACTCAAATGCACATTATATGTGTAATTCTTTTTTGACAACCAATTATACAGACAAATAGACGGCGTCGCTATGGGCTCGCCTCTCGGGCCTCTCTTGGCTAAAATCTTCACGGGCAAGCTAGATAAATGTCAACTCAGCAAGCAGATCCATGAATTAAAACACTACGGTCGATATTTCAATGACATCTTTGCCATCGCCCCAGCAGATACTGATGTAAATGCGCGTCTACATACTGTTAATCAAGCACATCCCTTCATTAAGTTCACCTTGGAGGTAGAGACGGCAGGTTCGCTCCCTTTCTTAGATATCCTTCTAAGCCGAAGACCTCACGGTAGCATCCGAAGGAGCGTTTACCGAAAGAAAAAATGGTCCAGACAGTATACAAACTTTTAAAGTTTTGAACCTATCCAAGACAAGCGTAACTTAGTCCGCTGCTTAACACAAAGAGTGAAAAATATCTGCTCAGCAGGCACTATTGAAATGAAGCTCAAGAAACTGCGGACCTTTTTTGAGAAAACTGATATCCTGGCAGATTCATCATAAAGAATATGATGGAGAAAGGAACAAAGACCACCACACCCACTGTGGAGAAGAAGATCCTATGCCTCAAAGTCCCCCTTCAAGGGGATGCAGCAAGCCAACTCTTAAGCAGACGCCTCAAACAATCCGTAGCACAAACCTTCCCAGCAGCGAAAATTTGGGTGTTATTTTCAACCAATCCGGTACTGCATGATGAAAGTAATGATAGGCCGCCAGCTCCGAACACTTATATGTGTATTTTCTCATTTACTTGTTCCTGTGGAGCACGTTTCTCGGTCGCATGAGTAGTCGCTTATCAAAACGAATACGGGAACAACTCCCGGCGTGGCTAGCCAAAGGTGAGACCAAAAACATCAACAGTTCTATCCTTGCACACATGGTTGACTCCGGACATCGTGTGGTCTTCGGCGAAGCCTTTAAGGTAATTTACAAGGTCCCGCCAAACTACCCAAAGTCCCTGGGTCAACGTCTGCTAGCAACAGCAGAAGCAACCGCAATCCAGTTGAGGAAGCCGGTTTTGTGCGCACAAAATAACTTCACGCAGGCCTCGAATTTGGCATGGCCAAAGATTACCTAATTGCCTGCATCGTTCCGCGCTCTGATTGGCTTCCACGTGTAAAGAAAGACAATCTATCGATTTTTTAAATTTGAACCTCCCCTGTAACTGTATGGCCAGACGAGAAGTTACCGAAAGCGTACGCTCGCCAGTGTTTTTCTGAATTATCTAATGGGAATTTTCGCAAGTTTGAAACTTTGTTGATAGGCAAGCATTTCAGTACCCGGTCTGACAATAGGGCCGTCTAGTAGCTTAAGAAAATGAAGGACGCTAAAGGCCAGCTTGCTCGATGGCAAGAAACTCTCCAAGAGTTTGACTTCATATATCAATATTAGACTTAAACTAAACATGCGAATGCCGATGCTCTCTCCAGACGCCCACCGGACACCACTGAGACATCAACGACGGTTGTTAATGGTTTTGTAGCTTCTTTCCCCCGGTGAAAATTTGAAGATTGTATAAACAACAAAATTTGATGGATTCATCAATTTCGAGAGCGCTCTTCGGTTGCTACCTCTCATTGCATAACGTGAATGAACGTCAGAGAAAATGCACAATTGAATATATGCAGAAAATATTGAAACAAAACGGCAAGGTCACTGTAAATGGTCAAGAGCAAAGGAACACTTAAACAGCTGGTTGTTTAAGCAAGAAAAATGAACTCCCCACTCATCAATTACTGAACACCTGCTAGATACGGGCAATTCCGTGGACCCTAAAACCTACTTCCGAGTAATTGTTCAGGCACGAAAAACTCGCACCTTACGCTACCTGGAGACAGCCTAAATACGGCGGTTTAAACTCGACCTATGTAAACAATTTGAGCATGTAGTTAACCTAACTCTGCCTTGGTAACACTGGCTCTCTGTTTACACATTCCCCTCTCCATTTTTTGCCTTTGACGTTTTTTCACCAGTTTTTTGCTGCCAACAGCGTTTAAATTTCCTACTTTATCGATTGAATCTTTGCCATTTACAGTGACCTTGCCGTTTCGTATTGATTTTTTCTATATATATTCAATTGTGCATTTTCTCTGACGTTAATTCACGTTATTCAATGAGAGCTAGCAACTGAAGAGCCTTCTCGAAATTGATGGATCCATTAAATTTTGCTGTTTATACAATCTTCTAATGATTGTGACTCAGCCATCAGCGGTATCATTGGGCTACCGCCTAAACCACCGATCCCGACACGACCATTATCTATAACTATCAGCTTTATGACAAGCACCTACCTGTAGTTAACGATCTTCGTGGGTCCTCTGAGTTGGCCAGAATTCTACAGAACCATTGGGCACAGCTTCAAAAGGAAAACCAGAGCTCGTCAGTTGCCGCCTCTCATTACTTAACGTGAATCACAAAAGAGAAGATACACAATGAATTCGTACAGAAAAATCGATATCAACACAAGGTCATAAGGAGTGGCCAAGAGGCTAATCAATAACATGGGAAGTTCAAGCGCTATGGTCAGCAAAAATAACAGGGAAAAACACCTGAAGTAACAACTTAGGAGGAAAAATGTATAAACAGGTAACATTGGCTCCCTGTTTATACATTTTTCCTCCTAAGTTGTTACTTCAGGTGGTTTTTCCCTGTTATTTTTGCCAACCATAGCGCCTGAACTTCTCATATTATTGATTAGCCTCTTGGTCACTCCTTATGACATTGTGTTGATATCGATTTTTTGTACGAATTCATTGTGTATCTTCTCTTTTGTGATTCACGTTAAGTAATGAGAGGCGGCAACTGACGAGCTCTCTTGAAATGATATGGATCCAATAAATCATTTTGCTGCTATTGCCATATTTAAATTTGCACCAGGGAAACGTTGCTTTAAAACCACTGCTATTTTTCAAGGACGGCTCCAACACAACGCCAAGGTAGGTGGTCCCCGGGAGTTTAGTCATGCCCATTGCGAGTGACTTACACCATGACTTGGGCCATGTCGGTCAGATTAAAACGGAGGCAGCGGCCCGATAACGATTCTGGTGGCCACGCATCCAAGAGCAAGTGGCCAACTTCTGCAACACTTGCCCAACATTTGTCAGTTTTAAGAGTCTTATCCCTCGTCCGTGAACACTACTACAATTAATGACCACTGGATTTCATTTTGAGTTGGTGGGCATCGATGTAGTTGGCCCCTTATCCGTCACTACCCGTGGTAATCTATATTTCGGTTGATGCATGGAACAACAAAAACAACCTAGAGAATAGTAAATATAAACTAACACTCAGGCGCCACAGATAAATGCATGGCGAATCCTAGCTTATATAAGGACTGTGTTTGAACTCGTTCCAAGGCACTTGAGAAAATAAAAAAATATGAGTGGCACACAAATCGATGACTACTTTACGTGCCCAGCTTGTACCTTCTAAGGCCAGGGTTGCTTATCTCGATGAGAAAGAAGTTGTTTATAAGATTCCATATGAAGTTTGCAATACCATATACTGTGGCCAAACAGTTAGCTCCTTCTCCACACGCATTCACGAGCACCAACCGGCAGTGCAGGGACATGACTATTTATCCGAAGTGGCTAGGCAAAGTCATGATACAGGATAGAGGATAACATGGGACGAAACATGCATCGTCAGTTTTTGCCCTTCCAAAAAGGCTGAGGTTTTTTGAGGCCATCAACTCCGATAATGCATGCACCACCGACATAACAAGTTGGATGGAATGTACAAACATCTCAAAGGTAGATTGAAATAGAGAGCTGGACAAGACAGACTGACATAAACCACAGCTGTCAATCAGTGCTCATTCCCGATGACTATTGAGTTTTTCAGCACGTTTAAAATTTTAAGATTTCGTTGCACATTCTCTCTAGTCTAAAAGGAGCTTGGGAACTAATCAAGAAAGCTGGCTAAATAGACTTATGTTGTTGTCTCAAAGAACGTCGTTCCTTCAAAAAGACTCGCCTCACTATTATATAGAAATATAGGAGCTAAGGCTACGACGGTTATGGCCTTAACACCTAAAATCTTCCAGACCCTAGTTCCTTAGGAGATTAGAGAGAAAACGGTGGAAAGGCGAAAGAAGACGGAACAGTGTATTGTTTGCAGAAAAGTTATGGGAAAGATGCCAGTCCATACGGCATGGCTGTACGGCCGGAGGGCGCATAACGCGCGGTCTCCAACCCGTCTCGCTCAGAGCCGATTTCCAAGTGAGTTCTTTGAGTAGTCGGGCCAGAAGACAGAGAGAGATAGTTTTCATTGGTTAGGTCGGCCTAGAGATTTTGGGCAGATAGGCAACTTGCGTCGGGCACGCGTGCAAGCTCCTCATTCGTCGCCTGGTTTTTGAGCGTAGATGCGATGACCGTGATTGGCTGATTGAGACGTCAAAAACCGCGTTGGAGAGCCGTTGAGAAAGTGCACTTCGATGCGAGCTAGTCAGCCAAGCACGAGCCGCTACAAGTACTCCCCCCGGAGACCGTAACGAGGAAACTGAAAGAATCCGAGGGGAGGAAGAATAGTTAAGTTAACTGAGGGAGATACGTACCAACGGCAGGGTTCGAACAGTTGGTGTTCGTGTGGTTGGCTTGCGAGAGGTGGGTAGTTCCGCCAGTGCCGCTTGGGAGGAGAAAATGTCATCTCGCGTCCGCGTGGGCATTGGGTCTGCGGTAGGAGGAAAGTTCTCGACTACGCGTGCATCGGCATCTTGTAGGAGATTAGTCATCTCGACTACGTAGGAGGGAGTTTGGTTGACTGCATTGAACTTCGACGGCAAATCTGTATGCCATGTAAGTGTTCACTGAGAGGAGGAAGGGGTACCGTTGGCAGTAGAAGAAGGATCTGAGTTTAGAAAGGAGGTCTGGGTATTGGCACTCATAGGGGAAAACTACTCCGTGGGATGGGGAAGGAACCAGAGCCTTAGGTCCGTAGGCTGTGAGCGATTGAGCATCTCCCTCGGACTTCACGGCAGATTGTCGGTAATGAAATTCTCCATTTTGCAGCAAAATGAGATGACACAGGAGTAATTCAGTTAAATGCGAGGGAGGACTGATGAGGATTGAGCTCGGCCACATCAGAAGTTTAGTTGACAGTTCATATCACGATTGGGGTCACCAGTTATAGGTGCTAAGGCTACGACGGTTATGGCCTTAACACCTGCAATCTTCCAGACCCTGGTTCCTTAGGAGATTGGAGAGAAGACGGTGGAAGGGCGAGAGTAGACGGAACAGTGTATTGTTTACAGAAAAGTTATGGCAAAGTTGCGAGTTCATCTTGCATGGCTGTTTGGCCGGAGGGCGCATGAGCGCGCGGCCTCCAACCCGTCTCGCTCAGAGCCGATTTCCAAGTGAGTTCTTTGAGTATTCTGGCCAGAAGACAGAGAGAGAAATAGCTTTCATTGGCTAGATCGGCCTGGAGATTCTGGGCAGAGAGGCAACTTGCGTCGGGCACGCGTGCAAGCTCCCCATTCGTCACCTCGTTTTTGAGCGTAGATGCAGGGACCGTAATTGGCTGATCGAGACGTCAAAAACCGCGTTGGCGAGCCGTTGGGAAAGTGCACTTTGATGCGAGCTAGTCAGCCAGGCACAAGCCGTTACAAAGATGTTCACTTCATGACCTGGAGTAAGGGACAACCCACGTCGATACCAAAGCTCAAAATGAATTTCGGTATCCATATATTAAAGTAATGCCTGAGGTCGTGATTTTTTGTAACATCCCGAACCCGACCCGTTCATTTTTCATGGCTAATTAGGTGTTAGATTTAGTTTCTCGTATTTTCAGGCGCAAATCGGTTGGTTTCCGTCACGCTCCGCGATCCGCTTCTTCATTCGATAAGTCCACAATTCCGTGTCTGCATATTTTATATTCTACGCATTGGTCCTTATTCTTGCATTACAAATAAACATTATCCACACAGATACCTCATAAGCGATCGATTATGAACCAGTTTCAAGGAAAATATACTTCACCATTTGATGAGCGCTCACTACCGATGACTCTTGATTTTTTCTGCATGTTTGAAATGTTAAGTGCTTTTTGTAAATTTTATTTAGCCACTAGACGAGCTGGGCAAACAGTCTCATAAATTCACTGAATAAACTTACCTAGTTGTTTCAACGAACGTATTTTCTTTAAATAATCAACCGTCACTAAAATATGTTGAATACCACTGATAGTATTGGGTAAGGGGCTAACCATGTCGATACCCACACGCTCAAAAGGAAAGGTGGAAGTTATAGGTTGGAGTGGTGCCCGTTGGTCGTGGGATAGTGTAACAAATCCAAACCGAACCGCTTTTTTATTGGAACTTTAGTAGTGAATTTAGTTTTTCGTATTTCGAGAGGCTCGTCGGTTGGCTTCAGTAAGTATCCACGATCAGGATATTTAATCGATAAATCCACCTTTACGCGCCTACATAAAAAAAACATTCTACTTCCTCATCGTAATTTTTGCATTATTAATAAACAGTTTCAATAGTGATACCTTATCAGCGATTGATTATGAACCAGTTTCTTGGGAAATATCCTTCACCTTTGAGAAGATAGATTCCCTTTTAGTGAATGTCTTCAGAGAAGTCCTATCTATAGGACCGTACACTCTAGTACTTTCTCTCGTCAACCGGAATTTCCCGGGCATTCCCAGCTCGAACGCCATTAACCGTTAACATCTGACGTCCATCTTTAATTCCCTAGACACAAATATTAATCATACACGTAAACATTGAATTTACAGAAAACGCGCATCAATGGCACACCAAATTAACGCAGTGACCTTATCCACCGTTTATGACCCAGACCGCTGGTGGGCAACCCCTCCAGATTCTTCCGTCCATTGCAGAGCCCGTTTGTTTTCGTAGACTTCTTTTCCCTATCAGCCTGTGTTATTCGTGATGCACTTCACTCCTTCAGGCCCTACATTTACAGTTCACCTCGACAAATTGAAATTTTAAAAGGGGCTAGGCTACCTTCCGCTAACCCCGACTTCGTACTCATGTTGTCCTATCACTTATTCCCACAACTCTCCTGCGAGGTAGAGACACACAAACATAGCCCCGCAACGGCTCTGTGGTCAGAGCAACACTATGAGAAGGGGGGGGGGTCGTGTAAGAGATGAGACGACCTATGTCTTTTAATAAATATGATGGGTAAATGTACAACGACCCAAGGTCTGGAGGGTTTTACCCTAGATTAAAGGAGTCGCCGAAGCAGGCTCTTGACTGTTACAAATCGCTGGAGAAGGCACAATCCATTGACCTCAAGCGAGAATACACAGTCCTGTGATGCAACCTGAAGACAGATTGCCCCCTGCTGAAAATTCCACGGCTGTCTGCAAGATACGTTGCAAAGATGGGGACTGCAATAATGTTGGAGAAGCAGGACGAAAAATGCAGACACGCCTTCCCAAACACATACTGGCGGCTCAAAGACTAGGCCAAAACTCGCAGCTTACAACGCAGTTCAGAGAGAACGGTTACAACTTGGATATGCAAGGAGTGACCATCGTAGATTGAGGAACCTCAAAACGGTAAGCCTAACAATTGTGGCGTGCTTCTTAAATGCCAACTCCGTTAGCAGACATCTTGTTCTACTCGCGGCCTACAATGTTCTACGCAATTACATGAAGGAAGGGCATGACATGGTCAAACCGAACGTAGGAATTGCAAGTGAAGGTGGCCCTGTGACTATACCCCCGGAAGATGAAGCACGATTACCAGCATCTTTTACGGTAGAGACGAAACGCAACACTAACTGCAGTCAAGTTGGGCCAAAATCCGCACGAGGGCCCAAGCTATGAACGCGGAAAAATAAATTATCCAACGGCCGACACATATAGCCTTAAGTTCAAATAACTGATCGATAAAGTCAGCAGACAAATAAACTCATCCCGGTGAGCACAACCTGATCTTTGATTCTTATCCCAGAATCCTGAATTTATTACAATACCATCTTAATTTTATGCTTAAAAATAATTTTACAAGGTTTTTAAGTCATATGATGTGAATTTTTCTGCCTGACGATTTCCCTATTTCGAATTTAAACAAGAAAATTTGATTAAGGCAAGCATGTTTTCGGCAAATCATCATCAGGCCAGTTACTTTTCAAAACAATGAAAGTTTGAACGTCTGGCAAAATCAATAGCCTTAAGTGGGCGCCGATTGGCCACTGCAGACTATGTCAGTCTGCGCATGTAGGCGACATCGGTGTTTTGAGTGAGCGACTTTCACTAGTGGGTGGGGACGCTGTGCTATCGTCACCTAGCGTCGGCGTCGGCCGGGGAAGGGAAAGGGCTTCTGTTAGCGTTTTTTGACAACACAGCACTGGATTCGTTACCCGTATAGCCACTGATTCAGCTGTCGCAAGCACCCGTTGGCATATTCCTTTGGATCAGTTGGTTGGTGTCCGGTAGAAAACCTGAAAGACCCGGTGATCCGTATCGACAAGGTATGCGAAAATAGAGCTCGAGATCGATTTAGATTCATTTTTACTTAACCAGGCCGGTACCTGTTCCCGTAGCCGACGCCGACGCCAGGTGACTATAGCACATTACCTTCACCCAGTAGTGGCAGTCACTCACGCATAACGCCGGTCTCGCCTACTTGCGCAGACTCACATAGTCTCTAGTGGCCAATCGGCGCCCACTTAAGACAATTATTGATTAATAGGCAAAACAATTTAAGGTCCAGATAAAATATTCATTTCATCATCGCCTAGTCTTCTTCCTCTTCCAAACGGCTGCAACGAATATTTTATCTGGACCTCAATTTTTTTGCATAGTAATTTATGCTATGGGCACACGGCCCTCCATTGAGCACGCAGATAGGCGACTTTTGTGAAACAAGAGTCATCCACCTACGCTCAGCTGAAATTCCAGCATCGGTGTCTTGATGAGAACGTCCTATGAAGAAGTCTCAGATATAGAAGCAAGGCTAATGGTCGGACAAATTAATCTGACGCGAACAGGAGTACAGACACCACGCTCTGACGATGGAAGCAAGCATGCTTTTGAAACGTCGGCCAAAATACACCTTAACCCCAGAAATCGTCTCTTCTTATTCTTCCTTTTCCAGGGGTTAGGAAAAGAACAATTATTGATTTTTATACACTTTCAAACTTTCGCTGTTTTGAAAAGTATCTGGGCTGAAAATGATTCGCCGAAAACATGTTAAGAAGAAAAAGAAACAATCACTAGAACAAGAGGTTTATTGTCCTGACTTTTCGGATTCAATCGGGAACCTTTAATTAAAGGTAATATTAAAACATTCTGAGATATGCGCGGATATCTGGGCAATAAACCTCTTGTTCCAGTGATCGCTTCCTTTTATTTTGAACTGCTTTCAGGAACTCAGATATTCTCATCTATTGAAAACATTTTTGCTAAAACTGACTTTTGAAATTAAACATGGGAACATTCACGGAACTGTAACAAGAAAATAGAACCCTTCGTTCATCCATGACTGTATATTTGTTCAAACCCGGCCTTCGTAAATAGCTGGAGCAGGCATTGAACGTAACTTAGCCATGTTAACATCCGGCTCCTTGCTTTAACATATCCCAAACAAACTATTGCCTTACCCGTTTTTGCTAATTTTTTTACTTCCTACAGTTCGGAATTTCAAAAAAAAATTAATAGCATAACAGCAAGGACCAGCGCAAACAGTTTTTTAATGTGTTCAATTTCCTGTTGCCCTGGTTATTCGTTACTCAAATTAATTCCCAAGTGTTTTTCAATAATTTCTCTAACCCACTACTTCCCATACGTTGACTTACAGCACTGTCCTTTTTCCATTTTCATTTAAATTGAACCACGGTCCTTGCTGTTATGCCATTCATTCTGAGAAATTCCCAACTGTTCTATGTCTCCTCGTTATCATCCTGATGCAGCGACAATATGCAGCTAAGAAGCTGTCACGAACTTTATTGATATCAGTTATGACGAGCCAACCTGATTCACTGAATCCCATATTGTTTTAACTGATCTAGGTCACTTTTTCGACTTTCAGAATCTACGCTGAGTAACTTTCCGCGCTTGGCAACTGAATTTCCTTCGCTTTACATTTCAGCTTATCATCGTTCTCCTACCGCTTCCGTTTCGTACTCGTATCATTAAATACGATGTCCCCGTTTGACATTTTCCTTTACTACCGGTTTTGTATCGCTAGAGGCCTCTTTTGGTTACTCTTCCTACTATAATATAACCGGTTTTCCTATCGATCTCTTTTCCAAACCAGAATTTCGTTATGCCAGTTTTTCCAACGTTACGTACTTTGATAAATTTTTTCCCAGGAAGAAATTTGTAACAAAACTACAAGGAAGGGCCAGTACCTACACTTTACTAGTTTTGTGCCAATCCAGTGGAAAAAAAACTTGGTATTACTTCTCTTCCAACGAGCTGAGAAAATGTGCACCAATGAAACCTTACTAACAGAAATTGCCCGCATCAAAGAAGCCCTACTTAAACCTGGATATCCTTCACGTTTCATTCAGAAATACAGCAAACCTTTACGGCTGAAAATTGCGGACCAGTCTGTTGCGAAAAAGCCCGTTTTCATATCTTAACCCTTCAAGTGTGACAATGTATCAAATACAATCAACCGACGTTTGCGATGCACCATAGAAAGACCGTGCAATGCAGCTACATTGGTGTTCCTCAGCCCCATTAAAGGCCTTCCCGTTAACGGGACAAAGGATGCCTTGCCTTTGCACGCCACCCCAAACTGTGAATTTATGTGCACTTGCGGATGCAAGTACTTTGGGTGAACGCAAAGGCAATTGGCGACCAGGGCCGCTAAACAGGAAGACAAAGTATCTCGGTCCTCTATTTCAAAACATCTATTGGACAGTGGTCACTCTGTCGATCCGAAAAAATCTTTCCGAGTTCTTGTTCGAGCACGAACAAACCGGAAATTACGCTACATGGAAGCAGCCTATATACGGCGGGAGAAACCCGATCTATGTAAGCAGTTAGAACATGTGGCTAACCTACAGCTGCCATTATGGCCAAAGGCCTACATTTATTCACCCTTTTGTTTTGTTTTTCTGTTTTTTCCTTCCCCCAAATTTCAGCCCCTTCTCAAGTTAAGTTGACAATATGGATGTTCAACTGCGCGCACAATGACCTTGCTTTTATCGATTTTGTTGATATTCAAATTGTGCTATTATCCACTTGTTACTCATCCCATGCAAAGGCAGGCTGCAGCTGATGAGTAGTCATGAAATTTTTTTGATCAAATAAATTCTGCCGTATATGCTCGTTACGTACTTTTACTATACCGTTATACTAAATATCTTACTAAATACGGACATTATCTTATTTAACTGCTACGTATTTGTCGCAATGTCTGAGAAACCTGAAGTTTTGTCTGCTGCTCGTACGGAGATCGATCGTATTTTAGCAGAGATATCTGTATTTTCTACTGTGAATAACCAACCACCTGTACTATCGAGTAACGCGCCGGTCCTATCAAGGTTACGTGTAGACCAGAATACTTCACAGTAAATCCTGCCGTTTATGTCTGCTTTAAATTTGTACCGGGGAACACATGCTTCAACATTCCCACAGTGTTCTAATATGCCTATTTTATTGAGTGACATCCATGGCCATTGTCTATTACCTTGCTGTTTGCATCAATATATCTGTACGAATTTAATTTGGTATTTTCTATTACGTTACTCACATTTTGCAACGTAAGGAAGCAGCCGATGAGCACTCTCGAAATATAAAGATCCAATAAGTTCTGCTGCTTACGCAACATCCAAAATTAAGGAACCTTTAAATAACTTCGTAAACAAACTGGACATCATTTCGATCTCATTACTCTCACCTTTGCAAACTTAAACCGATATCATTTAAACCTGAACTAATGCGTAAATAATATCAAGGTCCGCTTTATCAAAAAAGGAAACCAAGTTCCAAATGATTCGATACTCACATGTTGTTAACTGCACTAAGTTCTCATGTGTGAGTCCACGATAAACTGGCATCCCAATTCCAGGCAAGAACCGGCCAAACACAGTCATGACGAAAGTGTGTGGAAATGACTGTGCATCAACGCTCTTGCGCGATTTATCGATCTAAAATATAAATAACCGATCTATCGATTGAAACGAAAGCGCGCATGCCAGCCAACAGCTGCCAGCTGTGAAGTAAAATAGATTTTATTTTCCCTCAATATTATAATCAACGCAAAAGGCTACCGGGGTATTCACGAACTCACTTCGCCTACCAGCTATAAAAAAACGCTCAGGATTGTCTTATTTGACCTTGAGTCCGGGCATAGAGTGTTTGGTTGTTTTACGGTCTGAAGTAAATCTTCTACGTCTTTTGCATATTGCCCGCTAAAAAACTACCTACGGATAGTATCCAGCATATTTTCGAATTGACAGCTTTATCGAAAACGAGTTAGTGATACTGACTGACATAACTGAATTATAGTATCAGCCCACCTGCAAATTTCTGAAAGCCAAGAAAGTCAGTGGCCTTGAAGGTTGCATATTCTAAACGAGTCTCAAAGATTTGAGGAGAAAATCAGTCAATCACTATCAATGAGTACATTTGTAATAAACGGCAGAAACCCTTAAAACTGCATTTGATATTTAAAACGGAATATTAAAATGAGTAAAGTTATTACTTGTTTACAGGTCTTTTTAGTGTGCAGATTGCATAAAATCATTTTTTGAAACGTATGTCCTTTCGTTGTAGCATTGGTGAAATCATAGCGAGCACCACGTTCACTAAATTGAATTAAGGAAATATTTGTCAAATTTATAGTTTATGTAAACAAAACTGTCAACTGAATGCAAGGGAGTAGCACGTTTATAGGTATTTCAATAATCTATTAGGGACAGTGGGATGAGTTGGGGTTGGCTGTTAACAGGTGACTATCCAGGCATTTCTTGAGCACAACCAAAATGTGAAGATACACAAGATAAGTGCGCCAATGATTTCACTGACGAATTTCTTTCTGTGAATAAAAGGCGGAGCGTTGGTTAGTGAAGCACAGTTCAGTTTACAGCTGACACTCATGCCTCAAAGATCCAAAGGAATGTCATTTTGTTTCGTTCTGAGACGCCACACCGACAAGTAATATTTGGATATTTCCCATGCATCTGTTCCAAAAAGTCGACCTCAATTCGTTTCATAAGAATTGTAAAGGACCTCCTGATTTTATCTACGATAGCAACAACTTTCGAACATACATGGTACATGTGATAAATTGCCCGTTCTCAGTGCAAAAGAATGCCTTTACGATGATAAACCCACGATTGCATTAAGGACATCTTCATCCCGTCTTATCTTAGTGCTGCCTCTCGTCAGTGGCCATAATGTAGCCATTATTGCAGAAAAATTATCGTCAAAAACTAAGCAGACTTGACTGATCAGTCTTGAAATATTGGCCATCATCAGCCAGCCATGACGAACCCCGGGCATTGCATCCCCTGAGACTAGAACTCGCGATCTGATATAAAAAGCACGTTTTATCTACGATGTTCAAACATTTGATGTGGATGACGTCGGAATACAATAACAGTTCCCGAAAATGATTTGGTCAACAATATCTGCAAAGAAAATGTGATAAAACTCAAAACTACAAGCATAGTTCATTAATTTCCCGGATAGGACGTTAAAAATTTCGGCTGCGGACTCTCACAGTGACAACAACTCATTGCCGTCGGCTATTCCAGTTGGCAAGTTTTTTGCCACGGTGGAAACCTATGATAAGTAACCGTTTTCTTTGCTTGTCTTCAGGGCCCCACAATACTCTGGTATAAGCTGTGTCTCTAAGCAATTTTCTGCAGAGAAAACGTGTGGGTTCTTCCGACTAAGCACCTGCTGCATAGGGTATCCCAAATGTACTGTATCTCAATTTTTACTCTCTCAATCTATGGGATGATGCAAACAGGTATTATTTCAACGAAAATAAAAAAGGTGATATTTGGAGTTTTAATAAACGAAGACCATTTGACTATGCGAAAATTTGTTGCGAAGATCTCGTCCGGATCCCTTTTATCTATATAAAGGAACAAGAAGATAAGATTTTCCTTTAATCATTACTTATTGAACGAACATAAGGTCAAGGGTATTCGCAGTTGGCAATGGAGAACAGTCAATAAATACGCCCATCAACTCGCGCCGCACTGAAGCTTTGTCCAAACCTCTGCCACAAGAATGACGAAGACATATTTGAGACAGGCTTTTCACGATTCTCCTCTTTTCGGGAATGGCTATGAGGAATTTTCCATCCCAATCTACCGTCCACTGCTTCACTTGACTCGGCCGGTCAAACGTCCAATTCTGTTCAAGCTTGTCCGGCTGGAAGTAATAAACAGTGGTCAGTCGCATAGGTTGATCCTACTTATTCCTAAATGTTATAACGTCGAACATAGGGGATATCCTTTCCGTGTAAGAACCTACTCTGTAATGTTCGTTTATGGTCTGGTGTGTATGGTTTAGAGTAAGGATGCAATATATATGGGTTACTAATATTATATCGGTAGCACGTTAAGGTCCACTAACAAGTTCTTATTCGGTCAATTTATCGAAGGAATTTACGCAATAAACTCTGCAGTGCAATACGTTGCACCAACGTAGTGATAGCTCCTGGTTAGTGTGGAGCCTATGACCCTCGGGGCCTTTGCCTTTTGTAGCCTTGGTGACATGCCAGTTCGAACTTCACTTTTGATGAGATCCACTGTGTGCTACACAACAGCGTCGTACAGAGATGCTGACGTGGACTGTATATAGACTTGCGATGCACCTACCTTACTTTGAGTGTTAATATCCACCTGGAACCCATATCAAAACACGGTCAAGAAGACTGGATTTGGTGAAAGCGCTGCTCCACGCACTTTGGTGACATAATTTCACGAACACAAACCTACTTTATAAACAGATCTGGTCGTGTAACATGTTCATTCTGCTTTGCTTAAGAACACATTCCGTAGCCATCGAAGGCAGTAGCATAGCAGCTAAAGTTATATACAGATACAATGGGACTGCCAAATACAGAGGGAACGGAAATGGCCATTTCTGGTTTATAATTTGTCAGCCAACAGTCGTGCCAGTTTCAGCTGTGGATCACCTGATATTCGAACGCGGGCAAAGCAGGACGAGCAGGCACCGTAAACAGATCAGTGTGCGCTCCTAAATCCTACTTTATTAAGCTAAACATATGGACAATTAAGAAGAACAGATGAGAATTGTGTTTACCTCACGATACTTTGATACTGATGTATCATTTAAACGTAAGAAGGCAATCCTCGTTATATAGCTGATTTGCTGTTTGCCCGTAAGAGTATGCGCGTACACGTAAAGCCTGTATAAATAAGCTGGAAATGAGAGGTAATGCATTTATCAGATTTAAAGCACATGGATTTCCAGCAATGGTTGCGTGGTCTGTCCAGATCTCCCACTTTCTAACAAGTTAACAGGGATTATTGAGTGTGAATTCGTCAAAGTATTGAACGAACCCAACTCACCAAAGTCTTCACTTTAAGCTTCACCCCTAGCCTTGAACAATTTTCTTATAGGATACAAGAGTTCCTGGCAATTCAAAAAAACAGGGTAAGGTGACTAATAATGACTCCACTACGGAGTCTTATCCTGGGCTTATCATCATGCCTGACCCTAGCATGAAACCTAACCAGGAACAAACTGCTGCAGAATCTGCCCGGCGTCAGATGAGCATTGTTGACAATGCCTAATAAGTGGACATTTTTGGAACTCACGCATAAGAAAAAATGTTTTAGACATGATGCAATTCTTACCGTCATTTGAATCAATGCTGAGGTTTACTGCACCAATGTTGGTGCCGCGACCGTATTTTGGCCTGTGCTGTGGACGTTGCCGTGGGTATTGTCTGGTCATTCCAGGGCCTAGGGAGAGACCCCATACGACGCAAGAGCTTCTGTTCTGTACTCTCTTTTTCATACCAACGGATACCTGTCGCAAGCAGCTTGAAACATCTCCTTTTTGAGAAACCAGCGGACCCTCTCAAGAGTTGTAACTTGTTGAAGCATGAGCAAGTTTAGTATCCTCTTGCCTGAAGAATCGCTGCTGAACTGCTCAAAAGGTGCTGGTTTAAGGCCGCTGCATGTTGGGCAGGAGACGCTCGCCCACCAAAGAGTGGAAGCGTCTGCTGGAAATCTTGGATGGCATCCATGGTTTATTACACAGCGCCTCACAGAAGTCTGCTGTGCTCCACACCACGAAGCGTATGACGTGAATGATCGAGGAGGTCATTCAGCGGTTGGCTACTTTTGCGTAGATTTGGTAAACCTTTCTACCGTAGATCTTCGCATGACGTCTTACCGTATTAGACACGTGATGAGTGAAGTCTCATATGGTACTTATTTTCCTTCTTTTACTAACGAGGTCTCCACACTTCCTATGCACTAGGATATCTAAAACAGGAGATTTATCGATTTTTGTGTACGTTTAAATTTTACCGCGGAATCCTGTGCACACACAAACTGTAACTGCTACTGTTCTGTGACTATGTCTCTGAAGATTAATCCTAGACGGATTTAGAAACGTCAGGCAATTAAACACAGTGTCCCAGTGATCGTATGGTCTTCTACTTCTTATATCTCAATAGTCTAACCACAATGCGATAGTACCTAAAATACTTTGTTGGCTGCTGTTCTATTCTAGCCTCAGACGTCGGTGGTAATGAACTTACGAACAGTGGGTTTGGCTGCTTACCACGTGTCTTACCCAATCCCGATGAAGGTGAAGGACGTAAGTTTTCAACAATGATGGACTTGTCGTATTTAGAATCAAAGGTTGATAAATTGTGGCATGCATCTACCAGAGCAATTGTAGCTTAACCAAGAGACCTAATTGCTTACATAGCTCAAGTTTCGCCCGCCGTATAAAGGCTACTTACATGTATCGTAAGGTCCGGTTCGTTCATGTTCGAACTAGAACTCGAAAAGATGTGTTGGTGTCAACAGAGTGACCACTGTTAAAAAGTGTTTTGTAATGGATGACCATGAATTTTGGCTTCATTGTTTTAAAAACTGAGCATGCAAATATTTAGCAGCCCTGGTCGCCAATTGCCTTTGCGTACGGTCAATGTACTTGCATCGACAAATGCACGCGAATTCACGAACGAAGATAAAGGTAGAGTTTAAAGGCAAGACTTCCTTTGACCGGTTAACTGGAAGGCTTTTAGTTGGCGTGGGGAAAAGCAGTTCAGATGCATAGTACATTCTCTGTATGGAGCAAAAAAGCCGTCGCTTAATTGTATTTCAGATATTGTCTCTCGTAAAGGATTAAGACATAAAAACGGGCTTTTTCGGAACCGGCTGTTCCGTAGATTTCGGTCCTCCATTACAAAACACTTGCTCACTCTGTTGACATCAACACATGTTTCCGAGCACTTGTTCGAGCACGAACAAACCGGACCTCAGGATACAGGGAAAGAGCAGCGGGAGAAACCAGACCTATGAAAGTTGTTAGACCATGTGGTTCATCTTCAACTGTCCTGGTAATTTAGAATTCGTAGTAACCAGTGGACCTCTAGAAAGACTAGAGGGTGGATAAGCATTGTAAAAGTGGCGGGTGTTTAAACAATTGCACAAAAAACCACGTCGCATTGTGTATCAAGCTGAAAACGAAGGATGTCGATGCACGCCATTCTGCACCCTCATTGTAGGCTCCTGCCCGTATAGGAAAGACAGCGAATTTTGCAAGGCCATTAACTCGAGCGACTGATTCATCAATACGCACGTTGAATTAGATGTGGCATACATAAACCTCAAAGAATCCTGGAAGAGGCGTCAACTAACAAGCCCAGCTGTTGACCAAAAAGTACAAGGCATTATCGACTTTTTCGGTATGTTTAAAATACTCACTGACCTATACACATTTTCCACAAGTCCTTCGACGACCTGATATGCCAAAGTTGGACATTTGTAGTGAACGTTTGTAGGTGTATCCCAACAAAATTCTTCCATCCAATTATATTTCATAGGATACCAGTTTATCAATAGATTAGAGTTAAGTGTAGGATTTGCATTAGGTTAAGGATTAATTTTAAGTGTTTGACTATGGATAGTGTTAGCATTATGCGACAATAGTATTTAGTTTTACGAAGTGAGGCAAAGGTTCGCATCCCAGGTAGGTGCATAAGTTGAGAAGAAGAAGAAGCAATCGTCGTTTTTCTAGTTTGAGAATTCTTACTCCTACAGGAGTCCTATCTCTGACGACGGACTCCTGTAAGATTTCGAAAGCTCAGACGAATAAAACTATGATCCCAGCGATCTAAACAGCTTATTTTTCTCAAACCATTTACTCTTCCTGCAATAATCCGCTAAATCACACAGAAAACAGGAGGAAGTGTGGGTTGAGCGTTCCAATTCCGTGTCCAAAATCTAGATGTTTTAGGAATATGCTAGGAAAATTGAGGAGTATAGTTTATTTCGCGATCTTTAAATGATTTGATTTCCTACTACCTACTGTCAAGTGGACCTATAGAATTAATAGAGGTGGCAGAAACATTGCAAATCGGCAGGCTTTGAATAAACCACAGAAGAAACAAGCTCTCATTGCATATCAAGCTGCAAATGAATAATGTCGATGTATGGCATTCTGCGCCCTTGACCTCCTCGCCGAACGGGGAGTAAATTTAAGTCCTCTGAGAACAGAGCAATGCATCTCGGAGCGGGTTTTGTTTTTACTGACGTTTCAGAGGCACCTCAAAAGCGGAGCAAATGTTAAATGATATGACTGAGGGACTGCGCGTTGCCAGTTTTCTTCGTTCTTTACATTCCCTAAGGATTTTTACAGCCATTCTGGTTTAAAAAGCCAAACCTGAGCCGTTTTTTTCTTATCGTAACTTAGGTTGTTAAGTTTAGTTCTTAGTATTTTAGGATGCTCATCGGATCGTTCACGCGACGCTTCACGGTCCGATTCGCCCATCGATAGAGCCCCGTTTTGGTGCCGAAATATCTCATAATCCACGTGTTTGCCATTATTCTTGTAAAACTAATAATCGTTATCCGTACATAGACCTTATCAATGATCGATTATGATCACGCTTTCGGGGAAGTTCACCTTACTATTTTACGAAATGGATTCCTTTTTTGGAAACACATTTAGAGACGCTCCACCTACAGAAACGGAACCTCCGTACGTATTCTCGTCAACCGGAATTTCCCCGTTCTACCCAGCTCCTAGACTGGCATCAAAAACGATGGTAACGTCTGCTTTTGCATAAAGTATCGTCGGGTTACTATCCTTCTTATACGTTAGTCATTTACAATAACGTGGATCGATGTTTCTATAGAAGCGTTATCTGGAGCGTAAGGTTTTGCAAAATAGACCCAAATTCTAATTACTGGAAAGTAATCGTTGAGCTTAAAGACCGAGTAAAGACTAAAGGTTTATTTCAATTTAAAACTATGGTATTCGATAATGCTACCAGTACACTTCAGAGATTAAGGAAATGGTTTGCCTCATCTTCATTCCCGCTTTTGTCTCATCTGTCCTGACGACGTCATTGTCTTCACTGTCCATAATGCTAACCTTAAATTAGTGCTGTTGTAGCAGTCTGGTGGCTGATGACGTAACCTCTGTACAATAAGTTTTCCGCAGTTAAACTGTTCCTACGATTCTGGGTTATCTGGCTGGTGAATTTGGGTTCCTTCTGTAGTCAGTGATACTACCCGTGACACTATAAGCCCTTCGTGATGCGGGCCCCTGGTTGAAGCCCCTGAAAAGTTTTTTCCTGTGACAGCATCATATGTTTTGGTCGCGAAGTGAGCCTAGAGGGTATCCTTGGCCCCTCTGAGCAGACAGAGTCCCTCAGGACCTGACTTACACCTACAACAGTAAATGACCGTAGGAGTTTTATTGAGCTGGCCTCCAGCTTCAAGTGATTCAAACATGGCTTTGCATTTATATCAGACAAACATGTTTGCGGTAGTTCTTCATCAGAGCCTTATCTTCGCAGAACAATGAAAGTTTGAGAGTGTAGAAAACTAATAATTGTCTGAGGTGGGCGCCAATTGGTCACTACAGACTATGTGAGCATGTGCAAGTACGCGAGATCGGCGTGTTGGGTGAGCGACTGCCACTTGTGTTCGGGGGCGATTTGTGCGAGAATAGAGATTGGAGTCGATTTAGATTCCCCATTAATCCACCAGGCCAGTACGTGTTCATGCTCTGTTTTCCAGGCGCCTCCTTATATGGCCAATGTAACCAGCTCCACAGGAGCAAGAGAGCAAGTAAGCCTTTACCTCCTCATCGTGGGAGAAGAGAGTTCGTGAAGATCACGCGTAAGTTCGGCACGGGAGAGCATTCGTGATCGAAGTCTTAAGGCATCGTCTTACCAGCCCTCTTGTTGCATCTAAGAAAAAATGCAGTCGAATGAATACGTCTTTCTTTTCAAAGGTTAATTTAGCAGGCTTTTTGGTGCTTTTGCCAATTTTCTTAAAAATAAACCTTTCTGAGTATCCGTTTTCAAGAAGCGTGTTCTGCAGCTGTATAAGTGCTACATTTGCTTCTCGAATTGCTTCTGTGGAGCAGGATACATTGGCGAAACAACGAGGCGTCTGGAAAAGAGAGAAGGTTAACACGTACTGGCCTGTTTAAGTAAAGCTGAATTGAAATCGATCTCGAGGTCTATTCTCGCACACCTTTTCGATACGAATTGCCGAGTCGATACTAGTGAAGCTTTTCACATTGTCAACCAGACATCAACCAATTTCTCCAAAAGCCTACGCCATTAGGTGATGTCAACAGCGGAAGTAGTGGCTATACGTCTAATGCGTCGAGTGGTGTGCTGTCAGAAAACCGCAACACAAGCCTTGTCCCTTCCGTGGCCGATGCCGACGCCAGGTAACGATTGCAAATCGCCCCCACTCAATAGTGGCAGTCGCTCACCCAACACGCAGACCTCGCCTACTTACACGGGCTGCCTTAGTCCGCAGTGACCAATCGGCGCCTACCTCAGACAATTATCGATTTTTCTGCACGTTCGAGCTTGCATTGTTTTGCAAAGTTAATGGCCTGACGAAGAATTGCCAGAAACATGTTTGCCTGATGCAATAATTTTTAAATAATTCACAGGAATATTTACAAAACTTTGTATGCATGGTTCGCCATTTACAAATACTTACAGAAAAAAGGTTTAAATAGACAAAGGACTGCCAGGCGGCACTCGACATACTTCAATGTCAGATTATCACCGCCCCAGCTTTCATTTTATCTATTGTCCGATCCAATGCACTGCCGTTTATATTCGATAATGATGCAATGGCCATTTTGAGGAAAATACGTTCTTTGAGAGAACAAGATAAAGGTATTCAGTTAATTTTCGAGACTGGTTCCCCAGGCTTATGGTTTTACCAGATCATAAAATATCTACCAATGGGTTGCGGCTTAGATTGCATCACAATGGTCAATAATGCTAGATATTCTAGTCGATAACTGATCGTGAGGTTCTTGCTTGCAATGAAAGTCTAAATTGGAAATCAGGCGTCTGAAGAAATGAAATTTTAATAAAAGGCTTTCAATAGACCAACAAAGCGACTTTATATAATATGCTTTTGAGAATAGTTCCCCAGCTTGCCTTCAAACTAGAAAGGATGTGCAGCGAATGACTTAAATTTCTAATGTGCAGTAAAAAACCAATAGTCATTATCGGAGTTTGTCTCTTTAAAAATGGTGAAGAATTTATTGAAGATGTTTTTTTATGGTTCGTGCATCAACCGACATATATATTTGGATGGAATGTATGAACATTTCAAAGAACAACTGGAGAAAAAATAGCCAAGCAAGACGGACTGACCTAAACCCCAGCTGCCAATCAGCGCTCACTACAGATGAATATTTATTTTTTCGGCATGTTTGAAATTTTAAGTGTTCTTTGTACATTTTCTTTAGCCTGAAGACGAGTTGGGGAACCAGCCTCGAAAATTTACTGACTTTACTTACCTAGTTGTCCCAAAGAACGTATTTTCTTCAAATAATCAACCTTCACTAAAATATATTGAATGGCACTGATAGTATTGGGTAAGGCGCTAACCATGTCGATACCCACACGCCCAAAAGGAACACCGGTAGTTATAGGCTAGAGTGGTGTCTGTTGGTCGTAAGATAGTGTACAAACCGAACCCGATCCGATTTTTAATTCGTTACTTTGATTGTGAAGTTAATTTTTCGTAATTTGACACCCTCATCGGTTGGTTTACGTGAGGCTCCACGATCCGATTCTTCCGTCGATAAGTCCACTTTTTCGTGCCTACATATCTTGTACTCTACGTGTTTATCATAATTCTTGCATTACCAATTAACCTTATCCGTACAGATAGCTTATCAATGATCGATTATGATCTAGTTTCCAGAGAAGCCCACCTTACCATTTCACCAGCTGGATTAATGTTTAGGGAATATATTTTGAGAACCTCGACCTGCAGATGCGGAAGCTCTAATACTTTTTCCCGTCAACCAGCCTACACGGCCTGGACGCTTAAGTAGGACCTGTGAATGTAATGCAAGTTGGGCACGAGTTGCGAAAAGAGGCATAACTTGGAACTTAAGGACCTGGAGGCGTCATAAACATGGCAGAAGACCCACTTCGATCAGCAAGTCAGTGACTTTTTCCTCCGTTTCTGACCCAGACCACCAATGCGGAACTCCCTAAAAGGTCTTCCGCCCATGGCTGGGCCCGTTTGTTGTCCTAGATTTCCTGCTCCTGTCCACCTGCATTGTTCATGATGCATTCCACTCCACCAGCCATAGATTTACAGTTCACTTCGACAAATTGAAAATTTAAAAGGGACCGACTACATTCCGCTAACTCCGACTCCTTATCCCTACTCCCTTTTTCCTAGTCCCACGACCCTCCTGTGAAGTAGAGATGCAGAAAAATAGCACCGCAATGGCCCTACAAAAAGAGAGGCATGCTTGAGGCCAAACCAACATCTTTTGACATTTACTCTTCGGTGTTTTAGTTGTAACGAAGTTTTCCAGTTATCTGACACACCCATTTTAGTAACTGCGTTCGAGGCTGATTCGGCTATCGACCTAGAGAGCTCGCAGTCTGAGAGAACTCATGATAGGATAGAAAAAGCTTACACCACACCAACTCCGGGAAAGAGATATTTAAAAAAAAATGCTACACACTGTTTGAAAAAAACTATTTTATAGCTCATATTGCGCTCACTGGAATGAGTTTGTCTGTTCACTGAGATTTCGGACAGCCGGCCCAGCTCTCCGAAATGTTAGGAAAGAACACATTCCGGTGAGGAAAATATGATCTGTAATCCTTACCTCGGAATTCTGACGTTTGCAAACTTGAATACTACTTTAATGGTGACAGCTTTACGCGTGCGTGTGCCGATTTGTATGACGAACCAGCAAGTAATGAGAAGGGTGCTCGAAGGCATGACCTATTACCCTCACCAAATAAACTGAATCTAAGTTGCTGACAATTTGGACATTATTTTTCTTTGTTTAAAGTTTGTTTTGTTTTCTTGTATTCCTATAAATGTTTATCTACGACCCTAGTCTCTTTATCACCTCTGTGTAAAATATCTCCTCGGCGAATAAAGCTTATTGTAGCGTTTCAGGCGACCAACCGAGATGCCCCCATTTAAAACTTCGGAGAAATTATAAAGTGTCAGGACCGCAACTCCGATGTGCACAGCGCGACCATCGTAGGCCAAGTTACCTTAATAACGAAAGGACTGAAGCTTCAGGTATTATACTCAGAAGCTAACTCCATCAGCAGGCATCTCGACCTTCCGGCAGCCTACAAATTTCTACGCATTTACATGAGTAAAGGACATTTGAATGTGAAATTGAACTTGCAAATTGCAGCTGAAGGTGGCCTTGCGACGATACCACAGGAATAATCAGGATAATCAGCACCTTCTACGGTGGAGGCGGATCGTTACACCCACTTTAGTCAAGCTAGACCAAAATCTACGCCAGTGACCAAGCAGGGAAAGGGGAAAAGCCTATAAGCCTATGACCACCATGTTAAGCCACCGGTTAAAATTGCTGATCGTTAAAGTACGTTTACGCATTGAGAAAGGGCAGCCAACCCAGCTGTCCGAAACATAATTCCTGCAGCCACAAAATCCGGCAACTGTAACAGCAACGTGTATGTAATTGCAAATCGGATACAAGAAACATTATTTGGCTGATATCATATGCTGCATGACGCTTCTATTCCTTTCAATAGTTAAAAGGATACGAGGCCGAGGTAATTAAATAGAAGACAGAAAATTGTTTTCTAGGACCAGATGGGTGTTTGAGTAACAGTAAAATAAGAAGTTGGTGTTTTGAAGCGAATACTGGAATAACAACTTTATGCAGTTTAGTATGGCCGACGTTCCGAACGCTCGTGCGGGCTCTTTGTCAAGGGATAAAAAGCGTACAGCTCAATGTGTACATAGCTCAAAATTGCCAAGAGCTACCTTGAACTACCATTGGTCGATCCGCAGGGAGTGGTAAATTTATTTATGCCCTAAGGTCTTCACTTTCGGCCTTTTACTCAATTCATCATAAACATCATCTGGCCTTCATCGCAGGATTTATTTGTTTAAATACACTTCAGGACAGCCCTTCAACTACTTCCTGTCCTCGCCTAGATTGTGCAAATAAATCCTGCTGTGGTAAAGAAGGCACAAAATCGAGCATTGAAACGAATTGCATTTTGTCCTGAGCTTTCCGGCCCAAAATCTCAGGACAAAATACAATTCGTTTCAAAGCTCCATTGTGTGTCTTTTTTACCAATAGAAATACCTGTAATGCGAACATTTTTTTTCATTCGTGAACAATTCGGGCGCGAAACGCTTCGCATAGCTCGCAGCTGGGAGCTATTCTTTACCCGAGAAGCAGCAGCATATGAGCAACTACGTTTCCTGCACAAGTGCCTTCAACAAGAACTGATGCAACGATGCCTCAGATATAAGGCACCAGTGAACTATGGGTGCCACTATGGGCAGAGAAGTCGCCAAAAGCCTCATCAAGCAGATGGAAAGGGAACTTATTGATGACTGCCCCGACGCATACGAAAATACAAGGCTAAGATTGAGAAGGATAAAAGAGAGTGTTTCCAAGCCCGAAAGCTCAGGACAAAATAAAATTCGTTCCAGTGCTCGGTGGTGTGTCTTCTTTACTAATAGAAATACCTGGAATGCGAACATTCTCTTTCATTCGTGAAATCCTGCTGTGTGCGCCTGATTTAAATTCTTACCTGAAAAACAGTGCTTTGAAGAAAAATCGATCAGCCCATGGCCGACACGTAGAGCCACAAATTCAAATGGTTGACCGATGGAGTTAGTTTATTCTTTGACAAAGGACAGCCGGCCCACCTGTCTGTAACGTCAGCAAACAAATGCACTCCTTCAAACCAGCAACATCTGAGCTTTGATTCTTATCCCAGAATTCTGACTTGAGTACAATACCCTCTAACGTATATGCTAGCAAGCAGAAGTATAAAGATTTACGTCCTAAGCTATTGATTTTCTAGCTGTCAATTTTGAAATGTATAATTGAAACAAGAAACTAGAACTCCTCGTTCAGCTTCAGAAATTGAAACATCGTTTCCCAGGTACAAATTTGAAGACAGTGTATGTAGCAGAATTTAATGGCACCATAAAGTTCGCGAGCGCTCATCAGTCGCTTCCGCTTGCTGCATAAACAGAATAACGAATGATAAATTACAGAATTGAATTCATACAGAAAAATCAATCCAAAACATCAAGGTCACTTGAGTTATCCAAGAGGCAATCAATCAAGTAGGAATTCAAACATTGTGGGCAGCAAAAAAAAACGCAGTAAACTGTCTTAGGCAAAAAAACATTGAAGGCAAAAATGTGGGAAGTGGGTGGGTAAACAAGGAGCCGGTGCTACCACGGCAGGGTTAGGTTCACCACATGCCCCAGTTGTTTACATAGGTCAGGTTTAAACCGCCTTATGTATGCTGCCTCCAGGTAGCGTAAGATACGAGATGTTCTGTAATTTATCATTCGTTATTCTGTTTATGCAGCGAGCGGAAGCGGCTGATAAGCGCTCGCGAAATTTATGGTGCCATTAAATTCTGCTAGATACGCTGTCTTTAAACTCCTCGTTCAACAATTTCTGAAATTTTGGTACATACGGGTCGCCAAATCTTCTCTTCGAGAACTTTTTCACGCACGAACAACTCGTACCTTACGTTACCTTGTCTTGTAAACGTCCGGCTCTCGATTAAAGATTTTTCTGTCTAACTCTTTCGCAGTTAACGTTTCTTTCCACTTTGATTCCCAGCTTATTAATCAGTCTACGCGGCCATTTTCGATGACCTTGCCGTTTGCATCGAATTTTCGAGACGAATTAAATTTTCTATTTTTCTCTTACATTACTTACGTAATGCAACGACAGGAAGCAGCTGATGAACACTCTCGAAATATATGGATCCAAAAATTCTGCTGTTTATGCAATTTTCGAAATTTTCCATTACAATTTTAGGAAAATTTAAATGACTGGCTAAAGAAACCGCTATCTTAAAAAGTCACGTTGCTCCATGGAACAGATTTTGGTTCTTGCTGACGTTTTGACGCAAGGCTGTCAGATCTACATCTCAGAACTCTAGCTTTTGCAAACATAAACCGATATTACTAAGAAATGTTTCGGTCCGATTATGCAAAATAGGAAATCAAGTTCCATATGACGCTATACTCACTTATTGTCCAATGCGCTAAAGTCCCATGCGAAAGTCCACGATAAAAAGGCATCCCAACTCCGGGCTAGAAGTGGCCAATCGCAGTCATGACGAAAGAGTGTGGAATGCTTGTGCGTAAAGCGTCTGTGCGACTTATTGATCGACAGTTCAAATTGCCAGACTATCGATTGACACGAAAGCGCGCATGCCCGCCGGCAGTTGCAAATTTCAGAAGGGCAAGAAATTCAGTGATCTATGAATTTGTTTAATTTTAGCAAGTCACTGAGCTTTTAACATTATTCACTATGAATCAGTATATTTGGTGCAAATGAAAAAAAGCACTTTAAAACCGTATAGATATGCATGAAAAAAACTAAATTTCAAATTAGTTATCACGTGGTTTTGCTATGCAAAATGCATAAAACGTTTATGAAACGAAAATGTCAACTAGCTGTGGTATTCATAAGGTAACAGAAAATCAGAAATAGAAATCAGCAGAAGGAATGATATATTGTGTAGAAGACACTCCATTGCTGTTCCAGGCGGCAGTATCCACTGTCGAAGCCAAAGCTTGTGCTGACTGCGTCTAGCCATGCCTAAGTGAGAAACAGACAGTAGTGGCAGCTGCTTAAGTAAGATTGTGAAGCAAGTTCAAGTGTTCTGTTATTGGTGGGTTAAAATATTTCGAGAAATTGTCACCTGTAGAGATCTTTTCTGCATCGGCCGATTCAAGTGGTTCTTAGCCAGGCGTTCTTATTTGGACTAACTGGGGGATGTTGACAACTTTTTCACTTCCGCAAAATGTGGAATATATCCTCTGATCTAAAGGAACAGACACAATGTTCCATTTCGGACTTCACAAGGCAAAAATTAGAAGCAATAGCTCTGCCACTAGTTAACCCCAAGTTGTGGGTACGATATGTCGATGAAATGTTTGTCTTTGTTAAAAAGGAGCAGGTCGAAACACTACACAACGCTATCAACTCAACGATGCCAGGCATCACGTTTTCGCTCAAAAAAGAAATTAACAGTAAATTCTTTTTTTGACGTCCTCGTACAGCGGGATACTGCCAGAACATTCAAAACATCAGTTCACCGCAAGAAATCGCACGCGGATGTCATCCAACACTACGAGAGCAACCGAAAGTTCCCCCGTCGATTTTCACGATGGGCACCACGCGCTCCAACAAGCCGCAGCAAACACTGAAGCAAGCCACAACAGGCACTGAGGCAAGCTGGACAAGTGACAAGAAAGTGACAGCAAGCAAGTGCAACGCAGAGAACTGGCACGAGAGAAGACGGGAGTTTAGGCAGACTGGCGCAGAATCTACCCACTCACTCGCCACTCCCACCTCCGTATCCGGTGTTAAGACAAAGTCAATAAGACCGAGGATGAGGGAGGCTGCAGGTGGCTGGCGCGGTAATCACTCAACACGCGCACACTTGACACAGCCATCTCACTAGGTGTGCTCCCAACTGCGCGGGAGCGCCATTAAGGCCGCATTCAGAGGGACTCGTTGCAGCCTTCCTCACAGTCCTCCCTCTCCTCCCATACGCACACACAAACACACGCGCACAAATGGAGCAGCAACGTAGGGGGGCCCGCGTTTTCTCGTCAGTTGGCAAACCCTCCAAGCCACTGCTTTTAGCGCACCGTGATAGATTCAGACACATTCAGATTTATTATAGTGAGGAAAGAAACGCGCTGAGTCGACCTTACTCTCTCCTCACCGCATAGTGACCGCATAGCTTTCCGGAAACCTGAGGTGGGGTCTGAAAACCAGTGGGAGCGCGAGCGCAGTCACCAACAGGGAATCAGAAGTGAGAGAAGGTGCCAGTGCCTTCCAGGCCGCAGGGACCGTGGTTGGCTGAGGACTGGCGTTGCATGTGCATATAGATCATTGGGTCTCAGAAGGGCGAGAGCAGCTCTGCATGAAGCCTGGGCCAATACCCTCCTGAGAGGGTTAACCAGTCAAACAAGGACTGAGAGGCACAACCCATGCTCCGTTGTCGGTTGGCGTCCGTGGGCGGGACTGAAAGGAAAGAGAGATACAGTTCGTGAACTTTGCCATGTGTATGGGCAGAATGAGAAAGTAGAGAAGAGGAAAAAAGGAAAAGGAAGAGAGAGAAGTGCAAGGAACGAGAGGAAAATCGAGAGAGATAACAGAGAAGGGGTAGGAAGGAAGGAGAGGGGAGAGTGAACAAAAGTGAGAACAAACAGCAGAGCGAAACGAACAAGCGAGAAGAGAGAGAGAAAACAGAAGCAGGTATAACAGGTAGGACAGGAACAAGAGCGCAGCTTACCTTTCATCGGAGAATTGTCGCCGAGTGACCGATGCGACTGCAAAGAGTATGGTGTTGGCTAAGTAGTGTTTGTTTCGCTAATAACAGAAGGACTAGCAGTGCTGCATAAGAAGGAAATCACATTTCGCAAGACCAAGGCTGCCTGAGAGCTGGTGTGGGTTAGAATTGATAAGGAGTACCGTTGATGATTCGGCTATAATCCCTACTTAGTAGTGGCAGTTTACGATACGGCGTGATGAGCCCAGTTAGTTTGGGCTGAGCCTCTAGCGCTAGCTAACCGGTTACTGCCGGCTGGCTCTGCCGGTCGTTGGATTACTGTGAGTCGCTGACTCGCGCGTGCACAGCAGCCTCGTAATCCCCTTGACTCTGACTGCAGAAGCTGTTGCTGCCCACGCTACTACAGGCCGCACGGCCTCGAGCAGCGCATGCTATGTAAGTTAGATTCTCGTGAGAAGCCTCAGTTGTCCATGTCCTGCTCCCCGGTTGGTCTCACGGTAAGCAGGGCATGAATATAGATCGTCGGTCGAGCAACCACCCTGTTGCTCACAAACGGAGTGCTGTTACCACCCTAATCAACCGAGCAAGAACGCATTGTTCTAGTCCCGCGCTCTATCAAGCCAAACTCAATAACCTGGTCAAATATTTTTCAAAAAACGGTTGCCAAAGATAGTTCGCGTGGCTCCAGCTTCGAAAATTCACCTAATAAACCATCTTTTCCCAAAGTGCTTTCTCTACATAACAGTGTTCTATGCATGGCGAAAAAGCTTTCAGTATTTTTGTTTACTTTTTGTTTTGATGTAGACTAACAAACGCGTACAGAAAATTTCTTTGGTATCACCGACCGTTAAATTTGGCCCTTTACTACTCCAGTTAATCAGTTCATTAACTTAATTTTTTTAAATCCCCCACTCAAATACCTACTGCATAAAGAGTTTCCGCATAGGCAGCATCATAATTCTGCAACTGACTAATAACAGCGACAGAGATGCAGCAAATGTTCTTCACGACACATAACAGGATAGGGGAGTTTCGATAAAACCAAGGCGAGCAAGCCCGCTAAGGACCTGCATTACTTTGTTAGGTGTAGCTATTTTCGTCTCTGCATAACCATTGACGACTCAAAAGGTGTGCGAGTATGCTTCAATGGCAACAACACTACAGATACGTCGTTCGAAAGCGCATCCTAGGTGCGGATGCCACAATCTAAAGAACGGCGGCAGTCTCTTTATCTGCCAACTCACATGTAAGCTTTTTGCGGCAGAAGCTTTGAGAACTGCATGATCTAAAGACACACGTACATGTTGCTACGCATTCAGGCGAGAGCCTGCTGACATCAGATGTCTTCATCAGCCATTAATAAAATGAACCAAAATGTCCTCCAAAGTGCGGTTGGCATGGCACCGTTTAAGTGAGAAGCAGGTACACACACTCTGATCAATCGTCTTCTTCAGTTTAGTAGACAGCTTGGAGCTCCATCACAGTAAGAGCGTCATGGAGACGACACGTTCGAGGTAAGCGCTATGACAAATTCCCACTGGATATGGGCGCAACAGTGGAGCACGCTTGGATTTAAACCGGGAAAATAAAACGAGGATACGAATTTCTCTGTACTCTGGCATTCAATACAATCATAATTCGTGAAGAATGTCATTGACTGAGCAATTACGACATACAGCGGATTTCCGGTTTATCAATCAGCGTGATTGGACGACACATCAAAAGTCTGCGCTAACCAACAATACAAAACAAGTAACTGCCCCCTAAACTGCGGTTGGCATGGTGACTATTCAGTGTGGAGAAGGCACGTCCGATTACGAATTGTGCTCTTCAATGTCGAATTTCATGTACATTAACATCATCATGGAGACGGTGCCTTGGATACATGCGTCTTGATAGCTTCAAATTGGAGTTTCCTCTGTCATAAAATGGTAATAATGAAATGCGGAGGCGAATTTATGTTGAGACCTGGGCTCCGACATTTAACATGTTTATCATTTCCGAAGACTTCCATGGGCTAAAATACGATACTAGAAAGCAGAACTTTATTCCTCAGACCTCTCAAAGGGCACAGCATAAATGCGCGGTCTAAATCCGTAGAAGGGCCCTGGACTGGTACGGTGGTGTGTTTTCAATGTCAACTGCCTGTGCCAACTTTATCCTTGAGGGTTCACCTTGAGAAGACGACAACAAAGCAAAATATGGCGTCATGCGGAGTAAAGAATGACACCAGGCTCAATGTTCTTTGTTGGCATATCCTGAACAGAATGTGAATACATACAAACTGCACGTCGAGACACATATCCGCCCGACGCTATATACATCTCCTTTGAAGTGTTACTGCATTAAGTGAAACGCATTAGACGGTTGACAATGCGCGAAATGGCATGAAGGCGGAGCAAGCGAGCCTGTCTTAGCAAGACTGCCGAGAGCAAAGATGGCGTCGCCGGAGGTAAGAAGAGGTGATATGCTGCAAGAACGAGACGCCCGCATGTCAGCCAAGGCAGTCAACTGTCCACGCGGGTTGCTGGCATCGGATGGGCTGCAGAGCTCCATCATTTTGAAGGTACGAACACAACCACGCGTCACGCCGGCCACAATGAAGCGACCCCGAAATGCAGTAGCTGCCATTTCGGTACGTGCTCTTCTCGGGAAGACTGCTGCCTTTCAAAATCCGTGGCCTGTGCTGCGTCCCGCCGCAAACGCTTTCTGCCAGTTTTTCGCTGTCACACAACAGATCTTCACAGAGGCAAGGTACCCGGAGGCGTCATTGAAACCGCCAAACACAAATACCCAGCAGTCGCCAGGCAGACAGGCAAGGAAGCCAGGGCAATCCGTTGGCAACGCGGGCTGTATGCGTCTGGCCCACTGAATATCTCCACGGTGTTAAAGCCATCGCATCGGATAGTGATGAGTATGCATCCGCCAAAGGTAGTGGATGCAGCGACACGCAGAAGGGGAGGAACAATGATGGGGATGGATTCATCCTTTACTCCGCATTGCTCTCCAAATTACACTTCTCAAAACCAACAGTTGACACAAACGCCGGAGCTGTTCCTTTAGACCGTCCACAGTGTCCTTCACAGTGTTCCGGCAGCCAAGCATGGATCCAAACAGTAGAGTCAGCCTCATCGACGTACCATTTTAAAATGCCAATAGAAGGCCGATTTATCAATGAGAACGGTCTATTGTGTCATAGTACTTAAGCGGATGAGAATCTTCTACATAATGAAGCTAATCACATAACAGAGTTAATTCAACCTCCAGAATTAGTATTCTCATGTTATCGCTCCAAACTCCAGAACCTCCCGTGGGACCGTCTCCACGCATGGACTGGGATACATCGGCCGTACAAAGAGACGTCTTGAAAAGAGGGTACGTGAGCACATACGGACCTGGCTAAGTAAAGGTGAAACTAGATCGATCTCGAGTGCTATTCTCGCACATCTAGTCGATACGAACCATCGAGTCGAGACTAACGAAGCCTTTCAGGTGGTCTACAGGACACCAGCCAACTTTTCTAAAGGCCTATGCCAACGGATGCTTGCAGCAGCCGAAGCAGTAGCTATAAGGCTAGCAAATCCAGTGCTGTGTTGTCAGAAGACTCTGACACAAGCTCTGTCACTTCCATGGCCTAAACCGACACCAGGTGGCGATAGGATTTCGCCCCTACCAACAAGGGACAATCCCTCAACCAACACGCTGACATGGCCTACATGCGCAAACTGAAATAGTCCGCGTTGGCCAATCAGCGCCCGTGTTAGATAGTTATTGATTTTTCTACCTATTCAAACTTTTATTGTTATGTACAGTGTTAATTTCCCTTGCAAATGTTTGGTCTGATGAAGAGTTGCTGAAAAACAATTGTTTGCCAAAAACTGACTTCTAATATTAACCATGGGAATATTTTTCGTAATTTAAACAGGATTCGCTTTCAAATGATTAGGAAGCAGAATAATGTTATGCATGCTTTGTATGTTAAAACTCATAAAAGAAATTTGAACCATATTCATATATTTGTTTTTTTACATATTGCACAATTCGCGGGCTGTCAGATCTAATCTTGATCATATTTTCGTGTTAGAAGTATGTGTTTAATCAATAATACGGCACTAGTTAATTATTCATTTCCTATTTGAAAGTTTGGTGGCACGCCGACTGCATATGTATGTGGTAGATAATCCCTTATAGACCGCGGTAGCGAATATACGTATCGGGCATGGACTTGGGGCATATTTTCTTCCGTTGCGTCCGCCGAGAAAATAGGCTGGGTGTATAGGTGGCATACCAGTACCGCCAAAGAAAACAGATACCAGCCACAACTCCAGGGACGCGCGTAGGCGACACAAGATAAGATGGCGTGAGAATTGACGGGGCGTGGGCATTGACCAATCACAAGTACGAATCCCCGCCCACCCCAATTTACCCGTAGCTGACGCTTGCTGCTTCTCACTTTATCTGACATTGGTTTCTCGTGTGTAATCAAACGCTCACTCGAATAAAATTACCGTTCCAGAGATCGCGTCGGCTTCTTTCCTTGCAGGATAATGTTGGTTTTAATATACTCAATACAATTTAATTGAATTAGCATCAACCTCTATTGCGTAGAATACGAATGCCAACAGAGGGAAAATTCGCCGGGACTTTTTCGGTCTCTATAATTATTCATTGACCTTTTACTCCCAGAGCCGAAAGTTGCACTGTGTTAAAGGAACAATAGATATTAAAAGGAGGCATATTTTTTATTTATAAAGTATCATTATTGTCTGAAGATTAAGTTTTCTTATCAAGCATGAAGACCAAACAAGGCTACTGTTGAACAGAAAATTGCTGCAGGCAGCCAATAATGCTGGGTTTTATGGACAAAAACTAGACCAAAACTCATGCAATAAAGTAGTTTATCCGCAAAAACCTTCCGGCTACCCAGGCCCATAAATCTCTTACAAATTGATTTCCGGCGAAGTGCGCTTTCTTTATAAGAACGCATTAAGTTTTCTTCAGAAGATTGACGAGCTTAAAGTTTCTGTAGCTGCCCTACAGCCTGATGTCATATCCTTTAGAGAGACCTAACTACAGGCCAGCGTAACGGATGCCGGGATTGTACCCGGGCATTATCAAGTTTTTTGTCGGGACCGGATACATAGGAGAGGGGGAGGAATAACAGTGTTTTTCAAGAAGGGCATCATTGCGTCAGAATGCAAAATTCGTTGGACGCATAAATGTGGAACACTATGACTTAAACTGAAACGGGTGGTGCACCCACTTTACATGTCATGGCTATATAAAGACCATCAAATCAATCTCTTGAGGTTGACGAGACTATGTTCGGACTAATACGTGAGCTGGCCCAAAATGAAAAACGCACTAATAACTGGAGATTTGAAGGCTCCACTGATCTACTGGGATGAATTATTGGTTATAGGTTCACGCAAGTCTTTTGTCTCTAAACTATTAAAGAAAACGGGGGAACTTTTTCTCGTGTAGAATTTTGCATTTCCAATAAGAAGCAAAGAAGCTCAAACAGCGAACTACTTGCACCTCGTGCTTTCGAAAGACCAAACTTAGGTCGATCGCACCGCTTGACAAGAGCGCTTTATGTCATTTTTCTGTGGGAATGCAGTTTAAACACCTATTAACCGAAACAAAAGGAGGTTCGGTTAAACTACTGACGCGGAAATTACACCGTAATGATAAGTGAAATATCAACAATAAATTGCTACGAGATTCTCACCAATAGTTCGTATGCCGATTGGCACATTCTCAGGAAAGTTATAAACGACGCTATGAATCGAAACTATCCGCTGAATAAAGTACAAAAGGCGAGCTGGCCCACATGGTTAACGCAGGATCTGAAGAGTGACAAGAACGAAATCCTGAAGTGAAAATTATAGAGCGGGCCGTAACTTAGCCAAACGTGCTCTTCAGCTACATCAACAGCATTTAAAAAAATAAAAATACAGTCGCAGTACTAAAAGGTGAAAATAGCGAAGAAATTATTGGAAATCCCGAAAATGCAGAATACCTTAGTAAGTTTTTCGCATCTGTTTTCACCGAGGAACTGCCATTTTATACGGCAAACGTTCATGCACACATTTAACGCACATTTTCAGTTGTCCTTTGATCGAATCCTCATCCTATCCCATTGGAAATTTGTAAAAATATACCCTATGATAGCGCGAACAACTATCGACCAGTTTGCCAAACTTGCATTTGTTGCACAATGATAGAAATGTTTATCAAAATGTCACCATTAAGTTTTTCGAAGAAAAAAGAATTTTATTGACGGTGCCCAACGCGGATTTCAAGGGAATTCTCCTGCCTGACTTATATGCTTTATTCAATGGAACCGTGCTCCAGGTCACTCGACGAGCATACCACTGTCGATGTGTTTTATATAAACTTTAAAAAAGCTTTCGATAGTGCCCCATACCAACGGCTACTTTACAAGGTTGGCGAATCCGAGATCATGGGCATTTTACTCAATTGGGTAGGAGATTTCCTTATAGGCCAATCGCACTCCGTGTGCGTTTAAAACGCGAAACCCCTTTAGTGCCAGTTGTTAGCGGAGTGCCTCAGGGATGTGTTATTGAGCCATTATTGTTCCTAATCTACGTCAATGACTGTAGGCATTGTTTGGTCAGCAATGGAGCCTTATTTGCAGATGGTATTAAGATATGGCAAACCATCAGAAACATTGATCATGAACAAACTCTGCAAGCAGGACTCAACCGCCTATGTGAATGGCCCCAAAATGGTTAATGCGGTTTAACTTTGAGAAGAGTGTTACATTTCGGCTCAAAACGAAGAAGGCGAGCGCGATGGGTGACTCTCATTACTACTTACTTGATGGCAGGTGCCCGTACAGCGAAACGGAACATAAACACTATTTTGCCATCATTGAAGTCGTCCTTTCAGTGTTTGGGCTGCCAACAGTGCAAACAGCTATCTTTTTGCCTTTAAGCAAAGTTTTGTAGACATCGGTTAAGAACTATTGGGCATAATATACGGGACATTTATTCTTTCACATCTCGAATATGAAGTCCAGGCGTGGCGTCCATAGTTTCTAAAAGACTATCAGCTGCTCAGAAGAGTCCAAAGGAGAGCAACAGAAATCGTGAAGGCCTACAGTTCTCATCTTACAAATGAAGACAAGAAGCAATTAACCTTTTCCCTATTGAGGACAGACAAATATCACCATATCATACAGACGTACAAGCTCGTGAGGAATCAGGACTGTGCCCTGCATTGTGAATATTTCTTTGCATTTGCCACATCATCTAACCTCCGTGGAAATTCTCTCAAACTCTGGAGAACCTTAATTTGTCTAGATGTGCACAGAGAACCGTTCTCACAGTGAGTTATCGGTGCCTGACACGGACTGGCCGAGGAGGTCATAACGGCGAACTCTACATATGCAATCAAACGCAAACTGGATGTGCATACACTTAAAAGCTATCATTCGTGGGAATTCCCTCAAACTGCGGGGAACTCTATCCCGTCTAGAGGTCCGCAAGCAGTCGTTCTCACAACGAGTCCTCGGTACCTGGAACGGACTGTCTGAGTTCATAATTGCAAACTCCACAGATGCATTTAAACGGAAACTGGATGAACATCTACTTAACAGTTACCGTTCATATGCACAAGGAAGCAGGAATTATCTACGCCTCCGACATCCCTTTAGAAAAACTTTACATTTGTATATGCTACTCACTATTTGGCAGTAATATATTTTATGTTGGATATATTATGTACCCAAGAGCCAATTCTGAATGCTCTCACGCACTCGTTTAAATGTGTACATGTATATATGTTACTTACTGTTTTAAAGTGACATATTTTATGTTGGATATTTCATGCATACTGTTTTCAATAGGGTCTTCAAAGGTATTGCCTAAATATACTGAAATATGCTGAACTTAGATTGTTTATAGGGAGAAACATGCACTGAGCCGTCAACCTCACTCTCTGTTCCCATTCCCAAAGCCCAGCCATCGACCGATCCTGTCTATAGAATGATGCGGGGAAGGAGCGCAGCTTCTGACATACATAAGTACTTTGTCTGCGTGTACTACGTACAAGACCTGGGCCCCAAACACATGAACAGAGAGCCAGATGGGTTCATTTTTCCGTTTCCAGTGCCACGGTGGGCTTTCAGTAGGGAAAGAGATAGAGGAGACTTGGTGTATTCAAGGCATCTAGTACTAATGACCTGCTAGCTGGAAACGCGAAAACCAGGCGAGGTGCCAGCTGCGGAGACAGACTACAGCAAAAAAGGAGAAGTTGAGGACAAGTAACCCTAGCATCGGCAATCTCCGGCAACCTAGTGTCTTAAAAGACCACCAAATGACTTTTCGTCAACTTATTCCATCCATACTTACTATCATTTGCTTCTCACCTAATGCCGATACGTATCATATATGGAGCCGTAACTCGGCACTAAAATAAGAAGTCAGAAAATGACATATACGAGTACGTTATGTCAAAATTTAGTGCAGGATTATTTATAAATATTGTCTTTTCTAGTAGTGTCAATCGCTCATGAGGATCCTGAATATGGCGCATAGTCTGGTGTTATCTGCTTGCCTGTATCTACTGAGTTTCAACCCTTACAGAGTCCGCATGCGCACAGCACAAGTCGATTACCCTACACAACTACCAGATAACGAAAAAGAAAACTGCTAAGCGTATATTTCAATCTGCTTTGCCTATTCCTTATTTCTGATCTACTGACAGAGTTATAGTATAGTGTTAATTTATTCTGGAGCAGATTGCTCTCTTATTACATATAAAGGCTTTATAAAACTTAAAATGTTACTAAATATTGTTTCGTAAACCCATGGCATGAAACAACCTGATGGATAGAGTTCCGAGTGCGAAAATCGAGGCAAGCACAAATGTCTCCGGAATTCAAAACATGTATTTACTCGGAATAGTCAGTACTACTAACACTCATATGTATTGCTAGTCAAGAGTATTAAAGGGTGCAAGAAGCAGAGATTTTCATCGAATTATAATTGATTATGCAAACATAATGGCGAGGATATTAGCAGTGGGCCCTGGAGGCTAGTCATCAAACCCGCCCATCAACTCGCGCCGCATCCAAGCCTTGTGGAAACCTTTGTCACCAGGAAGACTGACACGTATTGGAAGCAGGCTTCTCACAACCTTCCTCTTTTCCTGTATCGCAATGAGGAGTTTTCCATGCCAATCTACCGTGCACTGCTTCACTTGACTCGGCCGGTCAAACGTCCAATTCTGTTCAAGCTTCTCCGGCTGAAAGTAATAAACAGTGGTCAGTCACATAGGTCAATCCTATTTATTCCTAAATGTTATAACGTCGAACATAGGGGATATCCTTTCCGTGTAAGAACCTACTCTGTAAAGTTCGTTTATGATCTGTTGCGTATGGCTCAGAGTAAGGATGCAATATATATGGGTTACTTATATTATTTCGGTAGCACGTTAAGGTGCACTGACAATTTCTTTTTCGGCCGAATTATCGAACGAATTTTTGCATAATAACCTGCAGTGAAATAAGTTGCTCCAACGTAGTGACTGCCCCTGGATAGAGTGGACGGCTGGACTCTCGAGGCCTTTGCATTTTTGTAGCATTGGTGACATATGCCAGTTCGGTCCTCAGTTTTGACGAGATCCACTGTGTGCTACACAACAGCGTAGTGCAGGGACGGTGACTTGGACTGGATTATAAGGGCCTAAGAATGACACCATATGCCATTTTGAGTCTAATACTAGGCTTATTACCACGCCTGACCCTACAATGAAACGTACAAAACGCCTGTTGACCTAACATGGAACAATCTTCCTCAGAATCTGTCAGGCGTCAAACCAGCATTGCTGACAATGCCTAATAAAGGGGTGGTTTGTGGAACTTACGCATAAAAAACTGTATGGAGACATGCTACAATACTCACCGTCATTCGAATAAATTTTGAGGTTGACTGCACCAACGTTCGTGTTGCGACTGCCCTTTGGCCTGTGATGTTGACGTTGCCGTTGGCAGTTTCAGCTCCTCCCGGGGCATAGGGATGGAGTCCATATCAGGCTAGAGCTTCTGTGTTGTACTCTCGTTTTCATGCCACCGGATACTTCTCGCAAGCAGTTTGAAATATCTTCTTCTCTTGTTAAAGAAACCAGAGAACCCTCTCAGGGGTTGTGAGTTGTTGCTACATGAGCAAGTTTAGTATCCTCTTGACTGAAGTCTCACTGATGATCTTCTAATTGGGTGCTAGTTCAAGGAAGCTGTATGTTGGGAAAGAGAAGCTCGCCGACCAGAGGGACGAAGCGCCTTTTTAAAATCTTAGATGGCCTCCAGCGGTTGTTTCACAGGGCATCACAGAAGTCGGCTGTGCTCTACATAACGTGACGTATGACGTGAACGATCGAGGATGTCATTCAGCGGTTGGCCACTTTTGCATAGAGTTGGTAAACCTTTCTACCGTAGATCTTTGCATGATGTCTTACCGCATTGGACACGTGGTGAGTTCAGTCTCATTTGGTACTTATTTTCCTACCTTTAGAAAGGAGGTCTCCACACTTCTTATGCATTATAATATCTAAGGCTTATTCCATTTTTTTAGGAAACAGCACTCACGAGGAGTCATCAAATTCGGTTTCAGCAACTAAAAATCGTACGCCCCGCATAGTTCCAAATTTCGCTCAACATCGAAGTTTTTAGAATAATTGGCGAATAAATTATCTGAGAATAGAAATAGAGGGATTTTTAGCCACTTATAATACCCATGCACTTCTTTCATTAATTTTTTATTGGATGTAGTAGAGGGCACTCGTTACAGTCCGAACATCACCATTTGCTTTAATCTTTATTTTGGTTGCGAACTAGACTTTTCCGTTTTATGGGCACTTTTCCGTTGGGTTCCGTTTCCCGTGTGCCGCACTTCCTCGGCTCCGATAAGTCTCCTGTCTTGCCCTGGTATTCTTGCTCGTCTTCTACTACATGCCGTTTGACATGTTTTGCGTATTATACTATACAGTTAACTCCAGTTTCCTATCGTCGTTTTGTCACGAGTCATTTCCTTGGAAAGTGTACCTCCCCGTATTATGAAAGAGACTCCATTTTAGGAAGAAATATTGGAGAATCACGACCCAAGGGACTTAAACGACTCAGTTAGAATCCCATAAGCCGGAATCTCTCTTCCAACCATGGACGCCACAACTTATACAAAGCTTATTGCGTGATATATGAATGGGAAACATTCGTGATACACGTGCCTTGTGTTAAATTCCAAGGAGATTATGATTAGGGTTAACATAGAGGTAAAGTTTGAGTTAATATTATGCTCAAACTTCGAGTTAAGTATGAGTAGGGTTTTGACTACAGATGTCACAAATATTATGTCACGGAAATCTTTACTCTTCCTGTAATTGATCGCTGGATCACCCCTATAAAAGGGAGAAAGGAGGAATTGTTCCAATTCCCGTGTCTACACTCCAGATGTTTCTGGAGAGTTATACCTTGTCTAATATGTTGACGTCTGCGAGGTTTACTTGGCCTACCCCCTCTATTAGTTTTAAAAGTCTATTCTAGGGTACTTACAAATTAGCGCAAGGAGGGAAGAATTATTCGTATTTGGTGGATTTTTCGTAAGTCAGCTTCCTTGAGATTCAGATATGTAAGATGTGTCACAACACATCTTTTCAGACATCTTTTTCACACAAATTTCAGATTATATTGCCCTTAATGCAATCTTTGTCCCCATTGGCAGTAGCTGAGATCAAAGTCGGTATAAACACCATAGTGCAAAGACTGAAGCGTGGAGGGCAAATAAATCTAGTTACTTTTAAGGAAAAGTGTTGGTGGACCACCGAGTGACAGTTCATGAACCAACATATCACTATGTTTAGAGCATCCTTTCATGCGTTCATCAACTTTCTTTAAAATTGACATGAACAATCATTAAGAAAGTTGTGGCATGGAAGGGGGTACAGCGCTAGGTATCAAAATATCTAGCTGGGACGGCGCAAACATTCGACAGTGAGGATTGATGTACCATATCGCGCACCGTAGTTGACCTGATTGTGGATCATTTGAAGTCCCCACCATGCCTTGCTACTTTTGCCAGCAAGGATGAAATGTTTTAAGCTAGTCTGATTCTAACCTCAGATGTCCGCGATGTTGATGTCAGTTTATCAATTGATTAGAGTTCAGTGTGAGATTCGTGTTATGATTAATTTTAAGGTTTTGACTATAGATAGTGTTAGCATTATATGAAGAGACTATTTACTCACACGAATTGAGCGAAAAAGGTTTGCTCCCCAGGTACGTGTATAGGTTGAAAAGAAGACGCTGTGTCGATCACCGCAATCGTCGTTTTATAGGTTTGAGCTTTCGAACTCCTACAGGAGTCTTATCTCTTGTCAAGGACTCCTGTAGGATTTCGAAGCTAAAAAAATAAAAATATGATTCTGGTGATCAACACAGCCTATTTTTCTCAAACTATTAACACTTCCTGCGATTGGTCGCTAAATCACGCATAAAACAGGGAAGAATGGGTTGAGCGTTCGAATTTCGTGTCCAAAACTAAGATGTTTTTGGAGTAGGCTAGGACAATTGAGGGGCATAGTTTATCTCGTGATCTTTAAAATAATTTGATTGTCCACTCCGTACTGTCAAGCGGACCTTTAGAATTAGTAGAGTTGAGAGGCACACTTTGAATCATCTGCAGAAGAAGCAATCTCTCATAGCTTATCAATCTGAAAATGAATGATTTCGATGCAGGGCATTCTGCGCCCTTGACCTACTTGCCGAACGGGGTGTAAAGTTAATGTCCTCTGAGAACAAGGTAATGCTTCTGGGAGAAGGCTATGTTTTCGCTGTCATTTCGGAGGCACTCTTTACACATACTCACGGAAAAAGGTGACAGTTTAAGTGGACGGAAGACTTCCAGGTGGGACCCGATGAACTTAAACGTCAACTGATTATCACTCTAGTTTTTATTTTACCCAATACACAATCTGACGCACCTCCGTTTATACTTGATAGTGATGCAAGTGGCGAGTTTGAACAAACGACGTTCTTTAAGGCAGCAATGTAAACTCATTCAGTACGTTTTCGAGACTGATTTCCCAGGCACATGGTCCGACCGGATAATAAAATATCTGCCAATGGGGGACAGCTTAGATTGCTTCATTGACGTCAAAAGCGATAGTTATTATCACCGGTACGTAAACAATTAAGTCCTGTTACCGTGTGAGTCTTGCTTGCAAAACAAATAGCTCTTAATTGGAAGTCACGCCTCCCTAGAAATGTAATTTGAAGAAAAGACGCTCATTAGGCTTACAGGTTTATTAAGTTAGCTTAAGAGACTGGTACCCTAGCTCTCCTTCAAATTAGAAAGGATGTGCAACGAACACTTACAATAGTCATCGAGAGTGAGGGCTGATTAATTTTTGTCAGTCCATCTTGTTCGGCTCTTTTTTATTCCAATTTTCTTTGCGATGTTTATACATGCCATCTAACTTTATGTGTTTGCTGATGCACGAATGCTCGGAACGAATATCGTCAAAAAATTTTGGCCATTTTGGAGAAGCAAACTCTGACGATGCATGCTTTTTCATATGCGAAGCTGTGTCATGTATCAAGGCTATGGGTACAAGTCTTTGTGCGCACAAACTGACGACTATCTTACGTGCCCAACTTTACTATCCAAGGATGGAGTTGGCCACCTCAATAAGAAAAAAATCGCTTACGAAATCCCATGCAGAACTTGTGATACCATATACTGTGGCTAAACAGAAAGGTGCGGCTTCACACCCACTCATGAGCACCAACTGGCAGTGAAAGAACGTAACCATTTATCCGAATTTTCAATGCAGAGCCTGGATTCAGGACACAGCTTCGCATGGAACAAAACACGCATCATCGGAGTTTACCACTCCAAAAAAGGACGAGAATTTTTTGAATACATTCAATCCCATGATTCGTGCATCAACCGACATATACATTTTGATGGCACGTATCAACATCGCACAGAAAAAATGGAAGAAAAATAGCCGAACATGATAGGGTGCCATAAATTACAGCTGCTAATCAGGGCTCACTCGAGATGACTATTTATTTTTTCTGCATGTTTGAAACTTCTAGTATTCGTTGCACATCCTCTTTAGTCTGAAGGCGAGCTGGGGAACCAGTCTCGTAAATTAACTGAAAAAACTTAGCTTTTCGTCCCAAAGAACTTCTTTTCTTCCAATAATTAACCCTCGCTAAAATATATCGAGTACCACTAGTAGTGCTAGGTAAGGGGCTAGCCATTTCAATACCCACACGTTTAAAAGAAAAGCTCAAGAGGTTGAAGTGATACCCGGTGGTCGTGAGATAGTGTACCCACCCCAACCCGATTCGTTTTTTCAATCATTACTTTAGTTGTGAATTTAGTTTCTCGTATTTCGAAACGCCCAATGGTTGGTTTCCGTAACTCTCCACGATCGCGTTCCTCCGTCGATAAGTCTTCGTTTACGTGCATGCATATTCTAGTTTCTACGTGTTTGTCGTTATTCTTGCACAAGTAATAAATGTTTTCCATGCAAACACTTTTACAAAGATCGATTCATAACAAGTTTCCAGGGAAATCCATTTCACCATTTTACGATATAAAATCTCTTTTATGGAATACCTTCAGAGATGTCCCATCAGCAGAACCGAAATCTCTTGTCCTTATTCCCTTCAGTCAAAATTTTCTCGGCCTACACAACTTGGACGCTTCAGTAGGACCTTCAAAGTTGGCGCACGTGGAGCACGAGTTGCGAAAAGATGCAACTTGCTCTCCGAGACATTACCAACCAAATCATTCCCGTACTGTTGCCCTAGTGCCGTCTCCATGACATCTGCTCAAAATGGAGTAATAGGGCAGATGGACGAAGCTACACAGGGCTGACCACCGGCAGCCGCGAGTGAAGGAGGTGGAAACGCTCAGTAGGCAGACAAACGACTTGACAAATCTCATATGGGCGCCTGAGAGAGCGTGAGCAATTCAAACAGCCACCAAAAATCGATCGGTACAATCAACTGACTCGCGGGCATCAGGCTAGCGGTTGGACACACATACAGATACCAGCAGGAGAACAGTCACTACAACCAGAAGATAGAAGCAAGAAGGCTTTTAAAACGTCCGCTAAAATACAACTCGGTCCCAGAAATTGCCCCTTCTACTTCCTCTTCCGGGGATGATGAAAGGAAAATAATATATCAGGACCTCGAATTTTTGCACACGTCTTAAAATGTGAGTTTTCTGTCTGACAATTTCGTAATTTCTAATTGAAACAAAAAAACAGAACCGATCCAAGGTTGATTAAATTCATGGCGCTAATTGGAACGTTTGTAGCTTAGCGGTTAGAGCACTGGCCTCCGGCAGAGCCTCCTCTGATGTGCGGGTTAAAATCCCGCCAAACGCCTCGAGTTTTTACACAATTGGCTCAAATCAAAACGGAACTCCTGGTTCATCCATTGCTGAATATTTCCTAGATAAGGGTCATTCTGTGGACCCAAAAACTTCTTTTCGAGGATTTGTTCGGGCATAAACAACTCGTATTTTGGGTAACCTGGATCCAGCCTGCATAAGGCAATTTAAACTCGTTCTTTGTAAACAGCTGGAGCGCGTGGTAAACCTAATCTTTTCGTGTTAACGTCCAGCTCCCTGATTACATATTTCCCTGTAAGCATTTTTTTCCACTTTTGTTGTCCACAGTTTTTTTTAACTTGCTTACATTATTGCTTAGTTTTCGTGGCCATTTTTATGACCTTGACGTTTGCATCGAATTTTTATTTTTTCTTACTTCACTCACGTTATGCAATGAGAGGGAGCAGCACTCTCGAACTTTATGGATCCAATAAATTCTGTTGTCTGTGCAAACTTCAAACTTTCCAAGTTCTATTTGAGGAACCTTTAAATGACTTTCTAAATAAACTGATATCTAAGAAAGTCTTGTTGCTCCACGGAACGGTCATTGGTTCTTGCTGACGGTTGGAAAGCTGGGCCGACTCTCCTTTGTCAAGGCTCTCCGAAACGTCAGCAAGAAAGAAAAAGACGTTCAGATGTGCAACAGTATGGTCTCAAATGCCAATCTCTGAAGTCTCACTTTTGCGAGCTTAAACCAATATCACTTAATCCTGAACTAATGCATAATGTTGAAAGCGGCCAACAACAGCAGAATTTATTGATGTCAACAAATTTCGAGACAGCTCATCAGCTGCTACTTGTCGCTGCATAAAGAGTGTTGAGATCCGATTTACAAAAATAGGAACTCAAGTTCCAAATGACACTATACTCACTTGTTGTCCAATACACTAAGGTCCCATGCGAAAGCCTACGATAAAAAGGCATCCAAACTCCAGCAAGAAGCGGCCAAACGCATTCCTGACGAAATAGTGTGGGAATAACTGTGCGTCAACCGTCTGCACGACTTATTGATCGAAAGTTCGAATCGCCAGACTATCGATTGACACACAAGCGCGCAGGCCGGCCGGCAGCTGCCAGCTGCTAAATAAACTGTCTGCAAATTTCTGGAGGACAAGGAAGTCAGTGATCTAGGAGGTTTTTAATTTAAACGAGTCACTGAGCTTTCACTATCATTCACTATCAATCAGTATATTTGGAGAAAATGAAAAAGTCCTTAAAACGGTATAGGTATGCATAAAAGGGCTAATTTTTAACATAGGATACAGGTGGTTTTAGTATGCAAAAAGCATGAAACATTTAATGAAACATGAATGCCAACTAGTTTTGGTATTCGTGAAGTAATAGTGAACAACACGTTCACTGCATTTACACCAGGACATTTAAATCAAAGTCAACGTTGATATCAATAAATGCTCAGCTGAAGGCCATAAATTAGCATGTTCATAGTTATTTAAGTAATACATTAGACAAGGGGGAGTATTTGGGGTTTGCCGAAAACGTCCTCTGAACACAGTGATGGTGATGGCATACGTCAGTACGTGATTTTCTGTGAGAAAAAGTTTCTTCGTTGTTTGATTAACACAGTCATTATTTAAGCAGGCAATTATGACCTCAGAGATTCATTTTTGATGTCATTTCAAAATGCTTTCTCAGTTGCTATCCCAATTAAGTTCTTTTCACAGCTGAAAGGTTGTTGTAACAGCACTATTATTATGTATACATTGGGGGGATAGAGCTTGAAGATGGTCAGACGCTACTCATACGTAGAAGGTTTGAGTTCATGAACAGCCTTTGTAACACGTCGTTGTACACCTTCAGTTTTACCTCTATTGCCCAAAGCCGCGGCCGCAAATCATGTACCACACAAATGTTAGGTATACGTTATCGAAGATATCCGTATTCAAGTTGATAAATGGCCTTCTCATCGCGTTCATAGTTGACATTGCCCTCGCTTCGTCTTTGGGACACATTCGTGCATACAGTTAACCTTTGCTAGACTTCCTTGTACTCACGCTAGCAAACGTTTAAGAAGTTCGAATGTCTGACTGGGTCCTGGTCAAATGGACTTATTTTAGACTACAGCAAAACAATCAAATATTGATAATCTTAGAAGAAAAACCGAGCATTCAGCGCAGGTACTAGTCAAAAACTGATTGGCGACGATTGTCGTGTACCAATACGTGGAGTTCGAATTGCATCGCGAATATGCTGACTGAGGCGTTTTCCTGATGTGCTAACCAAACTGAATAAACGCCTACAGCATCACTGGGAATTCATGCAAAACCGTCAAATTTGCAGCCTGCAAACCTTCTACTCACAGACTCCAAAGTTTCACTGCGTTAAAAAAACAATAAATCTTAAAAAGAAGGCATATTTTGATTTATAAAATTTTATTTATTATCTAAAAAGTATTTTTCTGGAAAGAAGCAGAAGACGCGATCTCTGGAATGGTAATTTTATTCGTCTGATCTGTCTACTCCACACAAGAAGCCATCGTCAGAGAAAGTGAGAAACAGCAAGAGTTAGCTACGTGCAAATTGGGTGGGAGGGGGTTCGCACTTGTGATTGGTCGATGCCCATGCCACGTCCATTCTCACGCTGTCGTATCGTGTGTCGTCTACGCGCGTTCCTGCAGTTGTTGCATGTGACCTTGAAGTGACAGCCTGCATGTTTGTACGTGAACTGGACCGCGGCTTCCAGTCGCAAGTACGGATGGCAAAGTAACAGGGCGGTATGTCCACATACCTGTTGATGGAGTTAGGATCCGACACTCAGGCTTCCAGCAGTTCTCGACCAGTCTTATTACTGGCTCGTGCGACTATCCGTGGGCCCGAGAAGTCAAATTGGTGGCCTTCTTCCAGGGTGTGGGTAGCGATCTGGGACAGTGGGTCGCCTTTCTGCACTGCCCGTTTGTGCTCTGTTATTAACGAGCTAAGTTGTCGCCCGGTCTGCCCTGTATAAGTGCAAGAACAATCGCGGCATGGCACCTGAAAACAGTCAAATTAAACAGAAACTGTGCCGGCTGGTCAATTTTATAAGGCCTTATATAACTGACACCAGTGTACGAGAATACGGTCGAAGGAAAAAATAAGGTAAACTTAATAAATATTTAAAATGCTACTATTTAATTGATTGTTCCTTACCCTGTAAAAAAGTTGTAATTTGGAAGGGCATAGAGAAAATCAACTTGTTAATCTTTACACTTATTAAGCACTAACTGCAACTTCTGTTCCACTGAAGTATGTTTCGCTGACTCTTTCCAGTTTCTCTTGATTAACGTCAAGAGATTTTCAATGGGATTAGTGTTCGAATGGATAACATTTGTTCACTGAGCGCAGGTGGAAAGGCTAGCTGTGATCTAAATGAATAGATTGTAAGGGAGGGTAGAGTTCACGAACGTTTAAGGCAAACTAATCAGTAGTAACAAGGGGACAGAGGGGGAGAGAGATGAATAGTGATCAAGGGGATCTGCGTGGCTAAACAGAGGCGAAATAAAGTCGATATCAAGCGCAATTCTGGCTCACTTGGTACAGCGTGGTCATCAGTTAGACGTCAACCAAGCGTTTGGATTCGTCGATAAAGTGCCAGCTTAAAATTCTAAGTTCATGTGTCAGCCAATGCTTGCTACGGCAGCGGCAGTCGCCGTACGCCACACAAACCCAATTTTAAATGCGCAGAAGGCATTTGTAGCGGCCTTACGGCTCCCGTGGCCGAAGGCAATTTCAACATCCGCCCTCACGCATCTTACCACGCCGGGAAACAGTGATGAGACTGTGGCATCAAGGGCTCACATGCCAACAACGCCGTCACAAGACGTCGACACCTTGCGTCCTCACACCTACAAACAGAACTCGAGACGAGGACCACGAGATGACATGAACTAGCTATTGGAATCCTTTCCCTCATCCCCCCACACCCCCTTTCTCTGGTCCCCAATTAAGACTAGCATCTGAGCCCCTTGAACCCCTTACACCTCTCTCCCACCTCCTCCCTCTTGTTACTATTGCTTAGGTTGCCTAAAACGTTCGTTAACTCAACCTTCTCTTATATTACTGTATGGCCTAAGGATGAGATAGACTATAGTCGTAAGGTAAATTATGATCATGCATCGTTTGATCGGTGAACAAGAGCATTATCTTATAGCATAATACTTTCCATTCAACTGCAATGAATGCCGTTATATCTATACGATTTCGATGAACGCCTTCCTGCCTATGGCTTCTTTTGTCAATCGCCAGATCAGTCGCCCTATCGCAGCTAGTAGTGTCGACAAACAGAAGATTCCACGAAATCACAAGTCAAGGAAGACGGTGTTGATGGACAGAAGTTTACTGCCGAAAAATAGACAGTACAGCGGCTGTGTAGTGCGCCAACGGCCTATACTTCTGCTCTGCAGCTGTATCTGCGAGATTATTTGCTGCAGTCAAACCTTGCCTGCAGGGCCGTGGAAGAGTAATCAATCGTCTGCCGCCAATCAGACGAGGCCGAATTATCGATTACCTATGCGCGTATGAAGCAGTGAGCTGGTCGATAACACGCGGAGTAGATGATTAAGCATGGGTGTAAGCCCTGGCAGGGCGAAAGCAGTCAGTGCGGCAAGTTCCCACAGCATCCCCGGCAAGACCGAAGGTGGCGGGTGTCACGCCGAAGGTAAGGTTCAGACCTAAAAAATATGGGTATCAAAACTATCGGGGAAATGAACGTGGCGTCCACTACGAGGGATGTATACAGGGGTCTGAGAAGATAAGTTGGCGTGGGGAGAAGCAGAAGTGTGGGAGTTTGAGATAGCAGCAGACGTGTTAGAGTTCGAGGCAGGGAGAGGTTGAGGTTGCGGACAGGGAAGAAGAGGTAAAATGCAGGATGATGGAATAGCGGGCTGGAGAGGAGGTGAAACATTGGGCGAAATATCAGAGGGCCCATCCAGCGATTTGTCCGGGACAGTAGCCTTGAGTTGGTAAACATTCACGACCTCCTCGCAAGTACCACACTGGACGCGGTATGTTTTTTGTCCTACGCAAAATGACACGGAATGGCTCCTCGTAGGGTTATTCCAAGCGCCGCTGGACGCGTTCACATCGTAGAAAGACGTTAGTACATCCCAACAAATTTTTCTGGAAATAAGATTTGGAGGCAGATGGCCTGGGCGGAACCGGGGATAGCGTCCACAAAAACTGCCAGAGGCGATGCAGGAGGTTGGCAAAATCCTCGACCGTACCTGGAGGAGATGGCGAGATCAGCTCACCGGGAAGTCGGACAGGGGCGCTGAGCACCAGTTCAGCGGCGGAGCAATCAAGGTCCGACTTGAGGGAGGAGCGGATGCGCAAGAGGACCAGGGGAAGATGGTCCGTCCAGTTCTCCGGATCAGCCGCGGCGCGTAGGGGGCCTTCAACTGGCGATGAAACCGCTCGACCATCCCGTTGGCAGCCGGGCGATAGGCAGTAGTGCGGATGCGGGTACAGCCTAAAAAGGAAAGAACAGACTTGAATCGATATGACTCGAACTGAGCATCGCAATCAGTCGTGATAGTGGATAAAGCGCCGAAGATGGCAATCCAACGACTGAGGAAGGTCTTGACAACCGTGGAAGCCTCGATATTGGGAAGAGGGATAGCCTTTAGCCACCGGGTGAAACGATCCACGCAAGTGAGAAGGTATGAACACCCGTTGGACGGAGGCAGGGGGCCTACGATATCCAGATTTATATGAGTGAACCTCATACTGGGGCCGGGGAAGATGGCAGTGGGTGCCATCTTGTACCTGTGGACCTTGGTCCGTTGACAGCTCAGGCAAGCCTGTGCCCATGCTTTGATGTCTTTGTGCAGTCCAGGCCAGGCGAAGCGATCAGAGACCAACTTGTCGGTTGCTCGACTCCCAGGGTGGGATAGGTTGTGCAGGGAGGAGAAAACTGTGTGGCGAAGGGACGGTGGCACGAATGGATGGAGAGAAGGGGTGGAGACGTCACACAGGATGGTACCGGTGCCAGTAGGCAGTGGCAGTTGCTGGAGTTAGAGTCTGGAAACATCCTCGTCAGAAGGTGAACCAACACGGCATTGTTCGGCAGCCATCGCAGTCAGGTCGGTCTCGGGAGTCATTTGCAAATAGGCGATGGAGGGGCTGGACATTGTGTCAGCCACCTTATTGCGTGACCCACCGATGTGGGGATGTCTGATGTGAACTGTGAGATGTAGTCCAATTGTCTAAGCTCCCGTGGTTTCAGCTTGTCAGAGTCTGACTTTAAGGCGTAAGAGAAAGGTCTGTGGTCAGAGAAGACGATAAAGTCACTGACCTTCAGGAAGTGCCGGAAGTGTTTCACAGCAAGGTAGACAGCCAGAAGCTCCCGTCAAAATGTGCTGTAACGCGATTCGGTAGTTGTTAGCATATTGGAAAAGAAAGCTAAGAGTTGCGTTTGAACTGCAACGTGTTGTATATGAACCACGCCGACTGCAACATTGGAATCATTGACCATGAGGGAGAGAGGCGCATCGGGATCATAGTGTATCAGAAGTGTGGCATTGGCCAGGACAGCCCTCACCTTGTCAAAAGTATCGAGGGCGTCTGCGGATATCTTAAGCGAACGTTTGTAAGTAGAAAGAAGATTCGTAAGCAGCAGAATGGTGTCAGTACATTTCGGGAGAAACCGGCGATCGAAGTTCACCATACCCAGAAAGCGCTGGAGTTGACGCTTAGAAGAAGGAGGCGGGAAGTCGCGGATGGCTACATTTTTGGCCAGCAGAGGATAAAAACCATGAGAGTCAAGCAGGTGTCCAAGACATTCAAGGGAAAACACACCGAAGACACACTTGGACGGGTTGAGAACAACACCAAACTGTTGAAGGTGGTCAAACACGGTTGTGAGATGTTCCATGTGTTCTTTGGCGGTAGAACTGGCCACCAAGAGATCGTCAATGTAGGCATGGATGAAAGGTAGGCCACGGAGCACCCGATCAACAAACCTCTGGAAGGTCTGGTAGGCGTTGTGGAGTCCAAATGGCATGCGCAGGAACGCAAAGAGACCAAATGGGGTGGTGACGGCCATCTTCGGAACGTCCTCCAGGGCGATTGGTATCTGATGGAAAGCCCGGACCAGGTCAATCTTCGAGAACACGGACTTGCCGAATAGTGCACCGGCAAAATCCTGAAGATGCTGCACAGGGTAGCGGTCCGGGGTGGTGACGTTGTTCAAGGCCCGGTAGTCACCGCAGGGGCGCCAGTCACCAGAAGTGGCTTTGGGAAACATGTTGAGGGGTGAGGGCCATTAACTGTCAGACAGGCTGACAATGCCCATTTGAAGCATATGATCAAACTCAGCGCTAAAAGGTTTGTTTGATCTGATGCAACTGCGAATATATCTTCTACGCACCGTTTGTAGTGCGTTCACTTACTTATCTGGTGGCTAAGTTGCGTAACTTCTAGTTTGCCCACGAATTTATTGCTGGAAGCGGCCCCAGGGGTGAGCCCATAGATACTCCGTCCAATTGCCTGTACAGGTTGTTGTCAAATGGGAACTGTTTATTCAAGGTAGATTTTAGCAGTAATTTTTTTCAGTGCAGTTACCGGCATTCCTAGCTCCTGCTGATTCAAGGTAATTAATTCACAGATATAGTTTACTGTTTCTACGACCGGCACGTTCGTGAACAAGGACGAGACATCCGGTGAAAAATAATCATCCCGTTCAGGTCGAGGTCTTTCACGCAGTTCACGAATTCTGAGATGTCTGGGAGACTGTGAGGTGCTATTTGACTCTGAATGGGTTTCGGCCTGTCTGCTAGCCGTTTTGCTATCGCATGGTATGGCGAGTTTCCCATACCTAGGATGGAACGAACGGGCGCGCCATCTTTCTGAATCTTAGGCAGTCCGTATAGTCAAGGTATGTGCGTGCCAACGGGAAGGAGACGCTCCAAGTCATATTCGCTTATGACGCCGTCCTTTTGAAGTCTTTTCAGCCAATCAGTCAGCTGGTTTTCAACCTCATCCATATGACATTTACCCTTTTTTGTGCTGCTAAACTTTTGTTCATCTAAAATGTAGTCTGTCTTTTCCATTAGAACAACGCCCGTTCCCTTATCTGGCCTTGTTATGAGGATCTCCTTGTTCTGCAGAGCTGTTTTAATTTCTCCATGTGGGCTTTTGTCAGCAGACCCCGATGTCACTGGCCACTGTTTAAGTATTGATAGGAACAGTTAACTAGCGTAGACTTCAAGTGCTGTAAACTCTCGGTTGAAAGTGGCTGAAAGTCATGCGTTTGATTCAGCAAATTTTTTACTGTGCTTCCAGCTCCAGTTGGCAGCAAAACTTAGGACCCAAAGATAAGGCTTTGGTCGACGTTTTATCAAGATATACAGACGAATAATTGCACATACAGTAAATCGGACGCAGTCGTCGTTCAAATTTACATTATAAGAACAATCTGGATCGCTTCCACTCCTTGATGTACTATTAAGTAAAAGGAATGATGAGAGCATTCAACGTAGGGTATACCGCGAGAAGACGTAGTTCAAGGAATCCATTCATTTTGCTAGCTTCGCACCTTTGAATTTCAAACGTAATTTAGTACGATGCTTGACGCAAAGGGCGAAAAGGATTTGCTCGACTGATAGCATTGAAGAGGACCGTAAGATTGTTGAAGGCGTGCCTCGACAAAATGGGTGTCCCTGTCGATTTATCGCTAAAAACATGGCTGTTAGGCCGCCAAAGCCCTCAGTGTTCACAGCAGAGGAGAAGCAAATATTGATCAGGGTCCCATTTAAAGACAACGGACAAAGCGAACTTCTAAGGGGCACCTGAGTCAAGCTGTAGCAACCAGCCTCCCAGCAACCAACGCCCATGTATTGTTCTCGACTAGTATCAGTATCAGTATCAGTATATTGAAGGTATGTAGGAAAAATTCCTTTGAGTGCCCTATTTGTACATATGTGCAGTGGTAGCAAAAAATTTGTTGCTTAGGCTGTTGGCGAGGCCAGTTGTCCTGAGTCATAGGATGAAAATAGGAGCAGACAGTGAAAAAAACTCCTCAGGGATTTTTAGGAGAAAAACTGTCGCCCTTGTGGGGGTAATGCGTGGGATTTAGGAGAAAAAAGGGGGTTCCCACTGGGGGAGGGGGCATTGCAAAGGTTCCCAGGATCATCACCGTGTGGAAGCCACGTCCTGATTTTTCCGTGCTGATGGCAGACTCCGCCAACGGAAATGGAAAAACAGAGGCATCCGTCCAGATCGTCGACAGTCCGCTTTGGGTCAAACCAAGGGTGACTGTTTAGACCGGCAGGTCTGGCTGATAAGATCGCCAGCGGGTAATCACGGTACGCAGACAGCCAAGTAGGGTAGACCGCGGAGACCTTCGCATAAGGCTGTGTGGGAGGGCGTTATAAATAGCAAACGTGAACGGATATAAAAACTAATACTACTGAAAAATTGGAAGTAGCATTATTGTTATTGCAAATTGTCAGTTCCGATTCATCCTGCACTGCTATATCGATCCAGTTTTTGCTTAAAACCCTCTAGCGATTCCGACATAACAACGTCCTGAGGAAGCGCATTCCACGCTCCGACCACCATTTTTGAAAAGAAGTGTTTCCGAGCGTCCAGCCTGGCCCCTGTCACCTTTAATTTGAGGGGATGACCCCTCAGATTCGTGGTCGTTGCTAATTCGAAAAAATCCCCTGATATAAGACAGCAGTCTTGAAGACGTAATACGCGGAATGCTAGTATCAGGTCCCCCCGAAGCTGCCTGTAGCGCAAAGGGAAGAGGTTGAGATTCGACAGCCGTGTTTCATAAGGCTGCGAGCCCTGCCCCATAACAAGTTTGGTTGCGCGCCGTTGTACCTTTTCCAGGATGTTGATGTCTTTCCTGGCCCAGGGTCTTTAAGCTTGGATAGCGGATTCTAGGTGCGGTAACGAAGGTTCCGAAGACTTTTGTGGAGCACTCTTCATTGAAGGTAGAAAAAGCTCGTTTGACGAGGTATAGGATCGACATCGCGGACTTGGCTACCTTTGTGCAATGCAGGGAGGGTTTAAGCGAGGGATCAAGGATAAACTGCCAGCCCAGACCACTTCAATGTGCATATATTCATTGACCTGTTCCTGTGGGGCAGGATATATTGGTCGCACGAGCCGGCGTTTGTCCAAAAGAGTAAGAGAGCACATTCCATCATGGTTAGGGAAGCGCCAACTAAAGGGTATAAACAGTTGCATTCTAGCGCACCTGGTAGACTCAGATCATCGTGTTGATGCCAAAGGTCCTTCCGTGTGATCTACAAGGTGCCCTCAAGCTACTTAAAATTCCTTGGACAGCGTTTGTTGGCTACAGCAGAAGCGGTCGCCGTCAGGCTACGCTTACCGGTCCTGTGCGCCTAAAAGACTTTTGTCACGGCGCTGCAGTTACCATGGGTGAAACTAGCTAACACGACCGCATACGGTGGATCATTAGCCTCGGAAACGGGCCCCCGTGGAGACGAACAAGTCCTAAATCCAACCGCGTATACCCTATCACCTGTCTTGGACGCCGGCCCGTCTAGACACTGACATTTGTGAATGCAACTTCCCCCAACCCCCCCTCTCCCTTCCCCACCGACCCTGACAACAACAACAATAACAACGCTATATCTGTCCACCAACCAGCATAGTTTACTTATTTCATTACCATATAAATGTAAAAGCCTGACGATAATTTATCGAAAAAAACGTATGTTCTCCAATTTATCTTCCAAGCAGTAACTGTTACAGTGTCGTGGATAGAGGTGAGTGGGCGGAAACCAAGGGAAGCCTGTTGCGCTCCGGGCTTCAAACGTGTACTTACTGGGAATAGCAGAATGCAAGGTTGAGACTTTTCGTTGAGATTGAGGGGTAATGAGCCCAGCGTTGACATTAATCAGTGCCACTTCTGACTAATAATAGCGCCAGAAATAATATCGACCCTACTATCACTCCACTACGCTCCTAGTAAGTATAAGTAGAAATAACAGAAGCAGCCTTGGTTTTCTTGAGTTTGTCTTGACATGTACTAAAGGTGAGTTAAGGTAAATTCTGTGATAGTCCCAGTGGAAAAGACTACTGCCATTTTATGCTAAGTTAACCCGTGTTCTGGCCTGCACTGGAGAAAGCGTTCGCCCGAGCCCGTACGGTCATCTCGACTTTTCTTGTTATCCGTTCAAATGAGTAAGGGTTTAGAGTGTGGTAGACGGTTCTGCGTCTATTCCACTTAAATCTCGTCGCTGACTTAAGTCATCATCCTTGCTCCTGGGCATATGATGGACATCATCGAAATCGATGGTCGAACTATCAGTCGATCAGTGGTGTCCATACTCGTCAGCTAGCAGCATCCAACGTTTTTTACCTCATGTCAACAGAATGGAGAACAAGATCCGCGCTGACCTACACCTAGGCACCCAAAACAACAGTCGTAATGAGGAGGCAAACTTGCAGTTTTATTTCGATACAGTCATGCTGAGTTAATGTCAGCAGCATCAATTTATATTTCCTGTGCTCCACAAGGCCCAATGTCTTTACCGTGATTGGTTACTATGTCCCACGACCCTAACGATTTTCAATGTCGTCTTTGGTGCGTGACCTACCGCCTCGGGGTTGGCGGCTTGCACCGAAATATCTTATTGCTCGCCTTGGACAGCTTTTCGGTATGACCTGTAAATAGGATCCTTATGCACCAATGCTAGTCTTCATGGATCCGCATTGAGCAGATTTAAATCACCGCCACTTTCATGTTCAAGAGTTCTGACATTTTGTCGGCAAGCCCTATTGGCTGTTATTTTCCGCCGACAGAAAACACTAGACGAATAAGGCTGAAAAGCACTGTGCTCATGGATTCAACTGGCTATATATTCCTCTGGGCTTGCACAAATTCACGAAGAACAATTTTAAATCATTTTCAATGATATAAAACAGTGTTCAGATCACCTGTTCAAGCCTCGAAGATCTAGATTGTGCTTGTCGCCAACAACAGTTGCTCACAATTGAACCAATGTATTAAAATATATAAATAAACAAGAGAAGATGGCGTTTCAGATTCATTTATCTTGGAATTTTGTGTACCGAAGATCCATATGTACAAAGAATAAACAGTGGCTGGAGTTGGTACAAAGGAGGACCGTTTAATTTTTGCAGCAATTATTTGCAAAAATGATATCCACATTGCAACAGCAGCATAAATAAAAGGCGTCCTCGGGTCCAACAGAGCCGTCAAAGCGAAAGCGAATCTTTTTCTCAGCTATTGTAACGGAATCAATCAGATTCTTATGCAAGACGGAGTGGGCGGCCATTGGAAATACTCTCTCCTCTCTTGTGAAAACGCTACGTCGTTCTCTCTGTTCCACAGTCAAGTACAGTTCTTTTTTCGAGAGGGAGTACTGCAGAGGGCATGATTAGCAATGCCAATGATGTGAATGTCATTTTGCAGAATCGAGATGAAATATGCTTTCCAGTACACCACTCTGAATATGCGGAGTCAGCATTAATGTTTGATGAGGTATTCATGGCTGACTTCGCCGAACTGGGTATGTTAGGTTTCTTCAATTCTTGGCAGCGCTGTGCCCAAATAGAAACAGCACTCGATAGAACTCATGGAGTATTTTGATAGATCCACTGCCATGAAATAACAAACTAACCCTAATTGACTAGCTCATTAATCGCAGTTTTGGCAGATTTGAATAATACATTTGATGCGTATTCACAAAGATGACAGTTCTGGGATGGAACGTGGAGAAATTAAAGTAGCTCGCCGGGACTGACTTAATTCACGCTGACTTTCTAGAGAGCTTAGCCGGCTTTTTATCTACACAGTATCGACGATCACCTGCGACCAGATATTTGAAGCGGGTTGGTCGAATTTATCTGCCTTGGGCTGATCGAGGATTTTCTCTTTTGCTTCTTCCGAAATATCAGCGTGATTCTGAGTCTCTCCTGGTTAGCTACCTTAACTTCACATTTGATTCGGTGATCTTGGTGGGTATTTTATCCGTTGGGACCTCGTAGCTCAGGTGGGTGAAGCATTGGCTGTATTCCTGCTTTGCTGGTGAAGGTTCAAATTCTACCAAAGCCGACCTGTTTAAAGTGTGTTTGTCACCTGATTTACTCAAACCTGTCTGATAGTCAAGTAGTGAATTTTAGCTATATTTTCTACAAAATCCTGCTTGGACGAGAATCGAGTAATACTGACTGACATAAACCATAGCTGCCGATCAGCGTTCACTCAAGATGACTATTAAGTTTTTCTACACGTTGAAAATTTAAATTGTTCGTTGCACATGGTCTCTAGTCTGAAGACGTGATGGGGGACCAGTCTCGAAAAGTTACTGAATACATGAACCTTGTTGTTCCATAGAACGTCTTCAAGTTAGCTTACTCTATCAGAATCTGCATATTCCTTACGTTGCAGTTGGCTCTGAGGGGAAGTCAATCAAATGTGATTAAACACAGCTATCGGCGGGGGCCGAGTAACTTACGTTGGCTGCAACGGCTTGTATAGGAAGTTGGTCGTTCACCAGAAACCTTATGACTAGTTTAGCGATAAAATTGCAAATTTTGATCAACTTCACAGACAAATAAAGTTCAGCTTCATCGTGTGCTTAGAAAAAATATTATTCAACGGTAAAAATTACTAATGCGCGGCGTCACGTGACTAACAGAAAACTGGTCAGCTGGTACAGACTTTCCCGCATTTCGAAACATGTTGATGCTATTGCACTCTGCTCGGCAATCGGAAGCTATGGTAGCTGTTATGGAGAGGCGATTAGCAAGGCACTCAGGGCCTATGACCAGAAGCGCATACCAGCTGAGTCATGTGCGGGGGTCGATCGCGCAAGCGATCCCCTCAAGCATACGTGACAATCGCTCGCACGTGCAGGGCAAATACTCTAGAAACGTCTCTCAAGGCCGCAACGTGGGAGACTATGAATCAGCGTGCAGACCAGAACACTCCACGCACGCTGTGGGCCAGGATTACTCCAGAAGGCCCAAAACCTTACGCTGGAATGGACAAATTGCGAGATCCGCTGTCTTTTTGTTGTCCTGGATAAAGCCCTGGCCACCAGAACCGGCTCTTTCCCCTCTTTATGCCTACTCATCGGGTCATAACAGTATCGTTATCGCACTGTGCAGATTTAGTATCAGAAATAGCCACACTTGAAACAGAATCCGTACAGAAATCTCCATTGACATCAGATGCCTAGAGTTGCACGGGGAAGGAAGACCTAGATAAAATGGGGCAAATGCTGCTGACTGGATTAGCAGGCCGGGTCAACCATTCAGTGCTCTTGTTCTCTGGCGGGTTGTATTTAAAATACGTTTGAGAAAAATGAAACAAATAGCCAGCACCCAAACGCCCGGACTAGACGATGTAGATTGGCGGGGGAGGGGTAGTCTCGTTCAGTAGGAAATTGCCATCGAGTCTCAACAGAATTAGCCGCAACACGCGGATATTAGGCTCTATTTATCCAAAAACTTGGTTAAGTCGTTGGTCACCCGTAGCTGTTGTCTGGAGCGACTTGCTGAGAGAATTTAGATTCTAGACGTCACGACGCAATCCTATATTACATAAAGGTGTAGTACAGCCCTTAAAGTCTTGTTGTATTGTGTGCGGTATTATGCGTGCAGATGCATTGATGAGTTCCCATTTGAGAAGGTGAAAATTTCTGGATGCATTCCGAGAAGAGGCTGTTGTTCAATTGAAAAAAAATTGCATTCCTATTGATCTTTTGAAGACCTTGGTGGACTATCCCTTCCTAAAACTTGTAATGCCAAATGTTTATCAGAATCTCTAATAACTGATTGTACTAATTGGCCTTGGTCCGATCCCATTTTTTTCTTCTTTCGCTTTCTCGGCCGTTGCATGGATGTTTACGGAACAAACCCACCAGGAGAGGTGGCAGATTGAAAAGCATGCGTGAAGCAAGTGACTATCGGGCCCCACACACGTCAATACGAAAGCCAAGATATCGAGCGAGGAAAATATCGATCAGCCCAAGATCAGTTAGTTCGGCCAGTCATTGAAAATTCTCATCGATAGTGGCAGTGGACGCTTTGAGAATGGAGAACCTACCAAGACGTTCAAAGCGCCAGCACGAATTAAAATCCCTTCCGGTGAACAACTTCAAGTTCTCAGGCATTGATGCGTGATCGATTAGCCCACGGCCGTAAAGGACAGCGCCACATTTAAATTGCTGATCGGTGATCGCAATGTACGCTTTGAAATAGGAAAGTTAGCCCAGCTCTCTAAAACGTCAAATGTTGCACCATGTTTATCATCCTGATCGCTGCAAACTCAACGAATGCTTATTCTTTATTGTCGAGGGCCGGCTGATTTTGCAGCTCGCATTCAGTGACAGTCGATTAACCATTCACTAGTGGTTATCGAGCCATCTTGAGCGCAACAAAATTAACGGGTCGGCCCCGTTTCCTCTACTTAATGTTATCTCTGACGGGGTTTCAAAACGCAGAAATACCAGCTGGATTTATGATATTGTCTTCACTCTTGAGTGTGGCAACTGGTTCTCCTGTGATCTACCTCGATACTCTGTGGTGAGACCACAATAGGAAGTCTGAGAGAACATAGTGAATTTTGTAGTCGCCATCCCGACCTATGGGCTTTCACGTAAAAGTTGAGGTGGCAATTATTTCATGGCATTCGTACCGGCGTTACATTTATGCCTTGTTGCTGTAGTAAATGTTGTTAAAATAGTTCCTCTCTGCATTGTTATCTGGGAAACCATCTTGCCAAAAATCGTAGTTAAACAATTGGTGACACTGATTTGAGAAGAATACAACCTGGTCCGATGCTAGTAGGCTACTCTAAAAAACTCTGTCTGCACACGATAGTTGCAATTGTATGAATGCCGGCTATTAGTTCTGTTATCATTTACTATACTGAAAGCACAGGTACTAGCTAAAAATATGATAGATCTCAGATAGCCAGAATACTCAGCGGAACCAGTTTTGTTTTCGCTAAAGTTTCGGAGAGCTGGGCCGGATCTCTTCTGTCAGAGCGTCGACTGCCTTTATCTATCAGCGATCTGAATGTCTGGCTTAACTTGTCGGTATTGGGCTGATCGGTTATTTTTCTTTCTACCGCTGCCTCAATGCTCTTGTAGATGTTGACATAGTTTGATGGCCGTTGGTGGTGCGCTTCGTCTCTATGGTAGGGACTGCTGGTAATCCTTCGGTGGGTTCGTCACGGGACCATCTTTGATCTCCGAAACTTCAGCAAAAATGAACCCATTCTGGTGAAGATTATTACTTTCTCAGATTCCTATCCCAGAATTCCGACTTTTGCAAACTTTGGATAGTAAAATAATAACACACCTGAGTATTACTAACTGCCTTTTAGTAAATGGTGAATCTTATGCAATTTATTCATTGAAGTTTATGGGCTTCCGCTAAAATACTCCTACCAACTTTCGAACCCAATTTTGAAGAGGTTTGTTTCGGAGGAATCGCTCTTAGTTCGCGTATAAATGCCCGTGGAAATTGAGCAAGACTGTAAGACCTGTTTCATTTATTCAGTTGGGAATTTGAAGATTGCATGGACAACAGAATTTGATGGAACCAATAAATTTTGCGAATGCTCTTCGGCTGCGGCCTCTCGCTGCAAAACGTTCATAACCAATGAGAAAATACAGAAAAATCTATGCAAACAGCAAGGTTATAGAAAATGACCATGAAGGCTACGCATACGGACTCTTTAATTACTCCATTTTAGAGGAAGTTATAAAACTGCAGTGCTCCGTTAAGGGTGACATTTTAAATGCTATCAAGCAACGCCTAGGTAGTACCATCAAGAGAACATAGTTTGCAGCCGAAATCAAATTTTGCAAGCCTACAAAGACGCTACGAATTCCACGCGTGAAGGATATCTTATCAGTGCACCCCACTCCCAATTGTATCCATGAATTAACGTGCACTTGCGGATGCAAGAACATAGAGCAAACGAACTGCAATTGGCATCTGGATCTAAAGAGCACTTACCTAGATGGCTATTTAAGCAGGAAAACTGAATTCCAAGTTCATCTATTACTGATCACCCGTTTGATAAGGGTCACTCTATGGACCCCATTACATCGTTCGGAGTAATTATTCGGGCACAAACAACTCACAACTTGTGCTACTTGGGGCAGCCTCTATACGGTGGTTAAAACCCGACCTTTGTAAGCAGTTAGAGCGCATAGTGAACTTAACTTTGTCTATTGGTAAAGAAGACAAATGATCGAGCACTGGAACGGGATGTATTTTTTCCTGAGCTTTCGAGCTCCCACAAGATGGGCTCTTGTAGGAGCTCAAAAGCTCAGAAAAAAAACATTCCGTTCCGGTGCTCAATTATTTGTCTTCTTTATCAATAGGCATATCTGGAATGCGAATATTCTCTCTCATTCGCTAACTTTGTCTTGGTAACATCCGGCTCTCTGATTTACTCATTTCTCTGGCCACCTTTTTGCCAAAACATTTTTCCTCGCTTTTACTTTCCATAGTGTTTTTAATTGCTTAACTTACTGAAAAGTTTCCATCGTCATTTTCTATGACCTTACTATTTGCATGGGCTTTTCTGTTCGAATTCAATTTTTTGCATTCTCTCATATGTTATTCATGTTGTGCAGCGAGAGACCGCAGCTGAAGAGCACTCGCAAAATTCATTGGTTCCATTAAATTATGCTCTCTATGCAATCTTAAAATTTGCACCTGAGGAAAGGTGCTTAACATTTCAGTTGGGATTATGACCACCGCCATTATAACTTGAAAAGGAGGACGACAGAGTTTCGAGGTATAAGCAAAGTTTCCGACAGTTAATTTCTAAACTTTCATTTCTCTTCATTCGCTTCGGCGGGTGAACCTGCTTATGATGCATTATTTAGCTTCCCAGGGCCTAAGAATCAGCATCCACCAGTCGCAGCATCTCATCGTTCTCTATTTTTGTATCTTCTCAAAGATTTTATACAACTCGCATGGGACGGAGGCATTAAAAGATAAAGCAATTATGCCTACTACTGCAAAATAAGTAGGCAGTTATTAATGATAAACAAGGTATTGATGGCGGCATTAAGCTACCTTTACCAGTATTGGTTGTATCTACGACTAGACCCAGCAGCATTTGCCTCATGTTAGCCACCTTTTCCATCTCCAGGCCACTCATGGTATCTGATACTGCAAGAGATTTCTGTATGCATCCTTCTACGGACGACACCGTCTCTGGTACGGAATCCATACAGGGTAAACCTGTTACCCCACCTACCGATTACTGAGCAGAATGAACCTCATATGCCAAAATGTCAGCTTGCGGACTGCAATTTGAGGGCAGTCGGTTCTCATTTGCAGCGTGAAGTAAGTTTCAAAGCACGCACAGAGCTGACGGTCTGCAAGACTTCAAACTTGCTGATCGATAAAGTCAGTATACGCTTAGACAAAAGGCGGCCGTTCCAGTTGTCCGGAACGTCAGCAAACCTACAAATTTACTCCAGTGAGCAAAAAATGAACCCTGATTCTCATTCCGGAATTCTAACTTTTCAAATTCGATGTTCGCTTCGTGACCGGAGACATACTCGACCAAAAATACTGGCCAAAGTATGGCATAGAGTGTCAGGACTCTAAACCACATGAGTTCCTCAATCAGGGAACATAATACATCTCCCCGAAACGGCTTTTTATTTTTCCTAGCCTTTCAGACATCTCGGCCGGCTCTGCTTTGTCAAAGCGTCCACGGTCACAGCGACTTGAAGGTGTAGCTAAACTTTTCGGTCTTTGGCTGATCGTATTTTTTGCTTCATTCGCTGCATCGGCCCTGGTATGGATGTTGGCGTAGTTTGACGGCCGTTGATGTAGAACTTCGTCCCACCGGAGGAGGGTGCTGGCAATCCTACTGCCTCTTCCAGTGGGTTTGTCGTGGGGCCGCCATCGCTCGCAATTTTTGAGCTCCGTGTGACCTTGTCTACACGTTCATATCGCTGATCGGTACTTGCAGATGGCGCTTTGACAAACGAGAGCCGGCCTAGCTCTCTGAAACGTCAGCACAAACAAAACTCCCTCCGGCAATTTGCATTATGGCCCAAGATTTCTACCCCGGAACCCTCATGTTTGCAAACTCGAGTTCCTGAATCAAGAAAGCAGGACTCGGGATGCCCGCCAGTACCAAAGATTGAAAGATGAATGCGCAAAATCATAAAATTCGCCAGCTAGACCACTGAATATAAATATATTTCAAAGGTTCTCTCATAGCTATGTGGACGCACCTTATTAAACAAATGAATTTTTTTCACTGAACCGATCGTTTGGCAGTTTCTCTAAAAACGAGTCTCAAGCCCTACGTAGATTTTTACAGAAAAAGAACTACTTTTGAAGGCAAATACGTTATTTGAAATAAATAAATTGACTTCCCAGATCGTCGCTATATGTACTCACGTCTGACGACAATCTGGGGAGCCAGCGTCGGAAATTTACCAAATAAAGTTGCTTTGTTTACAGAAAGAACGTATTTTCTTTCAAAATCTACATGTTTTCTCTAAAAAGCTGTGTAGTTCTTGAGACTGAAGTGAAGAGAAAGTGCTAGATGGGCTGAATTGTAAAAAAAAAATCTCTTTGAATGCTTGCTTTCTAGTTCATAAGTAAGAAAACAAATACGTTTTATACCAGCATTGCAGAACCGTAATAAAACATCATTGTTGACTGAGTGCGTTTTAATCTCAATCCAACTGTTACATTAATAAATCTCTATTTTTAAGTAAACCCGTTTCACTATGAAGAATAATAATTATTGTTCACATCGAATTAGCATCTGTGTTGTACCAGGCAATATTTATATTTGAGCATAGGTCTGTCGAGACCTTAAAATGCTCAACTTACCTCGGTCGCCGAAGTCTGGCACAATTAACTTATCCAACAAAAGGGCCAACTCCGTATATACCGGTTCATCTACTGTTAAGTACATTTCATCCGGATTCTGCAAACTGCATCCGATGTATAAGCGTTGTCAACAGTGTCCAGTGATGTCACTGTGATGTCTGTCCATGCTCCATAGTGAAATACAAGTTTAATAAGCTGTAGAATGGAGAAAACAAAATATTTTTATCATGATGGACAGGAAACTTTTGTAAGTGACAAAGGGCTCTACCCTTATCGCATCTCGTGACTTTGATAATGAAGAGAGTAATAAAATGAACATATGATAGGATGACAAGCTACTTTATAAACAACAACAGCAGGGATTTTTATTTTGTAGTTTTGCACTACTTATTACGTGTCTCTGAGTTTTAGCGGGATATTGGAGACAGTCATAGTGATCTATTTTCAAATCTGCCCATTTTAGAACGTTTAAGCTAACTGAGTATCCGGAAAGTATTCAATAATTCAAGTCTGTTCTCATAAATCGACTAACAGGCAAAGAATCTAGACCGTGTTCGGTATCACGTTGAGAACGTATTTGTTCTAATGTAGATTAATGCCCAATGTTGGCATGGTAACTTGGTTCCCTAAACCCAGCATTTTGCAACTTAAATGTTTATATTGGTAAGTGCACGCTATAGGTATCACCAAGGTTATCATAAAAAGCAGGGCTTCGTTTAAAAGGACAGGTTTTAAGATGGAAGCTTTTCCTTTTACGTGCAGCGATCGTATTTCATTGAACAAAATATGGAAAATTCATTTACTAATATAATTTTTCCATTGTACCTAATTTTTCACATACAGTGTGTCCCTAAAAAACGTATACAAATTTTAAATAATTGTTAACTTGGTATTTATTGTAATTTTATTATTTAAAAAGTATAAAAAATAACAAGTATTATCTTATTGTCTTTTCACGGCATGTTCTCAAACTGACGACCCTTTAATCCAGACACAGCTGACAATGTGAAGGAATAGAATTGCAAACACCATCAAACAATTCCATTGGTATGTGGGCGCATTCATGTTTAATGGCTTCGCTCTTCCTCAATTATATAAAATATAGTAAAAATTCAATGGCAAAGCAATAAAATGATACTTTTTAACACATTTGCATTTTAGAAATAATAAAATTAGAATAAACCTCAAAATTACAATTGCTCAAAATGTGTTTACATTTTTTGGGACACCCTGTATATGCTATGTGGATAGCTTTGCTTTAGTTGCTTCTCAGTAATAGTAAAGAATCATTCCCTGTATACTAATTGGTTATTTGTATATGCTATGGCTTCATGCCAAAGAAATGTTTTCTCCATTACTATCGTTTACGTGTTACAGTTTTAGGGCTATGTGACTCCATAATTATACATATAAGCTATCCTTATCTTGATCTTTTCAAGCCAGTAAAAAACAGCAGCTAGCATGGACTAAATATTTCGCTGGAAAGTAAGATGAAACCTGCCAGGTCATTCTATATTTTTACACTCGCTCAGAACAGTCTGATATGCTCGAAGCTATCACGCTGCGCTAAAAGCCATGGCTTGGAGGGTTGCCAACTGATAGTCAGTCCAGTGTGTGTCTTGTTTTATAGAGTGACTTACTGTGGACTGAGAGTCAGGCTCAATGACTCTTTCTTAATAAGGCCTTTAAGGTGCACCCAAGCGGGAGACTACCTAGCAAGGTGTTGTTGTGGCGCGTGTAAGGGTGTGTTTCGCGAACACGGTCTTCTCGACTTTTGTCTTGACATCGGGTTTCAGAAATGGAATTGTTATTGGGGTAGATTCTGCGTAAGTCCACTCTCATTGTATTCCCGCGGAAGTCACCGTGTTGCTTCAGCTTGTGGTGGACAGCGTAGAGAGCAATGGTCGAACTGTCGGATATTAACAGTTTGTTTTTATTATCTAACATGCATGGGGGCACGAGTGTGGGCAATCTCGGCCGCGCCAGCCACCTGCGCCGGATCCCGCATCCGGTCTTCTTGATTCCGGGTACAGTTGGATGAGAGAAGAGAGGGGGCAGTAGAGGCTGATCGAATCTACTGGCCCTTGAACCTAATCCACATGCAAGTCACCGTCCCCGCACGTTAACAGTAGGGAAGTTGGAAAAAAGTATTGTGCTCTTTTGGAACATGTTAAGATATTAGCCGTGCGCTTTTATTCCTACTCGGATTTATCATCGGAAAGTACATTGTAGTAGTGGTCTTTTTAGCTGGTCGTTCCACAATCCTTGTCAGCGATGCTCACTGTGTGTCTCACGGAGTGATGGGCGTAGGGACAGTGAATTGCGCGCATATTAGTTTATAGGGATAGTAGACCTGTGTTGCATCTACCACACTTTCGTTTCCTTCACTCTCCCGGATCCGGAGTAATCGCAGTTAAGAAGACGGTTGACTGGATCGTGCGAAGTGGCTAACAGAGCTTAGTCATCTGTCTTCGCGTGCCACATACGACCTGGCCTCCAATCGTGACATAATAGGCTATTACATAAAGACGTGAGCGGTTTGGAGTTCATACACGCGAAAGAGTTATAGGGACCGCATTCAGAAAAAGGTCGTTACAGTCTGACCCGTTGGTCACTTCACACAAACAAACACTCCGCTGATATCCGAGTGATATCAGTTAAACTGCTGGTTCGTGCCCCTTCAAGCCCCGGCTTTAAGCGCACCGAGATAGGTTAAAATGCACCAGATTGTTTATAGAGGCATATGCACTAACTGCTGTGAACCTCATGCACTCTCTCTCTCTACTCGAATAGTTGTTACTCTTAGCTAGACCCTTGCTAACAGCATTTTATTAATGTAGAGACAGCTTCGGTCAATCAGGACCAAATCGTCGACGGAGAAGGGAGCATATGATATACAAGTAAAGGCAACTCAAGTTGAAACATCCGAAGAGTAGTTGACGAGCATACGTTTGCTTTCGATCGATTCTCACCGGGCCAGTACATTTGTATGGGAACAGGGTACAAATAAAAACGTGTTAGTTTTTTTTCGTACAAGTGAGTCGTGGGCATAGGGGATTGGGGCGTCGATAAGAGAAGGCTGGTTAAGAGGACAGGGTTTGGTGCAGCCAGCCTAGGGGAGGGGGAAGGGGTGGGAGACGATTAGAGCACGGACGAGTGCAGGCTGCTAAGTGACTGTGGGCCATGGCAGACGCGGAGCTTGTAGGAGATTATTTTGTGCACACAACGCTGGCTGCATCAGTCTGATAGCGGTAACTTCTACTACTGCTAGCAGGCACTGGCTAGGAGATTTTGGATAGTTTGGTGAGACCTTATAAATCACCCAGAAGGCTGCGTTGGGGTCCACACGATGTCCGGAATAAACCATGTGCGTCAGAGTAGAGATGTTTATGCTCCTAACTTCCCTTTTTCTCAGCCATGCTGTGAAGTGTTCCTTCATTCGTTTGAACAGGCGTCGACTTTTGCAACCAATATATACCCACAACTCACTTGTACTAAAAGACGAACACGTTTCCCATACAAATATACTGGCCCGACGAGAATTTATCTACAGCATGCGTACGCTCGCCAACTACTCTTCTGAATTCTCTGACGGAAATTTTCGCAACTTTAAGGTTGAAACTATTGTGGTAGGGATAGGGTACAAAATCGGTAAGGGCTGTTGTCATATCCGTAACTGACTACTATATTTCATTCAGTAGGCGTTGTTTTGTGAATTTTGAAAACTTACATGTCACCGTTATACATTACTTAGCATATTGGTACAACCCCCACGAGATAAGCGGGAATAGTTGAAACCAGGGAACACACCAAACGATGATTGGAAAAGAACAGTGTATACCTAGTTGAGGTAGCCTCTCGTTCGCTTCGGCTTCTAGTGAGTACCTGGTTCTCAGGAGTAGGGCACAAGCCTCTACTGAGTATATCAAAGAATCGAAACTCAGCAACACCACTTGGCATTTTTCAACGGCACGCCAACTCCTTAAGTGCATAAACCGTTCCTAGGGGACTTGCCCGTACCCTCTCTACCTGGCACAGATAACCTGTTAGGAATCTTACCCTCTTTTTGAGTACGGAAAGAAATAAAAGCCAAAATACAGGGGTATTCATTTATATAGACCCCCGTATGCATTTATATAGACCCGTCAATATTGAGCAGGAAATCCCTCTGAAGAGGATAGGCGAGAAACTCGATTTGTCTTATTCGACAGTCCAAAGAATTGCATAAAACCTGAGCACGAATGAAAATTACGAACGAGATTTCAAAACTGCTTATGAGAAGAGAAGGCCGAAACAAACATCGGAAACAACTAAGCAGCTTGTTTCTGAGATGGTCAATGCTCAAAACGAGAGAGAAATCGTTCAGGAATTGGGGAGCCTGCAGGTGCCAATGTCACAGTCCACCGTTTCAAGAATCATGAAAAAGATCAATTACTCGAGAAAGCGGTTGTCATTAGTGCCTTAGAAAGAAATACACCCACACTCATAAACATCCGAAGAATTTATGCGAATGCAATTGCCTTGGTGCCCGACGAAAATATTACAATGCATACAGGGGTCTATATAAATGAATGCCCTGTAATGAAGTAGCGATCGCAGCCAGTCTGATACCGGTGAGTTACGCAGTACGAGCTGGAACCGGTGCGCGAATGCGGACTGAAAACACGGTCATCACCGTTTAAATTTCGTATCCAACCACGGATGCTTAATGAACCTATCGTGTAAAAGCTTCCATTCCCAGTACTGCGGTGAGGAACTTTCATGACGATCTTGAGCGTTAACCCTGCAATTAAATACCCTAATATCCGGCGGCGGCATTTTCAAACGACCTTTCAATTTGATAATGCCCGAATGAGAAGACAGTAGTCACATGCCGATGTGATTCAAGCTCCAGTCGCTGAGAGGGGCCAGGAGGCAATGTGCGATTTTCGGGGACACCGGAAAATCATACCGTCGGCTCCTTTGTGTGGACGAGAACATCGAAAATGATATAACCACTACCTCAGAGTACACAATCACTTAACACTATGTTTAGAGTTGGTATCAGAGTCGTGTAACCCGCATGCGATAGGTTTACAGACCTTCGGGAGGTTGTCAAACAGCTATTATTCCTAACTACCTTCAGGAATGAAGTAATACTGAATGTCTCGACGCCATATTGCGGTGATGAGGACGTTTTGTTGCAAAATCGGCCCTCAGTCACAGATACAGTTTATACCGACCCGCTACCCAAGGCAACAATGTTTACCTAAGGGCCAACTTATAAAGTACATTTTGGCTGACAACTGAGGAGGACAAGGACACGACCAGGGTGAGGAAGTGAGCACGCATATAAGGAGGCGGAAATTTGTATTTTAAAGTGCCAACAGATGAAGCCCGCGAAAAGCGATTTCAGATGTGTTTACTGCAGAGCAATATAAAGGCCGCCAAGTGATGGCATTGTCTAGGATCCAGGGAGGAAAGCGTAGAGGAGCGAACGGAGACTGGTAAGCCATCGCGCAATCAACTTTCCAGGTGACACAGTATTTGGTGATCTTTCGGCGCGTCAGTAAAAATTGTACCTACGAAGAAGTCCTTGCCGTCGCTTGCCAAGGGGTGACGCAAGACTTGGCAACATCCCATAGCATCAATGGCTAGGGAGAAGTTGGGGAGGTGTTGATTGCTTTTGCTGTCCCTTAAAGCACCGACACTGCTATGGAAACCAGCAAACTGAAGGGGAAAAAAGAAATAATTCATCAACGAGGGTACAGTTGCAGAAGCAGATGGCAAAAAAGGTGAGCAATTATACGCACAGGAGCGAGTCAATTATCAATCATTGCAAATTGAATGCGTGGTCACGTAAGTACCCTTAATATATCTACTGTGGTGGCCTCACGCACTGCAGAAGAACAGCGTGTTTCACGCCGGAGGTACGTGACCTGAATTCTCTATCAGATTGGCGAGGTAAAAATAAAGTCAGTCATCGAAGGATTTTAGCCTGTGATTATGGCGGAGTGCAATTACTCAATTCGGAAATTCAACAGCAAACAAACTATCAGCCATAAACGCGGTTGCGTAAGAACGCTTTATCGGCATGTTGAGACGCACATTAGTGAACAGGAAAACGAAGTTGCCGAAAAGCAATATCTTCGGCGGGTGTTCCGAGAAAATGGCTACCCATGTAACTTCTTCAACAGATGCATGCGCAAACGCAAAGACCGACGAAATTGCAGCGACTCTAAATTTTGGAGAAAGATTCTTTACGGCAAAAATGTGTCGGAAGTAGTATTTTCGCATCACTCGGCATTGGAGTCGCGCGGAGACCGTAAGGCTACAGGTAGTGAAACCAAAAGATCCACTGCCACGGCAAGAAATATCTGGAGTTGTCTATAGGGTCCGGTGTAATTGCTGACGAAGCAACTACGTCGGAGAAACTGAAAGACTTCTCAAGACGCGAACTGTTGAACAGGCGGTAGCACTGCGGAAAAATTGTGCCAATTCTCGAGTCGCGGCTTATATGACGAGAACCAGCCAAACATTCAAATTTGATGAGGCCAAAATTCTAGCGAGACTTGATGATCGTCTGGGTCGCGGCTTACTTGAGTCATGATTCACGGATTTCTACTCTGTACACAAGTGTAACGACCTGCCCGCCCCATATTTGGTGCTACGGTTCAGTTTGGCCAAAGCACTTCGCCACTCGGGGGCGGCAGAGGCGAATGCCTCGTCTAGTGCCTGCGACAGGGAGCCAAATGACTGAGCAATCATCATGCCCAAGTCCAGCACGGGGGGTGAAATTTCAGCAAGTCACGACCCGCACGCCGCCAATCAAGCAATTGGCGCACAAGTGGGCAATCATTTTCGATAGGGCGGAGCCGTTAACTTCCATAACGCTTGTATTCTATTAAAAATGCCACTATCTGTGTATGAATAACCCGCTTCTGCTATTGTCTCTGATGATGGGTCCGCAAAGGATTTCGAAACGTCAGGCGAATAAAAATCTTGTCCAAACGATCACATCTGCTTCTTCTCAATTAGTCAGCTTAAAGATGAAGCCAGGCCATTGAGTGGCATTCCTGTTTGGTTCGGCTTAGGCTCTGCGGATTAGAATGTAATCAAAACGCACAGGACGGCTAGCAGCATAACTTTGAATGTACCATCTTTAGCGTATGAGGTCATCGAGGGGTTTATGCGCGCTTTCATTCAATACGACCCTGAAATGTCACAGCACACGCAGAATGCAAATATAAAAATGTGTTTTCGATGTTTAACACACGATGACAAGGTGTGTAAAAAAGACAAGCATTAAATTGCCAATAGTAGCGAATATTCGAGTCCCAGGAAGCAGTTCAGAAGACGAAGATGTGATCACTGGAACAAGAGTTTTATTTGCCTGACGTTTCGGATTCCGTCGGGAATCATTATTCATAGGTAATCGTAAACGGGTCTGAGAAATGCGCAGATAAGGAGTCTCAGACCTGTTTACGATTACCTATGAATAAGAATTCCCGACGGAATCCGAAACGTCAGGCAAATAAAACTCTTGTTCCAGTGATCACATCTTCGTCTTCTGGAAAAGTGTTAAAGGCGGACGACGGAGTCTCCGTTGTTTGACCACGTGCAGAGGCCACCAAGGAGACAGTGTTATCTGAGCCATCAAATGCGATCGATATATTGCTCTGAATATCTATCGGTGACGAAGTCATTACTTTAAATTACGCATTAAGACTTACATAGCGCTCATTCGCAGCATGCTAAGGGTCAGAATAGCGGCCCTGTACAATCGCCGGCACGATCTCCTCACTCAGAGTGCAAGGAATACTGCACGCCGATGTCGCAAGTCCTTGCGGACTTTTCCTGAATCCTGCCTCCTTATACTGAAAGGAACGGGTGAGGTTCAGAAAACGAATCCGAGGGCTACCTTTTTCTCGACTACAACTTTTAGCTCCAATGAGGCCTTACAGTGACCCCATTCCTCGAGCAACGCTCAACCTCTCGCGACTGCTTACACGCGCGCACCAGTGTATGCCTATCTCAATCAGATCTGGCTAACTCGCACAATTCAGACGCTGACTCTCTCGCGAGTGATAGTACACTCATTCGGCTCAACGTCCTCCTATCTATTCCCCACTATCTCTGTACTTAATGTACTATTCCTCCTACCTGGCGCCTAACCTCGTCTCTTCCCACATGGAACCGGACCTATATAGAGAAGCCACAGGGGTATTCCCTATTAAATTAAGTTATCTCAATAGCCTTATGCCTTTAGGGGATCACTTTTGGATCCTTCTCCATGTGGCTCTTCTGCAACATGCGGAATTCGAGTCTGAGGCTATCACGATGCGCTAAACGCCGTGGCCCCAAAGGTTGCTAACTGATGGGATAACTCAGAGCGCGCAGTCAGCCCAGTGTGTGTTTGTGTGGAGTGGCCCACGGGGGGGGGGGGCTGAGAGTCAGGTCGCACGAACGTCATCAGTGAAAAGCAAATAGGGTTAAATCTCCTAGAATACAAAGTACCGTCGATGACATTTAAGACCGAGGCTCTATTCCCTATTGACAAATTTAACCCACAAGACAATTTGACCATCGGTTCCGACTATGTCTATCATGTGTTCCACAGAGTGGCGGTGCGGGGACGCTGAGTTGCTTGCAAAATAGGCAGACCTGCACTGCATTTACCGCACACTCGCTGCCCTCACTTTCCTTGTTCCGCGGTCATGGCGGTAAAGGATACTGGGGGGGGGGGGGGGGGGGGGGGACGGTATCGGGCACAGGCGACCAGAACCGACACAGTTTACTCAGATCCTACGGAGTGGGAGTGCCATAGAAGCCATGGGTGGTTGGTGCCTGAGTCGGCACTTACGAGTGTTACCAACGTACCCCGCACGTTCGACATTTTGATGGGAGCCCTGATTTGGCCTTTATGCTGGTCTAGCGCATGTATCACGCATCGGGTTTCGGTGGGAGGACTATGCAACTGGACCACTGGGAGTAAGGATCCACGACACCTAACCGAGGGAAGTAGACCCATTCGCGAAGACGGAGACCGAGTACCGAAGGTTCAAGAACAACTTTCATGTCTTGACGAAGTGAATCAAGCCAGATTTTGAGTTCACCTCCTCTCCGAAGACCGGGTCGATGACATCAGCACAGAGCAAATGAAACAAGCGACGAAGAACGTGCTCAAAATCAACAGCTAGGCTGACCAGCACACCAACTTGCCGAAAGAGGGGAACCTAGGCTCTTTAGGGCGCGACACAGCTGGGATAGATAACATGATCTACAGATCTAGTACTCAAGTGCAAAGGAAAAATAGTATTCGGCATTCGGCAAAGATTTCTGGGGAGCAGATTTTCTGTGCAGTTCTATCGGGAACAAAATAATCAAAAGAGAGATTAAATGAGGGATTACGTACCGCTTCAGAGTGGGCAGAAATTGGGGGGTAAAAACACTCACCGGTTTGCCGGTGCTGGGGTTGATAAAGTCAGCCCAGTAACCCATTTCCTTCAGAGAACCACAGATGTGTATAGCTGCCTCTACAAACTAGACATAACCAATGAGGATGAGAAACAACCACAAACTCACATGGTCCACAAAATTCTCGCTGTCAAGAAGCTCGGAGGCGTCAAGCTGATTTCGACGCGATAGTGTAATGACGGTGAGATGCATTCGCGAAAAATCTCTGTCAGGAAAGAATGGGCCAATGTCTAAAGCCGGTTAATTCGTTATAAGGGAAGTACCTCTTTTCAGGATGTTCGGGCATGCATGGACCTTGAATTCCAAAAGGCCAGTATTAAGAGACGGGATGACTGGGGCGATGGAGGGTACCTCGTTCTGAAAAACAAGTTTAAGAAAATGCAGCTGGAAAAAAAAAGACAGTAGACAGATCTTGTACTGACCGTGGTGGGCTCACCGATCTGGTTACGGCACATTTATGTCTCTCTGTGCCTTGGACCTCACTTTAGAGTCTTCGCAGGCAGTCGCATAGTGACTTGTAGTATATTTTATTAGTGGCGGCAAAAAAACATGATAAAACACCTTGATGTTTGATGTAGTTGGCGAAATGTGGTCGGCTGAATCGAGAAGTTTCAGATTCAAACAATTCAAGAAAAACTAGAATCTGATAGCAAAAGTGCGGTTGAAGGTGCATACTGTAGTCCTTAGTGGACAACAATTACCGACAGTAAAACAGCCGACAGTGCATAATTTTTTTCCAGATAAGCCATCACAAGAAGGTGGTGCTGAAGTCACCTTTCACAAGAAATTGTTGCTGCAATTGCCTGGAATAGCCGACAGACTCATAAGGCTCGTTGGCTCCCATGATCCAACAATGACGAACTGGGGTGATGGGATGAGATCCGTAAAAACCGAATTTGTGCCGTGGACAGATATGTTTCTTACTCTCAGAAATTTTACCGTACGAATTGACACAAATCACATCAAGTGGAGAGAAGTATTTGGTTGTTAAGTTAATAACGGCAGCTACTTCTCATCTCTGAAAATGGACTCCAGTAGGAATAGGAAAGATCAGGACAATAAACAAATTTATGCAGTGCTTGACACGTCTTCTTTCTTGTCTATGCAAATACCTAAAACGCGAACCTTTTCATTTATTCGAGAGCAGCTAAACTGCATCAGAGATGTGCGAGGAAAACAATCTTTTCACAACAAACCACCTTTCGCTTCTTTAACTACAAGACATAAATACTGGCACAATTAGCCACAAGAAAACCGCATAATCGTTAGAACAAATCGCTGGATCGTGCGAGGAGCGTTGCATAAATCTGGACTGGCCTTCGTCTGCTGATTTCCAAGTTGAAACTGTGAATGCCCTAGGGGAAATGGCCCCAGATAATCTTGATGTAATTCTTTTAAAAAAGGCCAGTACCGGAACGAAACTGCATAGATAAGACTAGGAGGATAGTTAGAGTCAACTGGAGTACTCTGCAAAGTGTGATACATACAACCAGAGAGGACCTTGAAACAAATCCAATTCTAGTACTAACCATTTTATTCCCAGGTGATAAATAAGAAAAAACAGGAGCATTCACCAGGGGAGGTTTACTATAAGCCTGATGTTTCGAGTAGGTGTTTCGTCTACCCACCTCTAGAGTAAGGACACTATGGCTCCAATTCATCAACAGTGTTTGGATGTCTACTACCTGAAAGAAACCAAAAACAGAGCCTACGAGAGCAATATAGATCCCAATTAAAAAATCTCATTCACCACTCTCCGTAGACTATTGTACAAGGCACTTGAAGATGCTGAGAAAAATTCAGTAATATGGGGAGAAAAAGGAAAGGATTTTTTTGGCAGCCATCAAGGCGTGTGCAAGGCACAGTCAATTGCACAGAAAAAATAGCGCTCCTGGCGGAGAAATCATATAGCTCAGGTGGCAAGGTTGGATAATTTAAGTACAGCTTTAGTAGTTAACCCTTGTGTCTGCGAAGAGGGAGTCAATCGAAGTAAATGCAAACCTATGTACTTGGCAGAATTACGGAAACGATCGAGACACTTCGGTTACAGTCAGGTTGCCAAGTCTCCGACATAAAAGCTATTAAAAGACTTAAAGTCGTGTTTGATAATGATAATCTAAATAACTGGATCATCTGCTTTAGATGGTTTGAAGTTAGGAGAATATATTTTACTACTTGAAGACGGCTACCATCGTCAGTCTTTATAAGCGGAAAGGCAATTGACAAGTCCATGATATTTGTGACAGGCATAAAGAATCGAATTTACGTGTATGAAAAAGTTCGCGACTAATTATCAACTGCCTTTTCTTGTTTCATAACATGGATAACGGGTAGTGAATAGACACCAGGTTAAGTTTGCTGACAAAATTCATGTGTTAAAAGCAAAGTCATAGTATAGAATACGCAGTTAGATCGAAGGAGACGGTGGGAAAAGGGAAAAGGCGTGGCAACGTGAAAAGGAATGCGACAGCCATGACGGAACTTTTACTCAATCTAACTAGGAAGGCGGGTTTGAAGTTACTTGTCTCTCCGAGGAACACTTAACAGACCATGGTTCAGGGAGGACTACGGTTCCAGGCACCGAGAACTTCTACCAACTTTATCACTGGTAGTGCTGAATAAGAAGATTTCGCAGTCGGTCAGTGATCAGACCAGAAATTGCACACATGCGTCTCCGTCACGCTATAGTCGACTCCATAGCTAACTGGAAATGGATGTTGATTATACACGAGACGAAGACATACTATAAACCACGGACGGGCGTGCTCCAATATAATAATTTTTCAATGCAGGTGATTGGGGTGTCAGAAGGCGGAAATGTGAGATATTTGCGCAGTGAACAGCTATCTACTCGGAAGTGGGAAAATTCTGCGCGAATTATCGTCAAATTTCTGTGCTAAACGGCCCTGTCCTCATAAACACCCCCTTTAAGACGCTAGGGGACATAGCCACCCAAGTTTTATATAATCGTGCAAAAAGTCAATCAACCAGACGCACTAGTATATTAGACGATCTCAATGATAAACTTCTGCATAATTTATGGCGCTGGTACAGACATTGAAAATATTTCCGATCACTTTCTGTTGAGAACTGAGCTAGGGCTTAGAGAACATAATATTATTATTGATGATGATGAAACCCGACACTGACCAACTCGAAAATACTTCTGTAGCTTGAACAGAAGTATACTACCTACAGTACCAGCTCGGTAATAGCATTCTGCAACAGACATCGTCACATAGGGTGGGACGGAGTGATAATGCAAGGGCCATCTGCTTAAGTGGCGATCGGAACTTCTGGGACATACACAGTGAAATAACGCGCTATATACGGTATGAGCGCGAAGAACTCTAGAGTAAGATTTACAAGGATTTTGAACGTGCTTCAAGACCCAGCAGAGCCTACACCAAATTCGTAAAATTTAAAGACGTCTGGGCGCCTGAAATAGCTGTAACCGCAGCCCACGGTCTACGTAGATCGGTGAGGCGATAAAAAAATTTGAAAAATTAAGAAGGCTTACATTCAAAAAACAGCCAAAAGCGTTGAAAAGTAATAACTAAGTATTAAGCCAGTTTTATTAATGCATACGAGTCCGGCGATCCTAGTATCGATACGCAGAAATGAGGACAGATTACTATGCAAGAAAAGATGTGGCATAAGTCTATTGGAATTTACCTAAGATGTGTTTGCAGACGTCCATCGGCCACACTCGTTTCTATCCCGACACTCGCACACGAAACCACATGCCGTTCAGAAGAGTCAAGGGTGTATTCATCAACACTGCCCATTTTAGTGAATCTTCAAACGTCTTGACAACCACCAACAACCAGCGTTCTTCAAGTTAGTTGATTTTGACGCGGCCTTGAGTTCTATGCATCGGATTCTTAGCAGCCGATCAGGTACTATGCTCCTCCATCCAAAATAATGTTTCATTCTCATCTGTTAGCACCGAACATAGGCAAAAGCTAGTCGCCTTTATGCTTTTTATGTGCAAATGTTTGAAAAGGCCGAAAGTATAATTTGGGAGGCAAAAAAATCATACAGATTTCGAAAAAGCTTAGTTTTGAAACCCCAATGACGACAAAAATTTACGTATGGTGAAAAAACACCGATACTGACAGAGCATCAGATATGCAGATATACTGCTGGAGGGAATTTCGCACAAGGAAGTTAGAAAAACCCCAACGAACGAATATGAGTTAAAAACAAAAAAGATAACGAAGTATACGAAAAACAAACAGCAATAAATACAGATAAGACAGTACGTACCTCAAGCACGTTCTGGACTTCGGACATAATCGAGGCGTATCGCTCACATGCGGCTTTTGGGATTATCACAGCCGCAGGTGTAAGTGGTACTTTGGATCGCTTTGAAGAAAAGCAAATGGCTACAGCCCCTGGAAGAGGGAATTTCGGGTTGACTGAATCGATTGGGCCGAGTATTTTGTTTGGCCAATTGCCTGCATGAGAACGAGCCCTCGAAACAATTACTAACACGAAATTAGACAACAATTTTCTTACCAAACGAATTAGCCATTTCTGGCTGAGTTGTTGAGTGCTGGCATGCCTGCACTTTGAAAGATTTGCAAATTGATGCGGATAGGAAAACTACCCTATTTCGAACATTCATTAAGACAGAAGACACCGAAATAACCAAATAACCAAACTCTCAAAAATGACACAGAAGTACCATTTATTCACCTAACTGAAACAGCTCAGTTCATTGTGAGAAATACAGGGCATCCCAAAAAAGCATCAATATTTCATATAATTGTAAAATTGGTGTTGAATTTTATTATTTTAAAAAATAAAAAAGCTCTAGAAGCATCATTTTATTGTTTATTCACTACATTTTAACCACTGCAACGGTGGCTGGATTGAGAGAAGCCACTGAACATGAATGCTCCCGAATACAAAGGGAATTATTTCACGATATGTGTGATTTCATTGCTTCGCGGTATCATGATCGAAACAGACATCAGTTTGAGAAAATTCAGTGAAAAAAGAACGATAAATGATATTCTTTCTTTGAGTTAATAGTAAAATTATGATAAACACCAATTTTACGATTAGGTAAAATGTATATATATTTTTGGGACACCCTAAAGACATGGAACCTAGAGTAGCCAATTTCCAACGTGCATTTCGTGCTTTCTGGCATGTTTTCCGTAGAATAATGCATGATCTAGCCAGTCTCAATGATGTCACGAACGTTACATCTACATACGTGACGATTGGCGGTCGCAGGTCTGGAATGTTCACCCATTCTATTCTTCAGCGAAGGAGACTGAAAATCGAAAGTCTAAGAACAACTTTCATGCCTTGACGAACGGTGCCAGGACAATTCCTGAGTAGTAAACCTCTTCGGTGCCCTCTTCGGGGTGCGTTTCCGGATCGAAGGCAGTATTACTGAGATCATGAAGTTGACGCCAAATAACATGCCCAACCAACATCCGTCGGCTTCCTTAGATGGTCTCGGATATCTTTTGCGGTGTAGTCGCAGCGAGTTTGCATTGCCTCATCTGAATCTCATTTGGTATACTTCATTCGATGAATGGTCCACATGCAGCAGTGGTCAAATACCACAAGTTATAATATTAATACCGTTTATTTGGAAAGCACATCTAAAGTGCCGTCAAAAAGCACGGAACGCAGGAAAAAAACCTAACCCAAGCCTCTTCTTTTGTAGTCACTATTGGCTTTGTTTTAGTCTTTTGCTTGTTCAATGGTGTGCGAAATAAGGAGTTTATTTAAGTGAAAAAAAGCTGACATCTAAGGTACAATATTAGCAAAACATGAAATAAAATAGCCAAACATTATATGTGTGACTGTTTCATAGTAAGAATACATTGGGTTTGGAAAAACTGTCATGTTCTTTAACTGAGGTGGATTTGGCCACGGTCAGTTTGAAGGTGAATTACTCAGCTGATTACATCCCATCTTCCTTATGTATGGGTCTGCTCCATGCGGAGATTCCAAACATTGTCCACAGGCAAAGCCCAGCATTCAATCACAACAATTGGCGTGCCCTTCGAAATCGGTTTGAGTTTTTCGGACTCCAAGGGATTTAGTCCTTGCGGGATTTCCCGCTTCTGGACACTCTCGCGGACTCCAGATATTAAGCATTGGATACTATTCAACAATCTTGTCATCGTACAATTTTTATTGTGTCAAAATTCATCAAAAGACGGAATCAAAGTTGAATTTCTTTGTCAAGTCTTTGAACTGAAGTCACAG